>JAILYA010000026.1:1310059-2510059 GCA_021437795.1 Rhodamnia rubescens | reverse complement strand
GATGACTCGAACCTCCACGCTCTTTAGAACGATATATCGAGTCTCACAAGTCTACCATAAAAGATAGAAATGCTAACATATAGGCAGTCAATTCTTATGATTAGATAGAAATATAATAAATATTTAGTGCATGTGCATTGTAGGGGTAAGGGCAGTAATTTATATACTATGAGCAAACCTCGCCTTAGTATAAGCCCCACAAAATGATACTAACGTAGGCCAAAGACAGATGAAAATGGTGTTGTAAAAATGGATGAGGGGACAGAAAGGAAAAGGTCAGAGAGCTGGAGAATGAGACAAAAGGGAATTAATGAGGAATATGTAAAAGCAAGAAAAAGCTGGAGAGAAGGAAACGAAAGAAAAGGCTGAAGTATCAGGATATGTGCAATTTAGATATAAAGGACCACAACTCAATAGTGCTCTCCCGCTGGAGACAAAGCAGCTACTCCTAAAAAGTGAAGGGGCTTGATTTGATTGATCATTGTTCATCTTCTTTGCCCATCTTTGTTCTCTGCAGAAATATCAACTAAGCTCCGCTCGAAAAAAGTGCCCAAAAAATAATAATTCTGAACATAATGCACTTATGTCAATCTAATTATAAAATTTTCAATTATATCAATTAAGTCCTAAAATTTTAATAATCTATCAATGTAATATATATATATATATATTGGCTAATTTTAATAGGAATTGTTAACATAGACGTTGGTCGCCTTACGTAAAGACGACCGATGTTGACGTGAACAAATTTCATAATTTTTTAAGATTTTTTTATGAAATTTTCATTATTGTTATTTTTTCCTTCTCTTGTAGCCAATAAGGGTGGCCCTCGCCCGACTACGGGTTGTTTTTTTCTTCTCTTGTGGCCAGTAAGGGTAGCCCTCGCCCTACTGCGGGTTTCTAGCTCTTGCCAGATCCGACGAGAGCAACCCTTGCCTAGGCCAAAATGGTCAAAAAATAGTTCATAATGATTTTTATAACGAGATGTTTTCACGTGTAATGGATTATTTCTCGGGGTGGTAGGGATATGCTAATGTCACCATTGGGTAAGTTTCCAAGACACGATCGCCGAAAGTCAAATTTAAGACTTTATCGCTTTAACTTTCTAAGGCCCAGGAAGCTCGACCAACTCATTCCAAACCTCATTGATATTTATATTGATTTTTTATATTCACTTTTATGAAAAAATGCCTTAGAGAGTTGTTAAACAATAAAACAATGATATATTACGTTCCAATATATTGACCACCACTCTCGTGATGGATAACCAAATTTCCTTTTAACACCACCTATTCTTATACCAATCTTTTAAATGATAGATATCGTCGTTAATTCTTCACAACTGGCATCAATGAATTATTAGATCACCAATAAGTTTTTCTATGTTAGTGCAAAACCAAAATATTATTCTTGAAACAACTAAAGTGAGATGTGAAGTTAATATATATCGTCACATTTCACGCATATGTCACGAACTAGAGATTTTCTAGGCTTAGTAGTATTGAGGAGGTGATCAAGATGACTGAGCAAACCGAAAACCTTCTAGAGGTGTTTCAAAGGTTTAGGGTTTTTATCGACACCAAAACGTATTAATGGCGGCTTCAAGAGGGTTTTTGTGTTTAATGACTATACGTGGTAGATAGGGAGATTTGATCTCCATAATTAGACCAGGAGAAATCTACGATTGCAATTAGAGGGATGCAAGTACAAATAAGTGCCGCTTCCCCCTGAATTGGATCATCCACAAAAATCAAACACGAGATATAAAGATCATGTTCTCTTTAATGCTTCTAAATCTAGAATTCTTGTGTCGTGTTAGTAAACCTGAATCGGGAGTGTAATTCCAAATGCCACATGGGTACAAAACACTAGGATTGCAAATCGTGACATGGGCTAAAAAGGGGAGTCATATTGTGGAAAAAAGAATAAGGAAAAGCACTACATATTATTTAAAGTCAATATTATGAAAAACCCTAAACAGATACACAAATGATAAATTTACTCAAAACTAACCATTTTAACCATAAAAAATCTCAAATCATTATACCCGTGATAAATTTATCTACCCTCCGTTAGTTTCCCTTACATTGGTGTAATACTACAAAAAACCCCAAACCGATGTATCTATGACAAACGAATGATAAAACTCCAAATTGGTGCACACGTTAACCGACATGTATCATTCAACTAGGCGATTTGACGCTAAAATTTAACGAAAACTAGTGGAGGGTATTTTTGCCATAGGTGTATCGATTTGGAGATTTTGGTGATCAAACTATTATTTTGGGAGAAATTTCTTACAAATGTGCCATATTAGAGTTTTTTGTGATATTGACTCTCTTATCTAAAGTGAAAAATGGACACTTGACATTTGGTAAATTGAAAATAAAATTTTTGAAAAGGAATTCTACTTTCGGGTTTATTGTTATTTCTCTTTCATATCCGTAAATTAAGATTCTCGGGATAATATGTTAGGTTCATCTTAATTTATTTAATTTTTTCAAATAATTCTGACGAGACATTGGCACTCTAAAAGATTAGTTTCTCGTTATTTTATTTTGTTCAAAGTGCAATCTAAAACACCTTTACGTCTCCCGTATGAAAAAAAAGTTGCATTCTCTTTCCCTCATCTTTTTTCTTGAGAAAAAATCAAATAAAAGCTCAAAATATCCTTATTTTCTTAAAAAAGGCCCCAAAGTGACGATATCAATTTTTTTTAAAAAAGCATGACTCACAAATTATTTAGTGGCATTTTCATCTTTTTTATTTTTATTTTTTTTTGTTTGTCTTTTTCCAGTTTTTAAAATAAAAAAGGTGGGTTGCCGCCCCACCGCTAGTGCCTGCAAGGGCTCGAGACCCTCGCCTTTGATCGACGGGGTCGCCGGCCACCCCGCGGGAGGGCAACCCTTCCGCCTTAATTTCCTTTTACTTTTGTTTTAACTTTTAGTTTTAAAAGTATAATATGACAAAAATGCCCTTGACCGGACGACAAGGTCAAGCCTTTTTTAAAAATAATTATGGCCATTTCAGAGCTTATATTGAAATTGATATATTACTTCAAACCTTTATTTGAAATAAGGATCATTTTAGACATTTATTTTAAAAAAATAAGATCACTTCAGGCTTTTATCTAGATTTTTTTTTCTTTCTTTTTTTATAGAAAGTGAGCGGAAAAAATTTATGGAAATCACTTGAAAAAGCAAAAAGAAAAAAAAAGGGTCATAAAGATTAAAAAAAAAAGGTACCGAGAAATGGGAATTCGTTATTTTTGCTGCAATCCTCCTCTTCTGATAGCGACCCCACACGCCATCTGTCCAACCCCCACCACCATCGACATAAGTCATCGAATTTGAGCATCCCAAGGACAGAGTAGAGACAGAGTTAGAGAGAGAGAGAGAGAGAGAGAGAGAGAGAGAGAGAGAGACTCTCTCTCTCTCTCTCTCTCTAAAAACCTGCAAAAAGGTTGCTCTCTGCGCTCCCTGCAGCAGCTTGGCTTCAGTCTTTTAAGGAGAGACGTTTCCCCAATCGCTTCACATGATTCCTCCACCACCCCCACCTCCTCTTCTCCCCTCATAAAACACACAAAAGGCCCCTCCTTTCTCTTCCCCCGCTTCTCTGCAAATCGCTTTTTCTCTCGTCAGACCCCCTGGGAGTTGAAGAAGAAGGAGGAGGGATGGTTGGGTTGGTCGGGAGCTTCAACGAGTGGCTGAGCGAGTACAGCAAGAGCAAATGCAGGAGCTTCCTGTGGAGAGCCAGAGCTGCGATGAAGAAGAAGAAGAAGAGTAGCGGCGGCGGCGGCGGCGGCCGATCGCCAGGCACCGCGCCAACAAGTTTCAGTACGATCCGTGGAGCTACGCGCTCAACTTCGACGACGGGATCGGGAAGGTCGAGAGGGCCGACGCCGTTTTGGTGTACGTCTTCTGGGTCAAGCCCAAATGACTCGCGGGGGCAAAGGCTTTTGGTCAACTGTTTGACCGTGGAAAGATGTTGACTTCTCCCTAGTTTTTTCTCTTTTTTTTCTTTTTCCTTTTCTTTCTGGGTTTCACTTGTTATATTTGATTTTTGAAAATTCGATTGTTAGTCCCAGACCCGCCACGAGGATAATTCAGACCTGTTCTTGTAGTTTCTCATCATTCTGAACTGCGAAAATCTCATCGATGTCCTCTTATTCCCCCTTTTTCGGAATTTTCGAGATTCGACCCGAGTACCCGAACCCGTGCCGAGAGACCCGCCGCCACTGTGCCAATGCCGGAAACTTGGGAGGTTTTCTGGTGAGATGAATGTGGCTTTGCTAGAATGGGGAGGCGAAAAATAGATCCAAAAGAGTCGCACAAAATGCATGTGAATTTCGTAGCGTCGGAAGTATTCCTTGAGATTTAATTCCTCGAGAAACCGAACTTTTTTCTTGTCTAAAAAAATTTCCAACTTAAGATCCAGTCATAAATCTGCTTCTGCTCACCCGCCGTTCAAAAAAATATAATTAGTATCAAAGATCGATTTTGTTGCGGAGATAATTTTTCACATTTATCACCGTCGTGAAAATGTCGCGTTAAACAACCGATAGTCAATTTTTAGATGCAGAGTTAATAATGGCAAATTTGATGCTAAATTGAAAGTTGATAATTTTTTTGACAAAAAAAAGAGTTCAACCGATTAAAATTAAATATTTTATACGAAAAAATGATTTAAAAATAATTCAGATTGAATTTAAAATTGAAAAGTCTTTTCTAAAAGAATTAGGCCCACCGTACAACGAATGTTTTGCGATTTTCAAAGTATTGACGAGACCATTTGTTATGATTGATTGAGGACACATGGGAAGTATAAAACGAGCGTACCAAAATGAGCCTAAAACGCCAATTTTTGTAAAAAGGAAATTGGTCAACGCCAATCCTTCTTTTGTATTTGAGAGTATAACAAAGAGGAGAGGAATGCTAATTAGAATGTAATCATCTATCGGATATAATCCTAATTTAAAAGCAAATCGAGACAAATCTTGTGTCTCGATTTCTTTTTCTCATTTTTACTCTCTATTTCGTTATATTTGTGCACTTAATCCTAATAAGGATAAGGTCTAAGGTATCTGTTGTTGTTGGGAAATTTCGTCGGGAATAAGATGAACAATAAAATCGGACTACGAGGCATGGTAGTACTTTCTTTAAAGAATTATTTGCTCCACAGTATTGTTAAATTAAGAATTGTCAATAAAAAATGAATTTCAACTCCTACGTGAATAGTTGCACTATTTCGGTAGAGTTCAATAGTTAATTATCATTATCATTTCGAAAAATAAAAAATTAATTGTCGAATAGTGTCAATTTCGGACCACGACCTCGCAAGCGTGCAAAGTGCGCCCGATAGTCGCGTAATCACGGGCCAAGTACAATGGGGTGGGTCTAGCCCATTTGCCCATTTCTTTAATTTGAAAGACTATAATAGGCTTTCTAACAAATAAAGACACTTGCATTCTTCTTTCCATTCTATGTGGGATTGGAAAATGCAAATTTTTATTTGTTTTGCATACAAACTTCAACAGTTGTTACGCAAGATATCTTGCAAAACCAAAATGAAAACGCATGAATTTGGTGTTAGGATTCGTCTCCCTTAATCTAGGTACCCTTTTGCATCAATCTCCATCTTTGTTGCTTTGTGAGGTCCGCTACAACAACAATGCCCGCCTTCATCCTCGTGTCACTATCTCCAGACAGACCAAACTATGGAGGCTCGTATCGGAATTGCTTTGTTAAACCGCGACGCCCACCTTCACTGTGATCTCTCGTGTTTTGAAAAATTGCCATATTTACCAATGTTAACATGAATGAACAAAAGGTGTTTATGCTAAACAATTTTTGTTTTGCAATTAGGAACGTGTGCTTTTGACACTACTTCAAGCCATACGCATTACGAACTTTCAATGGCCCAAAATGAAGCGCTTTACTCCTTTCCTCACACCTCTAAAGGAACAAAAGACCGAACAGAACAAGCTAAACATTGAACTTCCAAAGCGATTCAATTTCATCCAAGGTGAGATGATTTCTCACCGGAGAAGCGAAATCGGGGTGAGACGAACTCCCCGAAGAAGAAGGCTAGGCCTTATCGGACGGCGAGAGAGTTGAAAGGGTGACATGGTAGAGATTCGCTAAAAATGGTTCGATGCTTTTCTTTTTCCAGTGTTCGACAAATTTCCAAATTCCTAAAAATGGTCCAAATCAACAGGGTGATGCTGTGAACAAATTTGCAACTCCGTCGGAAATTCGGAAATTTGTTCACAGCGGAAAAAAAGGACCTATATTGCATCTAGCCCTAAGAAGAATGCTTGACTAATGAAATAACTCACTTCTCGGTTTACACATGTTCATTTCCCAAAAAAAAAAAAAAGTTATTTTTTCATGATCACTCACGGAAATTAAATTTCTTCTGGCAAGAAAAAAGAAAGACAATTCCAAAGTAAATAGCCATCCCGTCGTTTCAATCACTTTAGATTTTGGTGTTCAATCAAGTTCGTTACTTGTCGGTAAGAGGTCGTAAAATGAGTCTAGAATTCATATTTCATAGTGGTGAGTTATAAATGGATTCCTTAAATTTTAAAAGTGAGTTATAAACGGATTACTTAGAAATTTACCTGTTTGGTTCAAAGCATTTAGAAATGGCTTTAGAGCTCTAAAGTCTCTTAGTCAAATGTAAATAGTGTTTGGCTCGTTTTTGCTCAATGTTAGGGAAATGTAATTGCATTTCTAGAGACTTCTAAAGGCCTTTAGCCCAAAATAATTCTGAAAATACTTTGAAAAGTTGCATTTCTAAAATGCAACTCCAATTTTTTATTTTCTCCATTATTTTATTTTATTTTATTTTTTCTTTTCTTCTTCTTCCTCCAGTGCTTCCTCCTTCCTTCGTTGAGGTCGAGGAGAGGCCAAGCCTTGCTCGTGGTCGGGAAGAAATTAACGAAGGAAGAAGGAAGAAAGAGAGAAAAAAAAATTAAAGAAAGTAATTAAAAAATAAAATAATTAAAAATTTAAAAATAATATTTATTCAAAAAAGTAAAAAATAATTAGAAAATCGAATTATTTACAAAAGGTATTTGAGAAAACTATAAAATCTTTTTAGCATATATATCTTTAAAAATGTATGAGAAATAATTTTTGCTAAATTGAATTTCAATATTAAAGTGTGATAACATTATAGGTTGGGTCGAATATGAATTACGTTTGGATATAGATCACTAAATTTATATAGCATGAAAATTGATCAAAACGAGTTAAATGAACCGATATAAATCGGATCACATTCGACTCGATCCAAATCCAAACCCGACCTATTTGACACCTCTATTCACGACAAATCCTCCACCATAGATTCAACAGTTAGACAAGAAGCTCTCATCAAATATGACATCAAGATTCTCACCATGAACCAAGTCTTGAAAATCCTCATGGAAAAGCTTTAGGTGTGCTGCGTTGTGTTGGTAAGGCATGAAAACTTGTCAAACCGAAAATTTTCTGCGTCTTGAAGGTGATAATAACCTAACAAAGCGTAGCCGAAGTCCCAGCCAATCAAATTCACCAAAGCGAAAACAGAACAGAAAATGAAATCGCGCCTTTCGACCATGCATGAGACATGCCAAATGAATTTGAAGCTGAATATACGAGTCTTCATCATCTCTACAACTATTCAAGATCAAGATCAATGAGCATCCTTCCAGAACATGGGGGATATGGATATAATGTACAATCCAAGAAACAACAAATCCTACTTTTAATGGGAGTACAGAAGATGAGAATTCCTCCTATCCTTGTGGCTCGACCTATTCACTTTACACAGACCTGATTCCTGCACACAAGGATATTTTTCACGATATGCTGGGATCTTCAAGCTTCGCCGTGGACAGATCATTTATTCTGGGGTAAACAGCTTTCTCGTCAAGTTGGTTCTGGGCCCATACCAACATCTTCAATAAGCTTGGAAGTTTTGGATCTGTGTTTCAAGCAAAACAGATGAAGTTCTCTTAAGATCATTTACTCGAATGAAACTTATGAGGATGGATAGCATCACGCATCCTGGTAAAAATGGACCATGCCACAGATGACAAGTAACAGCTTCGTTGACATGCACGATTTGAAATAAGATGCATCTAGCAAAGATACGGCTCTTTTCCGCAGGACTATTTGAAAGCAACTCCTATCCAAGAGCACTGCTCTGACAGTGGGCACTCAGGACATTCTCTCCAGTTCAAATATTATTTTTTAGCCGGTTCTAACTTTTTCTAGTGATCTAAGCAGCCACAATTCCTGTATCAAGTAATATTAGGATTTCCCAGTGAACTTTTACAATTAAAAGGTTGATGTCATGAACACATTGCATTCCCTAGTCCTGTATATCAGTATTTTTAGCAAAGTAAATACAGAAAAAGGGACGACAAAATGCCAAAAGGGGTGCAACTAAAGGACCAGCAATCATTCTAGATCCATTATCTGCAACGAGAAGTAAAGGATTTACAGACGACAGCAGGAGTGAGAGCGAATTTTTGCACTTACCTTTCTCATGACTCTGGCTAGTAAGTATAGCTGCATTAACTTCACTAGCTGTCTTTAGGCGCTGTGACATATCTAGAAGCTCACCCACAGGACAATTGGAGACATCTTCAAAAGCCAGCAGTGCTACGGTTCTCTCCAGCTCCTCTAAGAAGCTTTGCTGCAGAGAATTGAAGTTTTGATAGGTCATCTCTTATGCATACTAAGGAAGTTTCTACTGGAAAGTAATTATATCTCCAGCTTTGCATCACATCCAAGAGCACCCAAGGAAGGCTTACTTTTAAAGTGACTAAACATACTTAAAATTAATAGCAAGACAAGATAAATGTACAGGTGACTATGTACAACATGGCAGAATTAAGAGAGATCAAGAGGTACATTTTCCTCCCCTCTGGGTGCAAGCTCCTCCTGAGCAAACTCAAGAGCCTCTTCTACTTTTCCATTTCGAATAAGTTCTATCAATCTCTGCTGTTGAAGGTGGAAAAAGAGTTGCGGATTTGTATCCAGTATCTGTGAGAAAGAAATAGTAGACACAAAATTAATGGGATAAAAATCTAAAGAAGATCAAATTCATTTATCATGATGCAGAACATAAGTTTGAATTGTTGTTTGATGTTACCCAGAATATATAGTTTTCAAATTTCCAGTCTAGGCACATATAGTTTGTAAAAAATAGCCTAAAGGCAATTTCTCAAGTGATCCTTGCTGAAGACTATCAAGGAAAGCCTACAGATCCAATCCAAAGATATAGAGTAACAGATTTGGATTCATTTAACTTATACTGATTTGATGTTTCTTCTGATTTTCTCATTTCCAGTTCCAAATCATCAACATTTCCAATTTCACCTCAACTAGTGTGCAGTTGAGATAGATTTCCTCATAAGAGTCTATGTTTCAGGTTATGCAAGATGCATTGCATACGATGCCAAAACACATGCAAATCCTAATCAGCCCTTGCTGGACAAGTAAAAAAGCAACTCATATACATCCATGAGGAAATTGTACTTGATGAAAAACATGCAAAAGAACCCAACATGAACAAGAACTCCCTTCTCTTTATCTCCACAAAACCCCCCTCCCCAAATCCAAAAAAATTTGAAAAAAAAAAGAGCACTAAACGAATGTACATTACAACGAGCAAAAGAGATCCCAGCCTTTGAAAGTAGGGGCTGAAAGAAATCCAGTGAGCTGAGAAATAAACAAAGAAGATGGAAAAACAAAACTATAGTTGACTCCTCTGTACTGTGAATCAACCTTAAAACAACCATACATGTGCTTATCATCTACGATGTTGGCTAAGTATGCACTCCTTTCTACCCAACTGATTATGAGTAAGATAAAGCACACTTACCTCCTACCATTTGCTACATTTACTTTGAATATAAGTGATGAAAAGAAGTGGTTGAAAATGGAGCGCTTACAGGAGAGAGTGAGCGGATTATGTACTACCAATCGTGATAATGGCATCTAAACTGAAAGCCTTGAACTTGAAGCCAAATCTACCAGGGTGGAAGGAGTCAACCGAATTGCCGTGAGGTAAAAGGAACAAGACTCGAAGGAAGGTGGTAATGCTAACGCTTCTGATCATATAAAACATACGAACCAACATAAAAAGGTGAAGCTGGTAGTTTTATCTGACTTTACCATATCAGTTTTGATGGCATGGCATCAATTGTTGAGGGTTTCATGAATGAAGTGGAAAGGATGCAAAATATTCAACGAAACCACAACACGCATAGACAACATGATAAAAATGGGTGCCGCAATTACAGAGGGTGAAACATTTAAATGGTCCAACAATTTTACTGAAAGAAGTACACTGAATTTCATCGATGGGGAATCACTTTGGAGGATGTGAGATTTGATCAAATTAGTGGGTAAGACTCCAACTGAAGTCTCGGGGAAAATAAACTCCTTGATACAATCTTTTGGTTGCACCAGTGACATCAATTCCGCGAGCCACTTTTCTTGTTTCTTTCCCAAGTACAAGGATATTCTTGGCAAAAATCTGGTTAAGAAACAGGTTGCACAGACATGGGATTTTGTTAATTCCCGGAATTCAACTCTAATTTCTCTAATCCCCAAGAGATTAGGAGCTACAGAGCTAAACCAGACTGATCAGTGAGTGAGGACTGTTTTTAAGATTATGGCTAAGGCACCTGTGTCAACTGATTGAACAAAGTGCAGGTCAAGGCAATTGAGAAGTCCCAAAATGCCTTTGTAATAGGAAAGGGAATCTAGATGCCAACTTCAATAGCCAATATAGTGGCGGACCGCCGTCCAAGATATCCGAAAAATGTAGCTACGTGCAAGTAGGACACGAAGCAGATCAAGCTCAGCATTACCAAATGATATCGGCTTCCATAGAGTTATCTAAAAGTAACCCACAGTCAAAACAGAGGACAAATCCTTACTTCGGGATTCAAGTCGTTAACTTTCTCAATCGCATCCTCAACATTCCCACACTGCACCGCTTTCTTAACAGCCATGCGGTCGGTGATCGTTGCAAGATCTATATCTGCTGTAATCAATAAGGACACACACGATTCAAATTAACTCACGATACCACCACATCATGAACTAACGGAAGACGAACTCGAAAAGCGCCAAAAACTGATATCATGGGGATACGTTCAGTCCCTGACTCCATCCGGAACTTCTCGGCAGCGTCCACATAACCCTCGGTGACGAGGAAGTTCATCACCAACTTGTTCATGTCTTCCTTCCTGATCTTCACATCGTTAAGCTTCTTCTCCCAATCCTCCTTAGTAATCACCTTCTTCGACGACCCCTGCAACCCCAAAACAGAAAAAAGAAACGAAACCCATGTCAGATAAAGCTAACGACATCGAGATGGCCCAGAAATGCGATCGATCCCGATCGCCAGAGATCAGCTCCAACACGCAAAGTGGAAGAAGAAGAATAAGAAGAAGAAGAAGCAGACTTTCGCCATGGGAGAGCATCGAGATCGGAGGCAAAAAGATTAGGGAAGCAGAATTGGAAGGAAGAAAACGAGAACAACCCTCATAATCAACTTCACCAAGAACGTTACTTGTGCCATTCTTTTTCAAGGCCGATGCATGGCGATTGACGCGACGCAGGATCTTGCCCACCCAAAACCCTAATCCGACTCCGATTGTCTTTCTTCAAACTTCGCCAGAATTCTTGCTTCGCAGGTGGAAGAAGCTGACCTGCAGAGAGCGAGAGAGAGGAGAGAGAAATTAGGGTTCGTCTTGCCTTGCAGTGTTTCGATGGGCCCCTTTTGGGCTCGTGTGGGCCAGCCCAGTTTGTGTAACAATCATCGCATTTATTTTTAATTTGTATATAATCGAACTTGAAAATTCAAATAATAATTTATAGGTCGCTTTATAAAGTCTAAAAATGACATGGATATTCATCAATAGTGTTTCTACATTAGCGAAGGTAGATACACTGACGTCCGACGATGAGAATCCATTCTCATTCTCAATCCATATATTCTGTTTCTTTTCTTGATCTCGACCTTAAATCCGTAATATCACATAACGGGCTACTCAAGCCATATCGAGCCACAACAACCATATCATCTCGTGTAGGAATTATAAGACTCCATGTCCTCTTAATCTTATAGAGACCTATTTTAGACGGTGTGGCATTTGTATTTGCCTAGAGTCTTGTACACATACTCATACAAGAAAGTTTGCTCCTTGACGAATAGGATGTGTCAAAGATGTCCTTGCATGGCATCACTAACCCATGATTCCTTAGGGGTGTTAAAAGATCCGTGCCGGCTCGACCCTAAAATTTAGGGAATTTCCAGGCCTGAGCTTGGTGTTGTTTCAATAAGAGCCAGTACCATTAGACTAACTCAGGTTTGAAACTTAAAAGCCTACAAAATTTAATCTGCCTCCCTTCCATCCCCTCTCTCTCTCTCTCTCTCTCTCTCTCTCTCTCTCTCTTTGCGTAGAACGAGACACCACAATCGAGCCCTACTTCATCTCCTTCCCCTTCGACTTCTCGTTAAGGACTGCCGAAAAATTCTAGCTCTTATCCCGAATCTTCACGGTCGGTTGGGGCCGAGTAGAGATTGGCTTCGTTGATTTTAGGTCGAGCAGAGTCTTATAGTGACCCGGCCCATTAACACCCCTGCTGGTCCCTTGGCATTTCCCATTTTAACAATGAAAACCAAATATCCGATCCTAATCGTTTACGAAAACCCAAACTTTTATTTGTAAAACAATCATCATTCAGTATGTAGCATAATCACACACACTACATTACTATATAACAATGGCCATGTAATCCGTAAATAATATCATACTAACCTCTTGATATTTCCCATGTAAACAGCGAGCAAAGAAATAATTACCTTTTCTTTTAAACATGCAAACTTTCGTCCTCTAACACCTTGCCATCATCATATAATGGAGAAATTACGGAAATTCATAAATCGTTTAGATGAATCTAACCTTAGACAAACAATTCTTCTACAACTTAAGTAACTCATATAATTTTCATTTCCAAGACTATGCCTTGATTAAATTCACCTTAATCATCAAAAGTGAAATTGGTTTCCTATAATTTCAAATTTCCAAAACCACATAATTGCCCCAACAAAGTTTCTCCTTTACATTTTTTTATGTGATATGTTCACCACAAGTCCTAAAACTTGTCACTTTAGTGCGATTGAGTCCTAAAATTTGCAAAAAGTTCAATCGCGTTCTAAAACTTGTCAAATTGATAAAATCAAGTCCTTCCGTTAACATCATCAAATTTTTTAACGGAAAATGCTGACATGTCACATTTCTCTCTCCTACGTGGTAAATCCACTTGACCCACTAATCCACGTCAACAAAACGACGTCGTATTGCATGCGTTTGTTTTTCCCATCCAAAACCCAAATGACGTCGCCTCTACTCTTCATTCTGCATTGTCTCTCTCAGAAGATTGAACCCAAAAGCTCTTCCACCCCTTCGATGATCCGGCGTCCCGTGGAAGCATCTCGGCCACGGATCAAGTGTCGATGACGGCGAGGGTGAGGGTCTCCAATCGTCTGTCCTCTTCGCCTTCTCCATACATTTAAACCCTAAAGCTCCAAATCAAGCCGATATGGTGTCCCGAGATCCTTGCAGCGGTGAGCCCTAAAAAATTCCTCATCCTCGAACAAAGGCGAGGGTGCTCACGTCAAATTTAATGCCATTGAGATCGGAGTCCATCTCGGGTCGTCGATTCAACGTCGCTAAGCTAGGATTCTACTCGAAAACCTAAAGCCGTGCACAACTATCCCCGAGCACATATGACTTTTTGATCTTCTCCGGCCTTTTTCTTTGCCCTACTTTCTTTCTTTTATATGTATCTGCAATTATTTTTGGTGGAGGCCACGGCGGATGTTGAAACATTTGTTTCTGATTAGGGATTGCTCATATTGGTGTTCGATTTTTTAGTGTAAGACCGAAGGTGAAATTTAGGGTCTTTTAATGCATAAGTGTTAATATGAGTATCGATTGATTTCCCTTGTTCTTTTGTGCTCTTTTCTGTGAAGTTTCTTATTCAACCGCTTCTCTATCCTCTTGATTACACTCTGCTGATTTCCCATGTTCTTTTATGCTAAAGTTTCTTATTGAACCACTTCTCTCTGTAGATTACACTCTTATGGGCAACTGTAGTTTTTGATGCCATGTTATAGTCGTAAGATGACGATGTCTGTTTCTTTTTTTTTTCTTTTCTTTTTTGCAAATTTGATTGGCTCTTTCAATTGCCCAAAAGAGTGTAAGCAAAAGTAGTCATTAGGTGTATGAAAACTGAAAATCATGTTGTTGAATGCGACACATCTATACCTGTGATCGAGTGGCTGATATAGATGTTAGGATAAGTGCAACTATCAAAATCTACAAGATTTGCTATTGTTCTTTAAAAAAGAAATCAGCATATCACTTTTTACAAGTCTCTGGAGTTCTTGGTTACCCATATGCTTGTGTTTTAATCTAACTTGCATTTGATTCCTGTTCATTTTATTGCATATCAGATATCTTACTTCAATGGATCTTGTGCCGAGCGAGTGGTAGAGTAGTCCATTGACTGCATTTGATTCATGTTAGTTTTTGAGTCGGTAGAAATGATCTCGAGATTGTGATATTATTGCATAATTTTTATAGACGTTCTATGGTAATGTAAATGAATTGTATGTTTTGCTTAAAATATTTTTCAATGAAGTAACTTGCCTCTATTGTTCCGCATTGTAAATTTTGCTAGTTTGCAGCCCATATATGCTTTCTTAATATGGCAATACGAAGAATGAGGGCACCAACATCAAAATCAAGTGTTGCAATTCCTAATGAAGTCGAGTTAGCGCTAACCTGCTATTGCGGTATTCGATCACCAATTCTTACTACAAAAACAATAAAAAAATGCTGAAAGAAGGTTTCATGGATGTGCTAAGTTTGATGGTCGAGATTGCTGCAATTTCTTCATGTGGGTTGACCCGAAGATACCGAATAGAGCGAGGGACATGATAGTTGACCTCCTTGAAAGAAATCAAGCACTATGTGAATCAAGCCAATCGAGGTGCGACGAGGTTGATGTGAGCTCACCGATAGCTAAAGTGAAGACGGTAAAGGCGGAAAATAGACGTTTAAAAGAGGAGCTTGCGCGAGTGAAGCAACAAAATATGTTATATCAATTGGCATTTTTTCTATGCATATGCTTTATCATTATGCCAATCGTATGTAATGTTATTTATAGTTGAGCCGAAGTGTTCCTTTCCTTTGTCATGTGACTATGGTCGGATCAAATTTATCCTCGGTTTTAACCATTCCCATCTAAAGAAATGGAACCAATAAGTTCACAATTGTGAAATTCCTCGAACAACATGGTGCTAGTTCATTGCCGTTAGCATACGTTTTTGCGTTCTTTTTTTTTTTTTTGGTCAAAACATATGAGTTTATGTTCACCTGAAACAAAAGGAGATGCTTTCTATCAAACATTGTATCCATTTGTAAAAAAATAGACACTCTCTTATTCTCAAAAGTAATACTACATATATGCTCATCCATGTACTTTTTCAAGTGAAATGATCCGGTTTTGTTGTCAAGAGCATTATAAATCATCCAATTGCAATTGAGCGGGCACACCTAGCTCTTACAAACCTAGTAGTATTCTTGGTGTATTTAATTGCTCTTTACTCAACCACAGATTTACCTCAAAATTGCATATTTGAACTTAGTTGCATCCGTAAATGTCATGCCAACAATAAATACTTGGATTACTACTTGTTCGATCATATGATAGAAACCTACTCCTCCTCCTCGTAATAACATCACCTTCTTCCTTGTCACCCTTATCATTGAAACTTGAATGAAGACTTTCTTCCTCATCTGAATTATAGTACTCTATTTCGTACCCAGAGCATCCACAATCGGAGGATTAGCTGCTAACTCTATTAGAGAGAGTCAATGTGTAAATGGGAACTACCAACTGCCACAATGTTAGTTTTAGTTTTTAGCCTATGTCTCGCTGAAAATTTCCTTAAATTTCTCCTTGCATCAACCAATTCACGATCATTGTTGTCACTCGAATGTTCTCCATCCTCCGAATAACATGCATAATCATCATCACCTTCATCCATATCCGTATTACCAACCTCAACCCGATTGAAATCATCATCAACATTAGCAATCATATTTTCAAACAAATTACTAGTCATATTATCCACACTTTCTACTTTCACATTAGATAGACCTCCAATTTCCATCTCAACTGCCCCAATCTTAGTAGTCATCTCTTCATAATTGACATGCTCAACATATAGTTTCACATTTTCAGAATGCATATAGTGATATAACGGATCTATCACACCAGGTTACCCCATAAATACCTAATAGTTACCCCATCTTCAAGAATACTACTTTTATGAACTCTATAAAATAGTTTCTCTATTTTATGCCTAGTCAAAGCCTTAACGGCTTCAATTATATTATTTTTACCAATATTATACAACGAACCATTACTTAAGTCTATTTCAGTAATATCAACCCTTCCACCTACGTATTCCAATGGTGGTCCAACTTAAAATTTACCTCCAAAGAAAACAGTGACATAAACTTTATTGTTGTCAGCCATCCAACCTACAAAGGGAACAAAAACAAATCATTGATCAGTATAGGAGATAAAATGAAGCAATTTCTTTATTTGCAAGCACGCAGTCATCATTAGCTGCAGATTCTACTTATCATTGGGAAAATGACACAAATTGTCAGGACTCTTCATCTAATAAAACAGCCTCGTTCCTTCCCTTCCACAAAAAATCAATAGTAGAAAGCCACTTTTCTCCGCAAATTCGTAAACTGTATCCATATAACAATACATTCAAGACAAGAGCACCCCATATTTTTTAACCCCAAGATATGATTAAAACACAAAAATGGGGAACCAAGAACTCTACAGACTTGTAAAAAGTGACCTGCTGATTTAAAAAAAAAAAAAAAATCTTGTAGATTTTGATAGTTGCACTTATCCTAACATCTATCTCAGCCATTGGACCATAGGTATAGATGCGTCACATACAACAACGTGGTTTTCACTTTTCATACACCTAATGACTACATTTGCTTACATTCTTTCTGGTAATTGAAAGAGCCAATCAAATTCGTAAAAAGAAAAGAAAAAAAAGAAACAGACATTGTCATCTTAGGACTCTAACATGGCATCAAAAAGTACAGTTGCCCATAAGAGTGTAATCCAGAGAGAGAAGCAGTTGAATAAGAAACTTCAACAGAAAAGAATAAGGGAAATCAGTCGATACTCATATTAACACTTATGCATTAAAAAACCCTAAATTCCACCTTTGGTCTTACACTAAAAAATCGAACACCAATATGAGTAATCCCTAATCAGAAACAAATGTTTCAACATCCGCCGTGGCCTCCACCAAAAATAATTGCAGATACATATATAAGAAAGAAAGTAGGGCAAAGAAAAGGTCGGAGAAGATCAAAAGGTCATACGTGCTCGGGGATAGTTGTGTAGGGCTTTAGGTTTTTGAGCAGAATCCTAGCTTAGCAACGTTGAATCCAACGACCCGAGTTGGACTCCAATCTCAATGGCATTGAATTCGACGCGAGCACCCTCGCCTTCGTTCGAGCATGAGGAACTTTTTAGGGCTCACCGCCGCAAGGACTCTCGCGGGACACCATATCGGCTTGATTTGGGGCTTTAGGGTTTAAATGTATGGAGAAGGCGAAGAGGATAGACGATTGGAGACCCTCATCGCTGCCGTCGTCGACGCTCGATCCGTGGCCAAGATGCTTCCGCGGGACACCGGATCGTCGAAGGGCTGGAAGAGCTTTTGGGTTTGGTCTTTTGAGAGAAACGATGCAGAATGAAGAGTAGAGGCGACATTGTTTGGGTTTTGGACGGGAAAAACAAATGCACGCAATACTACGTCGTTTTGCTGATGTGGTTTAGTGGGTCAAGTCGATTTGCCACGTAGGAGAGATAAATGTGACAGGTCAGCGTTTTCCGTTAAAAATTTTGACGGTGTTAACTGAAGGATTTGATTTTATTAATTTAACAAGTTTTAGGATTCAATCGCACTAAAGTGACAAGTTTTAGGACTTATGGTGAACATATCCCCTTTTTTTTTTTTTTTATCTCTAACTTCCAATCATCACTAATGAAGTCATCTTAATGAATTAGACACCTAAGGCCAATTCATTTGTTACATAAGACACATGAATATTTTATTTGCACTATAGACATGCCACAATTTTATAATATTACCAAAAGAACCCACTTTTAATTGATTATGCGATTAAATCTAAGTTTTGACTAGTGAGACAATTTGTATAAATTAGAAAATAAATTGTGCAATTAACTACGAACCAATCATAACAAGCATCCTTAACATCTAAACAGCCCGTAATATTTTCAATTTTAGAAGACGAGACCTCTAACTTTTCAAAATTACACAATAGCCCCTATCCTACCTTACGTAGATTTTTTACCCGATTGCATTTCTCTTAGTAAATCTAATTTAGTAATTTAACTAATAATAATTAAAATTGACGAAGATCACTGTTCATAGAAGATTCATATGTTGTGAATCTCGTTTTTGCCCTTGTATTATGAAAAACTACTATTTTGCCCCTTTACTCACATCATTTTGTCTATCTAATACTACTCATCAAAGTCATTGAAAATTCTCTTGAACTCACTTAATCATGTTTTCATTCGTGAACAATAACCATGATTTATAGAATGACTCAGATCTCTAATGGCATCATGAACATAATTGACTTTTCATGTAATAACAATCTCATCTTAAAGCAACATGGCATCACCCAATAATACAAAATCATCTAAAATCACTCATACATACAATCTTGCCTCTTGTTAGTCCATCATGTAACCATTAATTCCTTTTAATGACACGGGCCTATACTATGATCGATATTTTAATCATTAAACAAGGATCAAGAGTACAATAGCCCCTAGAGATTCACTTACCTTGGGTAGAAAGCTCTAAGTCAACATAGAGCTTGATCCATCTTTAAAAATCTTGTTTTGATTAAATGGAGCAAACTAACCTGAACTTCTTCATCCTAGCTCACAAATTTCTAAAAATCAAGGGATTTGGAATATGTTTAATTGATAAGGCTTCTAGTTTTGATAGAGAGGAAAATAATAAGAGATGAGTTATGTGATGAAGATGATGCATATTAGTAGTTGAGAGAGAGAACATGATTGGCCAAGTAGTTGCATTAACGAGGAGCCTTGATTTGCAAGCTTACCAAGAACATTAATGGGCTAGAGTGAAAAAAAAAATTGATGTGATGCATGTTGTCATTGATAGAGAGAATTTAGGTGAAAAACTATGAAATGTGGCATCAAGTGTTTTGTCATGTAGGTTTGAAGGCAACATTGTTATTCTTCAAAGGCTATTTTTGATTTCTCGAAATAATCAAGGAACTCGGTGTCCGTCCTAAACGTTGATACGTCAGAAAAATATTTTGGAATGACCAAAATTATTAGCAAAGCCTGAGAATTTTTGAGTAATCTTAGCTCAATGAATTTCACTTTTGATAATTACCTTACATGTTTTTTGGGATATGTTGACTCTGCCTAAGAAATACTTTGTCGACACATTTTTCATCGTTAATCTCTAATAACAAGTTGTGCGCTGATTTCTATTCATGTATACATATTGCAGTTAGTAAATTATTTTGCTAACTGATTAAGACGTATTCAGATATTGCGAAAACCAATAAGTTCTACATTCTTATAAAGTTCATAATATTCATAAACCTTCAAAACATTGTCATCAATTGTGACTTTGCGTCGCCCTTCTTGACCATTTAAAAGATTTAATAATCCTTTACAAATTCACATGCCTAAACATCACTGCTCCGAAAGCTAATTTTCTAGAAACTTGACTAGCTTCAAAATTTCAATAATAGAGTCGTAATTTGTTGAAGTTATCAATCAAACCATTTAGCATCTTAATATCTCAACAGTAAGAAATGAAATTTCAAGCATTCACAAGGCTGTCATTATCAAATGGTGCAGAGAGAGAGGTAATAAATAGTGTTAGGGTTTCTTGAGCATGTACGTTTCCTGATAGTGAATCAATTTCCCTTGTTAACTACGAAAATTGATGCATGCAAAAACATGCAAGTTGGTTTCGGTTCAATCATTGATTAGGACATGCCACACAAACACACGAAAGAACAATCTTTAAGAGAAGCTTCTGATTAGCTCATTTGACGTTAAACATCGATGATGCAGGTGAAGTCGTCATTTCGCGGCATCTAAGGTTTACCGACATCAATCGAACTTTAAGTACGCCTATGTTCTTTTAATCAAAGATGGCTAATCAAAGCAACTTCGATCGACCATTCCCATTCGGTAAAGTTGTTTCACATTGCCTAAACAGGTAGGATTGCCAGAACTCCACTTGACCATAACTAATAAACTACATAAAAGGGTATGATCTCGTATCGCTTTGTAATATAAAAGGGACAACACTTTGTAAAGAATTATTTCTTAATTATAGAATGTGACCAATCAAAATGTTCTCTACCTTTACGTGATGCATGAGTTTGAGGCTCGATATGAAATATCATTTAATATTGGGCGTTTGATTCAGCACGTCCGAGGAAAAACCACGTGATACCATGCCTAATCATGCCATGATGAACCCCGTTATTTGAATAATGGTCAAGGAAATGACATGAGACGATGACGTTCATGAACTGTTAATACTTTAAATGCCTCATGATTTAATATGGTGCAACTATTGGCTAGTCAAAAAATATATTAACGTCTACTCGCTGTTAAAGTATCCCACGTTATTTTCTATGGAATTTAATGCTCTTTAGATACATGTGTTCTCCCTCCACTTATTAGTTTAATTTTTTAAGTTGGAATTTCTATTTTTCACATCCAAATCTCACGATATAGATATGGTTTTATCTCTTAACTCCACCTTCGACCATGCTTTATAAAAACGTACTAGGGAGAAACATATCTTAATAAGACAAAATTTCGATAAATAATGTAGTCAATCTAGAACACCAAACGACACGTTTATAAGCATCTCGAGAAACCTCATAATAATGTGAACTTAAGCGTCCACTAGAGCTATTTATTTTCACTTGTAAATTGGCTTTTGTAACCTTTGGTACGGGATACCGTTACTCGGTTTTCCTCAAGAAGTCAAATAAAGATTGCTAAAAGGTACGGAGTCCACCTAAATCAGTTCGTAAAATATATAGATGTGTAAACACATCTAAGCAAGATGAGGACATTCTCAATTTGACTAACTAGTTAATTAATTAATCCTATAATAAGATGATGGACTTAGTACGTTAACATGATTCATGCTACAGCTGAACTATCACATACCTATGCGTTCATATAATAGGTTTCGCACGCGAGAGACTCCACCAATTGCGCTGATTGGTAAATGAAAATAGACTTTCTTTAAAGTCGTTGTTTTTGGGATCATCGCTAACGGTGCTCTAAAATGCTAAGTCAATAGAAGAAGATGTGTTTTGAAATTTATATATGACACATAATTTGGGGAACAAATAAGGGATCCGGAAAAATTTGAACTCACAACCTCATATTTTGATTAAATATAAAATTTTATGGGACCACTAGCAACCGTTCAAAAAAATTCAAAGTTAAATGCTGACTTAGTTTAATATTATCAGATCTTGGTGTAAATTTGATAAATGAAAGAAGTGGTGCATGAGCAAACCGGAAGAGAGGCTTGATTTTAATGTTTGAAAAGGCAATCCATTACCAAGAATGACTTTGAATTTAAGTTCTACAATTATGGACCCTTGACAATTGGCAAAAAAAATAAATAAAAAAGAAACAGAGAAAGAAAGGCAGAAAGAAAGAAAGAAAGAAAGAAAAGTGAAGGGCTCTTATTTCAATAGTTTTACAGTAGAAGAGAAAACTTGAACGAAATCATGAAAATGAAAAATCATCAAAATCAGAGATTTTTTTTTTTTTTTGCTTATTGTATAATGCCATATAAATTTAATCGTTCGAAGCATAACATATGTGAAATCCTGCTCTAAATAAAATCCGGGCGTTGATACGTATATAGATTTCAATTTCTGTTTTTCGTAAAAGAATTCGTTTCATTACTAGATAAAAATTTCCATTTTATGACTGCCTGTGAAAAAATTGCTTTCCACTAGCAATATATTTGATCTAAATCAAATGAATTATCTTCTTCTGACTTTTTCCAAGAAAACAGCATGGAATCTTTTTTTTTTTAAATTCATCATTTGTTGAAATTGGCAGGATGGAAGGGGGAAAACTAGAGGGTTCAAGCTACAATTTGTTAAATAGCAAATTCCCAAAACTTTGCATATTATTGCATGTGAGATTGTAGGCAACTAAACATCCAAATTAAAAAAATGGTGAGATAATTTCCTTAATTGCGATGACGACTAACTAACCTTATTTTCCTTCATAAAAAAACTTGTTGCATCTTTGTGAACTAGCCAATCGAAATTCAGATTTCATAGTGAATATGTTTTTTTGTGGAGTTTAATGAAGGAAGCTCTAGCTAGCGACAGTCAGACGATATTAACAGTTAATTTTGACCACACGATTTTTCAATCAATGAGTTCTTTGTGCAAAACATGCGGTGATGATGTGTGGTTCTACGGTTGAGATTGTACCGTTTATGACAGTATTGTCATGCAATCATTTCCTTTTAATGGATGACTTACATTGCAATTAATTCCACAAGCCACTATCAAGTCTTCATTTTACCTTTGAAATTGATTTTGGAAACTTTTTTGTTAACTTGTATCATGCGCGCATAGCGCAATCGCCAAGTTAGAAAAGTGGTACCCATCAATGAATCCCTCCAAGAAGGGGTTTATTGAATATACCGAATCTTTCCTCCGAGTAAGCAGACAGGGGTTAAAGTAAAATATAACCTAATCAAAGCGGAAAATAGTTTGGTTTCCAATTAATTGATCTAGTTAAGATTAGCATTGTAATTATTGTTAATCACCAGATCCGCATGTAGCTATTTTGTGAGAATGATGTTATGAATTGCTCAATTTCATCTATATTAAGCACCTATTCATGTGACCTAGCTTTGGCGTTTATACTTAGAAAAATAGGAATTATGACGGAACAATTGAATTACTAAACTTGGATAATATAATCATGGCATAATTATACGCCTCATACGGAATCGGAGGAATCGAGAATGATGTGAAGATTATATGATATATCAATGACATATCCGTAATATTCGAAAGATGTCTTTAACACTCCCATTCAAATTAGCAAAACTTCCGGGTAGATAGTGCCGCAAACTCATTTGAGGCTAATGCTGCGGTATTAACTTTTCTAGTAGACGATGTGGGTATGGCAATAGCATCGTTTGAAAAGCAAACACGGTTCGAGATGAGCTTTTCGACGGGCGGTGCGAATAAGTGATAACTAACATCGTTTGAAAGTCGACGTCGCTGAATTTTGCGTCCAAGTAGCCGATACCAAAAGATGACTACACCGTTTGAAAATGACACGGTTCGGATTAGCTTTTCAGTAGAAAGTTCAAAACTGCAAATTTGGGATCTTGTGATGATTAATGCATGACAAGGACCCAAGATTGGTTGTGTTGGGGCCAATGCGACAAGGTCAATACGTTACGTGGTGAGGCTATATTGCCAACATGAAGTGTTGCGAAATTGACGCGATATCGAACTAGCTTTGGAGAACTTGATTGTCCCAAAGAAAAATATGGAAAAATGAAATGAGGAAAAATGAAACAATTTAGAAGATAAAAGTAAGGATTGAACTCTTTATTACATTAATTGGTAAGAAAAAGAAGTAGATCACTCCTTACCAAAAAAAACGAAGTAGATCACAAACAAGGACAAAATGTGAATGTTTCCATGAATTAGAACACGATTGGGTTATAACTCATCATCCTATGCCGTGGTTGCCAACTTATTTGTGATTCTCTACAAACAAATCAATCAAATGGAAAGGTAACAAAATTCAAAACCCCAGTCAAAGACAAATCAAGACAACCCCCCAATCTACAATTGGTTAATGTATCATTTTCTTCACCAATCTCTTGTACAAGTTATGCTCACGCTGGCTTGGAGAGCAAATGACGAGTTTCTCCACTTAATTCTCGTTTGGTCAGTCTTGATTCGGCTCCATCAAGCTCTTGATGATAGACTCAGAAGCATTCCTCAGGAGCTCTGACCAATCCCTGCAAAGGAACAGGTACGTTAGAATCTGATCAACAACATATTACAAAACATAAATTTAAATTAAATCACATTAATTTGGTAGACAAGATTGAATCTAGTTGGAGTGAGTGTTTTGAGGCTAATAAAGGAGCCGAATGAAACGAAAGTTTCATGTTCAGTTTTGAATTAGACATGTTAAAAATGATGAATCAAAGCAAATTTAGTAAGTCTATAAGGGAGGAGGCAGTTTGATTCTAGAGCCTCATTTCATGGTATTTTGCTAGAAATTATCAGAGTCAAACTGTTTTGACTTCTTGGGGTTTTGACTTGGAGTCAATTTGACCCTTTTTTGGTTTATTTATTTAATGTGTCACTTTGTTTTTGTGCCCCGTATTTAATGTGTCACTTGACCGCTTTAACTTTGTGTAATTCTCTCTTAGCATACAATTCCCTTCTTTCCAAATGAATATTTTGCAGTGAAAATTGACCTAATGAGAAGAATGTCTAAGTAATCTAGTTTAGAGTTATGGACTTGCTCTTGTTCATGCGTTGCATTGCTAATTTAGAGAGATTGGTTTCTAGAGGCAGTGCTATAATAATGTTATGTACAGTGTCTAAGTTCAAAAATCAACTTTATGTCCCGGTTAAAAACGTCTGCATTTTTTTTATATTGAAATTAATGTAAGAATTAGAAATTTCTCATGGTACTTCTTGTTAGAGGGTAATCAATTGGCTTCAAATTTAGCTAAGTAAATATAAGATAGATAAGAGTTCGTATACCCCATCGAAGAATCAAAAGTGATTCCCACAATGTTCTTGGCTTCTTCAATAGCCAAATTGAACCTCTCTGTCTCCTTCTCCGAACAAGTTCCGTTATTGAGAGCTCGAAGATGAGAAGGCTTCACATCACAAAAGATGGGTATGACCTTCTTCTTGGTCTCCATCATCAGGGCGAGCTCGTGCAGGCAGAAGTACGACTCGCAGTATCGGGGCGAGAATAGGGCGACCCCGATCTTGCAATCGAGGATCGCCGAGTCGATCTTGTCGAATAGGTTATCCCCGGGGCGCATGCTCCTGCAGTCCAGGAAGGGGCAGAGGTCGAGCCTCGTGAGGTAGTCGTGTAGCAACCCAGCGACGGTTCGCCGGGTGTCGATCCGGCGGTGGTTGATGAACACGTCGTAGGACGGCTGCCGGGCGGCCTGGACCGGGTTCCCGTACCGGACGAGGCTCGGGAGCAAGCTCTTGGAGATGGCTAGCGAACGTTGCATGGCTTCTCTTTCTCGATCAAGAATATCGGACAAGGATGGATGGCAATGGCGAGAGGGCAATCAAAGGTTCTTTGTCGGTGTTTGCAAGTGTCGTTTTTGAGGTTGTTGCGCGAGTTTATATAAGGTTGATGGGGGGGTGGGTACGACCGAAGACCGGAAGGGTGATCTTTCAGTTTGATTCTTGACAGGAGAATTCCAAGATTTCTCACTCATCAGATCAAACCCTAAGAAAGTACTCGGCAAAATTCCTGCTTGGAATTCCATTTGGACTTGTAGGGCTTACGTGGAACAGCGAGGAGAAACCTTCAAACACGTTTTTCTCCTCTCCTCCTCTTGGGTTGGACCCGGCTGACGTGGACTTGTCGGGCGTTTGTCTAGCAGTTTTTATAGTTCGTCGATTTGATTTTTGATCGGATGGTCAATTCCCTCGATTTGATGCGATCGCGTTGCGGCGTTGGTCTCCTGGGTGAAATTAGGGTTTGCTGAAACCCGTGCATACACAAGCCATGACGTTATTGGTTTTATCGGATTTAAGGTTTGACTTGGTTTGGAGAAATTCATGGATAATTTCGCAGTAATATTCTTTTTAGCTCTTTGTCGGATGGTCTTGACTCTTGACCCCCTCTATTATGTGAAAGCAAATTAGAGTGCTCAATCAACAGTTCGTTTTCTCCTATTGATTTTTTTGTGTGTGGGTAAAGTAAGAAATATATTAACTTTCTACGGCGCAACTTACAATGGGGTAGCCGAACACAAAAATCTCGTACCCATTACGACACATGAATGTGTTATAGCGGGTGCAAATGTGTTACTGACTAATCAAAAGACAAGCTTAAAGCCTAAGCGCCTATATACAACCTATGCTACCAATCGGCCATGGATACAATCGAAGAAAAAAGAAACCCAACAAACAAAAGAAAAGGGCAACAAACACCCAAGTGAAAAACAGATGCTGAGATGCCCCAACTAAGTTGCATCCGCCTATTGCGGGGTATCCTCCACATGATGAAAAGTAAGGGCCTTGTCTTTGACAATCTTCTCGAGATGCTTCAAAAGTGCCAGCCCAAATATAAAATGATCTCTGAATAGAATGTGGTTGCGTTCTATAACTATTGATTTATTTACCTATCTATCTATAATTAGTATTTTTCCATTAAGTGTGCAAGCCACTTAATGGAAATGTGATGTAAAGTGTAGGTTTCCCTTGGAGGATATCGATTTATTGCTTCTTCCTTCGTAAGATCCCTCAAGAAGTGGTACTTCACATCTATGCGTTTGCCTCTACCATGTAGAAGAAGATATTTTTGAAGAGTTTAATGGCTGATTGAACTGCTGCACGAGTAAATTGAAGTTGCTCCTTGGTGCTTGAACCGAAGTTCTTCAAGAATCTTCCTTAGCCAAATAGCTTAATCGGTACACGAGTTGCAGCTATGAACTCGGCTTCGATTGTTGATAAAGTGACAATTGGTTGTTTCTTTGAGGACTATGGGACAGCTCATGAACCCAGCATAAAAAAATATCCTGAAGTGCTTCTTCTATTATTTGGATCTCCAAGCATAATCACATGCTGTAAAGCCAAATAGATCTATTTATTTGTTTATAATTAGTATCTTTCCGCTAAGTGTGCAAGCCGCCTAATACAAATGTGATGTAAAGTGTAGGTTCCCCTTTAAGGATATCGATTTATTTCATCAAAGGTAAAAACCAATTGGAAAGTTCACTTGATATATATATATATATATAAAATATATAAAAGACTATTTGTAATAGGATAATAAAGGGTGAGAGTAACCAGTCTTGAAGATAGTATCATTCGAAGTGTAATTCCATCAAGAATCCAAGATGTGAAGTGGTTTTTCCCCAAGAGTATATCTCTAAAACATGCTTTTGGGGTTTCCTTAGTATGAGGATCCTCTTCACAATGTCCCCGTCTTGACATGTGTGTGTTTTACTAATTCTTGACCACACCCATCTTTCTCCTAACCCTAATTTATCTCTCTTTCTTCTCCTCCCCCATTCCTTGCATGAACCCAACCGCCACTGTCTCCGCGAGCTTCTAGCCGCCGTCATCAAATACGACGCTATAGACCGTTCGCACCATCGTTGCCCAGCTGAGCTTGTTTCATCTCTTTCCTTGATATTCTAGCGTCGAGCTCAATCCACGGACCTCAGAAATTTCAGAGACCTCGTCGAGACCTAATGGAGGTCGAAGCAAAATGGAAAGAGTAAGGAAAAGGACGAAACGGAAGATAGAGAGAGATGAGGCCAAGAAACAAAGATGGCAATGGTGGCAGAGGTGGGAGGTGGCTGATTGTACGGGGAATCACGGTTGCCAGGGACCGTATCTGGTCTCATGAGAGAGAGAGAGAGAGAGAGAGAGAGAGAGAGAGCTTATGCCTAAAACACGAGTCAAATATCTGCGTGTCTAAGACAGGGAAAGAGGACAAACCAAAACTCATCTTTCTTGAAAAGTGGGGAAAAAAAGAAAAGATAAATCATGCAGAACGCGAAGGATTTTCCACGTGGCAGTAGTATTGTAGTATGAAATACGTGGCCTCTTGATTGACTCCAAGAAAAACCATGCAGAGACATCGTCGTACGTGGCACCAGCTTACCGGTACACTTGGCAGATGAAGCCTTTGTTACGCTTGAACGACTCGTAGACTCGTCCTCTTGGCCGACAATAGTGGAAAAGAACACCGCTTTTGTCTTGGCGCACTCACTTGTATCCAAAGGAAAACTACGACCCTAGATTTTGGGTTAAATGTCAACAACAAAAAAAATAAAAATTCACCTAAAACAGGTTTTTGATTCGAGATTATTGTGTAGCTTATGATTAGAACTTTTAACTCCTTATCGGAAATAGAGGTCTATTTGACTCGATAGATAAAATTGCTTACTTCATACTTATTGAAATTTCGGCGTAGGCTTGTAAGTTACTCTCACGCATTCTCTTGAATTGAGTAGTTTTAATATATATAATAAAGGGAAGGTGTATGGAAATAAATATGTGGAATTTGTTCATATGTTCACATTTGTTTCGTTAAATTATTGTGTTTCAAAGATCGGTTAGCGTGCTCTACTATTTAGAAATTACCGTGTCGACTACTTTCATTGCCACATTAATTTTCCTCATTGCTTTTTTCCATTTAAGTACATGCAACGTAAATTTATATCGTTCCTTTCGAATATACAAGTCAGACGAGAATTCAAGATAATTAGGGTGTGGAAAAACTTATTGATTTATCCTTCTTCATCTATTTTTCTCTTTACCTTCTTTCATTCTCCGTTGAAGATTTATTCCTTATTTGCTCTTAGTTGCAGAGTTGCCCTTCACTGCTTTGAAGGGCAGAAAACTTTGTTGATCACATTCGAGTTCTAATGAGATCATACACGAGAATCCTCGCTTTCGAAAAGCGCAAATTCTCGACCGTCTCAGCTCGTGGTTTAGCCGATACTCTCTCAAAGATCTATGCATCGTGATCTTCGCGCATCGCAAGGTGTGAGTTTTGCACAAGCTGGATGCGAAATTTCAGACCGAAGAAGTAATTGTTCTGCATCGACAGCCGAATTGCTTGTTGCTCTCTTCCCGGCTCGAAAGCTTCGTCAAGGTCTCTTGAAACAGTCTTCACGGACCACACGTATTCACACCTTCGTTTATCGAAGGACTTGCTTTGCATTTCATGTGCGACCGAGCCAATGTTTTCCTGAAACTTCCCGCAAACCCTTGCGCGAACTTTCTCTTTTTGGGTCAGTCTCGTGGTGTGAAGAACGGGTCCTTCGTCCACCATGTTGAAGAAGCAGTTCGTCACCTTTGAAATCGGTCAAACCCTTGGTTATGTTGATAATAACAGCATGGGTTTGGATTGTAGACTTCGGGAGTTTAACCGGTGTGGCTTTGTTTTCTCTTGTCAAAGTGTTTGGAGCAAAACCAGTCACTGATTTAGAATAGAGTTAGTACCACGAAGAATTTTAAATTAGTATGTAAGCATTAAACAGTAAAACTTCATGCGGAAAATTCATCATTGACGGACCGTCGATCTTCATGATTCTCATGATAAGTAATAAGGATGAAGTCATACCTTTGTCCATAGCGATTTTTCAAGCGTTGATTGTTTCGTCGAAAAACCCGAGACAATGAAGACTAGGTTTCTCTCTCTTAACCCTTGTCCTCTTACGTATTCTAACGATGGAGAATAGAATACAAAATTGATGTTCATTTTACGTTATGTTAAAGTGTTATTATCAATAGGGTTGGAGAGAGAACCAGACTTATTTTAAACTTAAAACATTATCCAAGAGGTGCCTTATCAAGAGGTGCTTTCCATCAAAGCATTTCGAGAATCGCACATTTTCAATTGTATCTTTTCGTAACCAATATAAATTAATTATAACATAAAATAATTATTAAATCACTATTATAAAATCATATAGGCCACATTTATTTTACATTCTCCCACTTGGCCAATAAGAGTTTCCTTTCATGGTTTAATAAATACCATAATGTGCATAATAACATCATGCTAAAATTATTCTTTAATTGGCTATCACATAATAACCACAATAAAATGAAGAAGATTAATGCGAGTCATAGTGGTTATATATCATTAACTGACATAGTCCATTCAATGTACTACGACTATAGCTCTCTACTCATCATGATTCATAAATAAAAAAGATATCAATGGTCCAACTATAATGTCTTTGTTAGAGACTATCCCGTCAAACATTCATCTACTTCCATCGTGTATACTAAGTAGAAAACATAATATATCATAAACACACATAAATGAGCTCAGAGTGTCAATTACATAAACAAATAGAGTCATAATACAATATCATCGGTGACATCCAATAATGCTCATCCTTTCAACATGTTCATTAAGTGTTTTGGGCGGTAGTCCTTTTGTTAATGGATTTGCAATCATAAGATTGGTGCTAATATGCTCAATTGACATTCTCTATTTCCGAACTTCTTCTTTGACGGATAAGTATTTGATTTCTATATGCTTAGTACCCTTAGAATACTTGTCGTTCTTAGAAAAGAAAACAGTGCAGAATTATTAAAGTAAATTTTCAGCAGCTTGGCAATATTGTCAACAATCACCAACCCCGAAATAAAGTTCCGCAACCATAATTCATGAATAGTAGCCTCAAAGCATGCCACGAACTTAGCCTCTATAGTGGATGTAGCAATGACTAACTACTTCGCACTTTTTCATGAAACGCACCTCCAACCAAAAGAAACAAATAACCAAACGTTGATTTCTTTGTGTCGGCACATCCGGCTAAGTTTGAATGTCCAATCACTTCAAGATGATTGGATCTTTTATAAGCGAACATGTAATTCTTCGTTCCTTGCAAGTATTTGAGAACTTTCTTTGCAGCTTTCTATTGATCTAATCTTAGATTACTTTGATACATGCCCAAACATTCCAACGGCAATATTGATGTCTGGTCTTGTGCAAGTTTGAGCATACATTAAGCTCTCTCAACAATAGATACACAAGAAATACTTTTCATTTGCTATCGTTCCAATTCACTTTTTGGACATTGCATAAAGTTAAATTTGTCTACTTTTTGAACATTTGTCCATATTGAATATCTCTAGAATTTTATTAATATAGGCTTTTTAAAACAACCCTAACAATCCTTATGATTTATCAGGAATATTATATTCCTATCACATACGTCCTCACCCAATCTTTCATTTAAAAATTCTTAGAGAGAAATTTCTGATTTTATGTAACAAACCAAAATCATTAGCAACAAAATATCATCAACATACGAACTAGAAAGATAAAATTGCTCACACACAATTATATATATATATATATATATCACAACACATCAACGGTATTTTATTTAAACCCAAAAGAGGTTATGGTATCATTGTACTTAAATACCATTGTTGAGCAGCTTGTTTAAGTCCTTACATAGACTCCTTTAATTTACACACCATGTGTTTCTTTCTTTTAACTAAAAAGCTTTCATGTTGGCCATATAAACCTCTTCCTCTAAATTTCCATTAAGAAAGACAATTTTCACATCCATTTGGTGTTATTCTAAATCATAATGAGCTACCAAAGCTAAAATGATTCTAAGTGTCTTGCTAGAGTGAAAAAGTCTCCTTATAATCAACGCCTTCTTTTCGGAATAAAACCTTTAGCAACAAGTCCGGTTTTATACCGTTTAATATCACCTTTTGAGTCGCGATTGGTCTTAAAGACCCATTTATACCTAACCTTTTTACATCATGTAGGCAATTCAACAATATCCTAGACTTGATTCTAATTCATAGATTTTAACTCTTCTTTTATGGTATTAAACTACTTTGTAGAATCACTACATTCCATGGTCTGTAAAAATAAACCTGGATCATTATCAATTCCTCAGTTAATTTCTAACTCTTGTAGATAAACCACATAATCATTAGAAATAGCTAACTTCCTATCACTTTTAGATCTTCTTAATGCTATTTCTAGTGGCTCAACTACTGTGGATTCATTGCTTGACATGTTCATTATGGAGTGTTTGATCATTTATTTGTTGTTCTTGATTGTTGTTTGCTTGAACAATAATATCAAGAACAATAACTTAAGAAGTTTTAGGTAAATGAACCTCCACCCTAACTTCTTAAATGCAAGTATCACGTATTCTTTCACTTCCACTAATGTCGTCGGCCTCAATAAACCTAGCGTTTCCCGATTCAACAATTCTAGTACTATGATTAGGACAAGAAAATCTATACCCCTTGAATTTTTCTGCATAACCAATGAAATAACCATCGATCGTCCTAAAAGCCAATTTCTTTTCATGTGGATTGTAAATACGTACTTTTGCTTTGGACATTCCCAAGCATGTAGGTGTCACAAATTAGGTTTCCTACCTATCCACAATTCAAAGGGAGTCTTTGGAATTGCCTTACTAAGAACCCCGTTTAATAAGTACACATGAGTCTTTAATGCATTCATCTACATAGATAAGGGTAAAGATGAATAACTCATTATACTCCTAACTATTTCCATTAGAGTACGATTACACCTTTCTGCTACACCATTTTATTGTGGTGTACCGGAAGCACAAATATCATGTCTTTCGAGGAATTTAGCAAATGGATCCGGACATTGTCCTTATTCATCATACTTTCCGTTATATTCATCACCTCTATCCGACCTTACTATTTTTACCTTTATATCTAATTGTCTCTTAATCTCTTTTAATATACACCTTAAGTGCATTCACAGATTGAGATTTATCACGCAATAGATAAGCGTAACCGTAACGTGAAAAATCATCAATAAAATGTGATAAAATAACTTTCTCCACTAAAGGATGGAACATCACAATGACCACATATATCGGTGTGTATAATTTCAAGAAGATCGGTGCCTCTTATGGCACCATTCTTAGTGTGTTTTGTTTGTTTACCCTTAATACAATTAATACATACTCCAAGATCGAGTAAAATCCAAATTTGGAAGCATTTCATTCTTCACTAATCTTTGCATCCTTTCTTTAGATATATAACCCAAATGGTCATGCCACAAATAAGCAAAATTCTCATCCACTAAATTGTGTTTAGTGCCGACATTATGATGCAAAGGTCATTATGGTCTCAATGAATGCATTATCAAGTTTAAACTTGTAGAAACCATGGCATAAGATTTCAATTCCAATAAGATTCTCATTCTTAAACAAACTAAAAGATCCATAGCTAAACTTAAAAGAAAAACCCGCTATATCAAGTTTTGGCAAAGAAACTAAATTGCGGGAGAACGTATGTACATAAAGGGTTTGAAACAAATACAAATAATGTCCAATATCTAAGACTAAACGATAAGTGCCAATGCCTTCAACTGGAGTTTATTTTCCTTGTACACATAGTTCTCATTTGGCTTTAAGGCTTGCATCTTAAAGAAACTACGCATCGTATTGGAAACATGGGTGGTAGCACCTAAATTAATCCACCAAGTATTATGAGGAATTTCAGTAAAGTTTGATTCAAAACATATCAAAGCACAAGACTTACCTTTCTTTTCAAACCAAGCTTTACGCTTGAGACAATCTTTCTTCAAGTGTCCAACTTTATTACAAAAATGACTTAACAAGATTGTGTTCCTTCTTGTAGATCTAAGAAGCCTTAAAAGAGTCATTCAAGATATGTAATCCTTTTTTCATGCTCTTTCTACCTTTCCTACATTTCCACTTGGAATTCTTTTTAGGCTCTTGATGATTTAAGCGATGAACAGAATGAACCTTTTGATTCTTTATCGTTTGTTTCCTCTTGAGCAAGTATGTTGGCCAATTCATTTACATTCCACTTATCTTTTATAGTATTGTAATTCATCCGAAATGGCCCATATTGCTCATGAGACAAGGAATTAAGAATGAACTGTACTAAAAAGTACTTATTCATGTTCATTCCCAAAGCCATTAACTTTGCTTGCTAAGTTTGTCATCTCAAGTACATGTTCATGCATGGTATGTGAACCATTATATTTCATGGTGGTCAAAGTACATATCAATGTACCAGCAAGTGACTTATCGGCAATTTGAGAACGCTCTTCCACGAATTTCATAAATTCCTTTGCATTGTCGCTTTGGGAAAAGATGTCTTTAAGTTGTTTGCTACTGTCATTCGCATGAATATTAAGCTTAGTCCGTTCGATCTTTCCCAAGTTTTATGGAAAGAATTTTCATCATCGTTACTCTCGTCGATAATAGCAGTGATTTCTTAACTTGAAGTGCTAAATCAAGATCCGGAACACCTAAGTGAAACTGGACTTGCTCACTCCAATCGGAGAAATTCATTCCATTGAATAATGAAACAGGACGAAGCGTGCGAATGAAGAGAAATAGGTACGAATACTTGTAAGTATGCAAGAAAATACTCATACATTAACGCTTTGAGAATACCACATAATCGATTCAAATTAAACATTACATGTATATTGCAATTCTCCTTTGGGAGATCCTATGATACACAAACATACTAAGCATAATGATACTAATAACTTTAATTTGGCAATTACATATATATCCCATTAAAAATATTTTCTATATTTGGATATACAAATAAATCTAATAAGACATGTGAATTACCAACTATTACGTTCAAGAATTATAAGAAATTTATTAACCTTTGGGTTAATCCCGAAGTTCTTATAATAAATGAACTTCAATATATTCACGATACCCATAAAGATATTTAACATATCAATTTCAATTATAACATCAAATAATCATGGATAATTGAATAAAATACTATGAATTTCAAAAAAAAAAAACTCAAGAAACTTAAGTTTCGGCCACTTTGATGACTAACAAACACTTAATTTCCCAAGCTGTATTAAATTCATGTGCCCAAAGGCAAAATGGAAAATTCAGTAGTTAAGGGTAAAATAGTACATTGATTCGGTCAAGGGCAAAATCGTAATTTGACCAGCCAAGGGCAAAATAGCAATTTAGTCATGAGAGGACAAAACAGGGCAAAACTGTAATTTTCTAGAAAAGGACAAAACAAGGTAAAACTGTAATTTTTCAAAAAAGGAAAAAAAATGGCAAAATCATAATACAAGGGTCTGGTCGTCATCCTCAAGCGTTTTTATTGTCCTTTCTCACGCACGGACCCTTTCGCCGGATTCCGCCATGTATTCCTTCACTAGATCTCCTCTGTTATCCCACCTCCGACAAAAATAATTGGTGGGTTTTGGAGACCACGTCGGTACTCACACATAGGTCCAAGAAATTGTGAAAATGGTCAAGAAATTGGCCAAAATCGAGCGAAATCTCCTTGAACTCAAAACCCTAATACCCAAACCTTTCGCCGCTCAATCGTCCTTCGGTGATCACCATTATTCTAATTGATTGAGGGCTTTTGTTGCTCATGATAGTGCGACCCTACTATGCAAATTTCGAGTGGTGGGTGCCCGAATACTGCCTGAATCGGCGTTTTCTTTCTCAACCGCAATTGCCTTTATTTTTAATTCATTGAAAACCCCCCGAAAATTCATCCATAAACATTAACATAAATGTATCAAGCATTCCCACTCATACAAACTTGATACATGCTTTATATAATCGGAAAATCACAAGATCCTAAATTTTGCTCGATACCAACTATAAGCATTAAACAATAAAACTTCATGCGGAAAATTCATCATTCACGGATTGTCGATCTTCATGATTCTCACGGTAAGTAATAAGGATGAAGTCATACCTTTGTCCATAGCGATTCTTCAAGCGTTGATTGTTTCGTTAGAAAACCAAAGACATTGAAGACTAAGTTTCTCTCCCTTAACCCATTGTCCTCTCACGTATTTTAATGATGGAGAATAGAATACAAAACCGATGTTCCTTTTACGTTATATTAAAACATTGTTATTAATAGGGTAGAGAGAGGACCAAACTTCTTTTAAACTTAAAACGTTGTCCAAGAGGTGCCTCTTCAAAAGTGTCTTCCATCAAAGCACTTGAGAATCGCACATTTTCAATCGTATCTGTTCGTAACCAATATAAATTAATTATAACATGAAATAATTATTATATCATTATTATAAAATCATATGGACCACATTTATTTTACATAGTATGCATGTGATAAATTTTTCCCAAACTAGTTTTTTGACTAAATAAAAACCCCAAACTATTACATCGGTGATAAATTTAGCCTCTCGTTAGTTTTCTTTAAATTTTATCATTAAATTGCTTTGAGTTGGATGACACATGACAGTTGATTGATGTACCACTTTGAGGTTTTTATCCTCCGTTTGCCAGATATTGATTTGGGATTTTTGTGCTACTCATCCAATTTAATAAAAATTAACGGGTGGTAAATTTATCATGGATGTACCAAGTATGGAGTTTTTGGTGGTCAAAACATTAGTTTGGAGTAAATTTATCATAAGTATACCAATTTAAGGTTTTTTGCTTAACGAGAAGAGAAAGGGAATATCCTTGGAGATCAAGGGAATATCTACATCAAAAGTCCAAATGAAATTTGAAACATTAGGATTTTTCGTTCTTCTTATTGAACCATACACAGAGAAGTCCTCAAGGAAATTATCCAACCCAAATTCTTTAGTTTTGGCAAGAATTTGACTCGATCTTACCGGACCCAAAAGGCCAAATATGTACTTCATGCACCAATCGAATTATTCATTTTAAATAATCTACGCATTTTAATAAGTGATTAGATGGTACACTTAGATCGCTAATCACAAGGGGTAATGTCATGGAAGGTTACTAGTATTTTCTTTGATTGTTCAAAGGTCGTCTTTAAATTTATTTATTTTTTTCAAATTAGTCCCCCGACTTTTAAAATTCTACCTAATGAGGTACTTTAAAATTAAGTGGAGCACCACATGTCACATGTTTTTTTCCCTTGATATGGTGGGCCCAATCAGCAATCGTGAGATTTAATTAGGGAGATGTAACTCAAACTCAATCAAAAATGTTTTCCAAATGCCATTTTCTTCTTTTATCTTCCCTCTCCCCCCCTTTTTTTTCCTCTTTCTTCTCCCATATTCCATGGCCGACGCCACCAATGAATCTCGACGGGTGGTTGTGTGTGAGGCTAACCTCCAATGAAGGTCATGACAATGGCCGACCTCATGCTACCCGAGTTCGATTGATGTGTTGGATGAGCTTCGTGATGTTAAACGAATACGATGATCGCAGTGCCCGAATTTGGTTTCGGCAAGTCATATAGCGGTAAGGGACCCACCTCGCTTGTGGGTGTCGTGTATGGCCGCCACCATTTTACGAACTAACGGTTAGTTAACCGTGTTATACCATTCATAGTAATTGATAATGTTAACTTTCCATTGAAGTTAGTTCAATGTCTAAAATCGAAGGAGCCTGTCAAGTTATTATCCAGTCATCTTTGAGCACCAGTTGTGATTATATTCACGGATAATACCCTTTTGGACATTCACTTGCTTAGGTTTGGACATCATTTTCATGCTCTTTTTTCATATGAGTGCTTCCTCACACAATCTGTTTCGAGAACAGTGTTATCCTCCCTCCGATATAAAGGATCACTTAACTATGTAGGCTCGTTCATTCATAGTTCTCCTCTACTCAATGAAACTTTGCTTCTTTAATTGCTCAACACATAAGTATTCATATGCTTGAAATGAAGTAATTATCATCCACATATGACTTCCAACCTCAATGTGGATGCCTTGCCTTTTACAAAACTTAAATTATCCGTTAGACTTGTATGGCTTTATTTTTTGTTTGGTTGAAAATGTAAATATTATAAAGCATATGAAGTACATCAGCTTAGGGACATCATTACAAATAGAGCTAGTAATTCAAAAAGATGGAGGTAGGAAGTCTCCACATAATAGCCAAAATTACATTTGTTTGGGAAGGTCAAATTTTTTGGTAAAGTGAAGCTCCACCTCTTATATTTTCACACACCTTGGCCAAAATAATAAGGATATCAATTGAGTTGTTTTGGAACCGTCTCCGATTGCACTCCATCCAAATACAATATATGGTTGCAAGGAGAGATATGTTTAGGAATCTTGTCGCCAAATCTTTGCCCGTTGTTGCCGTAATCATCCATGAAAGTTCCACATTCCATCCCCCTAAAGAACACCTAATCCCATTTTGCGCAAGGATAATACGTTAGATGTTGCCTTTCCACTCACACTAGAAGAATAAATGCACACCGTGTTCTATACCAGCCTAAATCACTTTGATCCTCCATTGAAGTTCGGCTTTGCCAAAACATAAAGCCTATAAGGTAGAGGCCCAACTTGACTAGAAGTTATGACCCGGATCCGGAATTGAATTGAAGACTTGAGTGTTGATTTTATGTTTTGTTATATATTTTGATTTGGTAAATCAACTGTTGAAATTAACCCGACAAAGTGTTCTTCGTATATTACCCCGATATTTCACAAATATGGCCACTTAAATTCTGCTATTTGATCTTTGTTTGTTGATGGAATTGCATGCTAGAATTGATTTTTAGAGGGAAATATATTCGGCCGCTCGAAGTTTTCATTCTATTTTACTTTAAAATGAAACTCAGCTCTGTTTATTTCACGATGAATGAACTCTGCTAGAAAATATCTTCATATGAACTTATTTAAAATTAAACAATTTAAATTTTATGTCCGGCTATATTCTAAAAATTAAAAGGCCCAATACTAAAAAAAAACCTTCAACTTTAGCATTTGTGACAATTTTACCCAAAAAAAATTTTTGTCCCATAAAAACCTCTCAAACTTTTACATTTGTCCCTTTTATCCCAAATTTTGCTTTTGTCCCAATTCTATCGGCCTAGTACCAAAAAAAACCCTCAACTTTAACATATATCATAATTATATCCAAAACTCTTTTTTTGTCCTATAAAAAATTCCAACTATTACTTTTGTTCTAATTCTACCATCGTTAGCCTTCCGTCCATAATCACCATTAGTTAATCCTATATAGCATTTTCACATTGTTAATGAATTGTACATCGAGAAAGTTGACATGAAAAACTTTTGAATTTCTCTTTCGTGTAGTTTGCTTTCCCTACATATTGCCAAGAGATATAAAGTCACTTAAGACGACACGTTTCGTATTCTCTTCGGCACTTAGCAGGCCAAAAAAGGCTAGACATGAAAAATCTCGTCGTCCATGAAACTTACTATTTCTAAATTTTGAAGATTCATTGGTAAGTTCGGCGAGAAAACTCGAGCCACGTAGGATTAACTAACAGTAATTATAAACGGAAGATTAACGGTGGTAGAATTGGGATAAAAATAAAATTTGAAGATTTTTTATGAGACAAAAAAAGTTTTAAATATAATTGAGACAGATGCTAAAATTGAGGATTTTTTTGGATATTAGACCGCTCGAATTGGGACAAAAATAAAAGTTGGGGTTTTTTTATGAAACAAAAAAATATTATGTTGATATAACTGTCACAAATGCTAAAGTTGAAGGTTTTTTTGGTATTAGGCCAAAAATAATATGAAATTCATTTTTTTATATTTGTTACGGAAAAATTGTGAAACACACATTTGAGAAAAATTCTAGAGCACAAATTTCAGGTTCCGGGTTCGGGCGCCGATGACTCAAGCTCGGCCTTCCTCGAGGCCGAGCTAGGGGTTCAAGTCCGAGTGCCGGGATCCAAGCACATTTGAAAACAATTTCTGATTTCAAAATAGCAAAACAAATCCAAAAAAATGACACACGTTAAAAAAAAAATAAAGGTTGTCTATTATTTCATCTATATGAGCACCAAACAAACATTGTCGAATTACTATCTACCTTCTTAGAGTTTCCATGGATTCTGCATCTTGTTGAATTAGGTCTTCTTGAGGTCCTGCTTGTTAAGCCCCTGCATCGAAAAGGTTTCTTCGTTCGGGGTCGGATGCCATGGTAAGTCCCCAGCCATGGTTGTGGCTGTGGAAATGAGTTCCTGCTCGGCAATGATGTACCCTTTTCTGCTCACCGGAGCTTGGACGGTGATCTGGATCGGCAAGGCGGCTTGGACGATGAACTGGTGGTCTCTGCGGATGTCGTTATCTTGCTTTATTATCTAGGAGGTTGAAGGCTTGCGGCATTTATCCCTGGCTCTATGGCACAGTCACCAAAATTAGTTCAACTTGAAACTCCAATAAAAAACTTGAAAGTTCACCATCAACGACTTAGATGAGCCGAAGGAATATAAGTTCACTTGGATAAAGAATCGAAAGAATCACTCACTTGAGAGAAAATGTTATTATTATCAACTCACAAATATGCATCCATACAACTGAAAATGCACCTCTTATTCATAAAGACACTAGAACACTAAACTAGGAAGCTTTAAATTAGGACTATAGAATTAGAAACATCCAATTAAGAAAACTTACACGAGGAAACCTATTTAAATTAGGATACCTACTTAAAATAAGAAATAACCCTCCACCCCTTGATCAATGAGTTTTTATTCTTCGAATTCTGGAAACTTCATCCAACATGTCTTCTCCTCATTAGACCTTAATGCTCCCGCATGAGTTGGTGTAGTACTCAGTACCTATTTTCCGAAGAGAGTCAGCTGCCAAGAAATTCACCATAGATCCAGAGTTATACAGTTTCGAATCGCTCAAATGCTCCGGGGTAATTATAAAAAAAATCAGAAACAAATTATACGCATGCCAATTCAATCTTAAATATTTCAATTTAGCCAATTGAATCCTAAACCTTTCGACTATTTGCCAATATAGTCATTTCTAGCTAATTTTGGCTAGCGATAGGCGATGTGGACAATTTTTTAATTTTTTTTCTAAATTTTTCATAATTCTTTACTTTCTTTTCTTTCTTTTTTCCCCTTGTTCCTCCATCGTGTCTCAACAACGGCAAGCGACCACAAAAGCAAGAAAAAAAAAAGAATTAAAAAAATATATAAAAATTCAAACACATTAAAAAAATTGATAAATCATAATCGAAAAAATTGATCGAAAGAACTATATTGGTAGATTGTCACTAGGTTTGGGACTCAGTTTATCAAATTAAAAAACTTAAAACTAAATTGGCATACATATAATAGGTTCATGACTTTTTTGGTAACTTTTTCCAAACGATCTAGTGTTTCCCAACCCTACCTGAAGCAAAACCCATGAATGTTATCATGCAATCTCTTATTCAGAAAACTCTCAGAGCAAAAACAAAAATCCTCGCACCCCTCTTATTTACTCAAGTGTGTGATAACCGAGCATACTTCCACCTCTTATTATAATATCCGTATCAATGATAGGAAATCCCTTTTAGGAAACCTACTCAAACTAGAAAACGTGTACAAACTAAGAAACCTACTTAGATCAAATTTTCATCACAAGCTCAAACTCGAGACATATTCGCATCGAATGTCCTAATGAACTTGTGATTTTGGAAAGCTCTTATATTAGCAAATTTTCAGGACAGCGAAAGACGAATCACATCACAATATGAACTCCCAGCTCCATTTGATCTTCGTCCTCCCGACCACATCTTCGACATCTTCTTTCCCTGTTTTAAAATGAAAGAGTCTTCCACGTGAGATTACTAATGATAATAATAATCCTGTACGCGGTCTCTTCTTTGACTCCAGGAATATTTATGCAGAGAGACAGAGAGACATTGTCGTGCGTGGTGTCTTAATATGGGGCCACTTCGCTAATGAAGCCTTGGTTACGCTTGAACGACTCGCAGTAGACGCGTCCGCTTGGCCAACAATAGCGGAAAGAAGGTTACTTTTGTCTCTTTGTAGTGTTTGGACGATTTGGCCTAAAACAGGTTTTGGATTCTAGATTAGGGTTGCAATTACAATACATAAATTTATACGAGCATAACCAAAAAGGGTTTGAAAATTTTAACTAGACGAAGAAATTCGCTTTACTACATATTTTTTTTGCTAGATGTAACTTACGAGTTACTCTTACGTTTCCTTTTAGATTGACTAGTTTTGAAACATGTGTTGAAGAAAAGATACTTTGGAATAAGAAAAAACACGAATCAAATGTACCTGTTGCAGTCTCGAGAGAGTTCTCATCCATTTGACGTTTGGGAGAGATTCGTTGTCGTCCTCTTTTCTGTGAAGAACTTCTTAAGCGACGATGGAAGCAAACATGTTCTTATTTTCACGCAAGAAGAATATGATTTTTATCGCCTTTGGCAATTTATCCATAAAGGGGCAAGGGCTGTTGTAGTCTGTATAGGCGGACCACGATTCTTCCCATAAATCCCAGCACCCTTCAAGCTCGGTTAAATTGTTCGAGATCAACAGTTGAGTCGTCTGCTGTTCTCTTCTGGGCTTGAAAAGCTTTGTCAAGGGTCTCTTCAAACAGTCTCCAGGAACCATACCTATTCAAACCGTCGTTATTGAAGGAATGAAATAACTTTACACATGCGACCGAGCCAAAATATTTTCTTCCTTAAACTTTCTAAAACCCTAACGAACTTTCTCTTCTGGGTCGGTCCCCTGGTGGGAAAAGCCGGCCCTTGTTCCACCATTTCGAAGAAGCGATTCGTCGCCTTTGAAATGGTTCAAACCCTAGCTTGTGTTGATAGTAGAAAACAAGAGTTTGGACTATGTAGGGTTCAAGATTTTAACCAGCGTGGCTTTATTTATTTGTCAAAGGTGGCTGGGGTGTAAAATCAGTCAGAAATTCAGAATTTCAAGGAGGCAAAAGAGAGGGAATATACTTGGAGATCAAGGGAATGTACATGCCTCGAAAGTCCAAATGGAGTTTGAAACATTAGGGTTTCCACATACGAAGAGATGTCCTCGAGGAAATTATCCGACACAAATTATCTAGTTTTGACACGATCTGGCGCGATGTTACTCAACCCAAAATCCAAATATGTACTTCTTTTTTTTTTTTTTGGTCAAAGCCAAATATGTACTTGATATGCAAAATTTGAGGGCAAGGGGAAAACAATGGTGAAATATTTATTGGAGAATTATCAAAAAAGTCCTAAATATTACAATTGTGTCAATTCAAGCATAAACCCTTTTTTTTTTCCAATTAAATCAAATTTTTTACATTTGTGCCAATTCAGTTCTTTCAATAGGCCAAAGGACGCCACGTCGGTGATTTCAGGTCAAAATTGACCCGAATGAATAAATTCGCATAAATGCAAAAAATCTGACTTAATTGGGAAAAAAAAGTTAGAACTGAGTTAGCATAAATTTCATCGGTTTAAAACTTTTTTGGTAATTTTTTCTTAGTACACAAATCACCATGGGATTTTCATGATGGGTTAATGGTGGGCCGCTCATAAGTGGACTAACCCGGCCCATAGCGTGGCAGTTACTTGTGTTTCAAATGTGAAGTAACCGCCAAGGCAGTTACGTTCTTTTCACATCAATGAAAAAGAAGAAGAACGACGTGACTTCTTCCCTGACTCTGAACAAGAGAGACAGACGTCATTTTTTTCTCATTCTCCCATACGCAACGAAAACTCTCTCTCTCTCTCTCAATTGCCGCGAGGAACTCTTAATTTGTGGCAAATAAGATATGCTCCGTTCATGTTACATATATAAGCTCGATTAGCGGTTTTAATTGGTATTTGGGCATGTTAATTCCACAATTCCTACGTAAAGATTTAGGAATGTGTTTCCTTCATTGCATATTCTTTTTGAATAAGCTACGAATGCCTATTCCTACTTGACTTTCGGGGTATTCTACACCATTTAATATGTGATTAGATGGTACACTTAAGTATTAATCACAATGAGTAATGTCACGAAGTCCTTGAAATTTTTCTGTTAGTTATCTAGCGTTGTCCCTTATTATTTCTCCGTTCAGTTTAGTGTTTGCATTTTTCAAAACTTGCTCTATGCATCACTTTCATCAAAGGTAGAGCTAGTCTTTTTTTTTATTTAAATCTTTGCGGTGGCCCAACTCATTAATCATGAGACAAAATTAGGGTGATGTAACAGCAACTCGATGAAAATAGTTTTGTTAACTGGCCTTTTTTTTCTTCTCTTTTAATTTTTTTTGCTTTTGTCCCTCTTTCTTCTTCCTTACGCCATCGAAGATATGTCATGTAGCCACCCCTCCCTGCCGCCGCCGCCAGCCGATGGAGCTGAATGTGTTATGCATCGCTAAACATCACCACACGCCGATGCCAGTGCGATGCCACCATCACCACCACCTCTCTCTCTGGTTGGCTAACCTCCAATGGAGGTAACGACATTCGCCAACGTTGCGCAACCCGAAATTGGAGGTTGTGAGCTCACATCTGTGCATGGCGGCAGGTCGGACAAGCTTGGCGGTGGTAAATGTACTAAATGAATATGAATGTGGCAGCGTCCGTGTTTGTTGGTGCTGATGGTGGTGGTAGACAAATTTGGTGCAGGTGGGCAGGGGTCACATGGTTGTAGGGACTGAGCCCGTTGGCGGTTGTCGTGGGTGATGATTGGGTGGTGGCAGAGTTTAGTGGTGGGGAACGGCCACCTTCCATAATCCATTTCTGAAATTAGTTCAGAATCTAAAACGAGAAAAAAAAAACTTTAAAAGACTTCTGATGTGATTATTTAGTCAAAACGTTAAAATTTCCAAGTTTGTGTCTCTTGGGAGATTGTGCTAGGATGCACGTGTGAGTGAGTTGTGTCGGAAAAATCTCACATCGAATAATTGATGTGGTATTGAGTAATTAATATATCATAATTAGCCCATAAATCATTGGCTTGAGCTTTTGAGTGAAGGTGAGTCGGATCGGATATCTTGACGGGCTAGAACTTGGGCTCCTCTCTTGCGATATTATATCCTAATTGGCACATAACTCAATGACTCAATCTTTTGAGTGAAAGTGAGTCTAACCTGGATACGTTGACTAGCTCGACCCTAAGCTCCCTCATGGCAATAACATAGCATAGTTGGTTCATAACTCAATGACTTAAACTTTTGAGTGAACGTGGGTCTAATAGGATATGTTGACGGGCTCTAACTTTGGCTCTCTCTTAGCTTAAACTTTTGAATAAATGTGGGTTCAACCAGATATGTTGACAGCCTCGGATTTAGGCCTCTCTTGGCGATCTCCGTGGGTGAAGATATCGGACTTCTACTACGCTCCCACCAAATGGATCTTTCTTTGAGCATCAATAGTTTATATGGTCACAGATAATCTCCCCTCCCAATGTTCACTTGCTTACGTTTGGACATCATATTCAATGAAAGTTTTCTCATACAACCTGTCTAGAGAACATCGGTTCTATCCTCCCTCCAATGTAAAGGATCATTCAATTCGTAGGCTCGTTCATTCATAGCTCTCTTTTCGTAACGAAAATTTGCCTTTTTTTAAAATTGCTTTACACCATAGATATTCATAAACTGGTAATGAAGTTATCATTGTTCACATATAAGTTTGGTTATCTCAACGTGGATGTCTTGCCTCTGCCAAAACTTACGCAAACAGCAAAGTCCCAAAAAGATTGATCACGATCCCACTTAACTATACTTTCTAGCAAAGAAAAACTAGGCCTTCTATCTTTGGTACTTTCCCATAATTACTATCATTTTGGAGGTTCTACGACGAAGAAATTCCAATTTTCTTAGAGATTTGAAGGCATATCTACAGTAACTTATCCTTTTAACTTTTAACTTTTGACTTGAAACCTTTTTAAAAATCCAGATATTTTAGAAGCATATATGATTTTTTTTGTATAATTCTTGGAAATTAAAGGGAAATTCTTGTACTTCCAAATTAATTAAAGGAAAGTGGATTAGCAGAAGCCAGATGCAAATGGCAATAAGATTAGGATTTCCTTAGGGTAGATATTGGATCTCCTCAAAACTTGTACGGCTTCTTTGGGCCTAAATCACTTTGATCTTCCTCCGATCCACATGGGCTTTGCCAAGAATAAAGCCCACAAGGCAGAGGCCGAACTTTACTTGAAGTCTTGGAGTCAAATAAATTTTTTTTCTTTCTTTTTTTTTCTGGATTGAGAGTCACTAAGAATTTAAAGTCCCAAAAATGGAATTGAATTGAAGACTGGAGATACTCAAAACGATTCTTTTTTAGGTCGGTTTGCACATATGATTCGAATCGAGCCAAAACGTCGAGATACCCGATGTTTTTTACTTATTACCCGAATTGGAACGAGACCCGACCTGAAAATACCCAAATTTTTCGGTTGGGATATTTTTACACCCGTACCCATATGACCCCAATTCATATTTAACAATAAACTTGCAAACCCTGGACATAATACAACTTGATTGATTCATATTTACGGATCTCATCGCTCTACTAAAGACTTTTTGTTCTATGACTTCTCGTACGCTTAATTATCTAAGAAAGATACATTAATAAGAACGTGAACCAACTTCAAAACCCTAACAAAATAAATTTTTGAAATCTCTTTCAGCTATAGCTAGAGGTGGCAAAATGGGTCTAAAACCCATATTTCATGGTGGGGGGTCATAAATGGGTTTCTTAAGTTTTAAAAGTGGGGGTCATAAATGAATTACTTAAAAATTTGATGGGTCCTAAATGGGTTTTAAATAGGTTAGTTAAGAAAACCATAAAAAAATTTAGCAATAGATACATTTTTAAAAATATATAAGAAACAATTTTCTCTAAACTTGATTTTAATATTAAATTATTTTAACAATATAGATCGGATCGGGTATGTGTTATCGATTTGTATAAGCATGAAAATAAATCAAAACGGATTAAATTGATCAATACAAGCCGGACCATATTCGATAAGACCTAAATCGGACCTGACCCACCCGTTTGATACCGTCAACTACATCAAAGTCAAATGTTGTGGTTGCATAAGAGGAACTCGTGCGGTTGAAATGAGTGTTCGGAAGTCAAACATAGTATGAGTTATGAAAGTCAACTAAAGAAATGATCCGCCAACTCAATGAAGTTGCTGAGGAGGAATACAGTAGAATAATGGGGAGCAAGCACATGGCATTTTGATTTCCAAATCATGTGGTAATCATGTGCTCCGAGATTGAGTTGATTTGTGTCATAAACTACGAGTGCTCACATGTATGGGATAATTCTCCAATAAGTAATAAAGCTATTGTATGGATGTTGGTTTAATCTAAAACTTTTCAATTTTGTCAACCTAGTCTTAAATTTTAGCGCGAAATTTTAATGAAATTCCTTTGGTCAAATGCCGCCGAAAATCGTTGACATGATGCCCAATCATCGTTGGCCGTTCCACATAGCACGCTAACGTGGATAGTCTGTGGATCATCTCATTAGTGATTTCGATAGCAATTAACCGAAAGAACTAATTTGAACTTCTGCCCGAACGTTTAGAACTATATTGGCAAATCTAAAAAGTTTATGATTGAATTGACATTAAGACAACATGTTTCGATGACAGTTGGCCATGACTGAAATTGCTGAGGAGGAATACAGTAGAATAATTGCGAGCAGCACGTGGCATTTTGGATTTCCATATCATATGGTCATAATGTGCTCTACGATTGAACTTGATTTGTCTCATAAACCACAACTATGCAATAATGCATGGGGCCATGGGCAATTAGATTAATGTAGGGAAAAAGATTAGTGTGGCCATAAATTAATCATGCTTTTATTGCATGTGAACGCAAAAGTTTGACTTCATGCACGACTTACAAAGTCAGAGAAGCCCTCATAGAATTTAAAAAGGAAAAATCATCTGATAGTGAACTTCTAGGGCATGTTTGGGTTGTTTTATAATGCAAACATAAATTTTATGCATTATATTGTAAGGGAAAAAACTACCAAAAACCTAAATTAGACTTACTGTGACATCTTTATCTTAATCTTTTTTGTGATATTTTTTTTATCAAAACTTTTTGTGATATTAAAAACCCCAAACTTGTACCAGTTTGAACATTTACTCCAAACTTTTTTTTTGTTATAAGGAAAAATCTAAACTTGTACACATTGTGACACATTTACCCAAAATTATTTTTTTGTGATGCCAAAAATCTCAAAATTTATAGGTATGTGACACACTTACATCAAACTTTGAGGTACATGTGTCACATAGATATAAGTCTAGGGTTTTTTCGTCATAAGAAAAAGTTTGGGGTAAATGTGTCACTCCGATATAAGTTTGGGTGTATGGGTATAAATCTTGGCTTTTTTGTGTCACAAAAAGAAATGTTAGAGTAAATATATCACAACGAGCATTGTTTGAGGATTTGGATGACTTTCTCTTTATACTGTGAAGTGTTAACTCCCGGATCAATCGAGTGATAAATTAGGTCTTTACACGTGAGAAGGCACGAAAACTTGGACTTGTTTAACTATTTGGCGCAACCTTTTACATAAAATCTAAGGGATGGATTCGATCTGGTGCATGGAAGTTATCTCAATGTAAGTGAACAGTCATTCTTAAAAAGGTGGTAGTAGTAGGTACATTAAAATAAAAGATGTATGATAGTACAAGAGCCAATCTCTCCAGAAAAGGGCAAAAAAAAAAGGAGATATGAAAAAAAAATAGAAAAAACAATAACAAAGAATAGAAAAATGATGTATTCTAATGACATTTGCTGCCTTTCTCCCTTTGGCCCATGTGACAGCTTGCCTTGCAAGAGGAGCATTGTGAGCTGGTGGATGCCAGCTTCTTTTCCCTTTTATCAAAAAATGAAAAAGCTAGCCCAAGTTTAATAAAAATCTGAAATAGTATTCCTTTTTCTCACTCTTTAAATCGAGAGGTAGGTCCGCTAGTATCACTAGTGCAGGGTTCGACTCCCGTGTTCTACAAAGGGGTAGAGCAAAAAGACGAGAAAGATGAGAGTTAGAACTACATCTTAAAAAATATCAGACCTAAGACCCTAATGAATTTTAGTGAGAAAGGACCACCTCACCACCCTTCCATCAAGTTCTTATTCTTCCAATTTTTTTTTTTTTTGTGGTTGGTAAACTTCCAATTATGGGAGGGAGATGGGATTATTTAAATTAATCAGAGAGATGATTATGCTCTCTAATATAGATAAAATGAAATAATAATTTATAAAAAGACAGAAGGAAGGTCATATGTTTGTCCAGCTAGACCAGCACATACAGCTGTGGCATGGTTGGCTTGTTCTATTCCAGCCATGTTTTATTTGCTTCACCCTTTTGGTGTTGACAGTTTTTGAGGTGTTAAGCCACATGAAACCAAAGCATGTTGGGCCATATACAATGATGTTGCAGCTTCTGGTCCTGCTAGATAGAGACAGACAGAGACCCAAGATATTTCACATCTGGTTTTTTCTTTTAACATGTATGCAATGTAATAGAGAAAATTGTATGTAAAAATAATTTCTAAGAGATTTATGAGAGAAATTTGACAATCTTTTTCATTTCGAATTTAGAAGGTAAGAGGAATTCGCTAATCTTTTTGATTATCTCAAAACTTGACGAGAACAGAGGCCAAAAAAAGGATAAAGATCTTACCAGTAGCCAATTGAAACACAAACATTCACCGAAATAAAAGGAAACATATCATTGGAGTGAGTTTTCGAAAATTCGTCCCGTAGAAATGAGTTTGAGCGCATAAAAGTTCCGAAGTACGAGCAACTGGACTGATCCCTCTATCTCGATTTTCAAAATTTCGATAAATAGGGAAATTTCTATGAACTCATTCTTTTAAAAGAAAACCATATGGTAGATCCAGCCAAGACCAAATAGACAGCCCTAGTTGTTGATGTTAAAAGAGAGAAATTGATGTTGACTCTCCACCTAAAACAGGTCCACAAGATTTCTGCTGCCGCCCTTGAACGAAAAGGAAAAAACCATTTAATGAAAACAAAAGCGACCGTCTTCTGCGGCTTTGACTCTTCAATCAAACAAAATTTCTACACAGACCTCGTATTTCCTTAATATAATAAAAATCATAAATTTATAGAACGCTAAATAATTATTTGAATCGAATCAAGTCTTCATTTTCTAAAATAAAGGATTTGAAATAGATTTTGTTTCAAATAAATATATAAAGTCGCCAAATCATCTTAAATAAGGATATGAAGTAGCCAAATCGTCTCGAATAATGACTTTTGGTCGGCAGGTGAGCACGCGAATGTTTAAGCCATCAAAGGAGTAGTAGTTTAGTAGAACAAATTCTGAGTATATATTTTTCTAATTTGGTTTTTGCTTTTTTTTTTTTTTCTTTTTCCTTCCTCTTTCCCGGCAATTGTTGGACCACGTCGATGGCCGGTGGAGGTCGATGACCTTAGGCATGAGCGGACGTCACTAGATATAGCGAGAGCAACTCTCGCCTTCACCTGAGTGAGCTGGGGCCGGCGAAGGGACGAGGAAACAGATAAAAATAAAGAAAAGAAAAAAAAAATAGATAAAGGAAAAAGTATCAAAAAAATAAAAGACGATCATACTCTTTGACGGGTAATATCAAACCCTTATTCAAGACTCATATGATCACTTTATAATTTTATTTAAAACAAAGTCCACTTTAAATATTTATTTAAAAAATGACAGTATTTCATATTTTTATTTGTAATTTTCCCATTCTAAAATGCAAGGAATGAGCTAATTTTTTTCTGTTTTTTGCAAAAAATTTTATTTGGAGTTACTATTGAGTTTGCTTTTTCTCTTAAAGGTGGAAAAAGAGGTTAATTGATTATCCTGTCGGCTCCCAGCATCAGTAAGCATGTCACGTCAATCGAAAATTATTTAAATCCAATGATTGTCAGTCCAATTCCCCACTGCTAAATTGATAATTGGATCATGATGAGAACTTTGTCTATCGGCTAACATAAATAAGCAGGCATAAAATCTATTCGAAAATTATTAAGAGTGATGGCGACAACTTCAAAATTAGCATCATAAATTTGAGATTATTCAGTTAACTGCTGATGAAACTATAAGCACGATATTATTTTTTTTTGTCTAACTTTATTTTAGTTTACTTTATTTGAGTTCCTATCTCTAACACTCTTAACTAAAAAAAAACAAACACACCACAACACGCCACCACCAATCATCCATGGCACACCAACCAGCCAAATACCATCAGGCCGACTAGCCAGTGGTTAGAGACCAGTTGAGTGTCCAGCCCGCACCTAAGCCATGGCCGTCGCAAGCTTGAGCTCCCCATTCGTGGGGGTTATGAGACTTCGAATTGAATGTCTATTTTGCCACAACACTATGGGTCTAGTGGCCATCGTTACCACGAACTCAAACCTCAAGTAACCATGGTCATTGGGACTTGAAACTCGTGACATGATAGCTATGGCTGCGACCTTGAGGCCGTGAACTAGAAGAGATTTGGCTTGTGTGAGTATAGGACAGGGGCTTTAAGATTGAAGATGTCTTTGAGAATTAAAGCGAAAGAAAATTTCCATTGATTTTAGTCGAAAAGGTTTGAATTTCTGCATAAGGTAATGAGGGAAAAATTATCCAAAAAGTGCTAACTCTATTGTTCGGCCAATGCAAATACAAACATTTCAATTGTGCTCAATATAACTCTAAATTTTTTGATGATTTGTTGAATTGATCCTAAATTTTTTGATAATTTGTCAATGTTGTCATTTTCGTAATCATGAAAATAATAAGTCTATGATTAAATTGGCAAACTTTCAAAACGTTTAGGTATAAATAGGCACAATTAAAAGGTTTAAAACTAAATTGATAAAATTGAAAGATTTATGATTGAATTGGCCGTCATATTTTAGGTTTAGGGCTTTTGAGATAATTATCCCCGGTAATGAGAGAGGGAGAGAATTTTGAGAAATGCAAAACAAGAAAAAAAAAGTTGGCACACGCACTCCACATCGCCTTTTTTAATTTCCTTCTAAAGAAAAAATCCACACGAACAAATTTGACAGAGTGAAGTTCATATCATTAATTTTTAACGTGTCAAGTCCGCACAATTCATCATCTAAACGATGCAAGGACAATTGGTGGCGCATTTAGAAAAGGAAAAGGAAAAATTTTGGAATGAAGAAAAAAAAAGAGGAACAATTTTAAATTTTGAGCAAAACTAAACAGTCAAACTGCCGAACTAAAGTAGAGGCCCCCCCAAAAATCGGGCTGCTGAGTCATACACCGACCGCCGAACGAGGCTCAAATTTGTAATTTTTTTTTAAAAAATATTTTTGTAAATATTTTTTTTAAAATTAAATTGGAAAAAAAACCCACATTTGAGGGGTTACCATAGATTGTTCAATCACGTACTTATATTCTGGTTTCAGTTCCGTTGTTTTTTAAGATTAGTCTTTCTGAAATTTAGTACTTTTGACTTATAATAATTAAGTGACATACCAAACGAGTACGTAATCGAACGTAGGATATTTTAATTAGGGTTTCGATGTTTTTTTTTTGTGAAATTATGATTATAAATAAAATGTGGATAATAATAATAATAATAATAATAATAATAATAAAAAAAGTGGTGGGTGAGAGAGAGGCCATGAGATGCTCTGAGCTTTCTCTTGTGGATGGGCATCTCTGGTTGCAGCCTGCTTAAGGAAGAAGAAGAAGCAGCAGCAGCAGAAGCTCCTCCATCACACTACCACTGTGAAAAATGTAGGTCCCACCTTCATCCCATCTCATAATAGATAGTCATTGTCCCATCTCTCGCCTCACTCCCCTCTGCATGTGCATGCTCTCTCCCCCCCTCTCTCTCTCTCTTCCAGTTCAGAGCCACCATGTATCTGCAGCACCCACGTTCGTCCAAATCCTAGTACTGCTCTTTCCTTCCTTCCTTGGAACGCTTCCCCCTCCCTCTTTAGTGTGTGTGTGTGTGTGGGAATGGACTCGGGAATTCGTCTTGATCATGCTGTGTTTCAGCTCACCCCAACTCGGACCAGGTAAAGATTCCATCTTGGTCTGCAATTTCACTGTGTCGATCACGAACTGCTCCTAATCTTAGCGATTTCTGATGTGGGCTGTGATCCTACTACGGTGTTCGAAGGTGTGATCTGGTGATCTTCCGTGGGGGGACCCAAGAGAAGCTGGCTTCCGGGCTGTTCCAACCCTTCGTCTCGCACCTCAAATTCGTGAAAGACGAGATTTCGAAAGGTGGGTATTCGATCACTCTTCGCCCACCCGCCAAAGATCTCTCCTGGTTCACCAAATCCACCTTCGAGAGGTAATGATTCTATTCTTGATTTTGCCTTCCCACTGGTTTGTTGCAAGTTTACTTGTAGTTCCAGTCGTTTTTGGTGTTCTGAACTTTGATTTCTTGTCGTTTTGCTAATTGGATGCTGTAGAGAATGAATAAGTATATGCAAATGTTTGTTTGTTGTCTCGTATGAACTGAGAATTTGTCCTTAAATTTGTTTTCCGAGTACCTGTTTGGATAGAACAAGCTCCTGTAAAAGCTCACTGAGATTAAAGATTTGTTTAATGCTGCGTCGCTGCTACTCATGACAGGGCCGAAACAGAGGAGTCAAGGTAGTATTTAACACGGATTCGGTTTTCTCTTGCTTTTGTCACAGATTTGTGCGCTTTGTTAGCACGCCGGAAATTCTTGAGCGCTTTATTAATCTGGAGAAGGAGATTGTACAAATCGAGAGTTCACTTCAAGCTTATGATCTGGATATTGCACACGTAGCTGGACAAGGAGACGATGGTATGTTCAAGATCTCATGCTTACTTGATTTCAGCCGAACTTAGTGTTCCACAAGTTTACTTGAGAGGGGGGAAAAAGGCATTTTGCCGTATGGGATATATGTTCAAGATCTCATGCTTACTAGCATTGTGCTGTATGGGATATACTTCCAATATTGGGCTTTCGGTGACCCGTGAAGGACCTGCTTGTGAACAATAACACACTTCCGGTATTCTCATTTTATCTATTCAATTTTTATGTGTAGGAAGCCCTCCGGCTGCGAATTTAAGTATAAAGAAGTTGCCTGATTCTTCTAAGGTAGTGTATTGATTTGACTATATTGGAATCAGCCATTTTTATGCTTGCAAGAAGCTCATTCAACTGCTATGAACACTTTGGTTTCTACTACAGCTACAAAGTGAAACTGTTGGAGTAAATGATCTCCCACAAGAGGAAAACTCAAGGTATTTCTGAATTTTTCCTAATAGTATCGTCTCATTGTGGTGCGTTTGTCAATAACTTTCCACTGATTCATTCAGTCTTTATGTTGGCAAGGCTTCGTCTTCAACACCTTCAGGAATCTCGGAAAGCGATGCTCCTTAAGTCACAAGCGATGGCCTATGCTCGTGGACGAGCTGCTGGATTTGATATGGATGATATGGATGAACTTATTTCCTTTGCAGATGCCTTTGGGGCATCACGTTTAAGGTATGAACAAAGTTGAAGATGAAGAGATTGTGCAGAATGTTTGAGATGTGTGAAACAGGACACACAGCCTCCTCTAACGGGTTTTATAGCAATGTCTTAATAGTTGCAACTTCCCTTTATTTCTTGATGATAGATTCACTTACATTTTCCAGCCGAGTTGAAATCTCTTTCTGGCTGCAATAATCTGAACATGATGGATTAATTGCTGCAGAGAAGCATGCCTTGAATTCAAGAACTTATGCGAGAAAAAGCAAGCGGATATTCCTTGGATGGAAGAACTATCCGCAATGGAGGCATATGTATCATCGGACCTATCATTTCCTGCAACTTCTGGGATAATGCTTGCCAACGAAATGAGTGCTCCTAGTCAAGGTGTCACTTTGCACTATCCAAGCGGAGATGGCTCCAACAACACTGTTGCGGCAAATGGGTTTTCTGGTGCATCCAATGTTGAAAACGGGAAAGGTACATACTCGTTCTGGGCTTGGCTTTTTTCATTGCAGTCTTTTCCTTCATGTCAATCCTCATTAGCATAATTAAGGATATCTTCTTCGCGATAGTGCAATAGAACTTTATTTGTATTCCTTGGGTACATTTTTGTCAATCCTCATCAGAATATCACTTGCTAAAGTTTGTAGAATATATTTAGGATCATAAATAGATGCTAGAGATGTAATCTCAATTTGAACAAAACTTTATTTTACTCCATCTCTATCCTGATTTTTTTATGTTTTCTGATCATCAAGGTATATTGCTCACGCTAAAATCTTTGGCAGATAAGGGTGTTGCGAGATTCTTTTCTCATACCGGTCATCTTTACATAATATGCTCAGTGGAAGATATAACCTAATTAAACATTCCATGCCTAGTGATTGGGTATCACATGCTACAACTCACCATTTGGGTAGACCTATTACTTAGGCAGTCACACCTTCTTTTTGCGTACGAAGGATGGTGGCAGAGTTAAAGAGCGTTTCAGGGTAGCGAAACATGAATAGAAAGCTGGGAGCGGACGACGCCAATATAGAGAATTTCTATTACGGTCCAAATAAATTGTGTTGCGCTGAGTAAGTCTCAACTCATCCTGTTTGGCAATTGATAGACATTGGTCAGTAAACTGCACTTCATCAAGAGAGGCATTTTGAATTGCAAGTGCGAGAAGCAAATTTTTCGTCTTATTTTTTAGACTTCCAATGTATCATTTCTCGGTTCTCTTATTATGATTGCTGATACCACACTCCATTTTCCTCTATAATGCTTGTATATCTCTTTTATGTTTGTCAGAACTGTCTTAACCATATTTACGTATTCTGTGTACTCAAGCTGAATCTTGTGCAGATGATAATGTTTCTCCAACTCCATCTGCCAAAGCTCAAACGCAAATTCCATGGCCGCATCATTTTCCTCCATACATGTACCCTATTCAGCAAATGCCTCCATATCCTGGATATCCTTTCCCCATTATGCAGTCTGTTAATCCTAACAATCCAAATGGCAACAACCAGTGGCCTTTCATTTCAGAAGCTTCATATCCCGATACGAAACGGGAGAAGAAATAACAGTTCCAAGTCATCCTCAGAGAGGAAGAAGAAAACTTCACATAAAGAAGAAGCTGAATATTCAGAGCAAGAAACCCACTCCAGCAACTCTTACATTGAGGAGGACTCCGGGGAATCTGATTCGGCTTCAGTACAGGAGAGAAGGCATTCCTCTGCAGGGAGTACCCTTGGTAGAAAACACAAGAAGAAATCCTCTCGCACAGTCGTCATCCGTAATATTAACTACATTTCATCGAAGAGAAAAGGAGAAGACCCTGATGGGGACTCTGCCGAATATTCTTCTATCGAGGATGAGTTGATTGATGGAGATACTTTGAAACAGAGCGTAGAGGATGTTGTCGAATCCCTGAAGAAGAGTCATAAGAGCAAGCGGCATACTCAGAGTAAAAAGGACAGTAATGACCAGATTCCTGGGAGTAGTACAGTGTATGCTGAGGATAAGGATCATGAGGACGACCAATCTTCTCTTGGGAATAAGACAAATGACACCTGGGGTAATTTTCAGACTCTTCTTATGACATCCACAGACAAAACTGACCAACCATCATACTCTCAGGATGAGCAATCGATGCTCAAAAGCGTCGAGGATGAATCTTCTCATATGGCGGAACGAACTATAGAACTGGGAAAAGAGAAAGTAGGAATGAAACTGAAAGCTTCAGAGGATTCGTTTTTTGCGACGGAGGATAGGCGAGGGATGGATGATAGTGTGATCAACTCAGTGGATTTTGGTAGAGTGGAGAATCGCCGTCCAGGTTTGAGGAGGGCTGATTGTGGTGATGAAGTATTGTTAATCTCAGGTGGAACTGAGGAATATGGAAAGATGCTGAATCACACACCCACTGGTGATGCAGACATGTCTTTAGCCAGAACAAGGAAGGGCGAAGATTCCTTCGTCATGAACATGGGGACATTAAAAAGTGGAGATCCAACTCTCAAAGAAATGATAATTGACAGTGACTATGTTATATCCATGGAGAATCAATCCCTCAGGCCTGGGAAAGGTAAAGAAGATAATATTGTTGATGATTCTATCATGATACAATCTCGGCCGTCAGTGGATGAGCCGTACAAGATTTCCACTTGACGAGAGACGTCAGCATGGTTGCCGAGTTTACTTCTGCTGTTGAACATGAAAATGGCACATCAGATAATTCAGAAGATAAGCATGACTTATCAAAATCCTACGAGCCCGATGATCTTTTCATGATGCTCGATAGGGACTCTGAGGTGGAGCCTGGCAAGCAGTCCTGGTCTCTGGACTCTGCAATCAATATTTCGCTTGCAGAAGCTGAACAGTTCTCTAGAAATGAAGCATGCAATAACGCTAATGACAAGAATGCTTTGGATGGTGACACCAACTCCGGGAACAAAGAAGTCCAAGCAAAGAAAGAACCAGGTAGGGATGCGAAATCCAAAGTTGTACAGAGAACCATCGGAAGGAACAGACCTGACCTAACCAGTAAAACCAAGAAACCAAGTACTATTACTCGATCAACTGTTCAAAAGAGCAAATTGGAAAAGGTACTTGCGAACTTTGGGCTTTACAGTTATCAAATTCGACTCTTTTCTGTTTGCCATATTCGACTGCACTCAACAGATCTAAAAACTTAAGCTGTGAAAGATAGAGACAAAGCTTGACCATCGATACCGCCTTCAGCGGAATCGCTAACTAGTTGTGCCTGTAAACAGGAGGAAGAGATTCGGAAGAAGATGGAAGAAATGATGATTCAGCGCCAAAAAAGAATCACCGAGAGAACTGCCGCAAGTGGATTAGCTTCAACAGGGTCCAAGAAGTCGCCTGCAGATAGCAAAGCTGCGAAGACTCCCACCAAGGTCGACAAGAATAAATCTCCAGCCACAGGCAGGGAGATGAATAAAATGAATTCTCAGAACCGAGCTGTGCGCGTTTAGCCATTCACAGTTGCCCTGCCAAGAAGAGGATAAAAAGTCTGATCAGGACACAAATTCATTTGGTATTTAGCTAAGCTTTGTTGTGATTCATTTTTCACCTGCGAATAAGCACATTTGTATAATCTATGCTAATAATCATGTTTTTCAAACTGTTGGTAATTGCTGTCACATTGAGTTTAATAAAATGCGTGGGAACTTTAAATGGTGTATAATATACAGAGTAGATGTATACATATGTATTTATCTATGTTTGGTGTGTGCACACATTTGGCTTACTTCCAAGTTGCATCAGCGATATGAATGACCAATTCAATTTGCTGAAAGCATTATTTATGTCCTCATATACACTTTTTGGAACATTTCAACTTCACTACGGTGTCTTTTTTCGCTAATTGAAACTCAAAAAAAATGAAAAAATATGGCCATAGCAGCATCAACTTAAGCAGGAAGAAGCTGTGAACAATTCTCACATTCATCATCAACCAAGGACCTGAATTTCGACCCGAAGAGAAAGAAACAAAGAAAACCTACATCTTCAGTTTTATAGCAGAAGTTGTCCATAAATCCTGTTCTTTTCATGGAAATGATTGGAAAGAGTAAAGCAGACGTTTGCCTACAACATGGAAGGATATCGCCTAATGAAGAAACATATTCATCAAGATTCCAATAAGTATCTTCTTTGTCCTGATTTATGCATTGACTTGTCACTATCTCACATAGATGCTGTTTTCTAAGATCGACTATCTACATATTCTCATTGAGATCGATGTTTCGTGATATCGTCCCACAAGGATTTTTCCACAAATTCTTATAGGTAATTCGCGATAAAGCGAAAAGTCTAGACAAATGGATATCCGACGTGCCACGAAATAGAAAGGCGAATAACCCTAAATCGGTCTTCGGCACGACTGTTGAACACGAGCTTACATAACCAACGTTTCTGCTTCTGCGGCTGCAAATTATGCAAGACATTTTCATGCGAGGTATGGTAAAATGGTGGGTTTAAACGTGCTTTTCTATGTTCAACTCTCTGACGTAGTTCGATCGGATAAGAGAGATAGTACAGACAAGCACTGTCCTTTTCTTTTCAACCAGCACTAGGATTCTGACTGCACCATCCGTCTTCATGCTTGGATTGAACATATTGACATCTCTAGGAATTTTATCATGTTCCAGCGTCGATGTTTTGTCAGGAAGAGTGTTTCTTGTCAGAAAATATGAAAACAGATCTTGACTGGGCATAATTTGAAAGTGCTAGCAACACCCGGCAACTTTCCAGGTGAAATGACTCGGCATATCGGGAGAAAATTATGGTGACAAAGTGATCTTGCCGCTGCAGGAATAACCCAATAATTTACTTAGCCGGAAAAACATGCGGTCCGTGAAATAGGGATTAAGTAGAACAAAATCGACTGAATTATGCCGAGGGTCAACGGATCTAAGGCTTCGAATTCTATGGATGAGTTGGGCAGAAAGGTGAATTCATTTTGATGATGAAGCTCAATTAAAAGGATACCATTCCGCGAGACATCTTTCTACCAACATCTTGCTGTCCATTTACTTTTGCAAAAGTGCCTTGCCATGTCATTTTATTATTGTCAGGAAATCTCTCGGAAGCAGCCCGAGAGACATTAGACATCCGCTGCACTTGCTGAAATTTTCTCAACAGGATCACTCTATACTTCTCTGGTGACAGAGAGAATGGGTGATCTCAAAGGTAATAACCCCAAAGGCAGGGAGAGACTGAGACTCCTAGGAATGAAGAGAGCAGCAATCGATCAGGTCTTTTGCTATTTCATTAGTACAATGGCAAAAGAATTGTCCTGTGAAACTAGGATATCAGAAGATTCATGCTAACCTAGGACTTGTCTTGACAGGGAGTGGCCTACTTTTGTACTGCTTTGAAATCTCTAGGGGAGTTCTGGAAGACGAACCATGAATGGATGGGCAAGATCAATTGTACCGAACTTCATGGCGAGGAGAGCATCGACTGGGAAAGGCTTGGTACACTGCAAGTATCTACTAAACTCGGTTTTGCACTGGCATAAAATTCTCACTGTGATATTTCAAATTCTGTGACTCCACTTGATGGTTCGGTTTTGTTTTTTCTTGGATTTTAACGGCAGTTGATGTAGTGTTGGCGACTCTTTATGACCTGATAAAAGCAGCGGGAGAAAGTTCTGAGCAGATCGTTCTATATGAGCAGAAGAAAGATCACAGTCAACAAGACATCACACCTGGCAAAGTCCCCAGGAAGTCTCCGTCCAACTGGACCTCCTGCTCTAGACTAAGAAGTTCCAATTTGGTAGGGAAGACGACCAGCAGGCCTTCTGCTGAAGTGTCATTCATCCCGTGTCTTCTCCGGCCTCGCAGTGGTAGCACTGCCTGGAAACCGAGGCCCATCCAGGTGAGAGGAATCAAAGCAAGCAATTCGGAAGCGCAACCTGTAGCTGCAGTACAAAGAATTGCAAATGTAGCGGCGGCGGCAGCAGTACCTCCACCCCCTCCACAATCTGTGCCGCCACGAGGACCTCCACCACCACCTCTTCCTACACCCTCAAAGGGATTGTTTACATCACCACCCCCTCTGCCACCGCTCAAAGGAGCTGCTCCACCGCCTCCTCCTCCACGAACTGCAACAACATCCTTATACAACAAGAAAGCAACCACTAGGTTGAGAAGATCAGCTCAAATTTCCAGCCTTTATCATTTCTTGAAAGCGAAGATGGAGGGGTCAAATCTAGAGGGTAAATCCAACAGCGGAAGAAAAAATCATGATCGGGGTTCTTCGGGTGGAAAGCAAGGGATGGCTGATGCATTAGCATAGATGACAAAGAGGTACATAGATGCAACACATAATCAATATAGATGTATGAACTAAATTGCAGAATGTACTTCACCATCTTATCCTCCCTGTCTCTCTCAGATCGGAGTACTTCCAAAAGATCGAGACAGACGTGCAAACGCATGGAAAAACGATCATGGACTTGAAAGCTAAGATAAATTCGTTTCAGACCAATGACATGATCGAGCTCCTCAAGTTCCACGACTTCGTTGAATCGCATCTCGATAGTTTAACAGATGAAACACAGGTCCACAGATAGGGTCAGATTGTTGTATCTTGTTTCCAACACGTAATGATGTGGTCATAAGCTTAACTCTTCTGCGCAGGTTTTAGCAAGGTTCGAAGGCTTCCCGGAGAAGAAGCTGGAAGCTTTAAGAGCAGCAGCAGCTCTGTACTCGAAGCTTGATGCGATTGCCATTCACTTGCAGAACTGGGAGATTGTGCCTCCGCTTGGCAAGCTCCTTGACCAGATTGAGAACTACTTCAGCAAGGTAACTTAAATGTGTAATCCTTCATTTCTTACCTCACAAAAACTTAGTTTGCGGTTCTTGTCCTAATGCCTCTACCTACATATTAGACTAAATTAAAAGGAACTAAAATTGTGTATATATAGATGAAACGGGAGATTGACATGCTTGAACAGAAAAAGGACGAAGAGTACAAGAAGTTTCAGAGATATAATGTAGAATTCGACTTCAAGATCCTTGTAAGAATCAAGGAATCGATGGTCGATGTTTCTTCGAGATGCATGGAGTTGATTCTTAAGGTACTCCACGTTCAGTAATTGAACAAGAGTCACCTATGTCAATTTGGAAAGCAACGGAGACGGAAAAAATGCCTTCAAACTAGACCCTTTGGATAATAACTGATGCAGGAAAGAAGAGAAGCAAAGGAGAAAGAGAGAGAGGACACCGCGAAAGAGAGAGAGGACACCGCGATGAGATTGGGAAGGGGAAGAGATGATGACAGTAAGATGCTTTGGAGGGCTTTTCAATTGGCTTTCCGCGTGTACTCGTTCGCCGGTGGCCACGACGACCGTGTGGACAAACTCAGCAAAGAACTAGCTCATGAGATCGAGATCGGTTCTTAGCGTCTGTCAAATTCTGGATTTCTCTAAGCCGCAGTTTTGACCATGCATTTTTATTGATCTGCTCCTAATTCTGTTGATGAGAACTTGACATTCTAACAGACTTGTTTTTCCCTGTAACACGCGCTGACTTTATAAAGAAAGCAAATGGTTCTTGACAACATCAGCAGGGCAACTGCTGCAATACTTCCTCAATGCCGCGAGTCTTGTAAACACACTTGGATTTTGCATTTGAGCTAACTCATAACACCCGGCGAATGATCTGTAAAACCGTAACATCCACCGCCTCATACTATACAACGAAAAGTATGCAGTAGACTACACGTGAAGAAACCCGGTTGGCCGGATCTTATCAAATCCAAATTGCACCTGGGCATAGACAGCGCCGTATTCTGTCTCTCCGGCAAGTGATGAAGCGATGACTCCTCTTTGTTTCTGCGCGAAATAACAAGCTGAGCTTGAGCAGCATGAACTCCATAACTTCAGTCTCTTCCTCGGTTATTAACTTATCTTTTCTGTGCTCCGATCACGCATGATTCTGGTTCTGCGCTGATTTTCGGACAATTTTGGATCGCAGTTCTGCCAAATGACACAATTTTTCAGAGGCATTTTCGGGCTTCCGAAAACGCGAATGATCTGCTGTCCTAAAGATGAATCCAAGCTTAATATCTGAACAACTATAACTTTGCAGAGCAACTTGATAAGTACTTGATGCCGTTGAAAATTTAGTACACAATTTGCGAAATTCGAAGTGGAAGAGGTCAATGATTCGATCCTTGGCCATCAAAAGAGGTGGGAACAAGCGATTCAAGACAGTACCACTGTGGCTTGGTTTTCCTTACAAGTATGATAGGATGGCGTAAAAGGGGGCCCGAACCGCCGGTTAAACCGGCCCTTTAGGGGGGTTCCGGCGGTCCAAACCGGACCCGCCGCCTTTATTGTTTTTTTTTAAATAAGTAAAGGCCCGCAGGCCCGGCAGAAGAGCCAACGGCTCTTTCGGCCGTTGGCCGGGGGCCCATCCCAAGGGGCCCCCTTTTTTTTTTATTTAAATGGCCGGTTCCAATTTTCCAAACGAACTTCGCTTCGGTTCGGTTCGGTTCCATACAAGTATGATCAAATGGCCATCTCTTCGATGGCGTATGTTCGTGTGCAGTTCATGTCCCAACCCCAGCTGAGAAATTTATCGAAAAAGTCAGTAAATCTATTCCGCTTTGGTTAATTTAATCTTAAACCTTTTTAATTTTACCAATTAAGTCCTAAATATTTTCACGTTTTGCCAATTAAGTCCATCCGATCTAATTTTGGCGAAAATCACCGACGTGAACATCGGCCATCCTACATGACACGGCCAATGCTAATATGAATATTTTTTTATATATTTTTTTCTCAAAATGTAAGGTGAGTGAGGTCGCCGACCAACCATCGTCACCCACACGCAAGGGCCTCCACCTTGGCCAGCGAGGTTGTACAAAAAACACAAAAAAAAAAAAAAACTAAAACTAAACTATAAAGAAAAGTTCAAAAATGTTAAAATATTATTAATTAATGCTCAAGTTAGCGTTAGTCATGCCACATAAGATGGGCAACATCCACGTGAGCGATTTTCGGTCAACATTAACCGAATGGACTCAATTAAAAAAAAATACAAAAATTTAGGACTCAATTTGTATAATTTAAAGGTTTAGAACTAAAATAACAAAAGTGCAATAAATTTTACTATGACTTTTTGGATAATTTTCCTCACCCCAACTCCAAGATAATAGGGTAAAATGACACGGTCACGTAAGGATGCAACCTTGAACATAACCAATATTTGTCTATTATGAGAATATATGAAATATATATATATGGAAGGGTAATATGGTGTAATACTTGGGCTTTAAAAAGAATAGCTAAGTCAGGGTCTCCAAGGCCAGATTACGTGTGACTCGTTGACTTTTCTTTCCTGGGAAATTTCCTGGCCAATTGAGCAATCATAGTATGTTAGCATATAGTAACACTTCTAAAAGTAAATTTTTATTCCAAGTAGCTTTTGGAGCAGAAATTCTTTTGATAATATAACTTCTAAAGCAAAAATCCGTTTGATAAAAATATGTACTTCTAAAAGAAATTTATACTTTTGAAGTGAATTTTCACTTTTGAAGTTATTTTTTCTCCAATTTGAAAAGTTAAAAAAAAAAAAAATACTTCTCGCCTCACCCTTTTGTCATTACACCATCATCCTCTTTTCAACCACTCCCGCCTTCATAATCCTCCGCCGCCCCCACCGAATGACCACTACCCACCGCTACCCACAACCACAACCCCCCCTCGAGCAACCGCCGACCATCGCCAACTACCGCCAACTACAACCATCGTCAACCGTAGGCCATCATTCGCAACCAACTGCCGCAGACTTCCACCGGCTGCCGCCTCCCACCGCCAACCATCGCCGACCTCCATCGGCCATTGTCCATCGCCGCTTGCAACCACCACCAACAGCCAATCACGGCCTTCGCCCGCCGCTGCATTTTTTTACGCCAAGTCGCCGTCTCCGGCTGCTGAAGTAAAAAATAAATATTTTTTTTTTAAAAAAAGTAAATAATATTTTTTAATAATAAAAATTATTTTAAAAGAAATTTAAAATGTTTAAAAATGAAGCAAAAATTTTTTTGGTCGCCGACAATAATTTTTCATAAAATATTTTTTTGTTAATAATGTTTTAGAAGTTATCAAACGAATATTTTTCGATCGGAAATCAATTTCTAGAGCATAAGTCGAAAAATTAATTTCTGGATAGAAGTTGATTGTTGAAGTGCCATGCGCGGCAAGCAACCCGGCTTTGTCGTCGTCTAACCAATCTAAAGAAGTTAGACTTTTCTATGAGAAATCTAGAGCAGCTGCTGAAGGGTTGAAGCGTTTATCAATACTTTTCTTCCCACATGACCCAGTTACTTCTAAGACCAGAAGGCTGACCAGGACTTTGAAGACCAAAGCGCTTTAATTCATCAGAATCCTTCAAGCTTTTTAGACATGGCTTCCTCGAGCTGCTCCGGTGAAGAAACGTTCACCTACAGCTGCAAAACATGCCGGTCACATATTTATCAGGTATGACAGTATCCGGTCAAAATGATGTCATTCTATTGTACTTTCATCTCCGATTATCTTTGATGTAAATCAAGGACGAAACATGCATATGTTGTAAAACGAATTTTCCAAAGCACCAAAGCGATGTGTCAATCATCAAACTCCACCAGTCATCAAGCATGATAGTGCTAAAATCTGTTGGAAATTCAATATGCTCTAATGGCAATTGCTTTTTGCAAAAGCGTACTCAGTTCATTAAAGAAGACAGCTATGGCGTCAGTTCATCAAACAATATAGGCAAAGTTAGTTGCAGGAAATACTGAAGCCAAATTAGATATGAATCGGCAGAAGAAGTTGAGGGCTTCAACACTTGGATCAAGTTTATGGACAGGCGACTTCATTTGGATGATGGAGCTCCGGCCAAAGACGAATTGATTGGAGAGACAGTATAGCGGTCACTCCTTGTTGCTTTACTTCCATGGTAAGTGCCTGGCCGCCAAAAGGCCTCAAAGGTTCTGTCGCACTTGAGAAATGTATGTTCCACAGTCCATCTCATAGCTGATGATAAGGGCAATGGATAATCTCCACGGGAATCAGACAAGGAGGAGAGTGAAGCTCATAGAAACGAAGAGAGCGGCAATCGATCAGGTCTTTTGCTATGTCATCAGCTTCGACTCATCATGCAGTACAGCTACATCACTTATCAGAAGATTCATGCCAATTGACGATTTATGTTTCGACAGGGAGTGGCCTCCTTCTGCAATGCTATAAAATCTCTAGGAGAGCTTTGGAAGATGAATCATGAATGGATGGAGAACATCAATCCCGATGAATTCGGCAGCATGGAGAGCATCAATTTCGAAAAACTAGGTACGCTGCCACTCCCAAATGCAATTCACTTTCCATTGGCAAGACATTCTTGCCGTGATTTTTCAATTATCGATTCCAGTTGATGATTCAGTTTGTGTGAGAAATCAGTTTCTTAACAGCTTTCATTTTTCCCTTTTTCTCCTGCAGTTGATGAAGTGGTCGAAACTCTTCATGACCTCATAAAAGTAGCAGCAGAAAATTGTGAGCTGATGTATCAACATGACCATAAGAAAGATCACAGCCAACAAAGCAGCGCATCTTATGATGTCCTCAGGGAGTCTCAGGCAAACCAAAACTCCTTTAATCCCATTCCAACTACTTCCATTTGGGAACTGAAGAAGACCAGAAGGCTTCCAACTGATGTCTCATTCATCCCTTGTCTTTTTAGGGGTCTCAGACGTAATGCTGTGAAAAAAACCGGAACCCATTCAGGAAAGATTAGCAGAAGCAAGCAAATCTGGTGCAAGACCAGCAGCTTTGGCACAAAATTCTTACTGGAATGCAAAAGCACCACCCCCACCCCCACCTCCTCCTCCACCTCCAGCTCCACCTCCATCGTCTCCCAATTTAATACCAAATCTTGCAGCTCAGCTGGCCCCACAACCAGCACCATCCAAGATCTCAGGAACGGTCTTGCCAAAAAAACCACCACCACCTCCTCCTCCTCCTCCCCCTCCTCAGGCAGCACCACCTCCACAGCCACCAAAATCCAAGATCTCCGGAACTGTGTTGACAAAGAAACCACCACCACCACCACCACCATCTACACCTCCCTCACCGGCCAACAACTCCCCTAGAACCGGCACCAACCAAGATCTCTGGAGCTGTGTTGACAAAAAAACCACCACCGCCACCACCTCCTCTTCCAGCTGCAAAAGAAACTGCCCCATCTCCACCTAAACCTGAACCTCCTGCATCACAAAATGAAGCAGCTCAAGGAATGGTGGATTCAGAACCAGCAGCTGACATAATTGCAGTTGTGACGATAAAAGCACCGCCTCCTGCCGCCCCACCTTTACCATCACCTAAATTACCACCAGTTGAAGTGGCTGCAGGAGAACTGCCCCCATTGCCAACAGCACCAAAGATACCAAGAACTGCACAAATTGCAGCATCACCACCACTTCCACCTGCGCCGCCTCCACTTCCTGCACCCTCCAAGGGTTCAATTCCATCAGCATCACCTCCACCACCGGTCATTAAAGGAGCTCCTCCACCGCCTCCTCCTTCATTCAGTGCAACCAAATCTTTGTACCCCAAAAAAGCAACGACAAGGTTGAGGAGATCAACCCAAATTGCAAGCCTTTATCGATTCTTGAAAGGAAAAATAGAAGGGTCAAACTTAGATATTAAACTCAACAGTGGAAGAATTCGTCAAGTTGGGGGCTCTGCCGATGGAAAACAAGGAATGGCTGATACAATAGTAGAGATGAAAAAGAGGTAGGCTTCAAGTACTTCCAACAGGCAGTGGTCTATCTAAATGATATAAGGTAAACATATAAGGTAAATGGTTTTCTCTACTTAACCATTGTTCTTGTTTCCCAGATCAGCATACTTCCAAAAAATAGAGAAAGATGTGCAAATGCATGGGAAAACAATCATGGATTTGACAGCTAAAATATATTCGTTTCAAACCAAGGACATGATTGAGCTCATCAAGTTCCGCAACTTCATCGAATCTCATCTTCAAAATTTAACAGATGAAACACAGGTGAACATAGGCTTACACAGTTTTAAGCCCCTATCATGCATTTTATCAAATCCATTATATCAGGATCACAATATAATGTTCTAACGTGCAGGTTTTAGCAAGGTTTGAAGACTTCCCCACAAAGAAGCTGGAAACTTTAAGAGCGGCGGCAGCTCTACGCTTAAAGTTGGAAGCAATTGTTGTCGACTTGCAGAACTGGAAGATTGCACCTCCTCTTGGCAAGCTCCTCGACCAGATTGAGAACTACTTTAACAAGGTAATTTCAAATTGCTTCTGTAGTTTCTCAGTGAACAAAACCCTCAGATCAGTTATATTCTAGATACCTCTATCTTAAACTAACGTAAGGAACAAATATACAGATGAAAAGAGAAATTGACACGCTTGAACGAATAAAGGACGAAGAGTCCAAGATGTTCCGGAGAAATAATATCGAATTCGACTTCAGTATACTGGTAAGAATCAAGGAATTGATGGTTGACATATCTTCAAGATGCATGGAATTAGCACTTAAGGTACTCAAAATATTTTGAACAGCTAGCTATCTTTGCAATATACAGATTACTCGGGAAGAGAACATTAGCCCTCAACTGCGTCCTTTCTTTTTTGTATCTGATACAGGAAAGCAGAGAAGCAAAAGAAATTGAGAACAAAGTAACTGTAACGAAATCACAAACACAGAGAACTGATTGCACTAAAATGCTCTGGAGGGCTTTTCAGTTTGCATTCAGAGTGTACTCATTTGCTGGTGGGCATGATGACCATGCGGAGAATTTAAGCAAAGAATTAGCTCATGAGATTGAGACCAGTTCATAGCACCATTTATCATTCATGTAGAGTTGAATATTGGTCACAAGCAACACACCACATTGAAGCATCTCCAGCCAATTCTGTTTATATGGTATATCGTAGGAGAAGCAATTCCATGGACTCTTGTAAATACATTTCATTTTGCAGTTAGCACATCGCACATAATTGCAGTCACAGAATATCAAAAGCTCATAGAGTTATCTCGTATGCTATCCAAAAAGAACCGTAGATACATTTCATCAAATCAAAAGCGAACATAAGAAAAGATAACAGGGGAACAAAATCTATCTTCACTCTCTGGTAAAGTAGGTGAACAAGCGATACACATTCATTGTTATTGCTATCACCTTGCAACCTTTGATCCAGCTAACGGAATGATCCACCAAATAGCACATTCTGGTTCAAGCTCAAGGAATGACATTGCATTGGGTCATTTTGCAGATCGGAAGATAGAGAGCTTTTCTTTTACCTCATTTAGTTCGTCTCTTAATTCCTCTAGGCGAATGTGGCAATCCCCAACGAATCTGTTTGTAGCTTCTTTAAAACCCTTCATTTCACCAGTCTGAGCTCGGTAGAATCCCTCCTTCTCCTTCTCCACATCCTCGAGCTCCTCAATGTCGCACTTCAATGCCCTAAAAGCAAACATAAACGGCCTCGTATTAAGAGGAAGCCATAACATGCAACTAATCTTGTGATAACAAGCTATGTTTCACCTCAATTGCTGCACATTGTTGTTATACTTGGCATCGAGCGCGGCAATCTCAGATTCGAGAGCCGAGATCTTCAAGCTCTGCAAAGCCAGGCTCCGCTCAAGCCTCAAGCACCTCTCCTCCATTGACCTCACGCCCGCACGCTTCGACTCCAGGACCAGCGATTTGGTGGCTTGCAGTTCTCTCTCCGCCTGCAAATTTCAGCATCTCACATTCCCTATTGATCCACCCCCAACGCAGACCAAACCGACCGCGTCGCCAATTAAAAGGTCTGAGAGATCGCGATTGAGGACCTGGAGGAGAGAGAGGCGCTCGTTCCTGGTTCGGTCCAATTGTTCCAGCCTCTCGCCGAAAGCAGCGGAAAGCGACATTTCCTACCGAATCGAAAGCTACCTTCTCAGGCGGCAATGCCGTGATACACTAGACAGAAAAACCTCATCTACGCGATGATCCCTGCCAAATCGAAGTCGCAAATCTCCGCATTCTCGCCGTCGACTATAGTAGGTGAATCAACGGTTTTGACGAAGCTCGGTGCTCGAATCGAAGCAGAACCGAGCAGATTCTAGGGTTTCGGTTCCACGCTTGAGATCATCGGGCGACGATTTCTTACCGTTTGAGCACCGAAATTCGACGAAGTTGGAGATTGAGCGGCTTCAACTCTTTCCTTCTGCTTGTGGAACTCGAGAGAGAGAGAGAGAATGGCGGGAAAAACTTCACACAGTAAGGTCACATCCGCCGCGTCAGCACTTCCCCGTCGATTGGGCTCCGATCAGAGGGCACCGGCTGCTATACGTACATGGCATCAATGACGATAAAAATAAATTTCACGAGGTGACACTCATTCCTTCCGGCATTTATTTGGCAGGCTAAGTCGCGGCATAATTCCGCCGCCGACCGACCATAGAAGTCAGCGCACGACTTACTTTAAATCTGTCTGTTTTTTAAAAAATGAATGATTTGAAAAATATACTCATAAAAAAAAATAAACTGTTATATCGCTCTGAATATTTAGCCAACAAAGAACGTTCTTGTCATAGACAACAAATTGTATATAAATATTTTCGTGGACGATGAAAATATTGATTATTTGTTCATTGTTGTAAGAAATACAATGATCGTTTTTAGGAAAACGTTTCCCAAAACGTGGGTTTTTCACAAAACAAACGTTGCGGAAAGTGAGTAATTTGGATAACATTTTTTAGAAATGATCAATTGCATCTTTTGAAATAATTAGTTAATAAGAAAAATATTTTTATTACTAATAATAATTTATTTCTAATTAACTTCATGGATGATGAAATTATTCTTCGTCATTTATTTTTTGTAAGAGATTCAAACGGTTATTTTTATAAAAATATTTTCCAAAACACTTATTTTTCGTGAAAAAAATATATTGTTTTGAGGAAAGTGAGTGATTTGAAAAAAATATATTTATAAGAATAATCACTATGATTGCTCATGAAAAAAAAAAAAGAAAAAATATTTTTATCGTCTCGAAAATATTTAGACATAATTTTTAGTGGGTAATGAAAATAATTTTTGTCGGCCGGTTATTTTAAGTGATATTAGTAATTATCTTAAAAGAATTTTTTTTAAATTATTTTTTTTTTTTCGAAACAAGCAAAATTTAAAGCATTAATAGGAAATCATTCCCTGCTTAAAAGAGTAAAAGCTTGCCTTGTCCTCTTTCGAATCCCGCCAAACCTCACACTTTGTCTTCAAATAATTGTCCGGCGGAACAAAAACCAAGCGTGCATGTGGGACCCAAAACGATGGACGGACCCAACGCCCGTACGTGTGACGCGGGAGCACTTATTACCGGGGGGTAGCATGTAGATATCCCCCATGTGCTGCTTCCATTCCATCATTGTCTCCAAAGTTAGATATGCATGTTTCAGACAGAGCTAATGAAGCTCCCTTATAGACATATATACACCCATCTTACAAGAACTTGCGTCGTACTTTTTTCCTTTTTTCCTTCTTTTTTTTTTTTTGTTTGAATCAAGTTGTTCGAACCCGGTTGACAGGAGCCGACATGTCCGTTTGAGCCGGCGAGAATTTGACGTGGAAAGCTCGATCGCGGTGTTCGCATGAAGAACTCTCGCCGCTGTATACACTTGGGGATGATCGGTTCCCGATTTGGTCCGATACCATGTCGAAATCGGTTTTCGATTTTCGGAACCGGGGACCGGACTGGTTGCATGCACTTAAATCATATATTCACGTTTTAAATGTGTAGAAGTACCCTTAATAAAAAAAAATTGAGAAATAAAATTAAAATTAAAGAAAATAGTTGGATTGGTCTGGGTGAACGGTTTCACCACTTGGAATCGAGAACCGGATGGACATACCAATTCTAATTTTATAGAATTAGGAACCAGACCGGCGCCCTCGGGAACTCCGGATCTAGATGATTTTCAATCCAATCGATTCTTTTTGCCCGCTCTTAGTAGACATAGTTGCGGTCTTCGATTTCGAGGTCTTTGACCTTTAAGGAATAGTCGACGGTGGCGAAAAGTTTTCCCTAGCTTTTTACTCCGTCAAATTTGGAATTAAAATAGAAATTTAATCAGAAATGTTACGCAAACTCGAGGATTAAAGATTTGATTGCGGAGAAACAAGAATCAAAGTTTGGAACTTTCCCCGATTAAGAATGGGCTTTTGGCAGAGGCGAATTGGGGTATGTCTTGCTTGGCTCTTTTCCTGTGACATGGAATCTATTGTCAGGACCAGCAAAAATCAAAATTTTTTTTATCATAAAAAATGATTTCATTCGATTAACTTCACGAAAAAGAGAAAACACATGAGTTTCCGAACATAAGAGATTCTATAAATCGATTGAATCGTTGATTTAATCAAAAATTAAAAAGATATCGGGTTTATGCTACGCATCCAAAAATAATTTAAACGAGGTCAGAGTCAAATGTAAGTTTGCTTAGCCTTGTCCCCAAAAGGGTATTTATTTATACATGAGAGGGAGCACAAGTCAATGCCATTGATGTAGATCCAACTGATTTTTTTTGTTGAACTTTTTATCGACGAATCAGTCGATTGCGGGAAAATAACGTAAATTTCTGAAAAATCAAGAGCCCGGTTTAGTACTAATTCGACGATTTTAGTCATTACTCAGAAGGGAAAAATCCACATGAAGGTCATGTTGTGGAAACAAACACAAATTGAGGACCAAAAGGCAAAGCTGAATGAGCAGGGGAAGATCCATTCAAGGCCATGAGGGCAGGAGGTAGGTGCTCCCATTGATTGAAAAGATGAGACATCATTTTCCCCCACTTGAACCAAAAAAGGAAAAAAAAAAACTTCATGATATTGACATTTTTTTTTAACATAGATCAATAGTTCCCCATATAAATAGCTTATACAAACGTCAATTTCAATCCCACCCCCTCAACTTTTATAAAATACCTCATTTGCCCCCAAAAATAATTCTGTTTCCCCCTCCAAGTCAATGAATAACCAAACTGCCATCAAATGATGTAATCTCTCCCCCGTGCTTTTTGCATTTTTCCATTGCTAGACCAGGACAAAAGAATTGATCAGAAGGAACAAACCCATCAGCACCTCTCTCAACCGAACATGATTCTAAGGGCATATTTGGAAACAATTATGTTCCCGAAAATAATTTCTGATTAAAAATGATTTTTTTTAATTCTGTGCCCGATAACAAATAAGTTTTTTGCTTCTTGTTTCATTCCAAATCTGTTTCCTAGCCGCTTATATATTCTCGAGAACAAAAAAATTAACTGATGTTATAAAAGAAATTACCTTTCTTTTTCTGGTCCGGGAACAAAAGAACATGAGTTAGAGAAATAGAAACGTTAAAAACCTAAACCCAACGTGAATTTCAATCCCACCCCGCAACATATGTAAAATTCCTCATTTGCCCCAAAACAAAACTCTTATCGTTCTCCCCAATCAACGATTCACCAAATTGCCATCAAATGGTGTAATTTCTCCTCTGTGCTTTGCATTTTGCACTGCTGGACCAGGACAAAAGTAGAGATCAGAAGAAACAAACCCATCAACACCTCCTCTCAACAGAACAGGATTCTAGTTCAATTTACTGACAGGAAGAAAGATTGAAAGACTATCTTGACAGTGGAATGGACTGAGTTTGTCCCATAGCCACAAACAAGCTCCACATGTATAATTGGCAATTTCTAGTCCTTATTCTTGTATTATCTACAGATTGGACACTGATTTATTGCAGAAGATGCAGCAATCTAACATCAGGTGATCAACTATGCTTCCTCTCTCCACCCTGAGCTTCCTGCTCTGCTTATTCCACAAGTGAACCGCATAGCTCTGCCTCACTATGTGCCCCAGCTTGTTGTGCAGCCACTTGGAGTGCAGCTGACCTCGAGGCCCCCTGAAGAGGCTCCGGACCCGGCTCCAGTCTACTGGGTAGAATGCCGGCGGCGGCAGCACGGTGAAGTTGTACCCGGGCCGCCCGCTCACCCTCAAGACAACCCTCGACACCAGGTATGGCCCGTTGTGGCCCCACTTGTTGCCGTCGAACGTGAGAGCGAATTCCTCGATGAACTTGAAGAGCAGCGGGTGGCTCTTGTCGAACACCAGCACGGCATTGTTCAGCCTGCTCCAGTTTCCGGTCTCGAGATCAAGCGTTTGAGCCCCAATCACGTTCCTCAGTTGGGACAGGCTCTTCAAAACTATGACATCGGTGTCTATGTATACCCCACCAAATTTATACAGCAAGACTAGCCTGAGCAGATTAGAGAGATTTTGACCCAGAGCAACCTCACCAGGATTCAAATTCCCTCTTTTCAACCTCTGAAACCACAATTGAGCAGGAGTGTCCTTGAGCAGGTACCCGAAATTGGGTGAAATTGCAATCACTTTGTGATCCTTATCCCGAAATGGCCTCAAAATCGCGCTCCCCTTGTTCGAATCCAATGAGCTCGAGACGATCACCAAACAACCATCTGGGTGCGAATTGAACAGGCTCTCTACTGTGAACAACTCTCTGTCACCAAATGACTCCAGCGAGCTAATCCAAGTCATGAAGAACCTCACCTTGCAAGTCCCAAAGAAGTTATTCACTTTCGCCGCGAACCCTCTTGACTGAGCCCCAAAGCGCAGCGTTTTAGGCCCATGCTTGGGTCTGCGACGCCCTTTCTCTGGCCTCGACGCCAGAGAGCTGTTGATGGGTCTGACTAAAATCTCGTCTTTCTGCAAGAGGGCCAAATGGGTCTTCGAGACCAGAGGCGGGTTCTCTTCCCGAATGGCGTACATGACATTGTTGGAAGTCATCTTGGAAGCCGAAACCGAAGGTGAAGAAGGAGGCAGTCTCTGAAGCGGGTCGCTGGGGACTCGAACGGAGAATATGGACGCGGCATTGTAAGCCAAGAGGAGCAAGAGAAGCAGAGCAAAGAAGGAAGTGGGCAAGAGGTGGAGGAAGTCGAGAACAGATCTTCGGACGCTCCGCACAGTGCGAATTGTGCTCCTCGCGAGGTCGCACATGGTTGGTGTGCTCTGCTACGGGCATAATAATGGAGGTCTAGGTGGAGGTTTCATTGCTGGTCTCGGCGAGGCAAATGGGGACGAGACAGAGCATTACTGGCGAGAGGAGAGAGAGAGAGAGAGTTTGGAAAGCAATATTAATGGCGGAGGCGGCAAAGAAAATTGAAGTGGGAAAGGCGTTTGATCTTTTGGTCTTTCGGGAAGCGAAACATAAAAAGGACTTGCTTGCTCTGCTGTAGAGCTAGAGAGAGAAAGAAGAGGGAGAGAGAGAGAAGAAGAAGATGATGATGAAATGTGATCAAATGCCCTTGGGTTAAAGTACTGTGAGCTCAACTACAACCCAATCTCATAGTCAGGGCATTTCCTTGATATGGTCAAGTGGACCAATTGGGGCCTTTTTTTTTTTAAATTTTTATTTATGCATTTTAATTTTGAAAATGTCAAAATTGGCCAAATTAGGAAGGAAAAAAGAACGGAAAAATGGGCATAAAACATGGACATGACAAAAGCTAAGCCCCTTTCATGCAACTTTTTTTTTATGAACAAAAAAAAAAAAAGATACCATGGAGATATGCCAAATGTTTCTTTTACAAGGGATGATGAGGCCAATCGATTATAAAGAAATCGCTTGCAAGAGTCAAATAATGGTTTCAAAGGATGCAAACGCAAGTTCGATGAGGATTGCTAGAAAGGGTCTTGACAAAAGGCCAGTGAGTAGAGGGAATCAAATTATAAAAGGACATACTTTAGATTAACATATCGGATTGCCGGAGACTCTTATATAATTGCTATTTACAGAATTACGATAGGAGAGAAGAAAGAAAATGCAAAAGAAGATTGGTCCAGAGATGTCTTACATGTAGTTCCTCGGAAGAAGTCACATCTTTTGCCTCGAGTTTGATTTTCTCGGCGAATTAGCTTTTGATCTCGGGAAATTGAGAGTTTATTCGCGACACAAGTTGGTATTCCTCCCTTCCGTTCAAATTTGGATTAGAACGCTTGTGTGTGACATAATTGAATCATGCTATAGTTATATAATTAGGTGAGGCCGGTCCAAAAGTGACATATAGAACCACTTTAGATCTCAAGGCCTCGTATACAAGCACCTTGACCGATATCGAAAGAACAAAGGTTGGTTAAAATCGCGACTAGCGAAATCTCGATTTTTTCTAAATTTTTTATCGGGTTCTGATTTCTTAACGAGGCAAACTACTGGGCATGCTTAATGACTAAGTCACGAGTAAACTCTTCGATCCCATTGACTTAAGTCTGATTGGATATGGAAAGGAAAGTCATACCCCATGAAGATTAGGATGGTGTGATGTGCGTTTCTTTTCTATGGTCGAAACAAGTTCCATGCTTCCCTACTAAGGGATATACATATGAATATATGTATCTTAATTAACTTTTTTTAATCATTTTTACATTTTATTGATGAGAATGGATATGGTCAATCAGTAACTGCCGGAGGAGAAAGTTAGGTATGCTGCTATATTTAAATATTTATTATAATAAACACTTCGAGTTGATTGTAAATAAATTGAGAATAAAAGAGAATTCTGTTTAGGAATAATTTGAGGAAACAAGGCGTGGATGCACGTTAGGACACCAATTAAGGAGAGGAGAAGTTAAAACAGGTCATTTATGTTTTGAGGAAAAAACGAAAGATGAAATTAATTTAATGTAATTAATTTTTTTATGAGGGTTAAATCTACTATTGGACTAAAATCTTTGAAATACAGGCTCAGTGATTTTTTTCTTTTTTTTAACCCTAGCAACCTATATGAACATGATGTAGGTACCCATGTTAGGCAACCGGGTTTCGTCGCTTGATGCTCCGATCGTTGAAGGTCAATAGCGGCGGCCGATTGGGAAGGAAACCGACGCAAACTTACGAACGGGATTTTATCGGCCCAAGCACTTATTAGTCGAGGAGAAAAATGTTACTACCTAAATCAACATTAATAGTTTGGTCAAAGATAAAAAGAAGGAAAATTTCCAATGTTTAGTCAAATTGATCAAGGAAAATAAGAACACCCACTATTTCCGATTTTCTACCTCATAATTCATGGGCTTTATTTCAAAAGGAGCAGGGGAGAATCCACAATTGTTCAATTGGATGGAAGTGGAAGAAAGTGGATTGGCACTGCACAATCTTCTGCCTGATAATTCCAACAATTCAAACATGATTAAAGAGTAGTTTTATGTAGTGATTAATTGCTTTAGTCTAGATAAGTTTCTCCACCCTCGTTTCCTTCATTTCCGTCTAATGGTCTTTCCGAATGAATCGTAGTTTCAGATAACCTGGAAAAGGTTTTTAAGAACATAACCTGCGATTCTTGATTATATAGCGAGTAAAATTTGTTAAATCGATGCGATCGACCGTCTGATTTTGGCTAACGAAAAATACTGATATGGCATTTCTTGTCATATTCCGAAAAGGAGAGAGGCGCTGATGAAGAGTCTGCAACAATATTAACCTGCCTAGCTCAATTCCTAAATAACAAATCCTCCTCGATAAGCAAAGAGCCTAGCTAATCAACCGCAAAAGTTACATTCACTAATCAAAATCTCAACACTCTTTGACACACTATCTAATCAGCCGCAAAGCAATCAATCAACTGTTGCTGATCAAAATCCTATTTTCAAAACAATCTGTGTCATGGCAACAATTGAAGGGCAATGAGCAATGAGTAATGACAGACGCACACAATCGGTCAAGAAGCATCTCCCTTTTATCTCCAGCTCACACTGTGTCCAAGAAGAAAGCCCATGGTGCCCTTGTGGGTTTCATCAAGACTCGAGGCTAACAGAGAATCCAGCTTGCATACCAGAAAGAAATGATAATGATACCCAAAGTATAAATCTGCCCATTTAAGCTAATGAAACATGTCCCAAGATAAAACCTAGCCTGGGTTCAATAGATAGTACTTAATACACAACAAGCAAAAACAAGTACACTGCATGGATGTCAATATAGAGGCAAAATAAGTCCAGCAGTGGAGGCAAACCCCAAGCGAACCCACCGGTAATGATCACGAGCATGGATCACTGGTTTGACAGGATGGAGGACTAGGAATGTGCCGCCTTCATAAAAGCCATTTGGTCGAAGCATTACTCAGAGGAGCCCCCTCCGTCTCTTATAGTCGCTAACTGTCAATGTCAACACATGCCGCCTACCATCATTCTCGGGAACGCGGCATCCAACTGTTGCTTCAATCCTCTGTTTTCTAGCCATGAAACCAGTTAATGCTCCTTGGGCCCCACCAAACTTCCGAAGTACATTCAATGAGATTGGGAGTTCGAAGTTGTGCAACATATTTGATTCAGTACCCTGATCTACTGGCGCGCTCGTATCAACCAATTTCCCAGCATCAGCTGCAGCCTCAAGCGCCTCAGCTGTTGCCTCCACACCGGCTTCTGACACAACTGGGCCCGACCCATTGCTCTCAGCAACCACGGCCGCAACATTACCATTGTCATTGGCACCTCCAGCCTCATTTCCTCCATTCGCCTTAGAGACGTAGTAATTCCTTGACCTGGTCCATCTTCTTGAAAAGGGATCATACCCAGCCTCTCCAGCTTTTAGGGACTGATTCACAGGCTTCAATTCTGAGGCATTCTTGAAATTCTCAGCCCTGTTCTTTCTGTTCATCTCAGCAAGCTTAATAGCCTTTTCATCGGTCTTCTGAGCTTGTCGAGTGGCCTCCAATTGCTGAAGTTTCTCTTTGATCCGTTTGACTTCTGCCTCATCTTCGTTGTACTGTGCAATTTCCAATTCTCTCCTCAGCCTATCCTTCTCAGCTGCAATATTCATTGGCCTTGATGAGGCCGATTTTTTCTCCTGCAACATCTGCTTCACTGTAGCAGCTGAGTAAACAAATGTGTTAATTTTCTTGATGGCTTCCTTCTTTTCCAACACATCCTGTTTGCTAGGCATCCGTCCACCGCTCCGCTCCACCTCTCTAACCCACTGATTAAACTCCTCCTCAAGTGGTGGGGAATCTGAAACCATTGCCATCTGCCACCTAGCTGCGGAGCTTTCATTCCCCCACACAACATTTAAGTACTTGTGCGTCATTTTGTTTTCCAGCTTATACTGTCGATCTGAATCTGAGGCATCAACATTCCGGACAATGCAGAGCCGATAGATTGGTTGTCTGCTTTTTGACATTCCGATTCCGACCCTTACGAAGCAACCAACAATTAATTCCTCGAAAAAGGGCTCCATAAACCACTTTGCCAGTTTTGACCTCCGAACTGTAATTTCTTTAACATCCTCAAATTTCAGAGTCTCTGAACCAGGCAGTGCCCTGTCATCGTCGCTGTCAACCAGTCCATCGCCAGTTGATGCCTCATCTTCACTGTCAGACCGACTTTCGCTCTCACTCCGGCTCGAACTACTCAGACTTGAAGCAGGAAAGGCTTTTCTCTTGACTGATGATAAATCTCGGTTAGCAGAACTTCCTCTAGATCCATCTCTCAGTTTACGGTGAGCCTCCGGATCTTGCTGCTTTAACCTTTTTGCTCTCAGTTCGTTTAAAGCTTCATCCTTGGCAGCTGCCCTGTCAGCAGATCTAGATGATGAGCGTCCACGTGACGCAAGAGGTGGTGTCTCCTTTCGTGACTGAGAGGTCTTCCTATCCTTCCTCAAATTTTTCGCCATGCTTTTATTCGTCATCTTTTCTGCTCGTTCAGCCAAAATCATCTCTCTTTCAAGTTCAGACAATTTTGCAAGTTGTTGACGATCATCTTCATTCTTGTATAAGTCGCTGCCAACATCAGACTCATCACTACTGTCGCCCCTGCGATCCGACCCCCCCATAGTCATCGTCGCCTTCTTCTAAACTTCCTTGATCATCGTCCCTTTCATATCTTTTCTTCAAAGGGACCTGAGACCCAGACGGCTTCCTGCTTGAATAACCCCGATTATCATCAGACTCATCGTCCCTGGAGTCGCTTCCGTGATCAGAATATGAGCCCTCGTGCCTCCTCCTTGATGGCGGCAATGATTGCTTATTCTTTCCTCTCCCGTTGGTTCTCCCAGCTGCCTCGAGCAGCAAATTTTCCAAGTCCGCCATGATCTCTCAGCTGTAAAAAACTTACATAATTAGAACAATAATTCAAAACTTACTTGACTGACTAATACGTCATTCAAGAGAAAATTCCACATTGCTTGATTACACTTTCCCTATATCATATCGTTGGAACGACACATTATATGATGGGAAACAACCAATTGAATGGTTCTATTCTTAACGAGCGCAAGTGTGGCGTTCTCCAACTGCCGATCTTGTGAAAGCGAAAAACCAATCCGAAATCCATATCATTAATACGCCTTATGCCTTAGCCAGTAGAATCAGCACCACGCCTCAGGAAAAGCAAACACAATGCTCGAACAAGTGCTTTCGTTTTCGACTTCGTTTTTGGTCACAAAAAGTCACCAATTCTCTTCACTCTCACATTAATGTACAAACAATAAAGGGGGGCTTGGGGCTTTCTCACTCTACCGACATCTACTCTCTTAGTGTGCTATAAACAACACAGGAACGAAGAAACGTCGACCAACGATCTCTTTCGCACGCAATCAAGAAACGCACAACCACGATCACAGACGAATGACCTCGGAACTTTCCCAAAGGAGGAATCTTTATCACGACGAACGATCAAAAACGGGAAATTCAACCGCAAGAAGTTCCATAAGACGCCCCAATCGCGCATTCGCGACGTATCTGAACCAAATCAAAACATGGGTATAACGCGAAACTTGTGGTGAAACCCAAGCATCAAAGAACTCGGCAACAGGAAGCGTAATTTGAATGAAAAGACCCGAGATCGCAGAGAGGGAGAGAGAGGGAGAGGGAGGGACGCGTACCAGAGAAACCCTAATCGTAAGCAACTCTCAAGAGAGTGATGATTTCTTCCTGTCTTGATGATTCTCTCTTGCTCGTCATGTGCTTGAACTTTATGATGATATTTTCCGACATTTAACATGCGAAGCCGAAGGAATTCTTCCTAGAAAAAGCCTTTTTGTAGGAAATAGGTGAGACACCAATGATGAAGGCATCGAGACGAATAAAACATAATGCTGATTTCAGTTTAACGGAATCGAACCCTTCCGCATAAATTTGAAGGAGGGTGCACCGGATCCAATTCGACCTGAAAAATGGATCGAACCGACATGGACTAACCATTCAAGGCCAAGATTAGGGAGAACGATTCGGCTCTCAATTTCGCTATCCTAAAATCGGTCTAAAAGGACCTATTCAGTTCTCGATTTTAAGGCTAGAGCCGCCGATTTTACACGAGAATAGACTTTGAAGCCTCTTCTCAAAAAAAAAAAAAAATGAAAAAAATTCTTATGCCCCCATCAAAAATCGAATCGTAATTTTTTAACATGAATAAATAATAACATAATCATGAATCCTGTTTATTTCTCAAAAGACGAATAATTTAGAAAATATTTTCTTAAATATGATTGATTGTATCATTTATAAAAATAAAAGGACGAAAAATATTTTTAACGTCTATTAACATGTTTAGACATAAATTATTATCAAGAATGAAAACATTAATCGGTTGATTATTTCACGTGATACAAAATCATTCTTTTTCACTAAACAAACGGACTAATCAATGTATAAATTTATGACGAAAAACTGCTACTTTTATATATATATATTGTAAAAAGTTGCATTTTTACGCCAATGAAATATAAAATGAGCTGATTCGATTCTCGGCTCCAGTTGCTTGGAAACTGAGAATCATAAACAACCTATTGCTCCTTTCATAAACACTGTCAAAAAGTTATTTATTTTAATCTCATCTCTTGTTTAATTTTTATCAGGAAGATACCCTTTATTTGGAGTGTTGACTAACGTCATATTTCTCACAAATTTTGGTATCTCGGTATCAAAATCTCACTTTACCATGGCGTGATTTATAATATTTCAGACTTTTGTCGTGAAACAAAAATTAAATCATGAAAACCACAAAATTCAGAAAAGAACAAAGAATTTAGAAAAGTAAGAACTAAAGATCACTCCATACAATTTCATATATCAATATGCTCTTGTGATTCTGGCACGACTCCATCACGACAGATCAGCTGGAAAAGCAATTTATCTGCATTAGCACTAAGCACGGGAGGGATGTGATTGTGAAGGATATAAATAAAAGATTTAAGACGATCTTCACTTTTTAAAATACATTAATCACTTATTGAGGTCAACTAACAGTTTTGTAATTCCAAAATCAAATAAAATACACTACCCTCTTCCCCCTCATATAGAGAAGAGAGGTCCAATTTCTTAGATAGCATTTAAGGTCATTGAACTTGCTTGCGAGCTCAAGTGGAATAAGTTAGGCTTCGATTATTTCACATTTTCCATAAAATTAATATTATTACTACTTAAAATAATTAATCAATAAAAAAAATATTATCATTAACAATAACATATGCCCGACGTTTTCGTTGTCTGACATTTTCATGTATAATGAGAATATTTTTGGTGCTCACGAAAATATTTTTTGTTCTTTTATTTATGTAAGCGGGGCAAACGACAATTTTTAGAAAAATATATTTCAAAAAAAAAATTTAGTCAGAAAACTTAGTTCAAGTGACTTAATGTCTTAAATTTAATTAATAATTGAAAAAATGCTGCATAGATCTTCATAAGGCTCTCAACTATTCTTCTTTTGTTTCTTTTTTTGCATAACAGGAGTACAAATCACTTTAAGGGGGAAAACTAAAACAAAGAATAGGAGATTTACAAATTACAGCAGCAATGCACAAAATGAAGATTCGCCTAAGGTCACCAAGAAGGTGAAAACAAACAAAAGAAAGATACAATGTTGAAAGCCAAAAGTACATAACAAAGAGGAAAAGGGTAATAGGAGGATCAAAAGGGCTTCAGAAGAGACCATCAAGAGAGGGAGAAAAAATAATGCCTATAAAAGACTATTAACAGAGGCTTGTAGTCAACTCCATATAATGTTGTATCAGTCACACTTCACTGTGTGTTGCTCAAACAACTATCCTGAAAGAAAGATGCTGTACAGGAATTTGAATCTCTACCATTTGAGTTCTCAAAGAACTCTACATGACTCGATCACTTCGCTTACGGTTTTATGCGTCTCCGGCGTCATCATATCCAGAGTCAAGTGAAATGCCTGAATGAGAGGGAACAAACACAAAGTAAATCCCACAGACCAATGGTACAAATTTTCAGTCCCAAAACTTCATGAACAAAGCTTAAATAAATCAAACTTCCACAACAACAATAATCGGGTTTCCTGGGGTATAAATGCTCCTGTTGGACAAATTCACATTGGGGTACAAATGCTAATTGTAGGACAAATTCACATTGGGTGGTGTCCATCCAGATCACAGACAAGAACAGAAAAATTGCAGTAACCATAAACCTTGACTGCAGAGATCAATTAACCCAGTAGGTGACCACAGAAACGAAGCAACATAACATATGGCACTGAACTAACCCTACAGTTGGCCCCCACAAAAGGAAAGCTAACCCTATTTCATTTAGGATAAGAAACTCATATTGCACTATTTCACAGGCAAAAGCAAGAGATGAGATGGAATGAAGCTAAAGAGAACTTGTTATGACTGCAGATTTAAAAATCTTATAAGAGATGCATACCACAAATCTCTCCAACACGGGGACCAGAATCGCCAGATTATGTTGCGGGAGACATGCAGCAATTTCGTCGCGGATGCTTTTGCTGAATGTGACAGTAAAATCATTATGTTCTAAAATACAAGAGGGTATCAAGGAAAATCATACAAATGAAAAGCTAGCAAGGTGGAAAACCTTTCTGTGGAGAGGAATGCCAGAAGCAAGGCAGAATAAGCTTCGACAATCATCTTCTCAGCTTCTTTCTCTCCTTGTAACAAAGCCTCGTCATCCTGTGAAGTTTTCAAAAAAATGAAGATTTTGTGAGATGTCCTGTATTCTATAGTGCATTGAAGGGAACAGATAACTTGACCATCAAGTCAATTTGGTGATTCCTCAAGAACCAATAACTTGGCAAGGTTATATTAGCAGGCAAGTCCTCGCAAGGCAAATAATAAAGAACTATATAGAACCTCAAAAAAAAAAAAAAGGGTATTCCACAGTATAACAGCACAACATTCATGTGCCATCATTTATAATTGCTAAAAGCAGCACATACCAATTCCATAACCTGTTCTTCACCAGCTGGTTCACTTCCACCTCTGTTGGCTAAAAAGATGGAGCACAGCAATGGAATTACATCCCTCCTGCTACCACTTTCAAGACCCTCTAAGTTGGGTACAGTAACACTGGTTGTTGCAAGCTGGGATCTGCATTAGAAGCTTAGTAAGTGATAGGACTAGCGATGGAATCCTTATATGCTGCACCGATGAATATTGACTCTAACTACCAAAGTTCTAGGCTTCTAGAAGGAAGCCCCTACTATACGATTAACCAAACATAGCAAGTTATTAATTCATTCTACAGGTTGGTCTATACTGAATTAAGTTAGAGGCCAGACAAATGCTTCTTTCTGAATGCTGTATATCAATCATCTCATACTAAGATCTACTGCAGGAATCAAAATCTATGAAAAAGTGAAATATGTCCATGCATTTTTAACAAAACTAACTTATTTGAATTCTTCTCTGAAATCGGGACTTCTTGCATTGCTGCACTTGCCCAGCAGATGTTTCAGGCAGAACAATTTGTGTATGAGGAGGAGGAGAAGATAGTATGATGACCTGTTACTTCCATCTTTCTCAACCAAGTTCACAAGCAAGCCCAAAATAGCAACAAGAAAGTCCAATTCTTGGTCTGTGAGATGCTTTTCCTTTTCATGGTCAAGATCAATAGTACAATTCTTCTCCTTTCTGTCACTGAAGAAAGACGATGAGGAGCTAAACATTGGGAAGTGGCCAGCAATTACTGACACCATGGTCTCTAATCCTCCACATGCAGCAATTTGCTTACATCCAAGAGGATTATCATTTGTTAAATTCATCAATACCTGAAAGGAAGCAACTTGTAAATGCTTCATCTTCTGTACAAATCAAATCTGCACATCATACTAAACATATACACAAAGAGGCATGGGGAGATAGGGAAGAGGCCCTCCAATGATTCCAAAAAGTCATGAAAAAGGTACTCCTGCATAAGTAATTGACTGAAAATTTACTCCTACAGTGTATCATCGCCATCAGTCAAATCAGGAAGGGAAGTACTTAAGTTCACAAGAACTTTTGGAGGTCCTTATACTCATTATGCCAAGCATTGAATATACTGGGTATTCACCTATGCAACTTGAGATTTTTTGACAGGGCGAACTTGGTTGAATTTTCTTGCAAACGCTGACAGACAGTAAATACGAGTTAAGCTTATTGGAACATCATAATACCTTAACAGCGGTAAGAAGGCAGTCCGTTAGAAAGCTGTGATTTTCTTCATCAATGGCTCCTGAAGTAGATGCTTCTTGAGAACAATTGTTATCGCAGCTACTTGATTCTTGATATGGACGTTCCCCCTTATCTAAATCTTCTAGCCTTTTCAGTTGCAGTTGACAGACATCCTCAGCATCTCTGATGGGTAATCTACTGTTTTTCCTTCTAGAATGTTTCTTCCCTGATAGTAATTCCCACTTAGAGGGCTCAAACTCATCTTCATCAAATGCGAAAGGATCCTGGCTATGTTCCAAAGAATCAAACATGGCATCATCAGTAACAATGTCTCTCTTGCCATTGCCGAAGTTGCTCTTCAAACCATTACTAGTTGAATTAGTCCCACTGGCTGAACTCTTCAACAACCCACCGCGTGAACTTGAGGCAGAAGAACTGAATTTTATCTTCAACAAAGAGCTGCCATTTGACGACGTTGCCATCTCGGAACTGGATGATGAATATTTTGGAGGAACAAATGCACCAGAAATTTTCTGCAAGGAGGTTTCCTCCACACTGCAACACTCTCTAGAGGATCTGACGGACAAAATCTCATTGCTTTCCTCTGAAGATATGAAAAAGTCAATTGTAGCATCTAGTTAAGCTAATCCAATATAGAAAGCACCTATAACAACCCAGCCCCAGAAAATATCAATCATAAATAAAACGGTGAACCTACCAAAAATTATTTCTCTCCCTTTCTTCTATTTCTAACAAAAATTATTTCTCTCTCTTTCCTTCTATTTCTGTCTATTGGAAGATAACCCATATGTCCTATCAAAATTCTAAACCTACTCGTAATAAAGGTGACAACTAGGAAAAAAAAACAAAGGCTATTTTCGTCTTTTAATTACTTGAATTCCCTCCACATCATCGCCCCTCCATGCATATCCAAACGACATAGGGAAATTACAATTTCCTTTTCTTTTTACGTTTCTCATCTAACTTGATTTGCCCCAAAAAAAATCCTAATTTCCCTCACTTCTCTTCATTTCCCTCAAGTAGACTCTTCCTTCCTCTCAAAGTAAAAGAAAACACTCCGTGATGACAACTTCTAACCACCAGCCATCTAGTTATCAAGACCCTTTCATCATAGAGAGAAAACCCACCCACTACAGAAAAACAATACTACAACCAGGATGAATGAATCACTCGGTTAGCACCAACTGAATTCCCACATTATTCAATCACAAAAATGATATTCTTTTCCATGTCGTGACAGTATGTTGCTGACATATCAAAGACAAGGATTTAGACACAAAAGACCTCTAAGCTAACTGTCAATAGAAAGATCCTACAGCTAAAATCAGCATTACCCAAAACACAGACTCGCACTCTAAAGCTCTTCAAGTAGACAAATGTGGAATGCAGAAATGGAAGCAAAGGTCTCCTCCCAGAACCAAGAGCAGACCAAAAGGCAAGCCTTGGTCTAACAGGAAGGTTACTCCATCGTGACCTATACGGAAACAGCCTTTACGTCTGACCCTCACAGAAACTTGTGCACAAAATGCCCTTTCATGCAATCACCAAGCATAGCGCTGGATTGTTTTAACACTTAACAGCAAGTGATAGTAGAAGAATGCTGAGCTGTGACTGTAATCCACTTAAGATCAAGATCATCTCTCTAATTCATAAATCTAATAGGTTTTATGCGAATACTATTAAAGTATTTTTTTAATAATATATACCTATATATATTAAAGTAGAAATTATTTTCCGAAAGTAGACTTACATTTTCCTGAAGACCCAGTAAAAGAACACTTCTTACAGACTGTATTCAACAACACAAACGTCACTGCTTCATTCAAATTATTGAACATCCAAATTGAGTCATACTTGATATTTCATAAAGCACTCTGGTTTTGTGCAGTTTGAATGACACATTGCTTGCAAACCATACCAAAGTACAATGGAGTTCACTCCTATGCAAATCTTCAACACAAGGGATCACAAACTATAGGATGCATGTGACTGTCAGAGAAAATGCTGTTATTGGGCCAATTGGATCAACTGGTCTCTGCAAAATATGTAGCACATCCACTTTAATTGGAATGACTTGAACACATCATATATCAACATCAACAACACCTTTATTCCAAACTAGTTGAGGTCAGCGATCGATGAACACATCATATATAAGTGCACTATATTCTAAAAGAATAGGATTCCCCAACATGGAGTCTCCTGTGATTCACAAAAGAAAGGGCTGCACTCCCCCCATGATTCCACAATAGTAAAATTAGTTATCAACCATTACCTCTGTCAGCTGCCACCAAAGCCAATTGAGAAGTACGATATATGCCATTGGAGAACTCAGATTCTTGACTATTTGGAGCAGGAGAGCTTTTGAGAAGATAAAGACCTAAAGATAAATGCAACAACTCGGTTGAATAAGCAATGATTGAAAATGCCTCCAAAATAGAAACAACATATGACCGAATGAACAGACAAAGTTAAAGTATGTAACCCTATGGATGAAACATTACCTGAGAGAATCTTGATTACATTTATAATCAGTCTTGTGAAAGATACATTGGATCCTTCAGAATCCAGCTTCCCTCGCATTTCAAGCAAATGAGTCTGTTCAAAGGAAACATACAGGGAATCAATGCAAACCAAATTAAGGACAGTGGTGAATAATAGCTATGGAACCATAACACCATATTGTCCTATACCTGGTTATCGTTACTAAGGAAGGTTGCATTTTCCATGATCTTCAAACATTTTAAAAGCAGCACAAGGCTACTCAGATACACGTCATTTTTAGCATCCCAAAAGAAGGGTATTGCTCTCTCCAACCCTGCAAAGCAACAATGTGTTGGAAGGGCTACATAACTTTGAGAACAGCAATGATTATGAACATATTGCGTAGATATAAACAGAAAGAACAATCATGGAAAAAAAAAAAACTGGACAATTCTTCAGTACAAGCACAAGTTCTTTTTTTTTTTTTTTTTTGGTCAGACACAAGAACTTCTTTCAATCATATCTAATAGTGAGAAACATTCAATTCTACGGTATTTCATTTATGAAGGGCTTATTCTATTTTATTTCTTTGTCATAAAAATGGAGTTTACAGAAGGATTCAACTCCAACAGTAGTTTATATTATTTCTAAATCGGGGCACAATTTCTCTGAAGGGGTAGAAAGATGAGGAACAGTTCCAGTGCTTAAAGCATTATATCCTGCGTAAACTAGGCCAACCCAGCCCAAGTAGGTGAACAAAATACTAGATCAAGCAAACATACAAGCTCACACCTCCATTATCGAATAGCAATGCACGGAGACCTCAAAGACAGCATCAAGTCCTCCAAACTCACGCAGTTTCTCCTTAAAGTTGCCTCCTGTCTTTCTTACAATACCAGAACTTTCTGCAAGAATTAACTTGAACATAAGTCTGCATTCAGTGAGGACTACGGTGGAAACAAAGGAAGCGGCGAGGACATATAACTTACAAATACTCTGCTATATTTGTAACACAGATTAGGAGCTAATCTTCCAAAAGTTGCAACAAAATCAATGATAAGCATCCCATAAACTTTAAAGCAGATCAGAAGACGAACAAGGCAGACTATGAGATGGTTTGCTTTTGAACGAGTTAGAAGGTTGATAGAAAAGAGAACTCAGAATTTTGAAAAGAAAAATTCTTCCAGCAGTTGCTGAAAATCGCTGGACATAATTGAGAAATTGAGTATGCAGGCTTTCGCCATTATAGTAGAAACATAAACATATATGCATTTTAATAAACATATGAGCAGGCACAGAGAACTTATCCAGATACGGTTGTTAAGAAAAGGAATGGTGGTTCAGTCAAAACAACTATTGTTGGGAAACACAAGAGAGCGAGAGCGAGAGAGAGAGAAAGAGAGAGATGACATTACAATTTACAACAGAACACCAATAAAGCCATTGGGTCACAAACCTCCAAAGTACACCAACTAAGTCCAAAAATTTATATAATATGTAGCCAACTCCACCTAGTGGGATAAAGCTTAAGTTGTTGTAGTTATTGTTATTTTCCTGATGATGTACACAAGAAGTAATCTCTTGCATATTCCCAGTTAGCTAGCCAGTGCCATCAAGATGAGCAACATCCCTTATGTAATCCAAGAAAAGGCCCACTACATCTATACCAGGAAACAAAACAGAAGAGCTTTTTCAGAGAGATGGAACAAGAGTTTGATTTGCTTCATAGTACCTTCAAGAGCAATGGTAGATAGACTAGCTTTCTCCATAGTCAACAAAGCTATCCACTTGGGGCTTAACTCAGGCCTGTGAATTCCACTATCATGCAAAAAGCTTGGCTTCAGTTCCTTGCAACTTACAAAAATTTCCTTCACTCTTGATATGATATTGGCAGAGCCACTATCCTTTTTGTTCATCCCCCCATTGAATATCTCAGGACCCTTACGTAGACCTACAAGCTTAAAACCAAATTGGGAGACCTTGTCTTCGGAAGATGCAGAGACAATTGGTTTCAACATCTTAACAAGGAAATTAATGCAGCTTGGTGATTCCAAAAGTTGATCATCTTGACCCTGAGATTGTAATTCAGATATAAATCAGGCCTTTGATTAACAAAAGCAAACTTAAAGAACGCACATTATTCAAAGCTGCAGATTAGATCTATATAGAGAGAAGTTTGATAAAGGATGCCATGCTACAAGATCATCCTCAAAAGCAGATAGAATAATTTACAACTCATCCACTTCTGTTGCTTTTTCAGGACCTAACACTTCTGATAATGAAATGATTAGTTTTTCCCTGTTTGAGTTCTGTTGGCTTTATATTTTCCTCAGGTCAATGCATGCATTATTCTCTCTCTTTTGAGGAGGGAGGGGGTTGCTGCCCAAAAATTCGAGTTTCAATAGCCTTTGGAAATTCAAACAATAGATACCAGTATAACCACAAAGTCACTGGTGACTTCATATGTAGTATCTAAATGCATAGAACGACAAAATGAAATCAGTTCACCAATGATGAAGTGACAATAACTGGCAAGTCGTTGATAATAATATCGTCGATGGATCCAATCTATATATATCAACCTACGAAACTAACAGACAACTAAGTCAAAAGCTTTAGTGACAGTCATCATTCATGTCCTGTCCATAAATACTATACGATAGCAATGACATACTCAGCAATTTCAGTCCCAGCTATATGAAGATACCCTAACAGGAAAGGGTCATTACATCCTCTACTATCAAAACATTGTATGAGGTGCAAGACTCGTATAGGAACGGCGATGCCGTTTTCTTCAAAGGGATCGAATCACTTGCGACACTTGTTCAGATGAAAGTTCAATTCCATTGATGCACATCGAGGGAAGCTGAAAAGAATTCACTCTATTGCATGCAGATTTTGAATGACTTACGTCGCCAGTCAAAAGATAAAAGAGGGTTGCTGCTGCCAGATTACTGGGTGAGTCGTCAAAATTGAGACCTATAAGAGCATCGATTATAGTCTTCGCGATCCTGAAAATGAGGCATTATGAATGTCAGTTTGAGTAAGCCAAAAAAGATTGCAATATTGACTAATGCATGAAAAGCAGAATACATATTCCATCAACTATTTCTAAACAATGTGAACGACTCCAAGAAGATTTTGTTAAAAAGGATCAGAGAGATAATTTAATTCAACTAGAACGCCCAAAATAGAATATTGAGAATCGTAATAAAGACATTATTGGACTACATGGCTATGGGGAATCCCTTCGAAGACTTCTCTCCTTTCTCATCATAGGTAAATAAAAAGATAGCTGCAGTCAACAGCAGGATGGCATCACACTACTCCAACGAGAAAGGAACACAGTTTTTGTTGGGGACATATCGTGAGCTGAAGATAGTTTAATCTGCATTCTTATTCGTTACTCCACAATAACGTTTGTGGATCAGGAGAAGACAGAACTGTAAGAAAGCCGTCAGACAACTAGCGGGATAATCTGAAAATCTTGGACTCGACTCCACAAATTGCAAAGTGCAATATGGTTTTTACTGGAGCTTCACATATAACATTGTGGATGCCATCTGGTTTGAACACTACAGCCATATGAATGGCAGGGAGCTTGTACACCAAGGTCAAAAGTCAAAATTTATCACTCCATCGTGGCCTGACTTCATGGAAATGGGGTAAACCTGCAACCACCAAAGCCTCCCCAAACCCCCCAATGCCGGAAGCCTTGCGCAATGGGACACCATGCTTAGACAATCCTAAATAGGTGTTCCCTCCCTTTAAAGGAACTTATGGAGGAGAAGGAACCGCATTATTTTTGAACAATTACAAACGATGCCGCTAAGTTTGGAATCCTTTTGTTACGCCATTTATCCGACTCCCCCTATCTGGATTAAATGCTTCATTTATTCTCTTAAGAACTTGAATTATACCCTCCTTTTTCCTAACAGAATAGTCGCAATAGTCTCTGCAAACGGTGCAGACTACTAATCCTTTGGTTAACCAATTCTCCGTGACTTCTTTCTAAGAGAAAAGTTCTAAAGGACTTCAATACGTCAGGATCTAAATTTTGGTTCATCAAAGCAATACAACAGCAGCCAGGGGACGTTGAAGAAAAAATTGCTCAGGCAGTGAGGTATTCAGCTGCTTCTCTGCTGCACAATTAAGAAGGGAAATATATACGCTTGCAGAAGTTCATGGAAGCTATACCTTAGATTTCTCATGTTATGTCATGCATAACATTCAGTGAACAAATCCAAAGTTGAATCTGGAATCCTATAAGCTGGACACATAAAAAAAACCAACAAAACCTCTCGTGCATTGCTCCTATAACAACGCAATGCTCATACCATATATTGCTTACTTCCAATTTTGGCTTTCCACTTAAATTACCACTTACCGCTTTGAAGCTATAACAAGAAAATTGATGAATTTATGAACTTTCCAAGAAAGAAAATAGGAAACCTGAAAACTCAGCTCAAAAGCTCACTGGCCCCAAAGATGAACTTCTGGAGATTTCCTCATGTCTTAAACCATACAGCTACTATGATGAAATTGAGAAGCGTTTCTTGGAAACAGAAAGCTTACAGGACTAGAAACTCGAATCCAAATTAAACAGCCTTTGGAATTAAAATTTCAAGATCAAAAGCTTCCCATTTCATCCAACTCAAGCCCAACCCACCAAAACATCAATTCCTCCAACACCTTCCCAAAACTCAAATTACCGAATCGCCTAGTTTTGACGAAACACAACAGTTCTAATACCCATTACCCTCCAAACACCAACACGAACAACCACATGCCCCCAATTAGTCGCACACCTGGAAAATAGACAACACGCCCAAAAAGAAAACATTTTTAGCCAAGCAACATACGTACCCTTGAGTCCTCAAGAGCCTCCTCTGCTGGGCAGTGCCGCAAATCCCCAGCAAGGACAACAAACTCGCCCTCCGTATCCTCAAGGGCTGCCCCTTCCTCAGCCCATCTAGGGCGAAATTCACCTCGTCCACATGCTCCATCATCTCCCCGAACTCCTGCGTCTCCATCAGCGTCGATGTCGTCCTCAACACCGAGTACTCCACGTAACCCTTCGCTCTCTTGCTCTCCCCGTTCCTCGGCTTCTTGGACTTCCTGGGCACTCCGCCGCCGCCGCCGCCGCCGTACCCGTCGTGGAGACCATCCTCCACCACCAGGTGTTGACTGAGGGGGTCGGAGTCGTAGAAGGGCAGGTTGTGGGCAGTCGAATCTTGGGAGGAGAAGGGGTAGAAATCTTGAGCCGTCTCTTGCGAGGAGAGGGAGTCCCCGTAGGGGTCCAAGATCGAGTCGTCCATCGAACCGGAATAGCTCCGAGAAATGCCGCGGTTCCTGCGACCGTAAGTCCGGACGATCATCGCACCGGAGGGGAACCGAGAGAAGACGCCGTCGCTCCTAGCTTTCTTGGACAATCGATTCGATTCGATTCGACTGGAGACCGGAGGAGGATTTTCAATCTGGGGGGTCGTTTAGGGAACCCGAGAAGAGGAATTCGAGAGGAGAGAGATAGGAATTGAAATTGAAGGTGAGATTTGGGTGGGGGGAGAGAGTTCTTGAATTGAGCTGAAGAAGAAGAAGAAGAAGAAGAAGAAGATGGAGGAGGAAGAGGAAGGAGTCTTGTTGGAGAGGGGTTCGAGAGACAAGTGGTTGGATTTGCCGATCTTGGGTTCGGATTTGAATTTTGTGACCCGTTTTCCGGTTTGGTTCCGGTTTGGTTCGTGGAATTCCGTGCGCCGTCGTATCGCTAAGATATTAAGGGGAACGAAGACGCTAGCTAGCGATTCCTCAACTTTTTTTTTTTCCTTTTCCCGATTGAATTTTTGAACTCATAAAAAAAAAATCTTTATTTGCGTAATGAGGACGTAGATCACCATTGAATGAACGCCGATTCTTTTCCCACCATGTCATGTGGGTTACGTACCGGCGGAGGCTATAGTGGCGGCCGTCGGTGAGGGTCCAGCTTCCGTGGCTGAGAACGGTTGAAGCCACCGCCATCAACCTTGGAAGACCATAGACCGGAGTGTTGCGACCTCGAATCACGGTGGTTCAACCTAGGTTTGTGGGGGCGGCTATGGGAAAAAGAGAGCACTGCAACATATCTCCGGTGGCCCGCCGTGACAATGCCTCGACTAAGCGAATGTTCGTGCAATGCAGCGGCAATGGTGGCGTGGCTTTGGCTAAGGACGACAAGGTTGCCGAGCCCTCATGGTCACACCCAACTGCCCAAGCTCGAGTCCAACCAAAGCTCTTGTTGTCCAGACCTACGCCTTGGCAATGGTTAGGGGTGATAAAATGGATTTAGAATCCATATTTCATGATGATAGGTCATAAATAAATTTCTTGAGTTTTAAAAATGAGTCATAAATGGGTTACTTAGAAACTTAATAGGTTCTAAATGAGTTTTAAATGTGCCATAAATGGATTAATTAAGAAAAGTATACAAAAAAATTATCAATATATATACACATATTTTAAAAACGTGTAAAAAGTAATTTTCTCTAAGTTAGATTTTATTATTGAAGTGTTTTAACAATATAAATCAAGTTAAATATGAATGGATCACTAAATTTATATAACGTGAAAATGAGTCAAAACGAATTGAACCGATCAATATGAATCGGATCACGTTCGATCCAACCCAAATCCAACCAACTCTTTTAACACCCCTAGCGATGTTGAGCCATCCCATCGTTGCCTGCTGTTCGTGCGCTTCTAACCTACAAGCTCTGTTTCAAAACATGCTACTTTACCTGTTCGTTAGTAAGTAAACAACCTTCAATGTAATTAATCAATCTCCAGGAATTAACTGTGTTTTGATTACACTGCGGAGAGCTTTGACTAATCCGCGAATTGCCATGTCCCGTTTCCAACGGCGGCAGTGGCGGCAGCTCTGCTTCAGGGAGTGGCTTCGAGCTTTGGTTAGGTTTTAAATTTTTTTTTTTTTCCTTCTGATTTTGGCTCAAACACAATTTAATGATTTCGCCAGAACAGTTCCCATTTTCAAGACATGGATTTCCTAGCAACGAACATGAAGTAACAAACACCAAGTTAACGTCTCGCAGGCACACCCATCACATGATATCCATTCTCTTTCCCTTCCATCTCCTTGTTAATGGAGTAAAAGCATGTTGAACGCATAGCTGGATCTTCCTCATTATTCAGCAGCTCCCAATCTTCTCATGAAGAATGGATTCTTATACTCAAACCTCAAGCATTTTCAGCTTTTCCCCCCTTTCTTTTGCCCAACGACAAAGAATGGCAGACAATTGCTCCGGTAGAGATCCATCGCCAAGTGACTCATAGCGCTAGATAGAACTACACAGAGAACCTGATCCACACAGAACAAGTTTGCAATACAGAGAAACAAGGGTCGATTTGTTGCTGCACCTATAATGCAATCCACGGCGGGTAACTAGATATGATGTGAGAAGTTGAAATTCCGACTCTTACACAGATATGAAGTGGAAATCCCCATGAACACGGCCACACTTAAACCAAAAATAACATATATTGATTTAAGCATCAAACAATGAAGTAATCGGATAGAATCACTGCACCTACAATGCCCATCAGGCACATTAAGGAGACAGTATCCGCTATACCATTGGATGAGGTCGACGGAAAATAAATTTTGTGATTGTTGCTGTTGCCCCTGAAGCCTCTAATAATCATTGCCTGTCAAACCCATAATTTGAAGAATCAAAAGACAACAAAGCACAAATGGGAAACTGCTTTTAAAGCTAAGCATTGTAAACGGGCACTATTGGCCAGCAAAGTTGAACCTACATCAGCCTTGGTTTTTTGAGTTCTCGGGTGATATCCAACTGGGCTTTAAATAAACATTAAAGAGCCGACAGATAAATGAGCTTCGGGATCTTGTTAGTGAACGAACTGGTTACTTACTCTTAACAGTCAAAGCAAACCGAAAATCAGAAATTCCGATTAATACCTGAACTATTGGACTCAAAACCACATAAGTTAGACACAAAACCAAGAATTGAAGTCCCTACTTCTACATTTTCATCTCAAATTTCACATACAGGTTGATCAACACTTGCTCCTTTAGGGTTCCAATGAGCTATTCAATCTCAGTTCACAGACAATAAGGTAAAATTAGATGCATTGCCATGTCAATCTGACAGCCTCGAGGCAGAGCTGTACAAAAACTGTCTCTCTCTCTCACACACACTAGTATACGTACCATCAAATAAAAGTCACGCACAATCAATTTGTCTCTGCAACAGTTTCACTCACTTTTGGAGCAGAACTTTTTAGAAAGGATCTTAAAGTTAGCTTAAAATCATGCAAAAAATTGTCCGACATACCATCACACTAAGAGGAATTTTTTTTTTTGTTTGGTTCAAAAGAAAATAATGCATATTCCGAAGTGGCATATTGCTAGACGTAATTGCTGTGCTAATGAGCAAAAAATTGCAGATAGACCACACTAAATTTCAGCTGAAACTGAGAATCAAACAAAGCCTCTAGACCGCATATGTGATAACATTACATCAAAATCAAGTAGCATTAGCTTCGCAATCCCAAAGACAAGGACATTAAGTAAACCTATCAAGCGTGCCTAGATAATTCTGAATGTGAAAGACTCAAGAAGTCCATATCTTTGACTCAGGTTTTGCAGATGGTGTCAAGCCCAGGTGACAGGTGTCTATAAAAGTTCAAACATGAACAGAAAATACAGTAAAACTATCATGCCAGCATTGTCCTATGCGCGATTTCCTAAATTTAGCTTAGGTCTATGCTTTAGTATCATTAGCTACAAACAGATTTCTTTATTTGTTCTCCAAATTGGTATTTCCATTTTCTCGGAAGTTGGCTATTGTAGCGCAAGATTGAGATATGGACCAGTAATTTCCTTTTAATTCATCGTTCCATGAACCTTTTGACAACGCAAGCAATGAGAAAATCGTCTACTTATCAGAAAAGGGTTAGAGAGTTTCTCAGTTGGCAATTGGCGGACCTAAAAAGAACGCAACACTTCGCTACAGAAATTTGAAGAAGGAACTACAATTCCAGATAGTAAACCTGTGAGATCTGCTCAGCATGGGTAAATATATTTTTGAAGATGCGACGAATGTAGGATATGAACACTGCATAATAGAAACCAATACAACATAATTAGTAGAGTAACCATAAAAGTTGAATAGCAGATAAAACAACAAAAAATTCTTTATGGGTAACACATCACAACTCGTCATCATGTTTTATCTTCAAGGTTGTGATCCTTTGTATGTAGTTTTACATAATATCAAAGAACGTCGATTGAACGTACATGAATAGACAATGAAAAAAAGAGAGAACTAAACTAAATAAGTTTGGCTATACTGTATGCAAAAAGTTTCAAGAACAAGTGTAGGGCTACTGAGACAGCAAATAAATATAAATTCATGCTCCTGGCAATAGGGGCAGACTCCTGTGAGAACAGATTAATATAACTACCAAATGAATATCACAATGATATTGATTGAGAGTTCCCACCAATTGAGGCAATTTATATTATGACAGATTGTTAGCAATAGTATTATTCATCTATATGCAGACTAGTAGGTCATACTTGCATGAGTTGGTGCTTCCATAAGCATTTCTGCATGCAAGCATGAGAGAGAGAGAGAGCAGGGGTAAAAGGACAGGTTTTTTCCTTTCTGCCCTCCGCCCACAAAGCCAAAAAATAAAATAAAAATTAACTGAAGAAAAGGAGGGTATAAGATGCACAGGAGCAAAACATCAGTGGATCTCCATCACCGGGACTAAAAGATATTGAACCCGAGATGTTTTGTCATGTCCGTCGTATAAAAGAGAATTAGAAAGTAACCAGTGTTCTGACTAAAAAGTTCCACTTTTCATGTTGACCAAAATCTTCCCAAAGCCAACTAAAAGATGACTAAAAGCCAATAATGGATGCCAGTGATATAGTTTTTACCATCAATTGTCTCCATCATGGTCAACTTGTGCCAACTTATCCTACGAGATACTATTCCAAGTGCCACATTACGGACCTGCCATGTATTTCAAACATATGAGGCTAAGCAGGAAACCTAACAGATTGATACTGAAGAAACTCATCCAATCAATTATATATCTTACCTCATCAAATACAAGATTGATGAACCTTAATGAGAGCAAGAGGGTGAGGATAATTTCAGCAACTGGCACACCAACGTAACTAAATGGGAGCATATACCACTTCAAAGCAGATGCTAGTTGTTCCGGTGTTGTAGTTGTTAGGCAAAGGCTCGCACCTTGGAAAATCTTCAAAAGGAAGAATGACCTCTCCTCAGGATAATCTTATTTTCAGTCTATATATGCAATTGATAGAACTTGGGAACATGAAAGTTCAATAAATTGAATATACCATTGGAAGGAAAAATTTAATCGCTTCTCTTTGAAGAAATGTTTCTTAGGAGTACCAACCCACATCAATCTAAAATAAAGAGAATAAGGCGAGTATATTGGCTCAAGTATCCAACTCCACTTTACTGAATTCACTGTGAACTATATGTTACTGAATTCGATGTAAAGTGCAACTAAATAAGGATAATTACAAGCAACTCACAGTGAATGTTAAACAAGCAGCTGTGCTAGCCACTGACAAGCCCTTCCTCGTAAATCGTAGCGGTCCCAGCTTCATAATTAAGTAAGAATAACCTTCAAAAGATGGAGGAACATTGGGCAATCCGACCATTGCAGGGGGTGGGGTTCTTGACTGGACTAATGGAGGCACGCCATCTGATCCGAATCCCAACATTAAAAAGAGAATGCCAGAGAGCAACGATACTCTTCCCAGTTGATCCTGTAATAGCTGAACAAGTAAATAGGAAATTCCACCAGAGGTGAAAAGGAAAAATAAAATTCGGTAAAGAAACAAAGCATGGTCATTCTTACATGCTCTATATCAAAGAATAAATAGGATGTCCAGTATGATATGTAGTTGACTGTTCAGAGTAAAATCATATTAGACTGTTCAGCTGATTCCTCTGTCATTGTCCCTTGATAAACGATCCTAAAATGGAATGAGGCCAAGAAGGGCACGGAATAGCCAGTTCAACAAAGAGACAAACATAAATATAACGAACAACTGTAACTGAACAGTGGAATGACTACTTTCCCCCAAGTACCATGTATCTGTTCTGAAGACCACAATCCATAAGCAAGAGAAGACAATTCATCTTATTGCCAAATATGACTTAATTTTACAGAAGGAATAGAAGAATGGAAGCCAGACAGAGTCCCAAATTCTGGAATGTGCTCCTTAGATGCTTTGGTTATTTTTCTATAAAAAAACACAAACAATGATCTGTATGAACTTAAGGTGTCCAAGGAAGCTCATTAAAAGGATCTTAAAAGGAAATGTAACTGTTTGTGTCAAAAATTCAACAGATCAACTCACCATCCATGTATCTCTTGGTAGGATCCACACAGAAAGAAAGGCCAGGTACAACACTAACCCAAAACGCATTACTATGTGGGACCTGGCTGGTAAAACAACAAGAACCAGAAGCCAAACCTGCAAGCCAAAGACAATTGGGAAATTAAGAACTCGTCTAGCTCTTGTGGAAGGTGAAGTAATTACTTAAATTATTCGTACAGGCAGCCATTTGTTGTTTTGGAGTATACATCATAGGAGCAAGTGGATAAAGGCACCTGAGCATGAATCTTGCAAATGAAAAACAGCTCGTGTTACTTAAAATATTTTGAATTAAAACAAGCCGTTTTGGTTATCAAAAGAAGTCACGCACATGGCTTTCGAGTCTTTGGTGCATGTAGAGGAGAAGAAAAAGTTCTTCATTAATACTGTGACTGCTGCGATGACAGAGCTTAGTTCTGCTTACTAGAATAACTGGCAATGCAGAGCAGCTGGAGATAGCAACTGCCAGAAATAACTTGTTGGTAAGGAAGCAGCTGGTCAAAAGCTAAACAATTCTACAATGTCAAGGATCATGTCTTAAAGATGTCAAACCATGTAAGACCAGTGAAACAGCAAGCAGTGCTCCTCCAAGCTGTGGCTATAGAACTTAATATGGGGAAATGGCAAACTTAGTATATGGGAATCTTGTGGTTGACACAGCCCAAAAAACATGTGCAAATCCCCATTGCCTAAACTCAATGCAAATCAACACTTGAAACCAAGAAGTTACACTGCCTTATATTACTGTCTCTTTCCCAGAACTTCGGACTGAATTGAGAGATTGACAGATATATAAACAGACAGAACTTCAGTACCATTTCAAACAATCGTGTAAAAGATCATACTCATGAACAACCACCGAATAACCAACCAATAAGTCCCTGCACAGCACGAAGTTGAAATGCAAAAAAATCGGCATAGGCAAAAAAAAAAAATAAAAAACGAATAAGACTACAATCATAACAGTTCACAACAAGGAAAGCGCCTCACCAATTTGATCCTAGGATCCACCGAATGCAAGAACGTGGTGGGCGCCGCCACAAACTGGCTGATGGGGCTGGCGGTGGCATTGGCGATCAACCTCAGCACTTTATCAGCTCCGACCACACCCCTAGGCAACCGGTTCACCCACTTCTCGACTCCTCCGCCGTCCTCAGCCGACGACCTGGCTAGGAAACTCCTCCTTCCGGAGGAAACCGATCTCTTTCTCAGTAAGACGAGAGGGCTAGGGTTTTGGCGGTTCCACTTCAAGCTCCGGGTCGGTGTGGACTTGAAGACGGGGGTTTGCGAGAAAGGAGCGATGGGTACAGTTTGGAATGCGCAATTCATGGATGGAGACAGGGAATTTGAGAGGTTTTGAGCAGAAGATTTTGCAGAGAGGGGGAGACACAGAGAGAGGAAGAAGGAAGCGTGAGCTGAAAATGGCGGGAGTTCAACGGTTAATTAATTATTCTTGGGGATGAAAAATGAAAATATTCCAACTTTTCGGCCAAAATATTTATGTTTCGGTGGAAAAATTCCAAATAAAAGCTCGAAATCTTTTATTTTTTCAAATAAATATTTGAAGTGATTGTTGTTTCAAATAAGGGTATGAAGCGCCTCTTTGTCTTAAATAATGAGGTTGAAGTGGCTATAACTGTGTTAATTAAGGGTTTGACCTCGTTTGGGCTATCAAAAGCATTTTTATCAAAATAAAATTTTAACCTAATTTTTAGTTAAATTAAATTAAAATAAAAAATAGGAAAACACAAGCGAGAGGGGCTGCCCTACGGCCTATGGTGACGACGATGGTCGTTGAGGTTGCCGATGCCTCGGCGAGAGCCAACGACCCCGTTGACTAGAGGCGAGGGCGACGACCACGACAACGACTCGCATGTGCTTTTTCTTTTTTTTTTTCAACTTTTAGCTTTTTAAATTTTTGAAAAACAAAAGGGAAAAATAAAAAAAAATGATGAAAATGCCCCTAATCAACACGTGAGTCGGGCCATTTCTTGATATTGATATAGTCACTTTATACGCTTATTTGAGGCAATGTGCACTCAAGTCCTTATTTGAGATAATGTGCACTCGAGTCCTTATTTGAGACAAGTTCAACTCAATGACCTTATTTAAAAATTTTCCTATTTCAGCAGAAATTGAGATAAATCCAGCCCTTTTTTAATTTTTTACGAATCATGTTTCTGTTGATTTTGAAAACCTATTTCTCAAAAATCAAATTTTTACTTTCCAAAGTGGTTTAAAGAAAATAAATTAGGGAATTTCTTGCAAACTTCAGCACGTTCGACTTAGAGCGAGGATTTAAGCATTTTGTCTCCCTTTGGCCCGGGCAGGGAGCATCGGAAACTTCCAGGCTTGGGAAGCGGTTTAGGATCGTGCACATGGACAGCGCATGAATCCCGCTACAGTCAATGGCAAGCACCGACAACACGGTGGAAGCATCCTTTTTTTTTTTCTTTTTTTTTTAAGAAAGACTGTTTTTGAGAAAATATTTTTCAACTTTTCGGTATTTGGATGCGATGGCGAAGAACTAGTAGATTTACAAAAATCATTTTTTATTGTCTGAAAAATAATAAGCTTAGATTGGAGGAACCCGACTTCTCATTCGACAAGTAGGAAATTACTTTTCCTAAACAACTAAGCAATATGAAAACTAATCATTTTTCTTGAAATTAATTTTCGTGGAAAATATTTTCCTTCATCATTAAGTTTTAGTGAAAAAACTCATTCGGACACTTAAATAACTTTTCGGAACGCATAAAAAGAAAAGGACTTTGTTTTGAAAATCACGAACTTTTCTTTATCTAGATGTTTGGAAAGTACATCGAGAGTACTCTTTAACATAATCATTTTCATGATTTAAAGATGGATTTTTCAAAGATTCTTAATTTTAGTTTCAGGGTGAACTCTACTTTAAAATTTCTTCCTTTAAAAAAAAAAACTTTAAACTTTAGGTTTAGTATCCATTTTGCCTCAAACTTTTTTTTTTTGTCTAAAAAATCATCAACTTTAACTCTAGTTACAAATATTCCCCAAACTTTGTTATATCCGAAAAAAGAAATCACCAACATTCAATTTGGTCTCAAATCTACTCCTGCTCACCCTCTTTCCAAAAATCGCCTTTACTTATTTGACGTGACATTTTTGGGTTGATAATATATTCACATTAGCAAGGTGACGTGGAAAATTATCTAATTTCTTTGATATACAAATTAGGAAAATTAGGGATGACTAATGGCGATTTTTAAACAAAGCTCTATCGGGGACAAATTTTGAGATTAGAGTTAAAATTTGTGATTAATCCTTTTGATTAAAAAAAAAAGGTCGAGGTAGATTTGAGATCGAATTTAAAATTATGGTTTCTTTTTTTAGACAATAAAAGGTTTTGGGATAGATTTTAACTTAACCTAAAGGTAGAGGCTTGCTTATCAACGATAAAAGAGACATAAACTCCACGAAGAATTGGGATTGAGCCGATGGTTAGAATTTTTTCAGGAGATTGGGCGGAAACAACTAGGGCAAATGCTTGCAAGACTAATTACAAAGCCCAAAAAAGAGGAGGCAACCAGTCCCGTGACAAGACAGAAGTGAGGTCAAACCATGAAAAGGCTGGATCAAAAGCGTTACACCTCCATTATGAGGTCATCATTTTTATATTATTTTTGGGGAAAATTATAATTAAGAGTTCAAAATACTTTCATTTTTTCAAAAAAAGTCTGAATTGGATCTTGTTTCAAATAAGGATATGTAGCGCCATCATTATTTCAAATAAAGGCATAAAGTGAATATTGTTTCAAATAATGACATGAAATGGTCATATCAATCGAAAAAAAGGACCTCTTACTAATCAATTAGGGGCATTTTCGTCATTTACTTTTTTAAATTTTTTTAATTTCTTTCTTTGTTTATTCATCTTTTAGTTTTCTAAAAATTTAAAAAGAAAACAAAAAAAAAAAAAAACACACAGGCGGGGAGGGGCCGCTCCCGCCCGTGTGACAATGGACCCATCGGCGGCGGAGGCAATGAAGGCCGTCTTCGAGGTCGCTAACCCCTGAGAGGCGCCGCCCCTACAGGTGGCGTCAACCACGCCTGTGGTTGCCCTCCCCCTTTGTTTCCCTTTTTTTGTATTTTTAATTTTTAGTGTTTAATTTAATTTAACTAAAAATTGAATTAAAATCGTATTTTGAGTAAAATGCCCTTGACCTGCCCGAATATTTAGCCGATCGACCTACCGACGAAGAGAGACCCTTATTTGAAACATGCATAATCACTCCAAGCCCTTATTTCAAACGAGAAAGGCACTTTAAGCCTTTATTCGAAATAAATGTCACTTCATGCCTTTATTTGAGAAAACGAAGGCATTTAGGCCCTTCATTGAAAATTTTCCTTGTTTTTCCCACGCTTAAGTCAACATTCATCCTTTGCATTTTAAACAAAAATGTGAAATTTTACCCTATGCACAACAAAATACGAAGACCAAAATTGAAGACAATGAAAGTATAGGGACCATTCTTGTAACTTCCTCCTCATTTTTCATTTATTTTTTTTCTTTTCGTAGTAGCGCTATGTGTTCATCTCTAGTGCTTGTTACCGATTTCCGTTGATATTTGGATGAAAGATATGGATTTCATTCTCAAAATTGCAATTGGAGATCGGTGTAGAGATCAAACCTGTCGCAAGGTAAATACAAAGACCAAAACAAAATGTAGGCGGATGCTGCAAGGATCTTTACTATATTTACCTCTGCTATTGAAGTATGACTATGGCATCCCGTAATGACCTAATCCGACGAGGGTGGGGATTGATCGTTGGAGCTAGAGGGTTGGGACAAAGAGTGGCTCTTGACGAGCCTCTAGGATAGCGAAAGGGGCAATAATGAACCGAACCGTGTATCGGACATGGGGATATCGACTATGAGATGCATGTGTGAAAACTAAATTAACTCACCAAGATATTATTTGCTTTGATCCATCCCATGCCGAGCCTCGCGGTTTTATCTTTGACATAAAGTCAATGCTTAGCTTTGGAACTCCAAAGTTAAACGTGCTCAAGTGGACACAAGTTTTTTAGTTAAGCATGTCTTTTACTCGCTCTCATAATATATGCAATCCTTCAATAATTTCTAAATGGGGAAAATAATTTTTTGGCGAATATATAAGGTTGACATATGTTTTCATGAGGAATAATAGCACAAATGATCCACGAACTACGATTAAATGTCTAGTATTGTCCCCGAATTTTTAACTATTGCAATGTGTTATTAAACTTTGATCCAATGTGCGGTGTTGTCTTTAAGTTATATGAAAATGTTTGACCTATAAGACTATGTTTAGAGTTCAAATTGAACATATTAAAATTCAAGGACAACGTTATACATTGGACAAAAGTTTAGGGATTACATTAATAAATAAAAAGTTCGGGAACAACATTGCATATTGGACCAAAATTCAATAACCATTGATGTCATTTACCTTTTTCATAACATTATTTTATATTATTTATTTTGTTTTCAATAACATTTACCTTTTTCTTTAAGGACAATACGCTTATTTTTCATTGATTATGTTGTAAAGTTTATAGGGAATAGATGAAATTCTATTATCTCAACTTTTTAAAGCTTATACGAAAAATAATTTATTTTATTACTTATCTTAAAATGCCCAGGGGTATTTCAATTTGTACAACCTCTAAATATATTTTTTTTTTTTTTTTTTTATCTCGGGAGTACCATATATATTAGCTATGACATCCAAGTGATAAATGGATATTTTCAATTTGATATTGCGCAAATTTATAGCCAGAAAATAAAATTACAAAGATCAAGTAGGTAATGAGGAGATGATTGACTATTCGAAAGAGCTGTTATAACATATTATAACTAATTTATGATTAGAAAATTACGAATCTAACGTTATCATTCCATTAATTTAAGGTCATGGACAACATTCTAAGGACTAAATTAAACACATACTAAAAGCTCAATGACCATACTGAACGAATTAAAAGTTTATGGGCGACAATACACGTCAAGCTAAAGTCCATGAAACAAATTAAAAGTTTGGAAACGACACCGCACACCGAGCCAAAATTCAAAGACCATCCGTTTCATTTTTCCTTTCTCGTATCGACAAAACTGTCTGCACATTCTTTTGTTTCTTACTTACCGGAATTCAATGAGATCCAATTACAATTTTTTTTTTGTGCTCCCATTGCTTCTTAACCAACCTAAACTCTTAATTATCCTGGCTAAAAACTAACCCAAAACAAAAGGGCAAGAACCAGAGTCAAGCGAAAATACCCGTGCCACGTGGCACTCTCCTGCAGCGCTCGATAAGATCTCCGCCTTTTGCTCAAAACGCGTCGTCGCTGTGCGGAAAGCAATAGACTTTGATCCCATCGCCATCAGCCAATCCCCCAGGGGCCCCACACTCCTACTCGTATCCATAAAATTAAATTTTCAAAGATTTTTTTTTTTAATCATTCGTCAATATTCCCTGAGAAAGTAATATTTCCTTTTGGCCACTTTACCAAACCCATCTTAGATTCAACAGAACCCGCACATTTCTTATTTTTAATTTTTCAGTGATATGGGAGCAGACATGGTCATTTGGGCCCGTGGACCCGGAACCGGCCCGTTGATCGGCCCGGAACCGGCCAGTGGCCGGGCCACGGTTCCAACCCGGTTTATAAAAAAAAAAAGAAAGATAAGAAGCGAGGAAAAAGGCGCAGAAATCGGAATCGGCCGGAACCGGAACGGCCAAGTCTATATGGGAGTATTACTATTATTACTTATATTCGTAAAATCATTTTCCCAAACTAATATTTGATTATTTAGTAGTATTTTAATATAATCAAATAACGACGGAGGCGTCGTAATTTTTTTTCCCTTGGCCACTTTCCGAAACCCATTCGTAGATTCAATGGGATCGCACCATATTCTTAATCTGTATTTTAATTATTAACAATGCGGTAATATTTTTCTAATGGTGTAAGGATGCAGTAATATTCCCTAATGGCGTAGGTATGCGAGACTCTACTTGTACTGGTAAAATCATTTTTAATTTTCGATTCTTTATAATATTCCCAAATCGGTGTGGTTGGATTATCCTCTTCTTTTTGCCACTGCACGAAAATCGAGAAAATTTCAAATAAGAGCCTTTACGTTCTTTCATTTTTTCGAATAAGGACATAAAATATACTTTATTTCAAATAACATCATGAAATGTTTTATTTATTTTAAAAAAATGACACGATCAAGGGCATTTTAGTCCTTTCATTTTTCTTTTTTTCCACCGACACGCGACACACGGCCGTGTGTGGATTGCATGTCGATGAGTGTCGGAGAGTATCGGAGTGTTGGGGAGTATACATAGGCCTAGATATGGCCATTTGGGCCCGTGGGCCGGAAATCGGCCCGTTGACCGGGCCCACGGTTCCAAACCGGAACCAAAACCAGCCCTCGCCTGCGGCCGGTTCCGGTTCGGGAATAATCGAACCGGCGGTTCGGTCGATTCCAACCCGATTTTTTTTAAAAAAAAAAGGCGAGAGACAAGGGGAAAAGACAAAAAAAGCGAAGGGGAAAAGCGCATAGGGGCCGGTGGTTCCGAACCAGAACCGGAACCGGCCGGAACCGTCGGTTCCACCTTTTTCCCGAATCGGAACCACCGGTTCCTGAAGCGGAACCGGCCAAGTCTACATAGGCCTATGGAGAGTCTCGAATCTTCCTAGACCGTAACCGAGTACAGCTTGGGGTACTGCTTAAATTAATTATTTTGTATTATCGTAAATTGAATTGTTATTATTATGTTGACGTGTGTTATCATCGTTGTCGTCGCCATTCGCGAGTGCTGTTTTTTGACCTTTCGCCATCTGGATCTAGGGTTTCTAATTTTTCGCCGTTTTTTCTGGACAGAAAAGAGCAGATTTCTTTCTCCTTCGTCGTCGTCTTCTTCGTCTTCGGCTTCGAACTACCTCCACCAAACCCTAACTCAGAACATCGTCGCCTCCCGCTTTCTCTTTTGCTGGTTCAAAGAACAAGAAAGTTGTGACCACCGATCAATCAATCAATCAAATCGACCCCCCCTCCGTCTTCCTCTTGACGATCCCTTAGCGCCGGTTGTTTGACGCAGCAGAGAAAAATATTTTAGGGTTTGGAGCTTTTTTCTTGTCGTTTTTGTCTTTCTACCCACATCTGGCGTCTACTATCGTCGAAATCACTCACCGATCTAAGCAATTTGCAAAAGGGAACGCGCACATGAGAAAAGGGCCAACCTAATTTTTGATTTTCCCCCGATTGGATCGGTCTTCCGTTTTGACCTTTTCGTTCGTTCATTTAAACAGACAAAATGAGATCGGCAAGGCCTTAAAAAGGGTATTTGTGGTTTGATTCGATCTTGATCGATTGATGATTATTAAAGGGACGGACGGACGGACGGACTGAAGGAGGGATTTTGACCGATTGATTGAGCCCGATTTGTTCTGGGAGAAACATGTACAAATCAGTGGTGTTTCATGGGGAGGAGTTGTTGGGTGAGGTGGAGATTTATCTGCAACAGCTGAACAGAGATGGAGGAGAAGAGGAGAGTTGTTACCAGAGTAGAAAGGAGAAGGCCAAAATGGTGGAGAATGTGGTGAAGGAGAGAGTCAGGATTGATCACCTGTCTCTGCCCAGTGAGAGGTGCCCTCCACTTGCAGTGCTTCACACCATTGCTGCTAGTGGGATTTGCTTCAAAATGGAGTCCAAATCCTCCCTGTCACCAGACTCGCCGCTCTCCCTTTTGCACTCCTCCTGTACCAGAGACAGCAAGGTATATCAGCACACAACCATGAACTTCAGGAACACCCAGATAATTCAACAAGAAAACTTTGAAAAAAAAAAAAAGAAAGAAAACGAAGGGAAATACCCAGAAAGATTGAGAGCTTAGGACACATGAATTGGCAATCAAGGCGACCCTTTAATTTTACTATGGACTGTGGACAAATCACTGAGGACCAATTAGATGACATGCACCTTATTTTCTATTTTCAAGAAGTTGAGGGAACTCCCAGAATGTATGGGCTTCTAAGTTTTGCAGATTTGTTCTTAACTTCTGGGGACAAGGTTTCATTTGATTGACAGTTGTGCACAAAACTTCAAACTTTATTCCTGTTCCTAGTATAGAAACCTGTCTTGGTTGACTTAAAGCCTCGTCCCTCAGCTTGCTGAAGTTGGAGAGCTGTAATGAGACTTCAATGATACTAGAACTATGCCATTTGATATTAATGACTGATTTCTACTTGTATTTGACGTGTATGTGGTCTGGAAGCTGCCGTTTCTGTTGATGCACGACAATTGAGTACTTAAATCATGTTAGCGGATTTCAGTAAATGATTGACTGCGATGTCGCAGCATTTCACCATGTACTATAGGTGTCTGGATTTGTTTATATCTCAAAAGTTGAAGAAATGTTGGGATTTGGACGTTGTTGGTCTTATGAACAAGGTGATTTCTAGCATAAAATCTCACAATCGATCTCTAAGGACAATCCATTAAATCCAGTTGAACACGTGGAGTTGTGTTGGTGTGAACATGCAAGCATGTATGGGATAGAATTTACCTGCAAACTGAATTGCATTGAATCGCTACCATTAACCCACCTCACTTTTACAATCATTTGTACAAGAATAAGAAGTGGACACCCATGCAAACAGAACCTCACCTTGAATAAGGCTCTGAGGAGAGCTTGCTGTAGAGAAACTCATGAAGTACCTGATCTCTGTCATGTTTGATGCTTGATATTAATTTTTTTTTTTTGGTCGAATTTGATGCTTGATATGAGTTTCCTTGAATACTGATGTTTTTATTTTCAATATTAATTTTCAGACTGCAGTGATGCCACTTGGAGAAGAGGAACTTCATGTGGTTGCCATGTACTCCCGAAATGGTGATGGAAGACATCCATGCTTTTGGGGGTTTTGTGTCCCGTCGGGTCTTTATAGTTCTTGTCTTGTCATGCTTAATCTGAGGTGTCTTGGGATTGTATTTGACCTTGATGAAACACTCATTGTTGCAAATACCATGCGATCCTTTGAGGATAGGATTGAGGCTCTCCAACGCAAAATAAATACCGAGTCAGATCCACAGCGCATTGCTGGCATGATTGCAGAGGTGAAGAGGTATCAGGACGATAAGACGATTCTTAAGCAGTATGTTGACAATGATCAGGTTCTTGAGAATGGAAAAGTGATCAAAGTTCAGTATGAGAGTGTTCCTGCGTTATCTGACAACACCCCACCTTTTGTTCGTCCACTTATACGGCTGCCAGAGAAAAATATTATTCTGACCCGCATTAATCCGCTGGTATGCATGTAATGCTGAGCAGTAGTTGTGCCTGTCCACTGATGTTTGTCTCTAATTTATGTTTCGTGCATATTGTATATGTTAGTTTGTGGGATTTTCATTGTTCTCTTTTAAAGAAATGTGTATCAAGATTTTCTGCAATATTGACTCGACGCTGCAGCTAGTATTTAGTTCTTTGAGGCTGCCGCATACCATACCAGCATTGTTTTTGCAATATTAATGTTTGGTCCATGCAGATTCGCGATACAAGTGTTCTCGTAAGGTTGAGACCTGCATGGGAGGAACTTCGGAGTTACTTAACTGCTCGAGGCGCAAGCGCTTTGAGGTTTATGTTTGCACTATGGCTGAAAGAGATTATGCTTTGGAAATGTGGAGGCTTCTTGATCCAGAGTCAAACTTGATACAGTCAAAAGAAGTTCTGGAGCGCATTGTGTGTGTTAAGTCTGGTAAGTTACTTAAGTTTGTTACATCTCCTATCTCCTTCATCAGGCTTATGAAACTCTATATTTGATGAATAGCCTTTCATTTTCAGATTTCTGGGAGAATATGAATAGCCTTGTGTTGATAGATGTAGTTTTAGTATCTTTGCGTGGTTCCATCGTAGAGTATTCTGATTTGTTTTTTCTCTCTTCATCTTTTGATTGATGTACAGGTTCAAGGAAATCACTGTTTGATGTCTTTCAAAATGGGATATGCCATCCAAAAATGGCGTTGGTGATTGATGACCGTTTGAAAGTTTGGGATGAGAAAGACCAACCTCGAGTTCATGTTGTTCCTGCATTTGCCCCATACTATGCTCCCCAAGCTGAGGTACAAGAATGAAGTTTCTCTGCTGCTTGAAGTTGTGGATGTGCTAAGACATATTTGGCCTTGCAAGTTGGAGAGTTTTCTTGATCCTGTCTGATCTGCATTCATCATAATTTTTCGCCCTCTCTGTTTTACAGGCAAATAGTGCTGTTCCAGTATTGTGTGTTGCAAGAAATGTTGCTTGTAATGTTAGAGGTGGCTTTTTCAAGTAAGTTAGCAAGACTTTTGTGGACATTTTTTCTGTACTATGCATGGATTTGCTTAGCCTATGATATTTTCGGTATAACTAGGGCTTAAATTTAATATTTGGAACAGAGAATTTGACGAGGGTCTTCTACAAAGAATTTCAGAAGTTGCATATGAAGATGACACAAGAGATATCCCTTGTCCTCCCGACGTGAGCAACTATTTAGTTTCTGAGGTTAGTTGTGATGGTCGTCTCATAGGCTAAAATACTATTCAAATACTGGTTGCGTAGCTCTGTCTTTTTGCATAATTTTCTCACGACAATTGAAGCAAACTATTTCAGGATGACACTTCTGCCTCGAATGGAAATAAAGATCCACTTTCTTCAGACGGAATGGCAGGTGCTGAGGTCGAAAGAAGATTGAAGGTACATAATGTCTTTCATGAGGTCAACATGTAAAGTTGCATAGTATTTATTGTTGCTTATTAGAAAGGATTTCATTAATGAGTGCCCCAGGGGCACTGGTTAAGCAACTACTCAAGGAAATTTTATAATATTCAATGTACTGGTTGCCCTCGTGGATGCACGATCAATGCCTCGAAAGCTGAATTATTTGTAGTAAAGTATACTCAACAAGTGTCTGGGGGAACTCGTTAGCAAGACCCGACTAATAATAAGAAAAAATAAATAAATTGGTGTTTCCCTGCTTGTGCTAGCTTATGTTACTTGATGAGTTTCAGGCTGAGAGCCAACTTTTTGATAGCTTGTGCGAGCAGATCATCTCAATGATTTCATATCAAAATGTGGATGCTTTTGTTTTCGTCTTTCATGTTCGTAGATTATCTGCATTTGGATTTTTTAAGTTCAGCCTAGTGACATCAATGTTGTAATGCAGGATGTAATTCCAGCTTCAATCGTGTCTTCAGCAATTACTAATTTGGATCCAAGGATACTTGCATCTCTTCAGAATGCATTTGCATCTTCCGCAAGCACAATATCTTTGTCCACATCTCAGACAACAGCTTCTGCCTTTCCCAATATGCAGTTTCCTGAAGCTACCTCATTAGTTAAAAAATTTGGCCAGGCTAGTCCTCCAGAGCAGAGCATGCAGAATTCGCCTGCTAGGGAAGAGGGTGAGGTGCCAGAATCGGAATTAGATCCTGACACCAGGAGGCGGCTGCTCATATTGCAACACGGGCAAGATAATAGGGATCAAGTTCCTGGCGATCCTCCATTTCCTGTGAGACCTCCAATTCAAGTGTCCGCTCCAAGGGCGCAATCACATGGAACCTGGTTTCCGGTGGAAGAAGAGATGAGTCCTAGGCGACTAACCAGATCAGTTCCAAAAGAATATCCATTAGATTCTGAAATGCATATTGACAAGCATCGACCTCATCATCCGTCCCTTTTTCCCAATATGGAGAGTTCCATTCCTCCTGAAAGAACTGTTCATGAAAGTCAAAGATTGCCAAAAGAGGTGAATATGGAATATGATTTGGTTGGATGATTCAAATCTGCTAAGTAGAATTTAGTAGTGAAGGTTACGCATTTGACCTCCTTTTTTTTTCAGGGACATGGTAGAGATGACAGACTAAAGCTAAACTATACTTTTTCCACTCATCATTCTATTTCTGGTGAGTTACAGCTTATTTCATGGGATCCTTCATTGAAAACTATCTTGGACACAAAGTGGTGTTTTTCTAGTTTTGATAACATTGCTTATGGAGTTTGGTGGGGCCTGTAACGTTTGTCGAAGCTCTTGTGTGATATGAATGCTCTGTAAGACATTATTAACTTGTTCTTGCGCAGGGTAGGAGCCGTGGTGTTGCAACCTTTTGATAGTGGTTAGGTCAATGCCCTGGTGATAAATTTTACTAGTCATTACGTTTGCCAATGGTCCTAAAGATTTCAGTTGTCAGTTTTTGTATAACATGACAGAAATGTAGGAGTTCTGAATGTGAATCATCTCTGTGACTTACGTACTACCTGCCCAGTCAAGTGCATCTCGTTGTGTTGTTATTTTGGTCTTTCTTGGATTAATATACTGTTATTATTTTTGATCCAATATCAGTAGTTTTGTTATGTAGATTTATGTTCTCATTGCTCATTGACTTGAAGGTGAGGAAAATTCTTTGAGTCGCACATCAACAACTGGTCGAGATTTCGACTCTGAATTGGGGCGACCCATACCAACTAGAGAAGCTCCAGCTGTTGTTTTACAGGAAATTGCAATGAAGTGTGGAGCAAAGGTAATTAGAAAATTCTTTATTTTTGAGGTTAAATTGTAATTCACTTTTCTGTAGTCCTTGATCTGTTAAAGTTTCATCTGTTCATGTGAACAAAAATTTGCAGGTGGAGTTCAGGCCGGCTTTGCTTCCAAGCATGGATCTGCAGTTTTCTATTGAGGTATTTCATCACTAGGAATGGTGCTTGAGAATCTTTACTTCTACTCTCCACGTTTCTCACCTCATTGGATTTACAAACTGAATTATCTACATTGTGTATAAGTCCCTCAGCCATAACATGCTTAGTTAAGTATATTTAAGCACAGGCTACTTATGGAAAATGGTATATTTAATAAACACTCTACAAATTGATTTCTTTTGTAGGCTTGGTTTGCAGGAGAGAAGGTTGGCCAAGGGATTGGTAGAACAAGAAGAGAAGCCCAACACCAGGCTGCTGAAGGTTCACTGAGGCATTTGGCTGGTGAGATGCTCTATTTCAGCGTCTTGTTTACTGCCCAGTCTGGGATCTCTTTGACTGATTAATCTTGATGGTTATTGGAAATGGTATTATAAGAAATATGTCAGTTGGTAGTCGTTGAGAAACAAGCGTGTTCTCTAGTATATCTCATCGATTTTCTGTCAAATGTAAGCATCTTTGAGCGTCGTTGACATGATATACAGAGGTCAGATACTTAGAAACAACCTAAAATGAAGTTCTGCCTCCTGGTTTATCTTGCAGAGTGACAATTGGAATTCTTGGTAAAATGAGATTACCATTACTTGTTTAATTAAGCATTTTTTAATATTTTTACTGCTATAATATGATATTGGACAATTCTATTGAATCGTATGAGATTAGCTGAATTATTTTAATTGCTCAGCATGTCATAATGATGTTGACTACTGTAACTGACATCAAATATGTGTTTGCCTGTAAAAACGCATGCAGAATAATTTACCATTATTTTAGTAGGTCAGTGTCAAAAAGTAAATTGTAAGGTGAGGTGAGATAGTTCTATTTTTATGTGTTTTTACAGGCGGGATTTTTGTTTATTATGTTTATTTTTTGGGGCGGGGGAAGAGAAGGGATAAACATGGCCAGAAAATGTCAAGGTTATGATATCTGCCAAATGAAATCCTTAGTGCATGATGGACTATGTATATCTGCTAGGAGAAAGTGCTGAAATTTTTCAGGATATGAATGGGCTGTTCTATGTGTTACTAATGTCAGAAAGAAGGTTCTTTTGGTTCCCTATAGGATCAAGCCTTCATTTTACTCCTCGATACTTATTTTCATCCTTTTGGGTTCCTGTTCTGGGAAATTTGTTGGAGATTTCCATAAATCCTCATGTCCTTTTACATAGTACATCAATCCGTAGCTGCTTGAGAAACCATCTTTTTCATGAATCTAGGTACTACGGTATTGTTTAAGCTGTAATCCGGAGTTCTGCAGAGCCAGTTTCAGTTGGCGACCAAATAGTCTAGGGGCTAGCTTTATTTTGGGCCAAAGTGTCAAAAGATCAGAAAGTGGAAGTTTGCTGGTCCTCTACTATGCATCTAAAAAGAAAAAAATATTCCTCTACCATGTGTCACCTACTAGATGTCCAATAAGTTAGTGAGTGCTTCGTCATTTATGGTCAACTTCAATGCAGTAGAGGCATTGATATGTTCTAGGACTTGTTTGGACCCCAGAGTGTCTGGCATGTTCCCTTCATTTTTTGTTGTTGTGCTTATAGATAACTGCTGAATAAACAGGCCCGAGGAAAATGCATGATAACTAAGATGTTTATGCCTTTCTATGAAACACACTGTACATGTTGAATAAAGACCTCATCAACATCAACATCAACATCAACATCACCTTTAACCCAAACTAGTTGGGGTGGCGGTGATGAACCCAAAAAGCAAGACCGAAAGAGCTATAAAATAAAACAAAATACAATAACATAGCTATAACAATAAAAGAAAACAAGGGCTCTTGAATAAAGACCTAATTATGAAAAACTGCTCTTGAAATCTTGAGGTTTCTTTTTGCAGAACCATCAGAAAAAACTCAGTATGTCTGGCTTCTTTGGAGCTTGAGTGTGTTGAACTTTTTTAATTTCCATCTCCTTGATTTTTTCAAGTAAAGTAGTATCGGTCTAGCATTTCCTGGGAAAATTCATAGTTCTTAGCATTTTACACAACTACTATATCGTGGATGGAAATACTAAGAATTGATTTTCTATACAATTTATTGATTTTTTGCAATATTATTTTGCAGATATGTACATGATGAAGCGGGCAAAGTCCGATCCTGCTTCCAGACAAGCAGATGGAAATCGGCTATCACCAGCAAGTGAGAATGGATATTTCGGTAGTGTTTACTCTTTTGGGAATCAGCCGTTGCCCAAAGAGGATCCTGTTCCTTATGCTACTACAGTTGAACCATCAAGATTTCTAGATCCGAGACTTGAAGGCCCCAAAAATTCAATGGGCTCTGTTTCCGCCCTTAAAGAATTGGTGAGAAATTCAGTAACTTGTTCAATCTTTTCGTATAGAAATCAAAGCATGACTTGCGTGTCCACTTAACAAGAACCATTCCTTTTCCTTTTGGTAATCAGTGCATGATGGAGGGACTTGGTGTGGCCTTCCAGGCGCCACCACAGCTGACAACAAATACCATGCAGAATAAGGAGGTTCACGCACAGGTTGAGCAAATGCAATTTTGATACTCTGACATCCTAACTTTGTGAAATTTAGAGCATTGATTTACTTCTTCATGTTGAATTCCTTGTTAACTAAAAGTCAGTAGAGTAATAACAACCTGGTTTTAGTGAATCAGACTCTTGACTCAAGGAAACTCATTTCTGACACTTCAAACTATATTATTATTTGATTGGCTTCACTGTGATCGTCTTGAGGAGAATATGTCTCATTTTTCAAGGCCTTTTTTAAGAACTGTGTGATTTTCTGGAACCAGAAAGACCTATGGGATTGTTTTGTGATGCATCCTTGGCTCTATTGGTGAACGACTAATATTCATTTCTCCTCTGTTATCAACTTTCAGGTCGAAATCGAGGGGCAGGTTTTGGGGACGGGAGTTGGCTTGACATGGGATGAAGCTAAGATACAAGTAACTTCTTCCTAACAGAGTTCAATATATTTGACAATATTATTTCAAGCATCGGAGATGCATATTATCTTTTCCAGGCTCTCTGAAGTGCGCTCTCTCTTTTCTTAGGCTGCTGAGAGGGCTCTTGGATCGTTAAGGCCAATGCTCGGTCAATTAACTCCAAAACGTCCTGGCTCCCCCAGGTCAGTGATTTCACATGTGGCCAATCTTAACCAGAATTTTGTCTTCCTTTTGATAAAACGAATTAAGCCAATGCTAATGTAGTAAAGGGTAGATTGCCCTATCCGGTGCTTTAGAACTTCTGATCTGCAATGCTTACTTGGAAACTTATTGCTATCCCGCACGAATGCACTGCGGTTTTCTCTCTAAAATTCCCTACCACCCTTCTTTTGGCCATCTCTTCCCCCGTATTTTTATGGGTACACTTTTTAGGCATTTAATTTTGCATGAGTAACAAAATTAAAACAAGGGAGCTTTGGTATCTCTCTCTCTCTCTCTCCTCTACAAGTGATTGGTATTACATGCTCTTGGTGTTTAAAGTTTTGTCTAAACATGGGTTTCTTGCCATCTAACTAATTTCTCCTCTGTTTATCAAAATGAACATGTCACTAATTCGATGTTATTGAAAAGATTGTTGCAAGGGAGTAAACGACTCAAGTCAGAGTTCCCGAGAGTTTTGCCACGGATGCCCTCTTCAGCCAGATACCCCAAGAACGCCCCTGCTGTTCCCTAACAGTTTGAGTCGGAGTTCATTTTTCTTGGTCTTTATCCAGGCCTTTCTGAGTTGGCACGTGTAGTAGTTGGAGATGCTGAATCGCAGGGTCATGTTTCGTATCGACAGCTAACAATATGTCCGGGCAAAAATCTTCCATGTTGATCTGACGACTTTGAGGGCGTTCATTTTCAGAAGAGTAGATTGAACCTGAGACTGCCTCACGGCTCTGAGCCATCATTTTGTCGGCAGGATTCTGGTCTCTGGTGTAAATCATTTACTTTGTTGGCCGTGTGCGTTTACCACACAAGGCAAACCCAGGAAATTGTGCACGGCTCGACAAAACTGCTGCGGATCGAAAGCTGCTTCCACTCGATGGCTCGGGGTGGCTCGAGGATGTTACCAACTAACCGACAGCGTTAACCGTGCTTCCATTAACTGTTTTCCTTCTTTTTTCTCCAGCTCGGTGGCCCACGAGATGGGGAGATTATGGTAATTGTAGAGCTGCCATTCGGCACAGCAATGTAACTATTCGGTGGATCGTGGTTGATTCTTTGAGCAATGAAATCTGTACAATTTGATTGCTTGACTGCTGTGCGCACCCTACTGACGTTTCTCTGTTCTCCACAGCCGATGGAGCATACACTTGAGACGCACAATCTTGCAGGAAATGTAGATTTTTCTGATACTCCTTATGGTAAAATATGAAGCAAAACTCATCCGTGGAATGGAAAGTTCAATCCAAAGGTTAATCCTACGGCACCGACAGTAGAAAATCTTTAGAAACTTAGGCAGCATTAATTTATTATTAAATTATACGATAGAAAATTGGCGATGAAATTTAAGTGATTCTGTTTTTAAAAGTTATGTTGCGTCGCTTAAATAATTACTCGAAAACTTATGATATCAAAGTAATGAAAGTTATGATCTCTGATGAGTCTGGAAAAGCCATTCCCATCTCGATTCACTTAGATCCGACCAATTATATGTGTGTACGTGTATACATATATCAAATTAATCATATGTACTGATCCAATTATGGATTTACCAAAATGGCCTTTCAGCCCCATGTGCCTGACCACTGCACTACGGCGCCGTTTTCACCCGATTGAAAAAAACAAAAAAGAAAAAAGGAAAAAAATAAAAATAAAATTTGCTGACCGAAAGAGAAAAAGGAATAAAAGGAAGAACATAAAAAGGAAGCGGAGATGCGCGAGATCACAAAAAAGCCAGTCGAGCGATCTCATTCCGATCTCACATTCGCTCTCGATCTCGAATCCAAGTCAATCGAAATCCCCATGTCGACTGCGTTCGACACGTTCAGCATCGACGGCGACGAGGCGCACGCCGCCCCGAACCCGCAGTTCGAGGACCACGACAGCAGCTTCTCCGCCTACGGCAGCTACTCCGGCTTCCCCTCCGCCGACGGAGAGGTCGCCGTCGACCGATCGCCGGAGATCTTCGGGTTCGAGGACCCGAGCTCCGGGTACTCGCAGTCGCCCTACGACTCGGTCCACGTGGAGAACGGGAACGGGAACGGGAACGTCTTCGAGAGCGATGACGGAGTCTTCGCGTCGGACGGGCCGGTTCTGCCTCCGCCGAGCGAGATGCAGGAGGAAGGGTTCGCTCTGCGCGAGTGGCGGCGGTGAGTGCTTTTGAGTTCGTTGATTTGGATTGGATTCGGTTTGGTCTTGTGCTTTGATTTGGTTAGATCTGGAGTTAGTGTGCTCTTTGATGCTTAGATCTAGGCTCGATTGCTCGGGTTTGAATTCCTATTGCGTACAAATTGTGTTGAAATGGGCTTGCTGAGCTGCGGCGTGAGCGATAGTTGAAGTGGATTAGTCCTGGTGCCGATCTCGATTCAGAAAATCATGCTTGAGTTTGTTTGTTTTATTTAGTCATTAGATATCTGGTAATCAATGCCTCAGTTGCTCGTCTGAATTGCTAGTTAGTTAAGATCTGATTCTCAGTTCACTTTATTGTTGGACACTTTGATTATAACTTATACGTTCTATTTGGGCTCGAGTGATAGGGTAACTATGGACCTAGGCTTCGGATAGGGGCCTCTTGTGCAACTTTTTCAAAATCATAGTAGATGATTCTTGATCTTGCATTTGACCCGGGAAACTTTGGAAGGTTTGGATGTTCTTGGATCTACATTTAGTTCTGAAATGGAAGCTACCTTTCAACTGGGACTAGCATATCTAGAAACAATTAATCAATAACCACCGGTGATGGGGCTCACATTATTGTTCATTTCTGTTTTAACTGTAATTTAGCAAAATGATTTGCTAGTGTAGAGCTGAAAAGATTATAGTAGAATGATGTTGATCGACCTTCTATCTAAATCCTATTGTTGTGTTATGGGGAATGATTGCCTTTAGAATTCCATTGCAGAGCAACTTAATGAGCTGTAAATTGCTTTTGCTATATTTCTTCAATCTAGTTAGACGTATCTTAATTGTTGCCGGTGACTAGAAATCCTACTGTTCTTCTGTGGAGATCAAGAACTTCATTTACTTTGCTTCATTATGATTAGTAAGCCTCTTCATGAAAAACCATAGCTTGTCCACTGTGTTTGAGTGACCTCGGCCCTGACCGATAGTTTCACGGTGAGATTTTACTACTATGTATCTTTGCAGGTTATTGTCATGGCAGCATATGTATAAGTCCCACTGATGCAAAACATTGAGTTGTTAGCATGAAGTGCTGAATAGGAAAAAGGAACCTAAAAGACACAACTGTCTCTTACCAAGATAACAGGCTTCTCTAGGGAAACGACCAAGCTATATTTAGTTGACATAGGAAGATGGCAATTCTCATTTTAAACTTAATCGTGGGTTGATTTCCCATATTTGGTCGGCTCAAAAGAATAATCTACTCACTCAAGTTCAAGTGACCGCATTCAAATTGAGCAATTAATCAAGATGCATTTCAAAGTATGCCCCAAATGACTGTCTACAAGATCCATATAAATCAATGCAGTTGAACTTAACTTGCTTGATGGTCAATAACTGTTACGAGAGTCTGCAGCTTCATCCATAGATAGTGAGAGGAAATGAGAAGCTGAGAACTGTGAAGAGTACTAGTGTAAGTTAGCAGAGTTGACACTGTTTTGCCGTTGAACTTAACTTGGCTTGATGGTCAAGAACTCAAGCTTGATTGGTCTTAATTTTTTTAGCTTGAGCTTGAATCTATTAAATACCGTGCTCGAGCTCAATGGTTGACTAGGTCATTGTAAGTAAATGTTGACACAAAATTCAGTTAAGCTCAAGCTAAGCTCAAACTGAAGCTTGTACTAGTATAAAATCGATATCTGTGTTTTTCATATTTATCATTCCTGTTTAAAATCCATATCAAAGCTTAAGTGTTTAATTAGACTTGGAGTAAAGTATTTCAAGTTTGAGACTGCTCTGATCAGATACTCACTGGACTCGAGTTCAAAGGGAGTTGATTCAAGATTGAGTATTAAGTTCGTTCAATTCAATAGGTGACATGTAGCTTAACTTAGCTCAAGTGTATCAACTAAGGGTGTTTATTTTGAAGTTTTAAGGTGAAAACCCGATCTAATTTCTAGCTCCTTGGGTTATTCTTAAATGGCTCTTTTGTTTTGTCCAAGTAGTTAGTCTTCCATTCTTATTTTGTAAACTGGAGTTTAATCCCTAAACTTCGCACTGAATGTCAGATCTTGACTTGGTGTAATAGTCGCTGACATGGTTGGAGCCCCACATAACTGGATTATTTCGTGTACATACTCTTGCATGCTTCTCGAAAGAGTGATCCTCTCTTACCAGTAGAAAATGAGTTGACTTAGTTAAGTGGTCCATTATTACCCCAGTAGATTCATAGTTCATTGGCATCATCAGTAAGCCTTGCACAAAAACCCAAAAATGCCTAATATGGTCTTTTAGGATGGTGGCTATGGTAGGATGTTCTGATTGTAACAGACTCCCAGTACGTCTATTATTATTTCGTATGACTGCCTATTACACTCTATCTAGATACATGATGCATACAGTGTAAATTTTGACTGCTTGATGTTTATATTAAAGATGCATATATTAGTGAGTATTAGTTCTTGTATGTGATGAATTATGTGATGCGTGGAAAATTTTTTTAGTTATACAGATTCTTCTATAGTTATTGAGCACTGTTTTTTTTCTGTGCGATAGATATTGCATGTGCCATATGTATCATATTGGAGCATTGTGGAATGGTTCGACAAGCCAAACATAATTATTATTTGTATTTCATTCTAATGTATTAATGAAAAAAGAATATATGGAGTTTATTTCAGTTGCGAACTGAGAGAATATCTACTAGTTTGAGCTTGTGTGGTACAACAATTCTAACTACTGGAAACTGGAAACTTTTCAATTATAGTAGAGGTAGAAAAGCAATCAAGTCCTTGTAGTCCTCTGGGAGCTTGACTGGTTTGCATTGTTGGGTTAGCTTGGAAACTGACACATTGAATTTAATCAATACCCTAGGTGTTTCGTTGAAACACAGGTGATGGTGGTGATGGTATTAATATTTTTATAGAGGTGTATGTTGTTACTAATAGATATGTGTACTGATTGGTCTACATTTACGTTTCCCAAAGATGTCGTTTGGTATTAGTTTGCCTGTATCAATCCGTGATGTCCTCCGATCCTCCACGAAGGACTTAAGACAATGCCGGCATGATCACATTGATAGAAGGACATGACAACTCTTTGAAAATAGATAAATTACCGAAGGTCTCTGCACTTTTTCACTGATATAAGTATCTGAAATGATTTGTTTGGAGTCCAAATAAAGCGGTGGCATGGTACCTGGTTTTCGCTTTAGCACAGTGGAGAAGGGAACTGTAGTTTCATTGTAGTGCAAGTAGATTATTTACATGGTTAGACGTAACGTTGAAATATGTCATGTGTTTGATTCTGTGATATTTTGCAAATTAGTTGACTAAGGTTGGAAGGTTTTATTTGAGAGATCAGAAGGTTTTACTTTACAGCTGATGCCTCGTTCTAGCATGTTTACAAATGCAGAATGACCTGCTATGCGATTAACTTATTGTTTATGCGCTTCCATTTGCTTCTGCAGCCAAAATGCAATATTGCTGGCGGAGAAGGAGCAGCGGGAGAAGGACATGAGGGTACAGATCATCCTAGATGCTGAGGATTATATACGAGAATTTTATGAGAAAAGAAAGCTGAATGTTGAAAGCAACAAGACCAACAACAGGGAGAGGGAGAAGGTAAGGAACTCGAAAGTGTCCCATCGACCACCCATTTCGCTAGATTAGTTCCGAGCCAGGTAATAATATTGACTTGTGCATGTCTTGCAGTTATTCCTAGCTAATCAGGAGAAATTCCATAAAGAGGCAGATAAGCAGTACTGGAAGGCCATAGGAGAGCTGATCCCTCACGAGGTTCCAAATATTGAAAAGAGGCGAGGGAAGAAGGAACAGGAGAAAAAGCCAGGGATCGCCGTCATCCAGGGTCCAAAGCCTGGAAAGCCGACTGAACTCTCTAGGATGCGTCAAATACTTGTGAAACTGAAGCACAATCCACCGCCACACATGATCCCACCTCCACCACCTCCCAAGGATGCAAAAGATGGGAAGAATGCAAAGATGGGAAGAATACAAAGATGGGAAGGAGAAGGAGAAGGAGACAGAGAAGGAGAAAGAGAAAGATGGCGCAACAACTGTTAACGGGGCTCCTGCAGCGGCTGCAACAGCATCCCCTGCTAAAGATGGTGTTAATGGCTCATCAAGCCCACCGAAAGAAGCTGCTCCTGCCAAGGAACAACTCGAGCAACCGAATGCTTGAGTGTGCTTTCACCCTTTGCTTCTCTGAAGCAATGAAGTGCATTACGATCGCTCTCGTGCATCCTGATATCTTTTGGTCTGACTTATTTTTGTCTTATCGAATATTTTTTGTGCCATGTTGTGATTCATTTTTCTCGAGTCTCGGGTATTCTCTTACTGGTTGGTGCCTACGTTGTCATATTTTGCTCAGGTGTAGACACTCAAACTGAAGAAACCATGATATGCGCGGTTCTGTAACCCAGGGATTGTTCGAATTTTACTCCGTGTAATCTATATTTGTAGTTTCTCCTCCTCTTTGCCTGAGATCGTCATCCTGAAATCTATTCCGCCTTCGGGTCTTCATTTTCTCTTATGATATGTCACGTGCTCTTGTTTAGAACACGAACCTACAGTGGTAAGGCACGAGGTAGCTCCTTTCAAGGTCTTGGCCATTATTTACGCATGCCCTCTTCATTCTTCACTGTCTTGAGAATTAAAGTCAATTATTAGGCCGAAGTCTTGGTGCGGAGACATTAAAAGGATCTCGTGATGAGGACCACGAGTCACTACATTATTTGATGTATCGGATTCCCCTAAAAAGGTGTCGGAATAGGTGGGAGAGCAGCACCGATGCCTCTTCGACTCGACCCTTCCACGTTTATTCACAAGCAATGTTAATCAGACTCAGCAAATAATGAGAGAACCAATTCGGGGAGCATCCAACTGGAGCATAATCGTTGTCCAACATCTTACTGTCCCCTCGGAGACAAAACTGATCTTTTAAAGTCAAAAAAAGGGGAAGGACTTTCCCATGTCCAAAACCTTATACTTGACATTGCCCACATCCACATAAATATCCTCGCAATAGCAAATGCCATGTATTGGATAAAAAAGACGGAGAAGAGCAAAACAAAAGCGCATAAACAACAGGAATTAAACAATGCAAGTAGAAACAAGGAGAGACGAGTTGAACAACTAGAGAAGATAAACTACAAATAAAACAGAGCTCAGCCGCAGGATCAGTTTCCATTCTCGTTGCAATACATAAGGAAATTGCAGGAGCTGTTTGCCGCTTGTTCATGGATTAGATCGAGCCCGATGAGCAGATACTAAATGACGTAAGAGTTATTGCACCCATTACGATCATTCTTCTCGGTCTTTTTCTTCTCTTTCTTCTTCTTCTTCTTCTCCTCTGATTTATCCCCATCATCATCCCTCCCATTACTGATAGCATCCTCAGCTTCTTTGTTCTTTTTCTTCTTTTTCTTCTTCTCCGCTTTCTCTGTATCTGGAGAGACAGCTTCGGCAGCCTTATCCTTGTGCCCCTTCTTTTCTTTCCGAGCCGTCTCCTCATCCGCAGACACATCACCATTCTCTTTGTCCTTCTTTTTCTTCTTCTTCTTCTCTTTCTTTTCGACTTCCAATTCCACCGCATCTTCCTTCACCTTCTTAATCTTCACTTTCTCTTCTCTCTCGACTTCCTCGACTGCTTCCACCTTCGCCTTTTTAGCAGGAGCAACATTACCATCATCCAACTCACCGTCCTCATCCTTACTTTTCCTTTTCTTCTCCTTCTTCTCGAGAATAGAACCCTCCCCAACGGCAGAAATCTCCTTCTCTGGCTTTGCTGGCTCAACTGCAGCAGCAAGACTGGCAACCATAGAATCTCCACCAGTTGGGAGAACCACATTCCTAAGCCATTCTTGAGGGGTCTTCTCATTCGACTTTCCATGCTTATCCAACTTCCCTTCAGCAATCAGTTTCTTCTTCATAGACGCCCTCGGGCCGAGCCCCCACTTCCTCGGATAAGTATCTCGATCCATAACAACCCTCTTAATCTTTGCCACCACGCCGTGATCACAAGTTGCCATCACGGCTGTGGTCATTTCAGCAATGCCCAATGCGATGGCCTCACCTTTGGTAGTCATCAACACAACTTCCTCCCCTACCTCAATATCATTCTCGAACCTCAGCAACCCCGGAATCATCAGCTTCGCACCATAACAGATGGCATTCACTGCTGAATCTTTCACCACCAACCTCTTGTAACTCGTCAGCAGAACCTCAAGCGGCATAATCACCCTCCTCAAATAGTTCTCATCCCTATAATTATCATACAACCACTGAGCATCCATCACATCATGCATCGTCACCATGTTATCCTTCTCGCCGAGAATCCCCGACCGAACCCTCCTCAGCTCCTGCATATGCCCTCCAACACCCAAAATAAGCCCCAAATGTACGCACATCGTCCTCACATAAGTGCCCGCCTCGCAGGATATCCAGAAAACGACCAAATGCCGGTCGACGTCGTACTCCAACAGCTTACTCTCGTAAATGGTCCTAATCCTAAGCTGCCTCTTCACGGCAGAAATCAAGGGCGGCCTCTGGAAGACCGCCCCAGTGAGAGTCTCGAGCGCCCGGGCCACCTTCGCGACCTCCGGGACCTTCGAGTGCAGCCTCGCGACGCACACGTACTCCTTCCCCGCGCCCTGCTGGGACTTCACAAGCCGGGTGGCCCGGTCGATGCACACGATCAGGTTTCCCGTGACCTTCGGGTCGAGGGTGCCGCTGTGGCCCGTCTTCTCGACCCGGAGGATGCGCTTGATCCACGCGACGACCTCGTGCGACGAGGGGTTCGCGGGCTTATCAAGATTGAGGATGCCGTACCTGATGTACTCGGCGAGGGGCCGCTTGAGCGGGGAGAAGCCGGAGGGGAGAGGGGTGTAGTGCCCCGTCCGGACGTTGAGTCGGTCGTAGTTCTTGAGCAGGATCGGCCACTCCGAGGTGTCGATGGAGGGCGTGAAAGACTGCGGCTTGATCATGTAGTTAGCGGCGGCGGCGGCGGCATCGTCGACGTCCTTGTGGGGGCGCCGCCGAGTCGCGGTTCTCGGTCTCGCCGTCTCTGGAGCGGTGCTTCTTCTTCTTCTTCTCGGAGCGGGACATCTCGAGCTCGGACATGGCGAAACGGGTGCCGGGTTGCGGACTCAGTCCAGAAGTGGAGGGCTAGTGAGTGAGGGTGAGGTTGGCCCCGCGTTAGGGTTTAAGAGTGGAGTGAAGAAGATGGAGGATGTTTCCGGGTCGTGGGAAATGGAGGCTTTATATGGAGGCCTTAGGGTTTTAGGGGATGACGATGACGACGACGACGACTCCTCCTCCAGAGAAAATGGTGGGAGGTTTAACTGCATCAGATGGGCTTCTCAGAAGCCCAGCCCATATCATCACTCAATGTCAACGAAATTTATGACCAAAAAAAAAAAATATGTCAACGAAATTCAGGTCGGACTTTTCTAGGTAAGATCTAGAAAGCACCGACATTTTTCGAAGATCTCCATGCCGCATAGGCGATCGACGTGTAGTCGGCTCTCTAGACACGCCGCGACACTCGATTAAAGATCTCGACACGTCATTTCGACATCCACTAGATAAATCATAAGCATTTCCAATAAATTAGGGGTCAAAATGTAAATTTATAGAAAATATATATACTTAAGTCATGTATGTTCAAACGTGTCGAAATTCTTTTTTTTTTATTTATAGAAATGACGTGTCGGCTTGTTGGTATTGATGTTACATAGAATAAGACCTATACAAAAGATAATCATTAGGTTGGTTTGGCTCGGCGTGAGCTTAGGTATGTTAGTGAGCCGCCGGGGCCATGATTGTCCAAATGATGTTCGGAGGATCAAGTATGCGCAATATGCCAAAACCATACCGGGTACAAAAACAAACCCATCAAATTGATCCATCCAATATCACGCAAACTTCATTGTGAACAACTAAAACTAACCAATATATGCTTTTTGTGCGATGTCCCTAAATTAACTCACTTGATGTGCCATTTGCATTGGTCCGTCTCTTATTGCACCTCGCGGTTTTATTCTTTAACTTACGGTTAGACACTTTTTGAGAAGCTCATCCATCCCGTTAATGCTCTCATTTGAGCATGCTAAACATTGTAATTCTAATGCTATACGTCGCCATTACCTCAAAATATGCCTCTTGTGAGCTAATTCTAGTTTCACGTATATATATAACCCATAAGTGCCCTCCCCCTGTTCAATTCATAATTTTTTTTCCTATCTCTTTTGCAATCTTACAAACCTCTTAGGGTTCCCTTGTTGTCAAACTTGTGTTCTGGCAACCACTCATTGTCCTCATTCGACGACTGTTGTTAGAGGCCCACCAATTTCTAGGCGATTCATTCCTAGATTCCATATCTACTAAGGAGAGCCTTGCTCTAATACTATATCGTAACATCCATGGATGAATTCACTTTAGACATTGTTCGTCTTGATCCATCTCATATAAAGTCTCACGGTTTTGTCATTTGACGTACATGGAGACGATTTTTCAGGAGATCATCTATTACGGTAGTGTTTTCGCCTAAGCATGCTTAATATTGGAGTTTCAATGTTAAACGTTGCTGTTAATTTTAATTTCTCATGTATAATACACAACGCTCTCTCCCTATTCATGAGGAATTTGGTTTACTCATGCTCCTTTCGCCAATCTAGAGTCTATCGGGTGCCGCTATTTGTTTAGATCTTCATGTTCCGGCGGCAATCACTCCCCGCTCTTGTTAATTGATTTAAACCATATTCTTAATAAATTAATATCCCATAAACCTGCAAAATAAAAGAGAATATAATTTTCCCCTAATAATTTTTATAATTTCCCCTTAATAATTTTAATTTTAATTTTCTCTTTCTACCGTTCTTTCCGGTTATCTTTTCCCTCTCAATCTTTCCGCCCACAATCCCTCCGCCCAAACAGGAGCAAAACGGGATCAAGTCCGCCGCGCATGGCGGTTGGTTCTGCTGTTAGCGAGTGACTGCTGTCCTTCTACCATCGTCTCCACTCACACCCGATGAGCACCCTAATTTCTCCGAACCCAACCCAACTCAATAGTCTGCTAGTTCCCCATTTCTCATCATCATCATCATCATCACTCGTCCGTTCTCTATCCAATCCTCATCGGAGAAACCGCAAGTTCATCCACACTCCTCATCCAAAATGGCTTCGCAGTGCGACCCACATGGCGTTGCTCTCGGCCAGAGCCTCAGCTGCTTCCGGGTCGGCGAGCTATGGCGGGTGGGAAGACCTCGGGTCCATCGACGACTCCGTCCGCCTCGGTGAGTCCACCCAGTTGCGGAAATTCTTGGTCTCTGTAGGACTCGATGATCAGAGGCACGTGTTTATGTTCGCCTTGGGGCTTGTCTGTGCGCTGGCCATTTCTAGAGTAAGGGTTTCTTCTATAGTCGTATTCCCTGCTTGCGTCTCGGTTTTCGTGGTTGGGTTATCGCTTGGTTTGGTTCGTGGAAGAATTGTGGCTGAGGCGGGTGGGAGTAAGAGGCGATTGAAGGAGGATGTGGTTAAGGTTTACGGTGAGAGGTGGCGGAAATTGGTGGATTTTTTGGATGAATTAGATGTTAGAGTTAACCATTTAACGAGTGGTGTTAAGAATTCTCTGGAGCGTAAGAGAGTTGGATTAGATGATTTGGAAAGTTACGTTCGAGAACTTGAGACAATCAGTTCATCGGCTTCGAATTTTAGAGATTACTTTCGTGGCTCTCTAGCTAATGTTGGGAACTCCAGCGGCTCGTTAACTGAGAATGAGAAGTCAAACAAGAAAAGGAAAGAATATGGGGAATTCGGGTTTCCGTTGTTGGAATCCATGGGGGGCCTATTTAGGGACAGTTTGGGAGGTCTAAAGCCTAACAAAGTGAAAGATAGTATTAAAGAAGAGAACTTGGGGAGTGCGGTGAAGGATGATGCTATTGAAGGTGCTCCAAAAATGGCATCTGAAGTTAATTCTGGTAATAGAAGTTCCGGTTCATACCAAGATGTGGTAAATAGGCCAAAATTTTATCATGGTGGAAGGAGAACAAGAAAGGTTATGGAAAATGGAAGTATGAGTTTGGATGAAGAGGGTGAGAGTGCCAGAAATTATATCAACAACATGAGGACGTTAAATTACCGCACAGACAGATTTCATTCCTCAAATAGTCAATATGTGTACTCGAAGGGAAGACACAGTTATGAATCTCAAACACACAAACCCCATGATAACCAGCCTGATTTTGTGGATTTTGACATGAAGACAAAACATGCGGAAACTGAGGCTTCCTTTGTGGAAGACCAGTTGCTTCAGGAATCTGAGAGGTATTATGCATCTTACCGAAGCAGCGAAAGGAGGAAGGTGGAAACTTACCAATCTCGAGTGAGAAAGGAAAAAATGAATTCCCAAGAAGATCTTTTGTTTGTTGATCACCGGTCTGAACTCGAGGGAGATGTTAGTTCGATGTCCTCTCCAAATATTTTACATGACACGGAGTTTGATAGGTATCTAACAGAAGCAAATGACCGTCTAAAGCAAGCCAAGGAGTTGGTGAGGGGAAGACATGATGAAGAGCATGCAGAGGCCATCCTTTATGAGTCTGCAGAATTGCTCTCTAGAGCGATAGCCATGAAACCGATGAGCTTGTTGGCCGTGGGTCAGCTGGGCAACACGTATCTACTCCATGGAGAACTTAAATTGAGAATTAGTCGTGATCTGAGAACTTTGTTAACAAGCAGTGAGTCATACTTTGAGAGACGAGTTAGAATTGGAGGCAGTGGTGGCCACCATTCCAGCAAAGATAAAATTGTTTCTGTGCTTGTTCAGGTGTGTGAGGAGTGTGAGGAACTTCTTGTAGAAGCTGGTAGAAAGTATAGGCTTGTATTGTCAATTGATGGGAATGATGTTAGAGCCTTATACAATTGGGGTCTTGCTTTATCCTTCCGTGCTCAGTTAATTGCAGACATAGGACCAGTAAGTATTATCTGTGTACATACTCTATTGTTTTATGTCCCTATAGTTAGTATCTCCTATGCATTAAAGTGCTAGAAGCCTCCATGAATTTCAGGAAGCAGCTTTTGATGCAGACAAAGTGTTTATGGCTGCAATAGATAAATTTGATGCAATGATGTCTAAAGGAAATGTATATGCTCCAGATGGTAAATTCCTATCCCTTCTTTCCTTCTTTGTTCCTTGAAGTCTGGTATCTCACCATTCATGATGATTATGGGGTACAACATTGCTTTTGTGGTACCTCCAACCCACACACACCCAAACCAAATGCTGAGATGGTAAATAGGTGGAAGAGAATAGAAATAGATATTTGCACTATTGATATGTTCCTTATAAAGCTCAATGCACTATAAATTGTTGGAAATAGGGAGAAGCTGATAATGCGCTGAATAATTACTGAAGATGATATTTGCTTGAAAGGAAGTCTACAGATTGAATCTCATGAAATTTAATCACCTGTGCAAACAGCAAACATTTTCTTCAATTGAGATATTATTCTGGTTAGGATCATTACCTGGCAGATTCTCACGTGGTGCACGTTTCTAGCGTCTTTTACAAACAATATCTTCAACTGTTAGAATAACCACACTTTCTTGGGGCAAAAGTCTTCTCTGTTTAAAAGTATATGTATCTATATAATGACAAGGATCAAAACAGTGAAGAATGTGCATGAAGCTTTCATAACAATTTACAAATAACTATGAAGCCTCTGTTAACTTTCGTAAAATCAAAGCATTGATTTATTTGTTGTGTACTTGTGTGAAATATCTTTACATTATTAAATTCTAGGCAGTTTAATTATATTTTCAACTACTATTGTTGCTTAAGGCAATTTAATTTATTATGTATAAGAGTGCTTCCATGGCATTCAGTGTCCAAACTGGCCAATGCACGAGTATCGACATCTCTATCGTTGTTGTTCTGATGTAAATTCACCAATCCAAAAGTTGTCAAACTCTTGCATGTTATTTTAAGATGTATGTGATACTGCTTTCTACATATTAAAGGGGACGGAAAGCGGGGAGAGAGATGGAGATTATAACAGAATGCTATCTAGATATTTGACACTCGAGTATTTTTTTTGAGGTGAAAAAGTGAAAATTGAGAGAGTGGAAAGGAAACATGCGAGTCAAGGTAGATTGCATGATCCGCCCTTTGCATTGGCAGGCCTTGATTCTAAACTCACCCATAATGGGCCCCATGTATGACGGTTGAAGTTCTATTGTGGCCCGAATTTTCGTTAAGTTTATTTTTCATAATTTGAGTTGTGCAGACTTGCTGGTACGGAACTTTTCATACTACTTTGGAGATTTTGTGTTGTATCTGTAAGAAGTTATTTAGGGTGCGGGGGGTGATCAATCCCTGGCATCACTTCTATAGCATTCAGGCTGACCTGGCTCATACATTAGTTTCGTTTCTTACCTGTGGTACACGCCTTGTTTAAATATTCACCAATGGGAACCATATAGATAAAGGGCAGCCCCATGCACGAAGCTCTGTGATGCGCAGTGTGTGGGGAAGTTTCAAACTACTTTGCGTCTATGGTACGCAGCCTTTGAAACCTTTGCAAGAGGCTGTTTCCATGAGCCACTGAGTCTTTTAAAGTAAGCTGTAGAAGATGCCAGAACAACAACCAAAGCCATTCCCTCCACCATGTAGGATGCTAAGAATTACTTTCCCAAAACACTATTTATCACCTCCCTTTATTACTGCTCCTCCAGTAGATATTGATGGCATTCAATGTACTTGCGTTTGAAGTGGTGCATGCTCTAAGTCTAGAATTGGGAAGTTAAACACGAATGTAGAAAAAAGAAAGTGGTCGCTAACAGTGCACCAATCTTTTTGGATGGAATTTTATGTACCAAGAAATTTCTCTTAGTGATTTAAAGACACGTCTATGTATCTAGCCAATTGTAAACAAGCCATGCATAGTTTATAATAACTCTAATGATCAGTAATGTTATCTAGTAGATTGCTAATCCGATGTATTAGGTTTTACCTGGAATGTGAATATGGAAAGAAAAGGATTTGGAAATAAGAGGGGGAAAAGAACAAAGTTCTTGTTGTTTATGGGGAAAGCTTAAGGTTTAACCAGCTTGAGATGTGGCACATTGGGGTTTTCTTCTTTTGAGTAGAGCGTCAGTATAAAAATTGGGTGGATGATGGCAAAGTCTTGGTAGTGTTGCACACTGTATAAATGCTGATGTCCTATTTGCACTTGCAGCTTTGTTCAGATGGGGTGTGATATTGCAACAAAGATCTCGCTTACGGCTGAGAAACAGCAGGGAGAAAGTGAAGTTGCTTGAGCAGGCAAAGAGACTATATGAAGATGCACTCGATATGGACTCTGACAATTCTCGCGTAAGAGAGGCCTTATCCGCATGCATGCTTGAGCTGGACTATAAGCACTCGTAGTAGCATTTACCGCCGAAACTCACAGGAACCATTATGTTTTCCCTTCTCTAAGCTCTATGCATCGGGCCTGGAATTTTGTCTCTCCAATAATTATCCGATGACCGTGCTTTAGGCGGGGCACTCTTTCAAGTACTGTGCATCTGTGTAAGTAGTTAATAAATGAGGAAATAAGGAGGAGGGCAATTGAAACAAAGCCAAATAATCACAATAAGATGACACTGTTTCTGTTTGGTGCTCGACCAACCTGGTGTCTGAACAGAGGGGGCTTTAATTTAAATTTTTGAGTTTGGGGAAAAAAAAAGAAGGGGGAAATAAAAAAAAAGCCAAATAATCACAATAATATGAGTTGGACCAACCTGGTCTGTAAGATTATACATGTATTAAAATCCATTGCTGATTTGGGGTTACTCTAAGTGTGTGGCAGGAGTCAGTTGAATCTTGAAGTTTCAACTCATTCTTTCATGGTTCTTCTATTTGTCCATTTAGCAAGCACATTGCCCCCGTCTCCTGTTACCCAGAATACTTCTGGTTTTGGGATTTGTGCGGCTCGTTTTTCAACTGTAGTCCCATGAATCCATGATAGCTATTAAAAATGCCAGATGTCTTTGTAATGTGGTGATTGTACATTACATTTAAGATGAAATTCACATTGCACTGAATTACATGTCTGCCTCATTTCTGATGCACTTGAGCCAAAACCAGTATTTTGAAACTTCTTTTGCTGGTCTTGTTAAGGATCAGGGTTCTGTTTTCTTAATTTTGCTCATACGACCTGTGAATCTCCTCCTGCTGTTGGAAACCTAAGGTGCATATTTCTCCAAACTATTTAGTCTCATATGGGGAATGAAATCCGCTTTCCTGTCAGTTCACAATGATAGTTTGTGGTGGGGAACTTTCGATACCGGTGGCGACGGATAGCTTTTATTGAGTTGAAAACAGATGGGCGGAGTCAAAATCGTGGTGCGGTGGTGGAAGAGCTGTTGATGGTTGTGTGACGGTGGAGAAGGTGGAGTCAAGAGCTGGGGCGGTGTTCGGCAACGTGGGCGGTCGTGTGGAGGTGGTAGTACTTAAGTCTACAAATAGAGATTTTCATGTGCATTCTTTAGATGCGCTCAATTAGTCTCCCAAATGAATGTTGTTGGCCCTAGGTGCTGATTTATTAATCTGTAAGATATACTTTTGGTAGCTTCTCTGCCCCCCAAAAGAGTAAAGTCTAAAAAAAAAAGAGTATTTTTTTAAAAATCGAACCTACATTAGTAGCTGCATTGAGGCCTCTGGACCAAGAAAGAGAGGATCACAAGATTACTCCTTTGGGTATTATTTACAACATATTATTTGATGCGGTTGCGAGGGTGGGCGAGTGTGTTTTGAGTGATTGTGGAAAAAAGTGTAGAAGATCAGAGTATGTAGGGATGGATTGAAGGTTGGATGTTAAAATGCAATATCTATACTCAATTTCGCAAGTATTGAAATATCGGCATTTATATAATTTTTATATATGTATGTATGTATGTATATAAATGTGTTTATTGCAAAGAATATTTAAAGTGAGAAAGGTGTTAGGTGGTGATAAATGGTTCAAGTTCCTTACTTGTAAACATGACGAGAGAGTCACCATCCTATATTTCTGTCCTTAATATTTTTTTTTTTTTGGGCACATACATTAATTTAGTAGTTGGGTCGAATGATAAGTTCGATAGAAACAAAATAATATCCTGTTGAGGTGGACGATATGCCTGTCAACATTTCTCTATCAGGCTAACCGGATACCATTCTTTTCTAATTTCTGTTTGGACCATTGCTTGATTTTGATTAACTATAATATTGTTTTGTGCTGGTCAAGTTGATGTCTTCTTACATAAAGCAGGCCACACGCTTCCTCCACTTAAATGAAGTCTGGTCTGGAGGACCTTAGGAGTTCATGTATGATGAAGTCTAGGAAAACTTTTTGATTTTTTTTTTAGTCTCATTAATATGCCAAAAACATACCACGACTCAAAAGTACCTTTTGTCACGGTTCCGTCTATGATGGTCATTGAAAATCCGACATAACAACATGGGTGTTCAACACCACATCCGATTCTTAACGGTCATTGTAGATGGAAGTTTAGCGGAAAAATACTTTTGGGTCGTTGATACAAGTTTAGAATATTGGCGAGATGAAAAACATTTCAGATATTGGTTTCCTGCAATAAAAAAAAATTTAGAATTCAAAATATTTCGGTTTAAGGACAAAAAGTACATAAATCAGTTAGTATTGCTTACGAAAATGGATGAACCAAATACATTTTCATTGCCTACTAATATTTTCCAAATAATTTTAGTTTGCAAAACAAATGCACCCTAAAAGCCATTTAATCGAGGAGACCTTCCAATGTATTTTCTCCCGTCATTACCGAGAAGAAAAAAAAAACCAAACATTTATACCGCTCGCGACGTTGACATGGACATATTGACATAAAGCTACCATTTCAAAAGTACCAAGTTTACAAGACATTTATGGGAGCAACACCTACATAACTTTGTGCTAATATATTCTGGACCACAAAAAGAGAAAAAAAAAAAAACACCCAACAGACATCAATTCCACACAAACATGTCTGAACCTGTCACTTATGACCTTCCACTAATAAAGAAAAGAGTTAAATGGTAACGATCATTGAGTTGGTGCGTCGAGGGAAAGCCACCAAAGGTTTTAACAAAGAAGTAATAAAGACAAAGATGAAAAAGAAAGATGGCAGGTGGATGAAAACAACGTAGGAAGGTGGATAAGAGCGTCACGGGGTACTCTCTCTCTATCTCATCCCCTCCAACCTCCATGTCTTCTCTCCACTTTCCTTCGTTTTCTATCCATAAAATCACACAAATGGTCCACGAAACTCCTTTAGAACGATAACATTAATTAGTATCAGAGCCAGATTCGGCAATGGATCCGAGTGTATGCTAAGCCCAGACGGAAAGGGAGTCCTACGTCATTTGGGAGAAGCCAACCTACTTTGCATATAACTTTCGAGCTTGCCTTCAGCTCACAAGAGCTCTTTTGGGGATGAGAATATTAATTGTGATTCATAAACTTTGAATTTATTTAATGTCTTTCTAAACTTTAGGGATAATATTGAATCCAAATTTTTAGTTTATTGAATGCGGTCCCTGATATTTTTTGTAGATATTTAACTTAAATAGCTATAGAAGAATATATACTGTTGTCAAATTCAAGAAAAGATAATATTGAATATTTTCATATAGTTTAGGGAATTTAAAAGATTGAGGGATAATATTAACATTTTCACATAGTTTAGGAGATTGAATATTTACTAAAAGTTGAAATCACATTAAACAAATTAAAAATTTAGAGTTAATATTATATATTGGAATAAAGTTTAAATATTATATTAAATAAATTAAAAATTTAAGGACGCATTGCACCTTGATCCACAATTTAAAAACGATTTGTGTTGTTATCTCTTCCCTATCTCCGTGTTCATATTTATAATCACTGGGCTTGACATTTCAAAAGTTCTGTTGTTTTTTTTTTTAAATCTCTTGTTATTTTCCTTCATTTTGTTAAATAATATTTCTGCGAGCACCACGACAGCTTGTTGGTCTCGACTACGTGTCTTTCTCGCTCTGCACTTGCACACTCCCCAGAAGCAAATAGAAGCGGCACGAAGCCCTGACATTTCCGTTCGACGGGGGCCATTTTTCGTCTCCGACCCAGAAAAGTACGGAGAAAGCAGAGAGCGTTTCTGACGTTCGAGAAAGCACCTGAAATCGGTGATGGTCGATTCAGGATTCCTCGTTTTTTTAAAAGGGTCTTTGTATTTTTGAATTCTCTGTGCGTGTCTTGGTGGGTGGGTGGGTGGTTGAGAGAGAGAGAGAGAGAGAGAGTTTTGGAGATGTACATGGGCTCGATGAGAAAGTCGTTCAAGGACTCTCTGAAGGTGCTTGAGGCAGACATTCAGCATGCGAATACCCTGTAAGTTCTTGCCAAAAATTCTCTTGTATTGTAATGAATTTGAACTTTCTGTAGTTTTTATGGGGAAATTTCCTCTTCTGTGTAGTTGGGTTTGATGGTCAGTGCTGCATTTATGGGATTAAATCGTTTCTTGAGGAAATTAATCTCAGATGGGTGAATTTGCTTCATTGACTTTAAATGCTTGCCTCACATTTTCTGGGTTATTTGTGTCAGCTTGTAATTACATGTCAAAGCAAGCTCCAGGTCTCGATTCCCTTCTGATTCTTCAGTGTTTTTAGTTCTCTTGTTTAGTTGAATCTTTGCTGTTTTGTTTTCTCAAATTGCCTTTTTTTTTTTAACAGCAATTCTGTCCTCTGAGGTTCCTGCATTTAGTTTATTGTTCATTTGCATGAGCCCACACGAGAATGCTCGATTTGTGTATTTGATGACATGGCTGAAGATGATTTTATTCCCACCCTTTATGTCTCGCATTTCCATTATGATGCTTGATTTTGGACATTATATGATTTGAGCAGAATGAAGATTTGCTATGTGTTGAATAATTTAGAAGGCGTATGAGTTTTGCTTACTCTTGATAAAAAGTCTTATTCTTGGTAAGTTGCACTCTGCGGTCTGGATGAATGCTTTGTAAGTTCCTCGGGCAGCATGTGAAATTCCGGGGGCATAAGGTTTTCGAAACTTCTCCATTGCAGATTTCATGTCAATGTTCTCCATTAGTTTAACTAGACTTGCTGCAATGCAAGGGTAAGGCTGCATTGACAATGGTGAGGGGAGCCCTGTTCCACCATGTGTTCAAGAACTCGCAAAAGCAGTTTGCGAGTATGTAATGAGTTCTTTTGTACGTTTTGCCTTTTGTCTCTGTACATTTTGCTTTTTGTCTCTTTCTCTAGTAAGGTGAATTGGGAAATAGAAGGCAGAATATGTCAATACCTGCACGAGTTACTTCGCTCAATAATGTTTCCATAGTTCTTAGTGTTAGATCAGTTTTATGTGCAGTAGTTGAATGTTTGTATCACATGTGGTACAGAGCATCTGATTTTCCAAGGGATTATGACGGTGCTTGTCTTCAGATGAGATTGTCGTACAGTCCAGCTGCACATTTCTTTCTTTTTCTAGTGCAGTGGGCAGATTGTCACTTAGCTGGTGCCCTTGGGTTGCTGAGAATTCTGATTTACAAGGTAAAAATGGAAAGCGAAGTTCTGAGTTCTACTGTGATATAGCTTTATTGAGTCATATTCGTGAAAGGAAAATTGCTGAAAACAGGAACTCCTCTTGTTCTCTAGGTCTATGTTGATGGCACAACAACCATGTCAACCCATGAAAGAAAAGCTAGCACCAGAGAGTTCTATGGTAATCAAATTCTAACTCCCTTCATTCAAAGTCAAGTTGGCGATCCATTTGGATTAGTTATTTTGACAATGCTCTTGTTCCTGCTGCTGTCAGCGGTAATTTATCCATCATTACTGCAACTTCAAAAAGGTGTGACTGATACTGAAGATAGAAGGCAGAAGACTGTGTGCGTGGAGAGGTATAGAAGGAGAGAAGAGGAGGAACATAGGCAGTATGCAGATATAGAATTTGAAAAGGAAGATGAATGTGGAATATGCATGGAAATGAATAGTAAGATTGTGCTGCCCAACTGCAGCCACGCCATGTGCCTCAAATGTTATCGAGAGTGGTACTCTCTCTCTCTCTCTCTCTTACATGTGTGTTGATGTGCGTGGGCCTGCCTGCATGGGGTCTTCGAGTGTGTGCCTGTGTTGGCATATGTTTATGTCGATTGTGTGCTTGCCACAGTGACAAAAAATGTACAACCCATTGTGTTTGCCTGTGTTGGCGTATGGTTTGGGTCTAGACCCCTGCTTGAATATGTTGGTTTGCAATTTTCCCAAATTGAACTGTGCTCAGTGCTATGTGTCTCTGTAGAAAATTACTTTTGCATGGTTCGTGTGCTTTGCATATTCTAGACAGTCGGTAATTGGTTTACTGATGGCTAGATGTACCTTTTGAGGATTGTAAACTGCATATTGGAGGAAGAGATGTTAGAATTTTCCAGCGAAAGACCAGTTGATTGTCGGTGTATATGGTCAGATTAAATAAAATATAAATTGTCATTAGCAGTGTTTTCGGGTACTAAATCTCTTCCGTGTCCAGTTGTAAAAAATTCTATATCTGTCTTGTGTCCTTTTTAGTGCATAGGAGTGATTAGACATTTCAGAAGTTTGATGTATGTCCACTTGGATTTGTAGCTTTGCGAGGTAGGAAATGTGGGAAAGCTAGTTGAGGGAGTGGATGGGTTGCTTTAGAGAATTGGTAATCTGGTGACTTTCTTTGTTCAGAGAGCAGTTGCTTTTGAAGACCAATAGTTGTTTGAAAATGGCAGGTAGTCTTAGAGTGTGACATTGTTAGCCTGCTTTAGATAGTAATTATTAAGCTTCCCAGAAACTTAGCAGATACTGAGGACTTAGTGGGGGAACCTTCATCTATTCTTGTCTTTCCAACGTAGTTATAGATCCTATGAGGTGAGTACAAGTCAGGTTCTTGCATATACCGTGAACAGGGACTTTTTTTTCTTTTGGGTCAGATCCATGAACATCGACTTTAGGGAGTTGTTATTTGTGCGCACTCGTGGATACATATTGGCATGGTTCAATAAATCATGTGCAAAAAGACTTGCATCCTATGAGAGTATCGTGAGCATTTCAATGTAGCCCAATTGATGAACTTTGGTCTTCAAAGTTTTATCCTGGATAAGGTGGGGACATATGATAACTTTGGGTTTCTGTCTGCTGGAAAAAGGGAAGAGAACCATGGTTTTGTTGTCTCTTGCTTTTGTCCGTATGGATTTCTCTTTACCAGTTGTCTTGTGTGGACAATTTATGTGTGGACATCCAGTTGCACAGTCAAGAATGACGAGTCTGACGAGTGGTGAGGGATGTACAAAAGTTATGCAAAGTTGGATTTGATTTGAACAAGCTTTTGTCCGAAATGGGTTTTGCTTTTCAATAAATGCAATTCCACCATCACCCTCCATAACTACCTCTATAATGCATTATTCATGGATTAGGGAGTTCACTTTTGATTCTCCTCGTTGCATCCACATAAATTCTTCTTTCAGCAAAACATTCAGATTAAAGTTTTCAAAGATATTGCTTGCAATATCTGATAGTTAGTGGGAGTTCAAATTCGGTAGTTCCCTGTCAAAGGTGAATAACCTTAATAAGGTTACCAGTTCTTATCAAAGCATTCTGAAAATCTCCTTTACAGTTTCAGACTACTATAAAATGAGTTTAATTTGTTTCATTTTCATGTGGTCAGGGCTGTTTTTTAAGGATTATAAGTGCTATTTTTCACGTTTATGTTGAAGTTTGGACGGTCAAAATGGGAACTTGATCAGTTATTTGCCATCTGCCAACATGCACCAAGAGCAGTTAATCTAGGTTGCGATGCATTATTTTTCTGGGTTCTCTAATCTTGTTTGATTTTTAGCCGTAGTCCATCATCAAGTGAGGTTAAGTGAGGTTATCCAGTTATATGATTCATTTGGCCGAGTCCCGTACGAAGATCAGTTGCTACAGCAACTTCGATCTTTTACACTAGCATTGCTGTTCCAGTTTCTCCCATTGACTGCGGGGTTTGTGTGGAAATCCTCTCATGTGGCCTCATTGTGACATCACAGGCGGACGAGATCACAGTCGTGCCCCTTCTGCCGGAACAACCTCAAGAGAGTAAACTCGGGCGATCTTTGGATATTCATGGACAGCAGGGACGTAGTTGACGTGGCGACCGTGACGAGGGAGAATCTTCGGAGGCTTTTCATGTACATAGATAAGTTGCCTCTGGTCGTTCCTGATAATCTCTTCGAAACATATGATTCTCACATAAGGTGATTAAAAACCGTTCGAAACCGAAGCCCGTTGTCCGAGCTTGTTCTCCTCCTTGATGGGATCCTTACATTTTAATCCTGATATGAGGGACAACATTGGAGGTTGTTGGTTAGTCCTGCCTCTTCATGTCAGAAGAACCAGCCTGGTTTATTGTGGGCTGAAGGGTGAAAGTTCAGATCAGAGTAGGTGGTTCATCTTCATCAGAAGTTCTACATAAATATCTGCACTTACCAATTCTCACATCTGTATATATAACTTGTAAAGATTCTTAGTGGGTTCAGTACTCTCTTTTGGCCTTCAAAAGAGAGAGAGCTTTTACTAGTTCAGCAATCCTGTTGTTTGGCTAATAAGTGACATACATTCATGGACCATAAACAAGTGGCCAAGTGTTTGCCATGCCAATGGCTCGTCGGATTCTGATCGAAGTGCATCAATTGCAAAATTTGTAAATAAATTGCGAATTTCATGTACTGAGCAATTGAAATCGCAATTTCTTATAAAATGATTGAGAGGAAGTCAGCATATTCATATGGTAAAGCCTAATGTATGTGGGAAATGATGATCAACATGACATCTACTAGTGAACTATAGTCAAATTTTTCTACAAAAAAAAAAAAAAAACTATAGTCAAATTTTTCGACCGAAAAAAAAAAGTCAAATATGTACTGAGGTAACTCTACTCATGCATTTCATTACTAAAAAACAACCTGATTTCTTTCCGAAAAAAATAAGCTGACCTTAATATTTTACATTAAATGCATCCTAAGCTAATGGATGATATGATCCACCCAATGAGGATAAGTGCACCTACATATGAATTAAAATGTACCTACGAAGAAAATAATTTATCCCTAATGCAAATTCGATAGTTCTTTTTTTTTCATTTTCATTAATCACTTTTTCCATCTTTATTTTCATTCCTAAAGTAACATGATCTAACATCTATATTACCCTAAAACATGCCAATGCAACAAAAAATCAGCTAAGATTACATACAGCTAGACGTAAATTTAAATACTCCTAAAAAAGTGTTTTAATCACAAAAAGGACCTCTTTTGTGTTTTTTGAATCATTTTTATATATATTTTTCTATATATCTAAAAATATCATGATTGGACACTTAAATTACGCTAAATACATCAAATAACTACAAATAGACCACTATAACACAAATTACCACCACGGTAAGGCACAAAGGTGCGATTTTTTTATCTCGAAAACACATCTCAAGATGCCCTGGAACTGCTGGGCCCTTATCAGGGCCAAATTAGAGCCCGAAGAGCATTGTTCAGAGCTCTAACGACGTTGGACAGCGGGCTCTCGGTGATCATTTTCGGCTTAAATAGGCCTGAATGGTCGCGGTGGCATCCCGATCTGATCGTAAGGCCCAGTATGATGTGAAACTACATTAACAACACTAATGAGGGTTCTAAATCAATCTATTAACACAAGCTAAATTAGGGGTGTCAAAATCGAACCGGACCACTAATCGAATCGAAAATTTGGTGCATTTCGGTTTGGATAATTGAAAGATAACCATTCTCTATTCTTTTTAATATAGCAATTTGGGAAAAAAATAATATTTTTATTTATTCATTTTCATTTTTCTTTATTTTCTTCTTTTTCCCTTTTTTGGTGCAAAGGACCGGTGACTCTCACTAGCTTGTGGGGCAAGGGTGTGAAGGCCCTTGCTGGCCCTCAGCCATTAGCTAGTGGCCCCGCCGGCCTTTGAAGAAAATAAGGAAAAAAAAAAAAAAAAATCATAAATCATAAAAAGGAAAAGGAAAATCAGAAAATCGAATCAGATTTTTGGTTCCTTTTATATGCAGTTCGGTTCATTCGCTTACCCTAACGGTTCGGTTTGGTTCGATTTTTTTAAAAAACTAAATTGAACCGAGCCATTGACACCCCTACTAAGCACCTAGTAGAAAAATTTTGTAAATAAAACAAAGCAAAGCGTGAACTAACAAAAAGATGATACTTCTGAGCATATAAGCTTTTAAAGACTTCATGGGTTGATCACGGTCGTTTCAAGTTCTTATAATCACCTTGTTTGACTTGTTTACCCCCGTAGAAAACTACATCACCGTAGTTAGTCTTCGCCAAGCTCTTTAAGTTATCATGGATATCATTACAGTCTTTCCAATATCACCTTGAATATATGCATCTATCGTAATAGATATTATACGGACGATAGTTTCGGAATCATTGAAATTTCATAGGGATTTTTCCAACAAGAGAGTTCGGATGTGTGAAAATATGAGAGCAAAATGAAAGTGGAAGAAAGAAACAAAGTGAAAGTGAAAGTGGCGTGAGGAGTCGAGGGTGAGATAGATTGAGAGAAAGGAAAAATACATCTCATTCGGCGGTTCATTCATTGATCCAAAGTTGACTTATTCCAGTCAAACTGAGAAAGTTCACCTTGACCGAAAACACATCCTTTGATGGTCCTGCATCATTTTGTTCATTCAGTTTCTTCTGTACATATAATTTAGGGACACTAAAGTTTAGAGATCGGGCCGATGATGATTTCAACTATGGAATGCTCGGGAGCTGGTCAACTCCGAAAATCTCTGGTTGACTTTTGCGACGGACCACGAGGACGTGGTCGGCCCAGCCCACAACATTGGCTCCCTCTCCACCTCAGTTGGATACCTCCCCTTATTCTAGAGGCTTTTAGAAGAGCCTATAATTATCCTACCACAGCACCCATGAGCTCCTTAATATGCAATGCACTGTTGGACCAAAAAGAAGAAAAAACATGCACTGCTGCAACAGATTTCTCTCTCCTCCCATTGGCCAGCCAATGCTCTCTCTCCCACCGATCGACAACAAGCCACCTACCAACCTTTGTTGTCGTCCTAATCCTTAAAGCCAACCTAAACCGAGCTCTCTCAAGCCTTAGCATCGCTTCCCGAAGCCTCTATTGTCGCCACAACCAATCATTTGCTACTCTGAGGCCTCTCGAGCTAGGGAGGTCATAGTTCGTCGAGATATGGTCATGCTTCTTAATCAAGCCCGCATTTTGGGATGTATAGTAGGAGCGGACCCAAACGATCCGATCAAGAGTTCTCTAGGACTGTTAATATCAATGATCATGGATTTTGTGGTGCTTGAAATACAAATCCCACTCTCCATCCTCCCGAATCCTGTACGACTATGTCAAAGTCTTTGGCAAAATCTCATGATCTCATCAATCTACCGCTGGAAGTCTTCAACATGGATTCCAAATGCCGTAAAACACGCACTCGTACTACTGACCTCTTAGTTCCAAGACACTTGATCTACTCCATTTTAGCTTTTCCGATTTACCCATTTGGGGCAATCAGCTAGGAGTACCATGAACTAAAACAATCCGAAAGGAAAGCTTAAGCTTATGGGCATCAAGTTCAAAGGAGAATTGTCCGACCGGATTTAAATGCCTTAAAAATAATTTTTTCCCCTATGCAACATTGATCAACAACAAATATAAGTAACCAAACACAGGTTGAGTGAGCTCCGCTATACATTAATGTGTAACCAAATCACATCTTAAGGAGATTGGATAGTGAGCTTCCATTGATAAAATAATCGAGTTAATTAATTAAGGAATGAAAAAATAATTGAGTTATTATGACCGTCAACTATGTTATACTAAATTGAATTTAACCCATATTCAATTCTAATGACATGAATAGGATCAATTGTAAACTAACCCTATATATGATAAGTTAATTATTTTTTAGTTTTCAAACAAAAAATAAATTATTTTTTAGTTTTTTTAATAAAGGACTAAACCTTAGGACATCTAAACATGACATAAGTGACCTTATTAAAGAAATATGACCTAATAATGCAATGCATAGCTTAAATATGATTTCTATATAAGACTACTAAATAACATGCAATATATCACATGGATACTAACCAATTAATTATATATGAGATATTTATGCAATACTTTTATGATTTCCTTTGAAAGCTAAAATAGGAGACTGCCTAATTTGCATGATGACCTACTCTAGATTAGGAAATATTGAATCCTCCTTTAAATTAAGTTACTTATTACATGATCCCTAAAAAAATGCAATTCTAAATTAGGAAACTTAGATGAATCGATCTAACCTAAATGCAATAATTTTTTTTTGACATTTTAGTAATGGGAATAAATCCTAAATTAATGAGATACGATATTATAAGCCCTACATGGTAGACGATATGTTAAACTTTCACCGTAATTAGGAAACATCTTTAGTCTCAAAGATCAAATCTCCAATTTTGATTTAGTGTTGCTCTTCAAAGCAATTGAGTTGTGTCATCGGTTTCAAGAATTATCTCTTTCAATGTGTTTTCGACTACTTTTAGATGCGCTAAATTTAAGGATTAAAAACGAGGGATATTAACGTGGGGACATTATATCTTTTGGTTTTAGAGATAAAATCAAAAATTTATAAAGTGGCTTTAAATTTTTGTAGACCAAAGTTTTGAGAAATAGTTCGCGTGCAATACTTGGAGATCCACACGAAGTAGATGAGAGAGAATTCAAAATCCTCTCTTCATTATCATTGCATTTTCACTACGTTGAACTTAGATCAATCTCATTAGGCTAGATGCCTTTTATGTGTTTGCTTATTTTCTGAACTTATAGTAGCATCTTGTTGAACAAATAAATGTCATTTTTTCCCTTAATGATTAGTCTCGTGTATGAGGGTTTTTGCATTCTTGAAATCGGCATTTCCTTCCATATGATTGCACGTCAATATTAATGTCAATGAATAATGGACGGAGAACCCAATTTGGATATTGCATGTACATTTGAATGCCTCGAAAATTATTCTTTTCCCCTATGCAGCAAAAACTTCGTGAATGCCTTGGTCAACAATTGATCGGATCAAGCAAAAGCGGTTTGTCATTAAGATTCACAAGCATGATGGTATCTTCACAACGATGAATCCGTTCACAAACACTTGGGAGTTGCTGAGATTTTGCTCAAACTAGTATATGCTCAAACATGGTGCCTGCAAATAGTCAAAATGACGCTGCCTTCTACATATAACGAGAAATAATGTTATTTCTATTTGAACGAAAGATAACTTGGAGTGCTATCAAATGACATTGTTCTCACCAAATAAGCCAGCGTGGTTTGAAAGCCAATTATGGGATTTTGTGGGTGTGTGAGAGAGAGCTTCAACTTAATTTTGCAAAGAAACCCTAAGCCCAACTCTTGTACCAATCCAAAATTGGGTCGTTACCATAGCTCACGTGATCTCGAACTTAGTTTCTTGGTTTCGTCATCGATTATAACCTTCAACTCAAGTGCACCCATTTCTCTCTACATTAGTTAATAGACGATCCAAAATCATTTATGCTTGAAAGAACATTAGGAATAGGAACTCTATAGGCAAAGTCATTGAGGCAAGCCAAAGCCTAATTAAGTGGGCAACTTCACGAGATGGCTGCCCATTTCACGCCTCCATTGGTTTGGCAGGCCATTAGCGGTTCGTCCGATTCAAGCGTCCTTAAGCTCCTAACTTCAAACTGTTTTAGGAGTAGGCCACTCTCTAATTGCTTTTACCTTCGCCTCATCCACCTCTAGTCCCTCGGCGAGCAATAAAAAACCCCAAGAAAAATAGCTTATTAGTTAGGAAAATGCACTTCTTAAGATTTATATACAACTTATTATCCGGCAATGCTGTTAACACTTCCCTCAAATGCATCAAATGATCCTCCTCGGTTTACTATAAATCAGGATATCATCAAAATAAACTACGATGAATTTGCCAATAAAAGATTTCAGAACCTAATTCATAAGCCTCATGAAAGTATTATTTGGGGCATTAGAAAGCTCGAACGGCATCACCATGCACTTGTACAACCCCTCGTTTGTCTTGAAAGTTCGAAGTGACCATGGAAGGTCACGTCCAGGTTGCCGACATGCCACATCAATTTAGGTTTATGGCGGTAAGATCCATGCGAATGTGAGTGTTCTTGAAAATCTTATACTTTCTTTGAGTCTTTTTCTTTTGGATCTTTAGATGTTCGGCTTTGAGAGATTACTAAACACATACTTTATTGTGTGGAGATTTATCTACATGAGAACACCACGATTAGTGGGGGAGGCGAGGCCTTCATTGCCTTTCTTTGTGTGACCGCTGGCCGCTAGCCTCACCAATGCAGTTGTGTGACCGCCACCCGTTAGCCTCACCAAGCAGCCCCGCTATGCCCGGCGCTACCGGGGAAGGGGGAGAATGGTAAGAAGAAGACAAAGGGAAGGGGAAGAATGGGAGGAAGAATGATTGTGGACTCTCTAGACATGTGCGGGACTTAGATGTTTGTTTTAGTTGCATCATCAAGTGGGTCAATCCCGAGTCTTCATAGACTTCATCGATCTTGTAGGAATCATTAATATGGACAAAGACATATGGATATAAACGCAGTGGGAGACATGCGCCTGTTCAATGATATAGCCAAAGGCTGACTCTTTTAAGGCCTTCGGTGGACAACGGCACTTGCTACTTTTATAGTGCCCAAGTTTGGCTATGAAATGGCACATAGACCCCAATTAATGCCGATCGGTGCCTACCACTCGAGGCACAAAGTTTGAAGGCACAAAGATGATTGAAGAGCACTCTAAGCCAATGTACTTTGTAAGGGAGATTAGAGATTGCTACTCCGAACCTCTCATGCTAAGGAGGTCGAGTTGGATGAGATGATGGTCCTAGACAGTTGCTTCTTGATCGAGTGGCTCTGTATTTTGGGATGCATTGTAATAGCAAACCAAAGGGTCCGATCAATTCTCCAAAGCTGTTAATTTCAATGATAATGGATGGAGAACCTTATTTGGATAATGCATGTACATTTGAATGCCTTAAAAATTGTTCGTTTCCCTATGCAAGCAAAAACTCCGTGAATGCCTTGGTCAACAATTGATTGGATCAAGCAAGAGCAATTGTCACTAAGATTCACAAGCATGATGGTATCTTCACATCAATGAATTCGTTCACAAACAAACAGGGAGTTGATGAGATTTTGCTCAAATTATTATAAGCTTCAATCAATCATGGGGGGTTAAAAGTGAGATGTGATCACTTGTTTCATCATCCGAGGGGCTTTGATTGGGTTTTGAGAAAGATGAATTAGACATAGATGTGGGTCAAATCATTTATAGTGCCTAGTTTAGGATTGAAGGGAAAGAAGTTTTGCATGCTCTAAAATCGATATTTCAATTACTTAGTCTAATTTGTAGCTTTGGAGCTACTTTGGGATTCTTGTTTGCATATGTAGAAATGGAAGATGAGGCTATTAGACAAATATATGACTTATGTACATAAATATAAATATAAGAGGTTATGGGAGAGTTTTAAGCTATGGAATAGTAAAATCATTCATGCAATACATGCTGCATCTTTTCTTAATATTGCTTACATGTGTAGCGAGAAGTTGGGATTGATTTTACATTGACAAGATTGGGGATCGTGAGCTTTCCGTTGATGAAATAATCGAGGTAATTGGTCAATTGAAAAGTAACCGAGTTATTGTGACATGCAAACTCGTTATACTAAATTGAATGCAAATGAATGAGTAGGATTAATTATATACTTGATCCTCTCATTTAAGATACATGAGAAGTTAATTATTTTTTTAGTTTTCTTTTAATAAAGGACTAATCCACGGACTCGAGTAAGGCCACTTCATTTATTATTAGTACACTTGTTAAATATAGGGTTGGTTGCAATCCGAATAAGGCCGTTGTTGTCACAATGAAGAGGCCTTGCGGTGGTGAGATGAATCACCGGATCGATAGAAGCTCGCATAACCAAACCACTTTACTAGTAGCTGCAGACATAGCCCAATATTTTGCCTCTCGCACCGGATTTAGATACAATGTGCTGCTTTTTGCTCTTTCAAGAATAATTGGACGTAGAAGTGGGTCAAATCATTTGCGAAGTACCGAGTTTAGGATTGAAGGGTAAGATGTTTTGCATGCTCTAAAATCAATATTTCAAGTACTTCGTCTAGTTTGTAGCTATGGTGCTACTTCAAGATTCTTGTTTGTAGCTGTAGAAATGGAAAATAAGGTTGTTAGACAAATATATGAGACTTATGTACATAAATATCAAAGGTTATGGGAGAGTTTCAATGTATGGAAGAGCAAAATCATTCATGCAATACATGTTGCTGCAGCTTTTCTTAATATTGGTTACATGTGTAACGAGAAGTTTACATTGGATGAAGATAAAAGGGCATTGATTTCACATTGACAAGATTGGGGATCGTGAGCTTTTCGTTGATGAAATAATCGAGATAATTGGGCAACCGAAAAGTAACCGAGTTATTATGACATGCAAACTATGTTATACTAAATTGAATGCAAATGACATACATAGGATTAATTATAAACTACTCCTATCATTTAAGATACGTGAGAAGTTAATTATTTTTTAGTTTTCTTTTAATAAAGTACTAATCCATGACTCGAGTGCACAAAGATGAATGAAGAGCACAAGCTAACGTATTTTGGGATGCGTAATAGTAAGAGTGGACCCAAACGATCCGACCAAGAGTTCATCGAGACCGTTGATGTGAATGATTATGAATTTTGCATCATCCGAGTGGATTTCGTTGGGTTTGAGAAGGATGAATTAGATGTAGAAGTGAGTCAAATCATTTGCGGTGTTGAGTTTAGGATTGAAGGAAAAGAAGTGTTGCATGCTCTAAAATCGATATTTCTATCACTTCATCTAGTTTGTAGCCGTGACGCTACTTCGGGATTCTTGTTTGTAGCTGTAGAAGTGGAAGATGAGGCTATTATACAAATATATGAAACTTATGTACATAAATATGAGAGGTTATGAGAGAGTTTCAAGCTATGAAAGAGTAAAATCATTCATGCAATACATGCTACCGTAGCTTTTCTTAATATTGCTTACATGTGTAGCGAAAAGTTTACATTGGATGAAGATAAAAGGGCATTGATTTCACATTGACAAGATTGGGGATCGTGAGCTTTCCATTGATGAAATAATCGAGGTATTAGTCAACTGAAAAGTAACCGAGTTATTATGACATGCGCAATATGTTATACTAAATTGAATGCAAATGACATGAATAGGACTAACTATAAATTAATCCTATCAATTTAAGATATGTGAGAGGTTAATTATTTTTTAGTTTTCTTTTAATAAAGGATTAATCCACGGACTCGAGTTCACAAAGATGATCGAAGAGCGCAAGCTAAGGTATTTTGGGATACATAGTAAGAGCGGACCCGAACGATCCGATTAAGAGTTCACAATGACTGTTAATGTCAATGATCATGGATTTTGCATCATCCGAGTGTCTTTCGTTGGGTTTTGAGAAGGATGAATTAGACGAAAAAAGTGGGTCAAATAATTCATAGTGCCGAGTTTTGGATTGAAGGGAAAGTAGTTTTGCTTGCTCTAAAATTGATATTTCAAGTACTTCGTCTAGTTGATAGCCATGGCGCTACTTAGAGATTCTTGTTTGCAGCCTTAGAAATGGAAGATGAGGCTATTAGAATAATATATGGGAGAGTTTCAAGCTATGGAAGAGTAAAATACATGGGAGATTTATGTACATAAATATCGGAGGTTACAGGAGAGTTTCAAGCTATGAAAGAGTAAAATCATTCATGCAATACATGCTGCTGCAGCTTTTTATTAATACTGCTTACATGTGTAGTGAGAATGTTTACACCGGATGAAGCAATGAAATGTGGATTGATTTCACATTGACAAGATTGAGGATCTTGAGCATTGCATTGATGAAATAATCGAGGTAATTGGTCAACTAAAAAGTTACCGAGTTACTATGACATGCAAATTATGTTATACTTCTTAGATGCGATGAACTTAAGTATCCTAAAATCAACCAATATTTCAAACGAAGTTAGTAAAAAGAAAACATTGTTGGGCAACTAGTTGACCCTATATGTCATTGTAAGCTACAAACGAAATAGGAATATTATCATCATTAACTATTGTCATCTTTCACTTGTGGGTCCGGTTAGTTTTTAGAACGGATGGCCGAGGAACCACCCTCACTATTCCACCACCTTTGGTTCGTGAATTTAGGCATCTGCTTTGATAACCAAATTTTGATTTAGAGTAGGCTCCAAATCCAAAAGTGAATGGATGTATTGAGCTTGTGTTGAACCGTAGGATGTTCCATTGAGCCATACCCGTGTCTACCACATGCATCGAATATGCATATACCGAAGTATGCAACTGGTCCTACTCATTTTCTTCGGGAATCGATTGTAGCAAAGCATAACAAAAAATAAATTGGATCCTTAGCTTGCCGTTGATAAAATAATCAAATTAATTAGTCAAAGGATGGAATAGTAATCGAGTTATTATGACATGCAAACTATGTTCTAATAAATTGAATGCAACCTCTATGCAAGTCTAACGACATGAATTGGATAATTATAAAGTAACCCTATTATTTAATATATGTTAGAGTTTTTTTTTTTTTTTAATAAAGATACCTAAACATGACTTTAATGACGTTATTAAACAAATATTACCTAATGATGCGATGCTTGCCTTAAATATGATTTCTATATGCTAACCAATTAATTCTGTATGAGATTTTTCTGCATTATTTTATGATTTCCTTTGAAGGCTAAAAATAGGAAATTGCCTGATTCAATTATTTCCTAATTTAAATTAGGTAATTTCCTAATTAAATTCCTCAAATATGCAATTCTAAATTAGTAATCTTAGATGAATCGATCTAATCCGAATGCAATACATTTTTTCTTTATATTTGAGTTATAGAAATATATCCTAAATCAATGACACACGATATATGAGTCATGGTTGACGATATGTTAAATATTCACTACAATCACAATGCCAAACAAATTTAATCGAGGATGCAATCTTTAGTATCAAACATCAAATCTCCAATTTTGATTCAGGATCGCTCTTAAATGCAATTGAGTCGTGTGATGTGATTTCAAGAATTGTCTGCTTTTCCGACTCCTTTTGAAGCGAGGAACTTTAACTATCAAAAAAAGGGATACGGGGTGTTATGTCATTTGGTTTTAGTTGTAAAAATAGATATTTATAAAAGTGGTTTTACAATTTTATTGACCAAGTTTCAAGAAAAAACATTCACGTGCTATAGTTGAGACGAATATCCAATAAACTGATCACTCGTTAATGTGAATTGTCAACCAAGTTCCCTCCATTTTTTACTGTTAAAAGGCATGCTAATAGATGGTATGCTGATTTGGAAGGTTCTATAGTTTGCAAAAAATAAAACCAAAAGACATATTTGCTCACAAAAAAGATGTACTTCTGCGATCAAAACTAAATATTTTTTAAGCAATGACAGAAGGTTTCTGAATTATTATTTTTATATATATAACTGAATCTCTAAACTAATGTGCTTTTCTATTTGAGTTGGTCCTTCCTTCCAATAATAGACGGATATGTGGCATTTTAGCAAAATAAACGAAATTAAAAATTGATGAACATTGAAAAATTAAATAATGGAATATAGAAAAAGGAAATTTGGAAAATAAAATAACACATAATTCCTAATTCCGACATGGGGACCGCGAACGCGAGCTCGGGATCGTGGGAGATGGCGCAACCTCCGGTGTCAAAACAACAAAATAAATGCAAAAAAAAATAGAAAAAGGACATTTGAAAAGAAAATTAGGCTCGAATCTCAAATTCGACTAGATGTAACCGCTAGCCACAAGTTCCCGATGTGGCGATGCTCGAGGTTGTGTCACATCGGCGATTGATGATTGAGTTGTGCGACTATAAGTGTCCCGTAGCTAAGGTCGTATGACCTAGGGTAAATTTGGCTCTTGTCGGGGTCAAGCGACCTCGGAGATGGAGAGCAAGAGCTCGGTAGATCTCACGGGTGTCGCCTTCGATCGCATTCCACATTTTCTCTGAAAATTACAAGTAAGTATCAATTTATCCGATCGGTATTGACATGTCTTTCAGGAGCCTATCAAAGTCGGTTCTCATTATATTTTAGCGAAAGAACTAATTCGAATAAAAAGCATATGCTTTAAAGACTCAATTGCACAAAATATATATATATATATTTGAAGAACCTCATTGAATATTTTGAAAGGTTCAGGGAATCGCGGCTTGATCCCTGCCTAATTATTAATGAAAAACATGCAGAAAGTTAGAACGAGTACAAATCCTACACCCGCCGTCGACGTCGAGCTTGCTCCTCTCCGCCGCGCACTTCCGCCGAAACCGAACGCCCGGTCGGTGGTCAGCGCTCTCCGTGGTCTCACCCCCCCGCCAACTTCGACGGATACTCCACGAAGGCAAGCTTCCGAGTTATGCTGTTTTTGTTCTGGCTTTCTTTTTAGGATATGTTGTGCTTTCTCCAACTGTAGCATTTGAGCAAGCTAAAACGACCACTATTTTTTGGTGGTTCTGTTTTGCTAGCGACGGTTCAGTTATGGGGTTTAGCGCACTGATGGCGACAGTGTTTATCGCGTTCACCGAACATCCCTTGCACACCATGTGTTTGATGGGAGTTTCAGGACAAATGGCATTGTGATGTCAAATGTATTCCGACCCAATTACCGAGAGAAATAACTTCTTGATGCATTTCTCCGAGTATTCTTAGGAGAAGTAACTGCGAAACCGAGCCGTTAAAAAAAAAACCTCTTGCCAAGCTTTCTCTGCGTTTGCTTTTGTTACTAGAGTAGATTGTTTCTCGGGCCATCTAAGGATAGGTGGAAGATGCACGTAGCTTTGGAGTTGTGATTGATCCCTCTTCTAGCTTTTCCCTTTTAAGAGATCGTTTAGGCTGAAATATGTTTTTCTTCTCTTGGCTCTATGATTTTTCTTCTTTCATTGAATGTATAGTCTTGGTAAGTTATATGTGTGAGAACTAAATTCTTTATTTGATGCAGATTTGTTGCGTTCGTGGTGACTGACACAGTTATTGGATCATGGTTACGTGGCTCATTCTGCTGAAAGCCCAATGTGGATCATCTTTCTGCTAGTGGAGGTCAGCGCATTTTTAATATCGCCTGAGTTGCAACTAGAGTAAAGAAGTTTGCTGCAATGGCCAGTAGATCGATGATCAAATGGTCTAATAAAATTACAACGTCCCTAGTCGAGAAGCTTATTAGGGCTGAAAGGGATGTACAGAGGGCAATGCTCATCTTTGATTCGGCAACAGCAGAGTATAGTAATGGTTTTCGACATGATGAGAAAACCTTTAGCCTTATCATATCGAAATTGGTTTCTGCAAATCAGTTCTGGACAGCAGAAGAGCTTCTTCAGAGAATGAAAGAAGAGCAGTGCAATCTTACAGAAGACATATTTCTCTCCATCTGCAGAGGTTATGGGCGAGTTCACAGGCCGCTGGATTCAGTGAGGGTATTCCAGAGGATGAAGCGTTTCCAATGCAAACCTTCACCCAAATCATACGTCACTGTTTTGGATATACTTGTCGAGGAAAACCAGTTGAAACTAGCTCTTAGATTTTATAAACACATGAGGGAGATTGGTGTATCACCTACTGTTGCTTCCCTCAATGTTTTGATCAAAGCTTTGTGCAAGAATAGTGGAACGATGGATTCTGCCCTTCAGATATTTTATGAGATGCCAAATCGTGGATATGATCCAGATTCATATACATATGGTACTTTGATAAATGCATTGTGTAAATGGGGGAAAATTGGTGACGCCACGAAACTATTTGAAGAGATGGAGACAAAAGGTTGTTCACCTAGTGTAATCACCTACACTTCCATGATTCATGGTCTCTGTCAATCCGAGAATTTAGATGAAGCTTTTGGATTATTTGAACAAATGGTGGGCAAAGGTATTGAGCCTAATGTGTTTACTTTCAGTTCATTAATGGATGGATTTTGCAAGAGTGGGTGTTCTTCTCAAGCAATGGAGCTTTTGGACATGATGGTTAGGAAACGGCTGAGGCCCAACATGATAACTTACAGCACTTTGATCCATGGGCTCTGTAAAGAAGGGAAAGTTTATGGAGCTTTGGAGACTCTTGACAGGATGAAGCTTCAGGGTTTGAAACCAGATGCAGGACTGTATGGCAAGATCATTGCTGGCTTTTGTGACAAGTGCAAATTTCAGGAGGCTGCCAACTCCCTTGATGAGATGATGCTAGAAGGAATCTCTCCAAATCGTTTAACTTGGTCTATTCATGTCAGAATCCACAATGCGGTTGTTCAAGGCCTTTCTGTTCATGGTGAAATAAATCGTGCTTATCAGCTTTACATAAGCACGCGGGCCAGGGAATTTCCATTGATGCTTTGACTTTCAGTGCTCTTGTTCGATATTTATTTGGGAAAGGGGATTTAGATAAAGCTTATCGAGTATTTGAGGAAATGGTACATGATGGATGTGCTCTGGACGAGGAAACATGGAAGGTAGTTGTAGAAGGATTTGTGCATTTGGAGAAAGGGAAAGAAGCTGCTAACTTATTGCCTGAATTGATTAGAGAACAATGAAAGAACCAGACAAGACTATAAGGATGTAATTATAGGTAACAGTCAATGCTGCTTGTCGCAGTTTCTACCAACTTCGTAGATGCTCATTATTTCTTTGCGATACAAATGTCATGATTTTATGATGGTCATCAACTACTTGTATATCCTTCACCTCATGAGAATTTGGCTGTCTCTTACCTTAATAGAAATTTTTCTGATCTATCTTTGTCTTTTGTGGGTGCGTGGACCTTCATTATGAAAAAGTACTTTTGGTATCTTGTTCCTTCAGAATTTCTTGTATTATTTAACTCTCCCATGGATTAATGAGATTGCAAGACATCTTCAAGAGACTTCTTGATCACTAGGATGCTTCAACAAAATGGGCTCGGGTGAATAGATGAGAGCTCTCCATCATCGTTATGATTGCTCACACAAAGATTCTGTGCCTATACAATGTAGATTCTGAGGCTATTTCTTGTTTTACTAGGATCATGTAGCATCCTGTCAGCATTATTTTTGGGCAAATTGGAGAATCAGAATTAATTGCAGATATGAGAAATCTAGCTGTTTGGAGCTAATGGACAAGCACTTCCTATGGTCTTTGAAGCTCTGACTTCTGTGGGTCAAAAGGATTGTGGCCCACTTCCATTGATGCGGAGTATGTCCGTGGCGCCTTTGTATGCTAAAGGACACTAACATTTTGAAACACGGTGACGGTTGAGGTGTCTTAACTTAGATGGAGTTATTGGCTGCAAATACGGACTCTGTTCAAATAGCTTATTGGGATTGCCGGTAGGTTACGATTTGAAGTGTGAACCTATTTGAAAGGAATCATTGAGAAAACTGGAGAGAAGCTGGCAAGTTGGAATAGTTTTTGTCCAAAGGGCCTAGAGAAATTATTATTATTATTAAGGGCTCTTTGTCGAGTATAACCTACTAAATTTTTTGTCACTTGTTTCAGTTCCTGTGTTGCAAACAGATTAGAGAATTTGCAAAGAGATTTCTGTCGTCAAGTGACGTGATGATCATGCTTTTAGATTTCATCTAATTAGCTGGACTTCAATTTCTTCGTATATTGAGATGGGGAACTGGCTATTGGAAAAATTGGTTTGTTCTTCAAGCTCTTTTTGGCAAGGGATATGGAAGTTTCTTAAAGAAAAGGAGAGATCGTGGAGAAGAGCGTCATTATTAAATATGCCATTTGGTATGTGATTCGTGTTTTAAGGTGATCTCTGGAAGTATTATAGAAATGATTGGTATGTTTTTGCTGTTCACACCACCTTCAACATGGGTGATGGAAGAAAAGCGAAGTCCTAGTATGACTGAAGAGGTACTGACCAGCCTCTTAAAACCTCCCATGCTTGATATCGCTGTTACTCAAGACGAGTCTGTAGCTGGCCTATGTCCCGACTTCTTCAGACAAATCCAGAATTGGAAAGACATTTCCAGAAGTTGGTGTGTATGAGTTGAAGACTGGGTATTGATGCAGTTGCAACTTGCAACCGATGTCGTTGCTCTGTGATAGTCAAGCACCAATACATGTTACTTTGAATCCTGCTTTTGTTAGCACTAATGATGGTCCTTGAGTCAAGTATATATATAACAAGCTTGTCATTCATGATTTATGCTCCGGCTTGAGGGGAGTGTTAGGAATGGGAAATAGAATCACAATAAATGTGTATGTTGATTGAGCAATGTTCTTTAATGGATAGAATGCATCTGTGCAGTCTCAACGACGCATCCGGTTTTTCCCTCCCATCTCTTTTTCTCACACTACTAATTAAATCTATAGAAACGGTTGTAAAATTAATTTTGCATGGTTGATCTTCTTTGTCTAGTCTTGACTGGTTGGCCAGGACAATTACTTCATCACTTGTCCTGGATTAGTTAATCAAGGCTTAAAGAAGTTAATTGTTCTGAGTATTGCTATTGTACCTTAAAGCTAGTGTTAATCGGTATTGGCACTCGGGCCTTGTTTGATAAAACTGAAAAACTTATGCTGAGAATTTAAGTACTAAATTCTAGGGTTAATACTATGAAAAACCATAAAGTGGTACACCTCTCTAAATTATTGACTACAAAAAACCCTCAACTAGTACACATGTGATAAATTTACTCAAAATTATTTTTTGACTACCAAAAATCCCAAATTGGCACACTTTTGACAAATTTACCTTAAATTGGTACACTAGTGATAAATTTACCCTTCATTAGTTACCGTTAAATTTTAACGTCAAATTGCTTAGTTGGATGACGCGTGTCAATTGTTTGGATGTGCATGTTTGAGGTATTTATCCTCTATTTTATTACACGTGTATCAATTTGATGTTTTTCGTGGTATTAACTCAATTTAATGAAAAGTAGTAGATGGTAAATTTGTCACATGTGTACCGATTTGAGATTTTTTGTGATAAAAAATTAGTTTAGGGTAATTTTGTCATAGGTGTGCCAATTTGAAATTTTGATAGTTGAAAAAATAGTTTGGAGTAAATTTGTTATTACATGATGAAATAATACGGATTGGGGTTTATTATGGTCAAAAAATAGTTTGGGTAAATTTGTGTACTAGTTGGGATTTTTTGCTGTCAAAAAAATATTTTGTTGTAAATTTATTTACATGTATACTAATTTGAGATTTTTCATGATATTAATCCTTAAATTCTAAGTGTTGGGAACCGAAAAAGATGTCATTTGATGAAATACTGACCACCAGATATTATTATTAAATTCTACTTGCCGTTGATTACTTTTTGTATCGAAAGAATTACTTTACCCCTTCCTTACTCAACACATTGAGTGAATATCTCATATGGTTGAATCTTTTTGCGTCAATGCTAATTAAGATGATCAATCAAGCTCAATCTCATAAATTGCTGAGAATTTTTATCTTTCAGTACTTAGCAAGGTAATCAAATAAGCCCTTATTTTTTGTTTTAATCTGAAGAAATTTCTTTTGTCATGTGCGTCTTCCTAGTGCATATGAATGATTAAATTCATGCTCTAAGCTCCGTTTGTTTCGTGAAAAATAGATGATTTAGAAATTATTTTCCTTTACATAATCGCTCGTGTTACTTATAAAAATCAATGGATGAAAAATATTTCCATCCTCCATGAAAATGTTTAAACACCAATTGTTGTGGACCACAATTTGTGTCTAAACATTTACGTAAACAATGAAAATATTTTTTGTCCATTCCTTTTTATAAACGATACAAGCGATCATTCGTTTGAAGAATATTTTTTGAATTACTCTTTTTTGGCCTTACAAACGGAGCCGAAGTTAGAAAATGGGTCGAGATTCATCTTGAATTTCTAACCTCAAGCTTCTGATTCAACACGGTGTTATGCATCTACGAATTTGTTAGGTTTGATGCATGCGATGATGCATACTAGGATGTGTAGCCTTGTAGGGTTAATAGCAAAAATCTGCACAGGCTTCCTAAAGTCGCCACTTCTCGTTAAAGCGTCTCAGTTAAAGCGTCCACGCAAATGATGGAGCTTTTCAGCAGTCTTCTTCAACATCTATTGGTGCGTGGAAGAAAGAGGTCAGTTTGCTGGCATGGCGTGAAACATCGACTCGATACTACTCTCTTCAAGTTTCTTCTTATAGTATTGTTGAGATCACAAGTTAAAATATACTTTCGCGCAACTATTGGAGTATCTTTAGAGACCAAAAAGATCGAGGGCATAAATGGATAGCACATTTTTTTTCCCTTGACTTAAAGAAATGGATTGACACGAAAGGGCGATAGTTTAATCGAAAGATGTTGCGAATATAATCGAAAGATTGATTTGACTTTGTTACGAAAAGTTGCGAGAATAGATTGGACAAACTGAAATTTTAAGGGCTAGATGGAACATTCAAGAACAGTTTGAAAACCACATTAAACGTAGTAAAAGCCCAATGATGACATTGTATGTTGAATCAAAGTTTTAAGAGATCCTAATATCATTTTTTCATTTAAAAATGGACTGTTTAGGACCCAATAAAAAAAAATTTAGAGATGTATAATCATGTCTAATTTCTATTTCTGAGGTGATAAGGTGTAGCAGAAATCTATAATAATCTATTAACCGATCCAAATGAGTAGCCGCCCAAGCTCCCGAGTTGCCTGTGACATGGTTCCAAAGAGATGCTGCATTAGGAATTTTCGCCTCGGTTATTAAGGGAATTTATAGATGGGCATGTATCCAAACACATATACACACGTCACATATAAAGGTCGGAGTTTCAACATGAAACGACTCTGGAGAAAAGAAAAAAACGAATTCTTGCTGATATCCATATTCGAATTTGGAATGGAACATGAAGTAAATGGAAAGCCATCATTCCTCCAGGTCCTGTACAGCCTAGTCTTCATCACGGAGGCGTAGCTTTCCCAGCCATGGCATAAAAGATGACTTCAGTTCATCATCTACATACAAAACCGTTATGCTCGAGGGTAGCCTTGGCAACTCTTTGATCATGTCGCAGTGAAGTAAATCAAGGGTTCGAAGTTTGTATAGTCCGTGGATCTCTGCCGGTATGCTCGAAATACTCGAATGTCGCAGCCTCAAGATTCTCAGATTACGCAGTTTTCTGATATTCCTAGGAATGCCCCCCTCGAGATTCCGACACCAGGAGGCATGTATTTCTTCGAGGCTGGTCAGCTCTCCAATATCAGGAGGGAACTCACTAAAGAAACAAGATTCCATTCTCAGCACCTTCAACTTCTGCAGATTTTTTAGCGAATCTGGAAATTTGAAAACGCCTGTCCCCGACACATCTAACTCAACTAAGGATCTCCCTATGTTGCCAATGGAGTTCGGAAGTTTTCTTATTTGACGGCAATCTCGTAATGACAAGTGTTTAAGTCTGACCAGTTCACCAATGGAGTCGGGAAGTGCTGTGATTCCGGTGCCATCAAGGGAAAGAAGTGAGATATTCGTCAGGTGACAAATCGTTCTCGGTAGCTGACTCAATGAGAAGCAGTCTGAGGCACTCAAAGTTTCAAGCTGCTTTAAATGACCAATGGAGATGGGAATTTCCTGAACTGAAGTCCCGTCCATGAGAAGCTCTTTCAGAGCTGTCAAGTGACCTACTTCTACCGGCAACATGCCGAGCTCTGTGCAGAACTTCAAATTCAAGGAAACCAAGCACTTTAAGTCGCCGATTGAATGATCTATCTTGACCAATTGTGAACATTGCTCCAGAATCAATATGGCCAGATTTTTGCAGCCAGAGAACTTAGGAGTGACTAATAAGTCAGCACAACCTGTAAGATCTAGAACTCTCAAGTTCTTCATCTGCAAAGTAGAAGAAATATTTGCATGAGTTCACTTCACAATAGATACCGATTTCACGATAGCAATGAATTGTAAACTACCTCTATTTGATCCCAGCCTTCCCAGTCTTTCGTGACTTTGCTCCATGACAAGTCAAGAATGGTTAAGTTTCCCAAGTGAAAATTAGTTACGTGCATACGTCGAGGGCACCCATGCCAATGGAGCCACCTTAAATTTGGAAAAATGTTAGTGAAATCTCCAGCAATGTCTGCATGATCCAATTGAAGAAACCGTAGGTTTGGCATGTTCTCAAAATCTTCTGGAGTGAGTTTGTCTGAAGTACGCCACTGAAAGTTAAGGCAGAGTGCCTCAACCTTTTCTGTTCCCTGTGATGGACAAGAAAAACGAATAGAAATAGTGAGGATGGTCACTCTACTTGACACGTAACCAGTCAGGAAACATTCCTAAAGAAAAATGATGTACAACGTCAATTGCGCATACGGCCAGATCTTAACAGTATCTGGCAAAATAGTTCATTTTCTTAGACGGCAAACATAACAAAATTATTTCTTATGCTTGACACTGAAATAAAAAAAAAGTGCACCAAACTTTCACCTTTTTCCGCTTTACCGTATCGAGAGCTATTTCATGATCAAATAATCTACTCCGCCTTCCTGGATCCGTGAGACTCTCCACACGAACGATTTCTCTGCCAAATCGCCTCAACATGCTATGCATCCAAATCTGATTGTTTTCTCCAACTTTGGCCAGGGGAGTGAAAATTTCACTAGAAGGCAGAAAAGAGAAGTCAAACCAGAGGTATAATGCAACTCGACTATCTTTGCCGGTGGTAAAGCAGGCGATATCCAGAAATATCTGTTTCTGCTCATAATTTAATGATCGATATCCTTCCTCCAAAATTCTCTGAAAATCCCAATGCTCGGATAGTGACCGCCGCCACCCTAGTAAGTCATTCAATTCCTCCTGCTTTTTACCATTAGATACTGCACCCATAACTTCACCAAACAACGGGAGTCCTGTCATAGCAGTAAGAGCATGGTACGGAAGCTTGCAGTTGCTATGTGAGTAAGAAGTTGGTATAGATGCATGCTTCCTAAAGAGTTGAAGAGCCTGATCATCATCCAACCGACTAACATGGTAAGTCCGGATCTGAGGAGAGTCTTCCAGGACGACACTGTTTCTCGTTGTAACAAGGATCCTACTTCCAGAACCAAAGCAATCAAAGCAATCTCCAATGAGTTTCTGGACATGAAACACATGTTCCACGTCATCAAGGATAATCAAAACTCTCATGTTGCAAAGTAAGTCCCTGAAAAACTCAATTCCCCGGTTGACAAAAGCAACATCCTCGAGTTCCCGTTTTAGAACATCGGAAATCAACTTAGTTTGCAAAAGCTGAAGCCCACCGAATACTAGAGTTGTTTCTTTAATGTCTGCAAGGAAGCTACAGCCATCAAAATCACAGGAGACTTGGTTGTATATGAGCTTTGCAAGAGTCGTCTTGCCAATCCCATCTTCTCCATGGATGACAACAACGATCCGGCAGTCCTTACCATCAATGTTCATCAAGTTCATGATGTGGTTTACTTGATCATCGGTTCCAGCATATTTTTTTACTCTGGTAACTTGCCTTTTCGCTTTCATCTTAGCCATCTACAAGAAACATGACGATTGCTCAATAATAACACTGTAAGATGCGAAGAAATACCTATATTTGTTGACCTTTTCTGACGTTGCTGTGTTTGCATAAATTGTTTACCATACCAAGTCACTGGTCATCCTGATCTACCAGTGATCAACATTATTGCCACATTGCTTCAAAGGAAACCCAAGTTCCAGGAGTGATGATCTTTTACCTCCCAAATACTTTTTGCCAAACAGTTCACGCTCTTTGAAGTTTCTTATCTATACACTGACAAGTGAATCTTTTGATGAATATGTGCGTATGAAGGACAGCGTACATTAAAACCTCAGAACATGACCCAATTGAAATATGATATGCGGCGGCAAATGTTCAATCATTGAAATATTGTTGGTTCCCACTTTTGTCAACATGTTCTCCTAAAAGTGTTCAATGCAAAAAGCTTGTACATACATGCACGTACAAATCCTTGACTTGTCATCTCAATACGTATCCCTCAAACTCAAAAGCTTGTATGAATCTCCACAAAGATGTGGTTTCAGAAGTAGATTGATGACATTGAATTCTGTCACGTCACCCTAAAAATCACTATTATCATTCCATGTATATCTCAATCAATATTGTCATACGGCTTTCCTAAATCATGTTGAAAAAGAATTCAAGAACATGAAATTTCAAATAGGATGCACCTTAAAGCTTGAGTGACTGCTAAAAAACATGACATTATTTGTAATTCATAGATCTGTCAACTTTTCCTTTGGAGATTATGTCATATCCCTCACAATTTGCAAATTGTGCAAGTCTGTAAGCACATGCTATGACTTTTTTTTTAAAATTGTAACCATTCTTGATATGCATTAAATGCACCTACGTAGAGCAAACCTAGGTCTAACTTTATCAATGTAAATTTAAATTGTCTTTCGTTCTAATTATCATCTTTGCACATAAGGACCGCCTTACACCCGAACTCAAAGTGTAAATCATATTATTAGCCCGCTTTCTAATAGCTTAAACTTTTAGGGGAAGAAAACAGTTTGACTAACAAAGATTGAGTTTTACATATAATATCTACTGAAATATGTGAAAAGACACATTAATAGTATGAACTGAAACAACAATTAAGAAAATAAAAGACGCAGTCTTTTAACACTTGGTACCGCTTCACATGTTTTGAAAACAAAAAAAAATCCAAATAAAAATAGAGATGGAAAAAAAAAAGACAATTGTTTGACACTTGGCACAAATGCATTAAGTTTAGCAAGATGAAATAAAATTTTGACCCATTAAAAAAAAAGAACCAAAAGAGAGAAAGCCTCAAAGAGGAAAAAATAGAAAAAGAAATTTGAAATTTGAAATGCACAATATAAATTAAAATTATCAATTTTCAGTACCTCTTGATAGAATATTTGCAAAATTTCTAATTAAGGACAATTTAACAAAACTGTGATCCTTTAAGAGTAGAAGGTTCTCCTGACTTTATGATAGTATAGATATGTGTGCTCAATTTGAGTAAGTGATGATATGATAAAGACTTTTCAGCGCAGTATTTAATTGGATTATTCAAAGATTTTATAGTTTAATTTTGGAATTATTCCTGAATTTCAGATTTATTAGTCTTTAAGTAATTAAAATTTTATGTTTAATTATAGATTTGATGAAATCATTTATTTGTAAGATTAACTACTTTAATATTCAAAATTTGTCTAAAAGTTCTATTTAATCAAGATTATACTTAACATTTCAGACAGAGATAAGATTCTTAAACAATTGATTTCACATGTAGTGATAGTTTTGTTTAAAATTTTAGTTTTCAAAGAAATTCAATTTCAATTCGCCGTTCCGTCTACTTACCTAACGTAAATAGATACTTTTTTTTTGGCCGGAACATAAATAGATATTGGAATTGCAATATGGTTCAAAGTGATAAGAAAGAAAGATTAAAAGAGAATGGTATTTGTTCTCTAATAATGGTGTGATGAACATTGTACATGAGAAGCCTTTATATAGGCTAGAGGAGAAAAGGAGCCTAGCATTCTTCCTATGTGGGACTAAAGAGAAAGAAGAGAGTAAAGGAAAACCTACAAAACTATACAACATGTTCTAACACCCCCTCAAACTCAAGGTGGGTCAAATAACGAGAGTTTGGAAAAGAAGAAATTTAAATCGTTGTGATGTAAGAGCCTTCGTAAAACAATCGGCAAGTTGATTCTCGGTTCCAACAAAAGGAAGTGAAATAGTGCGAGCTTGGAGATGATGACGAGTCGGATGACAATCGATCTCAATATGTTTGGTACGCTCATGAAATACTTGGATTTGCACCGATATGAATGGCACTCTTGTTGTCACAATGCGGAGGAGTAGGATCCGAAATGAAACACCCATATCGGCAAGTAAGCGGCGAAGCCAAACAATCTCAACAAGAGTGTCGGACATAGCACGATACTCGGACTCGTAGAGGAGCGTGAGACAATATGTTGTTTCTTGGATCGCCAAGAAATAAGTGAATCGCCAAGTCTTATCTTGGTATCGGAGCAAGTTCATTGTCTTGAAGAGTATGCTTCTGCGGTTGCCATCAATTGGATCTTCCGCATCGTAAAAAATAAGACAATGAGCTCATTATTTTTTAAAGTATGCTTCTGCGGTTGCCATAAATTGGATCTTCCGCATCGAAATTAAGATAATGAGTTTGGGCCATCATCCTTGCTCGTTCTAATCCGCGCTTCTTCTTTCTTGATCCTTTCGATCAATTTTTCCACCTCAATCCATATTTCTAGCTTTGCTTAGTGATTTCTTTTTCTGTCATGGGTGATTCTAGTGATCGTATTGACGTCAAACTCGATGGTTCAAACTATTCTCTTTGGAAACCATCGAATGGCAAAGACTTGTTTATCGCGACTGTTTGAGCATGTTGAGGGACTTTGTCCTTGTCCCGGTGCTCTTCAAAGTGACTCATCCGATGAAGTTGCGAAACGTCTTTGCTGAAATTCGAGCATGGAAAGTTCTTGATCGGAAGGCATGGGCTATCATTTTTGTTCCATTGATCCCGCTCTTCGCCCACAATTTTCTAATATTGTTGAGGCAAAAAGTTTATGGGATCGAACTTGCCGAGATGTTCACCCAGACAGGGGACATTCGAGTTTATCGGTTGGAGCAAGAAGTTTACAATGCTACGCAAGGGTCTCGCTCTATTCGAGATTTCTACAATTACATGCACTCACTTTGGAGTCAACCTGGATATTCTTGCTTCTATTCTCTGCGCCCATCATGCCCGAACCGTACTCGGTGTCCATCTACTCGGCTTCGGACTCAAGATAGGCACCGTCTACATTCTTTTCTTATGAAGCTTGGCTCTCCCTATGAAGGTGTTCGCGACCCAACTTCTTCACCGCTCTCCAAGACCATCCCTCCTTGGCCGTCAAAGAATTCTGATATGAGGAAACTCGTCTTGGTCTTCTTTCCTCCTCGGCGATTCAATTCAACGCTATTTTGGTTGCTCCACCACGTCCTTCGCCTATTCGTGGTCCTCGCCGCCTTTCATGTACGTATCCATGTCTTTGAATTGTAAAAGAAGCCATCACAAACTCCGACCATCCCCATTACTTTTCCTCTACGACAGCATTCTCTGCAAGTCTTTTTCCGATTCCGTACTTCTACAACTCTCTCATCTGTTAGGACCGCATGCAGCTTACTCCACCTTCGGTGATATTTCTACTACTTGGGTACTTGACTCAGGAGTCGCTAGACATATGTCTACTTCCGCTTTTTTTCACTAAGCTCTCGAGCTCAAGCAACCAAAGACATTTCTTTATCGCTAATGGTTCTCCTCTACTAGCTACCCGACAGGTACTCTTACCATCTCCGAAGATTTCAATGTTCCTAATGTGTTACATGTTCCCTCTTTGGCTCTCAATTTATTATCTCTTGGACAACTCACCGACGCTTGGATGTATCGTAAGCTTTACAAAAGCACATCAGGAACATTGAAATCTTCGGAGATGGTAAGAAGACTCCTCGGTAGCTAGTAGAGGAGAGAACCATTAGCAGAAAGAAATGTGTCATGAGCTCGCAGAGCTTAGTGAGAAAAACAAATGGAAGTAGACATACGTCTAGCAGCCTCCGAGCCAAGTACCCAAGTAGTAGAAATATCACCGAAGTGGAGTAGTGCAGCGGTGCTTCCAGCAGATGAAGAGTTGAGAAGTACCTAATCGGAAAAGACCTGGCGCAGGCGACTCAATCGGGCAAGTTGGGCCTCAAGAGCAAGAATACGATCGTAGAGGGAGAAACCGGAGTAATAGGCTAAGAGATTGGAGATGCGGTAGTGACTCGTGGTGATGCGAAAAGGCGTGAAGCATTCCTCTTCTTCCAACAATGTGACTCGTCATGACCAAGACGATGACAATACGTACATGAAAGGCGGCGAGGACCACGAATAGGCGAAGGACGTGGTGGAGCGGCCCAAAATAGCAATTTGAATCGAAACGCCGAGGAGGAAAGAAGACCAAGACGAGTTTCCTCATCTTGTAATTCTTTGACGGCGTCGGAGGGATGGTCTTGGAGAGCGGTGAAGAAGTTGGCGCTGAACACCTTCATAGGGAGAGCCAAGCTTCATAAGAAAAGAATGTAGACGGTGCCTATCTTGAGTCCAAGCCGAGTAGATGGACACCGAGTACGGTTCAAGCATGATGGGCGAGAATAGGAGCAAGAATATCCAATTGACTCCAAAGTGAGTGCATGTAATTGTAGAAATCTCGAATAGAGCGAGACCTTGCGTAGCATTGTAAACTTCTTGCTCCAACCGATAAACTCGAATGTCCCCTCGTCCGCGGGTGAACATCTCGTAAGTCGATCCCATAAACTTTTTGCCTCAACAATATTAGAAAATTGTGGGCGAAGAGCGGATCAATGGAACCAAAAATGATAGCCCATGCCTTCCGATCAGAACTTTCCATGCTCGAATTTCAAGAAGACGTTTCGCAACTTCATCGATGAGTCACTTTGAAGAGCACCAGGACAAGGACAAAGTCCCTCAACATGCTCAAACAGTCGCGATAAACAAGTGCCACATTGCCGATGGTTTCCAAAGAGAATAGTTTGAACCATCGAGTTTGACGTCAATACGATCACTAGAATCACCCATGACGACGAAAAAAAAATCACTAGCAAAGCTAGAAATATGGATTGAAGTGGAAAAATTGATCGAAAGGATCGAGAAAGAAGAAGCGCGGATTAGAACGAGCAAGGATGATGGCCCAAACTCATTATCTTAATTTCGATGCGGAAGATCCAATTTATGGCAACCGCAGAACATACTTTAAAAAATAATGAGCTCATTGTCTTATTTTCGATGCGGAAGATCCAATTGATGGCAACCGCAGAAAGATACTCTTCAAGACAATGAACCTTGCTCGATACCATGATAAGAAAGAAAGATTAAAAGAGAATGATATTTGTTCTCTAATAATGGTGTGATGAACATTGTACATGAGAAGCCTTTTATATAGGCTTAGAGGATAAAAGGAGCCTAAGCATTCTTCCTATGTGGGACTAAAGAGAAAGAAGAGAGGTAAGGGAAAACCTACAAAACTATACAACATGTTCTAACACAAGTATCTTTTTTTTCCGCAAATGGTTCAAAATTTTGCATATATAACTACTCTAATGACCAATCAAAATACAGTCTGATTTTTCCTTTTAGCTTCACCAGTACTATTTTGTTATACAAATCGATTAGTCCGAAAAGGTATTTAACTGCATTGAAGGTTTCTTAGTTATTTCACTTTTCTATAGTTGATTGCACTATAATTGAAATGTGATGTCTATTTTCAATGGCTTATTTTATGACGAAGAAGAAAAATAAGAAGGAAAAGCACCTTGATTAAACTGTCAGATGTGGATGTATCTGAATCAGATTTGATCCTTCCAAGAATCTCATCTCTATATTCCTTGTAAGACATGCCACCCCAAGGAGTTTCGCCTAGTTTCGGACACTTCACAATTAAAACTCGGCATTCATCCGGTATCATTGTGTCTGATGCATTGGTCCAAAATTCCAAGGAGCGGCATGAAATCACTACAAAGAGACTCAAACATGCTGAGTTGTCAAGGCGTAAACACCGTAGGTTCTCGCAACATAAGATTTCTATTTCCGTCAACTTTTGCAATCTCAACAGACCATTTAACCTGCTAATTGACGGACAGAACTTGACCTTCAGGTTCTCCAATGTTTCCAATGCCCCAAGACCATGAATCTCTCTCAACATTGGGCATTCATGTAGTTCCAATTCTTTTAGATTCTTCAGGTCTGACAGGGAGAATTTTACTCTTTCAAGGGCTTGAAAGTTGCGGACAGTTAAATGTCTCAACTGCTCTAGCCCGCCAAGTAGGATTTCCTTCTCCAGAGAGCGACAGAGCTTCAAAACCATTATATTTTTCAGGTTGGATAAACCTGGAAACGTTGTTATTGAGCTGAGATATCTGTACATTAATGATCCAGGGGTCTGCACGAGAAATTTTGGGTATAAGTCGCCAGGAATGCCAAGTTTCCTTAGACGAGAAAGGGAACCAAATGCAGTTGGCGACACGGTAATGTTCGGAAGGTACAGTTCCAAATTTCTCAGCTTGGATAACTTCCCAATCCACCCTAAGTTATAGGTTTGGATTAGGCTCAATGACGGCGAAGATTTATATTCACGGCCATCCGATAAGAGAAGACTAACTAGATTAGTCAGGTTTGAGAGATCTGGAACAGACTGCAAGGACCGAGAACTAACAAGTAGATGAGTCAAACTTGCTGGAAGTGCCGGCAACACTTGCAGCTCATCACAATTCTTGAGGATAAGTTCTTCTAGGTGAGGGAGGGCACCAATTTTTTCTGGCACTTGACGAATTTGAGTGTACGATAGATCTAGGATTCTCAAGAAGGACAACTTCCCAATTTCACTTGAAACTTTGCCCACCATAAAATAACATCTGGCACGTATCACTTCAAGCTTCAATGCCAACCCAATGACTGAAGGAAACTCTGCTAGCTGGCAAAATTCCATCTTTATCACATTCAAAGTCTTTAGATTTCCAATAGAATGAGGTAACACTTTGATGAGCGTGAACGACAGATCCAATTCAATTAGAGACTCTAGGTTTCCAGTCGAATACGGAAGTTCCCTCATCTCTCTGCATCCTGCAAGAGATAAAGACTTCAGATGCACAAGATATCCAATGGAACAAGGTACTTCAGCAATGGATGTGTATGATAGATCCAACTTGATCAATGAATTTAGCTTTCCGATTGAGTCCGGGAGTTTTGTTAATCCTGAGCAGTGACTCAAAGATAAGTGCTTTAGCTTCCCTAGCAGGCCAATTTCGCCAGGCAGATCTTTCAGTTGGTCGCAACCCTCAATATTCAAGTAAGCCAGTCGTTTTAGTTCCCCAATGGAGCGATCAATTTGAAACAACTGTCGACAATCTTTAATGATTAATCTTTCCAGTGTGAAGCACCTGGACAAGTTGATTCTGACCATATTTAGACGTGTAAGCTGTAGAATTTTCAAATTGTGTAGCATCTGTGAAAAGAATAAAGCATTACATGGTGCCATTAGACAATCGTAGCTGTAAGAAAAGCGCATGACAACATACATACCTTAATTTGGCTCAATCCCTCCCAGTCATTTGCGTTGTTAAATTCGGAGAGTTGGAGGACAACCAAGTTTTGTGGGAACAGATTAGTTGCGATGAAATCTGGAGGACAATGGCACCAAGAAAACCATCTTAAATTTGAAAAGAGATTGGAAAAGTCCCCGACAAAGCTCCCCCCATCTAATTGAAGGAATCTTAGATTTGGCAGCCTCGCGAAATCTTCATCAGTAAAGATGAGTAGAGTAGGATCTCCAGCTAAACTGAGTGCTTCTATATTTTCTTTATTCTGCCAAATACACACACAATTAGTAAAAGCTTTCAATTTCTTTTCTTCTTTATAAGTAGAAACTTCATCTCTGTGCTCTAAATGTATTACCTCCTTTTTCTTAACCATGTCCACAGCTTCCTCAGAAATCCACAATCTGCTGTGTTTTCCCGGTTTAAGGTCTTCCTCACGGACAATTTGGCGCCCGAGGTCTTTAAGCAAGTCATGCATCCATAACTCGCCGTTGTCTCCAATTTTTATCAATGACAGAGAACTGAGGGCTTCAATTGCTATTTGTGGAAAGAAGTTGCAATCTTTCCACATGTGAGATGCATTAATCTCCTCCTCATGGAAGGAAAAACATGCAATATCAAGAAAAATCTGCTTTTGCTGGAAATTTAAGGCATCGTAGCTAATTTTTAACTTCCGGTGGACATCTTCATGAGCAATGCTCCTTAAATTTTCTAGAGTATCTTTCCACACAGTTTTGTGCTTCCAGTAAAAAGGAACCTATGACCTCAACGACCAAAGGAAGTCCTCCAATAGTAGAGACAATATCCCTTGAAAGCCTGTCATAACAATCGTCCCTAGGAGATTCTCTTTTGAATGCGTGATTTTTATAAAGCTGAAGAGCTTCATAAGAATTCATTTCTTTCAGTTCACAAAGTACGATTTTCTCTCCACCCTCTAGGATGCTTTTGTTTCTTGTCGTAATTACAACTCTACTTCCTGCACGAAACCAACTGACCTTGCCAATTAGTTTCTCAAGCTGTTCCCTGCAGTCCACATCATCCAGAATAATTAGAACCTTATTATAAATGAGTGTTTCCCTGATAACCTTCATTCCATCATCAGTGCCATTGATATCAACAATAGGATGAATTTTACCGAGGACGCCGGACAGCAGTTTCTTTGGCAGAAATACTAGACCATGGCGACGTGATGATTCACGGACATCTCGCAGGAAGCAATAACGATCAAAGTTAGAAACGAGCTTGTCGAAGAGAGCCTTGGCAAGGGTTGTCTTTCCAATACCAGCGGGGCCATGAATTCCCAGACACCGTGCACGACCAAAGTCATAGTCCAAGAAGTCCATTACGGCTTCCACTTGACCATCTATCCCCACCAAATGGTCAGTTGCACAATCATCTTTTGCATTCATCTTGATTGTGATACCTTCCGCGTCCAACACAGTGCATCTGCGTCGCAGGGCAATGATCTCCAAGCAAGAGCCAAGGGGACACTATAAGTAACAGGGGCTGCAGAAATAAAAGATTTGAGTGACGAGTGTTGCCAGTTGCCACCCTGAGGAATCTCGTCAATCATATTTGCTCTCCCTACAATTTGTGCCCGGATGTCTAACATATTCCTTTTTCCCTCAGCATTTTGCAAGATATATTTAGTGTTTCAAGTAAAAGCAAATCCACCGGCGGATCCAACTAAGACGGAAAAGAAGATGACAGACCGAGGTATTTCATATAGAATTCCTATACCATGCCCTTCCCTTAATTAACTTTTGCAAAGATTTTCTTTTAGCTCAGGACATCTATTGACCGTCACGGTGTGGTTCAAACTTCCAATAAGAGACGACCTCTTTTGCTCTCTCTAAGGTCTAGCCACCGGAGCCCGACCGCCACTTCCACCCGACCCGCGACGGAGAAGCTGCGGCCGCCATCACCGGCTTCTCAGACAACGGAAACGGCGGCGGCGGCGGCGGCGAGGCAAATACGGAATGCGAGAATCCTTTGTGGTTAAGCTGTGACACTCGTTCAAATCTGAGCGACCAGCGACCATGACACAGCTCAAACACTGCAAGGAAACAGAGGGGTCGGGCGAAAACTTACCTTGCCACTGCCGAATCCTGGAGCCAAGCCGCTTGTCCTTGTTCAGCTTCAGTTCTCCGATGATACGCCAAGGGTGGAGCGTCTGCTTCGGGTCATCCGAGGCCACATTAACATCTGTTGACCAAAAGAGGGAGACACCTAATCGTCTCGTCTTGGCAGCAGGGGAAAACGGGAGAGAGATCGTCAGGTAAGACTCTTAGAGGACGCGTCAAGAACATGGAAAATGACGATATTAGCCTCCAAACATTTGTTTAAGTGATAATTGCGTTGAGAATCTTAAAACTCGTTACGAGAGTGCAATTAAGCAGTAAAACTTGTCACATAATAATATAGGGAGAGCATAATTTAGCTTATTTAGGAAATCAATTGAAATGCAAAGATACTCTAAAATCTTGACAATAGTGTAATTATGAAAACTTGTCAATTGTAAAGAAATCCTAGAAAGACTCTCTCTCTCTAGAATTTTTTTCATCTCACATCGGCCCAAACCCCTCCCTCCATTGCAAAACGTCCTTGAGGGAGAGGGAGACTCTCTCTCTCTCCCTATATCCTTGTCTATCTCTTTAAAAGTCTCAACTTTAGATTTTGTGAATGTCGTTCGAGCACTCCACAAGTCTCTAAACCCCTTTATCTCACTGCTTTGATCAATTGTAATAATTTTGCAACTCTTATCCCGATTTGGATTTAGATCTAAATTTGGGAGGTCTTCTATCCCGATTCGGATACATATCCGGGGTTCAAGATGCGTTATTTGTACTTTTTTAACATGTTAGTGTTGTTCGATAATTTTTTTTTTTGTAAGTGTTGTTGTTATCTTTGTCCTAAGTGATGGTGCTAGGGACACCAAACCCGAGCACGCACCGCATTTCGGCAAAACCGTTACTATGAATGAAGATTTTGGCATGTGATAATGACGTGAGTTTCCATGATTGGCCGCCAAGTATGTTATAATGTCATGACAAATCCATTATTGTGGAAGGAGGAAGTTGCTTTGCAGCTAGTACCAAGTTGATATATTTTCATATTTGTACTTGATTGTAAATCTTTGTGATTTGTTTTGTTTTGATGCCATGTACCTTTCTTTTTAGTGAAATAAAAGTTTCCTTTTGACAAAAAAAAATTATAGCGAAGGACTTATTTGATTTCGTCATGAAAAGTTGAGTGACTAGATTGAACAAATCAAAAGTTTTGAAATCATATTGCACATTTCTAGATATCATGAGGGACTAGATTGCAAAATTCGAAATAGTTTAAGGGCTTGTGATGACTTTTTCCATTATTTTGATCAAAAGAAAATGATCACATTGAATATCTAGGAATTTTTTAGATATACATTTGCGCGTCGAAATCCTTCGACAGGGCTTCTTTGTGATTATGGGTCGGAGCCCCGAAACGACCGAGGCCCAAAAGAAAGTGGCTCACGCGAGAATCTTTTATCGAACTTAATCCGTTCGTTTTCCGAAAAGGGGTTCAGGTCGATTTTGGACGAGAGAGTGTCAAATGCAATGGATGTCTTTATTAACACAAAGAGGCGTATTACGGACTCTCGATGAGTTAAACGACTCATGCGTTCAGAGTCAAGATGTACGGTAAACTTCAACGCGACCCGGAATTGAATCGACAAGGTCGGATGAAATCAGAGGGACACAATGCTTGGAATTGAATCGACAAAGACCTGGACGAGGGGGATTATAGGACACAATACCGGAATTGAATCGACTGACTTGGACAAGATGGAAGGGATGTGCAACACCGAATCGAATCGACGGAGTTGAACCTAGTGAGCGAAAGGCGTCGGAATCTAATCAACGACACTTGACTCCTGGATATAAAACTCGCCGGGAATTGAATCGACGACGGGATTACTGGAAAGCTATAATTACGATAGACTAAAAGGCTATAAGCTAGGAGCTAGTTTTGAGAAGATGTGTGTGTGTGTGTGTGTCATGTTTCTTTGTGGGGATATATATATATAGATAGACTCCCTGGTAACCGTCAATCGGTTACTTCCTTCGGGTCCCCCACGTTCCACTCTTCTCCACAAGCCACGTGGATTGCTCTTTCGACGGTTTCTTAGCCTTCGCGCTCTTTTCATTTCACCTCGTGGGGATTTACCGCCACTCTTTGGTAATCGCTACTCGATCGTGGCTTTTCCCCGCGCACTTTTCTTGTTACGGAAGGAAATGGCGTCATAATTTACCCTAACACGTGGCACCCGCTTGCTCAATGTATGCCTTACCTCAATGTTCTCCTTATAGGCGATTGGCGCTTCCTCACGTGTTTGTCACGAGCTTTCTCGGAATTTTTAGGTGTCAACACATGCCCCCTTTTAAAAGATGTAAATCGAAGATTTACCTCTTTTAAAATACATCCCCGATCCGTAGGTTTCAACTGTAGAAGGACGATCACGCTTTTCCTTTGATTTCGTGCAAGGTCATCGGTCCTTTTGTTCCGCTTTTTTAAGGATCCTAAAAAAGCTCTCGATCGTCGTCTTTCCTCGTCTAAAGCTTTTCTTCTAAACCCTAAACCTCTGTCGAACGTTTCAAATTTCCATGGCGACCAAAACCTCCGAGTTCCTTCCTCATCGGTTTATCTCCCGCTTTGATGATATCATCAATAGCAAGGAAGCCGATCATTGTCTCTTCAAGTTGTTGAATACTCGACGAGAACATGCCGGCCTTATTCTTGGGCCCGGTCTCCATGATCATCATCACATCCCGCAGTCCCTTCAACCTTGCTTTCCGATGCGGGCGGATGAGTTGCTTCCTATTCGGGTTTCTCCACCGAAGGACATTTGGACCGCGCCGGCTCACGATTTAGGAGCTTTCCATCCTTTGATGACAAAGCTTACATCCCGGTTTCAAAGGCTTCGGGGTGATGCCCCAACGATTGCCTTTTGGGAAGCGGCGCAAATAAGGACAGCGATCGAGGTCGGCATCTTGTCACACGACCTGAATAGGGGCTTACTGGGGGGGGCATTATGAGCTTCGGTCCTCCTCTATCAATTGTTTTTTCTTCCCATGGGGTCCTATGTCCGTAACCCTTTTGGATGCTTTTGCCATTCTTGGCCTCTCCCCTTATGGGATTTACGTCAAGAATCAGGGAAAACCAAGGATTGCCCCTTTTCGGACGATACTCTTGCTTATGGGAAGTTCATCGATGCTTATGGTAGGACCTCTCTGGGGCTGTTACTCTGAAGAACGAACCGCTTTCCTTCATTTTGGGTTTGTCGAAATATTTATTTTTCAGCCCGACTCTTAAAGTGTCCAGGGACTATTTCGACCTTGCCTCGCTTCTAGCGAAAGGAAATCTTGTTGCCCTTGGTTCACTTGCTCCGGCATCTTTATACGAAGCGTTTCTTATGCTGCCGGTTAATGTCGAACTTTGAGGAAGATAGTGTATTGTCGGGTCCACATTGGATTCTCCAAGCTTGGGCTGCATTTTATTTCCCTTTCTTGTTCGAGAGCGTTCCACCCTTTGATCCCAACAAAGTCTCTCTAAAACTTGGATCTCTATGCCTTCAATCACGCTCCGTTGAAGGCCTCCGGCGATGTTCCACCTTTCCGCTTCTTCCTTCGACAGCTTCTTATCTTGGGAAGCCGATCGAGTCGATTTCTTCCCTTACCGTTTGGGTGAATTCAATTTATGTTTTGATTCTCGGACTTTGAAACGGTTCAATCACCGTGACTTCGGACCTTCATTTTATTTCCTCAGGACCTTCCAATCGGGCTTTGCACTCAAAGGGAGATTTTATCCCGGTTTTGAACCATATTCTCCGCACTATTGTGCTAGGCGGTTTGGCCTTCGACAGGCGGTGCCCATGCCTATCCCCTATCTCATGGATTTTCCAACCTTGGATAAAAGGGTTTACAACATCAAGGTCGATGACCCGTTCATCTGTGTGCCGAGGTCACGAACGTGATGTATCAACGGTTTTCGGGGACATCCCATCGGCGTTACGTTCCGGTCTGGCGTGACCCTTGAGTTCGTAACTTGGTGGACATCTTTTGCCTTCGAGAGTCCTTTTGAGGATGCTATCACATCTATACTCAAAGGTGGTCGGATACGACCCTTTAGTCATGTTGTGAAGAAAGCTTGGAAAAAGGGTGCAACCAAGGCCCTTTCGATTGGTAGTCGAAGCGCCCGACAACTATTTCCCGTAAATTTCTTTCTTTCTAGATTTCTTCAAAGATCAACGGCCTGAAATAACTTCACTTTACCTTTGGTATTAGGCAATGACTCAAGCGATGAGCCCGATGAGGAGAGACGCTTACTTCTCTTAAACGGCGAAGATTGGAGGCGAAAAAGAGCAAATCTCCAATGGAGTCCCCGATAGAGACTACGAAGGCTCCTCAATATGTTGAAGCTTCTCCTACCCTTCGTCCCCGAAGGTCTCTTGGGAGCTCGACCCACTTACGGGAGGCCCAACTATATTGCTGTTCTTGGGAGTCTGCCCGACCCTGCCGTTTCGGAGATGGTCGGCTTCATCTAAGGCGCCCAAGAGGAGTCTTCTTCGCTTGCTATAGTTCCAACTTCGACGGTTGAAGTGCCTTTGATAGGCAAAGACCCTATGATAGCCGAAGATCCTTCGTCGACGGACCCTCTTTGGGATTTCCTCGCTTGCTTCTCTCCTTACGCCGTCTGCCGAAGATGTTCGGGCCTATCTTGTTGGGTCTTCTCATACTTCGGACCATCCGAGTATATCTCCCCAAAGCTCTTCCGACTCGGAAATTTTCAGCAAACGGGGGGTTATCTTTGTCTTGCTCTTTAGACCTTGTTCATTCGGGAGTGGCCTCCTTTGTCGACAACCCATCAAATATTCAAAGTATTAAGTCCGTAATGGAGCGTCGATCGAAGCGAAATGGCGAAAAGCTTCCCGTGGATTTAGTTCGCCGGTGAAGATATTCTGGAACACTTTTCCACTCCCTTTATGCATTTTCGGCAGTGTGCGGGATAAGATGCTTGGCCTTATCAAATTTTCCGAGATTAACTCTTCTCTCCCAGCCTCGAAGCTCAAGAAGCGGGACAGCTTGTGAGTCAAGGGAGCAGTCCCCTTCAATCCTCCATTAAGGAGCTTGCTGTCTGGATGAGAAGGAGTCCACTTGAGCAAGCGAGAGGTTAGGCTATTGAAAGGGAACCGGAGGAGACTCGACGCCAACGATCAATTGTACTCTCTCGGCGTTCTTCAATAGAAGACCAATTGAAGGCATCCGTAGCCTCCTTGGAAGAGAAGAAAAGGGCCGATCGCGCTCGAGTAATGCAAGTAGAAATAGATCGACATCGCACTAGGAATATGTACATGGATAAAAATAAGAAATTCGGCGTTTACTCTATGAGTTGCTCGAGGGGATCAAGTCGGCCTTGTACACTGAACATCCTTAATGAAATTTCTCCTTTTTTCTCGTTGTCGCATGTCGCCACGATCCATGTATTCTCCCACGTTCGGGTAACTGCCATCATTTTCCTGGGTTGGTTACTTCCCAATTTCTTATAAATAATGATTGTTTCTGTACCAATCCATGCGACCTTCACTATAGACATGAACACTTACGCAGCTTCGTGCTTGTCGCGCTTCGACGCTCTTTACCAGAATGAAGCCAAGAGAGAACTCTCCTTATCCTTCATGGATTACCAACCTGGCAATGGTCACATCATTTTGGGTCCACATCTTACCGTTTACCGCCTTCTCCTTTGTTGATTGATTGTTTTCCCCGTTGCTCCAAGGAAATTTTACCTTTTGAGCAATCTGTCATTTGTGCCTCTGCCTGGTGTCGAATAATCACAGATTTTCTTCGTATCCGTCCTTTGACTACCGATTTTATAACCGGTACAAACGACTAGAAACGGAGGTGGCCGGTGTGCGGGCGCGAGCCGGATAGACGTTTTGTTAACATTTTGTGGTATATCCATCGATCCCCTAGAGTATGGGCTTGTTGGCGGTTTGTGTTGCTTCAGGTCGCCCTCATCGAACCGCTTCTTCTTTCCCATTGGTCCATGACGCCTACCCTTCTTGATATTTGGTCTCCCGACCGGTCTTTCTCCATTCATCGAAAGTAACATTCGTCCTTTGAGCAACCAATTTCTACGATATGTCCTGCTACTTTGGCCTACCGTATGATAAATTCATGAATCATCATGCCAAATCTTCAGGACCCATTCTTCCCGGGAACATACAGCCTTCCTTTTGTGTTGGCTTTGCAAATATGTCTTTTGTCTCCCCACATGTCGAATTTCTTCGAATTTCTTGATATGGCACATGAACCGGCATGTGGTGTCGACATTGGCCTAGGCCGAATGTTCCTGGCTGCATTGTATCGAGGGTTGTCGGACGGACAATCTTCGCTGGAGGGTAAACACCCCGATCCTTTTTCAGGTCCTCCATGGATCTTGCATTATTGGGTCCGAGCGTATTTTCCTCATATGTTCCTCGAAAATGAGCTTACTTCAAAGAAATCGGATCATCGAAGAGTACAGAAATGATGCTCCAATGGCGTTCAACCAAATTCTTCGCCGCGATCCCGATAACCCCGACCCTTTTAATGATCTCTCGCCGAGCTGTTATCTCTCACTAGTTTTGATTTTTTCAGTTGCCTGTCGATGATGATGTTTACAGCTCCTTCAAGATAAATCCCGACTCTCACCTGTTTTGGATGAGTGTGTTGGTCCCAAATGACTTAACTATGAATTTGACGGGTGGAGGTGACTTCTCATCGGGATTCGAAATTTATAATCCCTCATTTCAAGCTCGCGAATTTGGACTTACCAGGGAATTCCAATGCCGATAGTATATTCTATGAATTTCCCGTTTTACGGTCATAAGGAAGATACAATCGACACGATAAGCCACATCGAAGTCGCACGTGCTGTTTTCAAGCGTTTCATGTTCATTGGCTTCTCCGGCCATCCTTGTAGTTCCTCGTCCTTCGATGAATGGTGGGCTCTCTTATCGCTCCTTCCTCGGTTCCCGGCCTGTACGAGGAGTATCCTCCCGAGAGTTTGTCGAACCCCTTTGGGTCTACCGCACCCTCTAAGGAAACCTACCCCTTTTCTTATACCGAGTGTTATACTTGAACAGCCCAATCGATGAAGGTAAGCCCTTCCTCGAAGTATCGGTATGTTAATAACCTATGAAGGTAGGAGCTTCATTCTTATCTCGGCATTGGTACTAATCCGGCTTTTCCTTTAGATGGTTCACTTGGCTCCGACGGCCGTACGGATGACCTACCAAGTAAATCGTGGGTTGTTCATATGAACATGGCTAGTGTTTCAGCCGGCCCATCGAATGTTCTTCAAGATGATTACCCATTTCTTCGTGCCAAATTGCTGCGCTGCGATGAGTTACCAAGAGAGGCTACGCCGTTATATGTAATAGAGCATCCGTCGAAGATGAGATCAAAGCTCTTCTTACTTTTTTGGCTCATTTACCCTTCTTCATTCAATGCCGTGCCCTTGAGCCTACCATCAATGAACTCTTTCTCACCTTTGGCTCTACCTTAAGGCTCTTCGGGATGAGGCAGCGTGAACCGACAAATCATCGACAAGTTGGAAGCGAATTTCCTCCTTGCGACAATGAGGCGGCCTATCGACATAGTATCCTCGGGAATCGGAAGGTGATGGTAATACCACCCTACAAACTTTGTCCGCCCAATTGAAGATGGTCGACGGTAGGAGTCGATTTGCGAATCATTGCATCTTGATATGATGCGGGCCCAGTATCAAAAGGAAGCCATCGTCGATGCTAACCGAATGCAGTGAGATGCAATTACATAGTTTTGTTCTAAATATTGAGCAAAGACGTCATCGCGATCCACTGATATCGGTCCCGTACTCGTGCCACCCGTTATTGCCGCCATCTTGATCTCTTATTGAATTTTTCTTGGTCTTAGCGTCAAATCTTCCAGTTCATCATGACATGATCTTATCGAGACTATCTTCTTTCTAGCGGCATTTAATGACAGGCATTATTCCCTCGATTTTCCTTCGAATCCAAATCGTCGCGATTGTTTGATGTGGACATTGACTAGCGAGAAACCCGCTATACGTGCCATTATGGCCACTCTACCAACCGCGACATCCCCTTCGTCCCGATAACCGCCCACTAACTTTGTCGCTTCGATCATCGGAAGGTCGTGGGCGGATACTTAGTGTCGTGGGGTGAATCATTCCTTGATCTTTGCCTATAAATAGCACCCTTTATTTGGAGTGAGTTCTCATCCAAACCCTTTACCACCCAAAGAGCGAGCTTTTCACAAATAACAAACCTTCTACGATCATGGAGCGCGCTCGTCCTCTTCGGCCTCATCTCCCCTTCGCAGTTTAGCCGTGAGTTTTCGGTTATTTGGAGGGAGATTATCTCCCTTCGAGTTATACTTACACCATCTTGGTGTTAAAACCTAGGGCTCTCGAGAAACCGAATGCCCTACCGAACCGGGCCTCGCACCTCGAATCTCCCATCCGAACACCCGTTCCGGTCGACTATGAAGAGTTCATCACGCTCTTCGACTATGGGCTGGGAGAAGTTCCGTGAAAACCTAGCTACCATGTCCCAAAGACGATCTCACCGATCATGAAGTTTGGTGCAAGATCGAAGAGATTGAGAACGGGGGAGGTGGTGTTTAAGGAGCTCGCAACGTCTCTAGGAGGCCCTCCATGCCTCTCAGAGCCAGCATCCTTCAACTTCGGAATATCGTTTTTCGACCGCCTTAAATGCCACCCGGCCGACACTGCGCAAGGCCCCGACGGGCTCGAACAGCCAGAGTATGAACCGGTTGAAGCTCGCGAGCCTCAATCCTTGACCTTCATTGAGGCCCCCTCGGAGGGTTTGAAGGCCATCTTTGGACTCCACCGATGGTCTCATGCGAGGTCCAAAAGGGGTACCTCAAACAGCTGGAGAACGAGAAGGACAAGCCGGAAGCGGCAATGGAGGGGGCCGAAGGCTCACCATCGTGCAAAGGAGGAGAACATCAAGCTGGAAGGTCGATTGCGGGACTTTGTCGTTCGTTTCAAGGAACACTTTCCGTGAGGGCCCGTGAAGTGAGTAGGGTGAGAGAGAGAGAGAGAGAGAGAGAGAGAGAGAGAGAGAGAGAGAGAGAGAGAGAGAAAGAGCAGGGAGAGAAAGAGGGGAAGGGATGGAGGTTGTTCGAGCAGGTGCTTTGATGAATGAACCGACTTTCTTACCTCGTGTCCCCCGATTCTTCTCGCATCTCCCACATCGAAGGGTAGAACTTTTTCAAATATTTCCCGTTGATGGATCGCTGTAGTTCCCTTCCATGGATTTCCATCATTCGATATGCGTTTCCTGGGAAAACATCTATTATTACGTATGGCCCTTCCCATTTCGAGGACCACTTGCCAAACTTCTCACTATCGAGGTTCGACGGCAAAATAGTTTTCCGGACCAAATCTCCCACATCGAAGCGCTTAGCTCTCACGTGTTTGTTGTAAGCTTTAACAACTCTACGTTTCGAGCCATCAATTTCTCTAGTGCCGTAGCTCGATTATCTCCTAACTCATCAATGTTGGCATACATCATCTCATCGTATTGTTCTTTAGCCATACTATCTTGAAGCTTCACCCTTAATGATCGCACGGTAATTTCAAGAGGTAACACGACTTCTTGTCCGTATGTGAGCATGTAGGGACTAACTCCGATACTTGATCTTTTAGACGTTCGGTAGGCCCATAACACTGTCGACAAGCGTGAGTCCCATTCCCTTGGTTTGTCCTCCAAATGCTTCTTAATCATCCCTATGATTATTTTATTAGAGGCTTCAGCGACCATTAGCCTGGGCATAATAGGGCGTAGAATGAATCATCTTGATGCCCCGAGAACCGGTGAAACCCGGTATCTCTCGCCCAGTAAAGACCGTCCCTCGATCGGCGGTGATGGTCTCCGGGATACCAAATCGATGAATAATTCTCTCTTCGATAAACTCCATGACTGTCTTTTGTGTCACGTTTTTATACGTTGCTGCCTCAACCCACTTTGTGAAGTAATCGCTGGCCACTAAAATGAAGCTATGTTTCTTCGTCGAGGGAGGATAAATTTTTCCTATTATATCCATCGCCCATCCCCGAAAAGGCCATGGCTTGATTATTGGGTTCATTAGTGCGGCTGGTGCGTCTTTGGACTGGTCCATGTCTTTGGCATGGCCGACATCCTCTAGCATAGTCAATACGGTCTTGAGTGATCGTTGGCCAAAAATATCCATGCCGCCTCAATAGCCATTTCGTTTTTACTCCGGCTGATGCGCCCCGCATATTCCTTCATGGACCTCTTGTCATGGCTAACATTGCTTTCTCCCCGCCCTAAACACTTAAGAAGCGATCCATCGATTGTTTTTCGATATAGTTCGTCGTCAATCAACAGATATTTCGAGCTTTCTTTTGAAATCTTTGCTACCGAAACCCGGGTTCTTCAAGTAATTTATCAAAGGAATCCTCCAATCTTGTTGTCCTTTGATCGGGTTTTCAAGTGTTCTCACCCTCAATCATCATCACCCTAGCATCCATCGTCGGTAAAGTCCTTACCCGAGTAACGATATGCTCTGCTAACTCTTTCGATATGCGATATCCCGATGCCATTTGAGCCAATTCGTTGGCCTCCGAGTTTTCACTCATCTTGACATGGATTAGCTCATGCTCGGCGAACTTCAACAACAATTCATTAGCCGGATGATGATGTCGAATAATGTTTTCGCTCGAGGCATTGATACTCACCACTCAGTTGTTTAATCACCAGTTGAGAATCGCCCTTTATTTTAATTGACTTTACCCCCATGTCAATTAAAACATTCAACCCCACGATCGGGGCTTCGTATTCGGCTTGATTGTTCGAGCACTCGAAATCAAGCTCCGAATATAAGCTTCGTTTTTGTTTAAAGGGTGATATGATCATGATTCCTACGCTGCGCAAACCCGACGCCACCGATCCATCGAAATATAATACCCAAGGTGCAATGCTTGAGATGATTTTCATCCTCAATTTTCAACTCGATGGATACTCGGCGATGAAATCGGACATCGCCTTGCCCTTTTATGCTTTGAGCGGCACGTAAATCAAATCAATTTCTATCAAAGTGAATGCCCATTTTGCAATCCGGCCTCTAATGATGGGCACGGACAACATGTACTTAATTACATTTGTCTTGCAAATTACATGTACCGTCGTCGGCAACATGTAATGCCGTAATTTTGTACGGGCGTAATACAATGATAAACATAGTTTTTCTACTGGCGTGTATCTTGTCTCGGCGTCATTAAGCATTCTGCTCAAGTAGAATATGGCTTGCTCTTTGCCTTCATCGTTCTCTTGAGCCAACATACTCCCAATCGTCATTTCGGCCGATAAGTATAACCTTAATGGCCGTCCAACCTTTGGTGACATCAAACGGTGGCTTGATCGGATACCTTTTTAACTTGTCGAAAGCCATTTGATGTTTTTCTTCCCACACAAACTCTTGTTCATTCTTCAATTTGAGTAATGGGAGAAAACTTCAATTTTCCCCGACAAGTTAGCTATAAAATGCCGCAAGAAATTCAATTTCCATATATAGCATTTGCAATTGCTTTTTACTTGGTAGGAGATGGCAACTCTATGATAGCCTTCGCTTTGTTCATGTCTATCTCTATGCCTCTTTGATGAACCAAAAAACCTAAGAAATTGCCCTCCTATCCCGAATGCACATTTCAACGGATTCATTTTTAATTTGAACTTGCGCATTCTCTTAAAAAGCCTGTTCTAGTTGGTCCGGATGACTTACCTTAGTCCTTTTCACAATGATGTCATCAATGTAGACCTCCATGAACCTCCCGATCATGTCGTGGAAAATGCAATTCATTGCTCTTTGATATGTAGCACCAGCGTTTTTCAACCCGAAAGGCGTGACCACCCATTCGAATGTGCCAATGGCTCCAGGGGCATCGAAAGGTGCATCTTGTGGACATCCTCTTTGCTATGAATATTTGATTATACCCCGAATGTCCATCCATAAGGGACATCATTTCATTCTTTGGAAGTTGAATCGATCAACATATCGGCCTTGGGCATCCGGGTACTCATCTTTTGGGGTAGCCAAATTGAGGTTGCGGAAGTCGATGCATACTCGAAGTTTGCCATTCTTCTTCTTAACAGGCACGATATTTGACAACTATTCGACATACCTTGCTTGCTCTTATGAACCCGGCGAGAGAGAAGGCGCTCAATTTCCTCCTTAACTTTAAGGATTACTTACGAGCGAATCTTCTAGGAGCCTGGCGATGAGGTCGGAATCCCTTCTTAATTGGCAATCGATGCTCAACCACGCTTCTCGATAAGCTAGGCATCTCGTGATAATCCCAGGCAAAGCAATCTTTATATTCTCTTAACGGTTTTACCATTTGAACCTTGTATCGTCGATCGAGTAGGCGGATCGATATAAGTCGGTTGTGAGCGGGTTTCATCTCCAAGATTGACCTCTTCTAACGGATCCCGAGCTTGGATCACTTTGTCATCCTCTTTAATTGGAGCTTCTTCGAACTCTAGAATGCCATCAACCCGGTTCGCTAGTTTGGCCATTCTCTGTTCGCCCGGAAAGGCCGCATACCTCTCGAGAGAGGTTTTGTACAAAGAATGGAGTTTCCATCTAGAAACGATCAATTGGCTCCACCGGTTCCTTCCCTGGGGACCCATTCGGTGGTTCCCTTGTCGAAACGGCGAACGCGATATCCCTTGGATCTGCTCGGGTAGCTTGGATATGCGAAGGCAATCATCCGACATAACTTTGTCCCGTCCGGATATACGGGTCCAAGTGACACGAGATCCGGGGATTCGCTTTTACATATTCCACCTTATCCCCATTCCGAATGCCAAGCATTTGGTGTAACGTCGACGGCACACATTGATTTCCATGTATCCAATCTCTCCCCGAAGCAAGTTATAAGATCCGTCCGCGTCCACAACACAAAATGACGTTCTCGATGTTTTGGACCCGACGGTTAGATTTGCAATATACACCCCTTTACTTCGGTAATCTCACCAAGAAGTCGGATAGTCAGTATATTTGACGGGATTATCTCATCATCACTTCTTCCTATTTTCTTGAAGAAGCGGTATGGAATGAGATTTAATGTTGAGCCCCCATCTACCAAGCACTTTCATAACCGGTCGCCCATCAATCCTTGCATTTATGTTGAGTGACCGCAAATGATTTGAAATGTCTTCCACTGGGCTTTCGAATTCCATGGTTTCTTCATTGTCGAAGCAAAATTGGGCTCTCTCTATCTCTTGTGCGGTTTCTTTGTCATAGCCATCACCGAAGATGACTCAAGTCGGAATTCGTGTGGCAACTTAATCTGCACCATACAAGAGCTCAAAGGTGATATTGGCCAGCTAACGGGAGTTCTAAACCGCGATTTAGGTGCGGACGGTTTTACGTGGCTCGATGATTTTGTCGTCTTTTTTTCCGAACCGTCGATGCTTCATCGGGCACCGCCTCCAAACCAAATTTCTTGCTCTCCGGGGCTTAATATGGTTAGGGGCAGCTGGTTTTGATTCACGGGCGATTGGGGTATCCTGTTGTCGTAGAATGTGGGTTTTCTTTTTCCTTTGCACTCTTCTTTTACGAGTTCGAGTCATGCTTTTCTCCTCCTTTTGGTCCTCTTTACCCCGTACCAGGGATCCCTCTGTAGGGTTGCTTGGTATCTTCGAGTCCGTTGTCGATACGGCTTGTAAGTTCTCCGTCGAAGGTCTCTGTCGAACTCTTCTTCCCATCTATGAGGGACTTCTTGTGCAGGACGGACGGGTGGCGGACCATAACTTACATAATAATCGAATTTGCCGCTTGGTTCGCCCAAGGTACCGATTGTGGGGTCCCCTTCCTCATACCTCTCGCTTAAATGATTTATAAGCACCCCGAGGGTTGAGACTCCCCCGACGTATGGTATTTCGATCCGAGGAGGTACCCGACCCCTCCCGATGGGTTTGGTTATTTTGGCGTAACCTCCCCGGGTACATCCGCATTTTCCAACTTTCGTCTACGGTAAGAGCATATACCTAGTACCTTATGCTCGTCATTCGACCGCCTTAAAGAAACCATCCCGGTCATCACCGGGAAAGGATCCGTATCAACATCCATTGGAGGTTTACCTTTGTCCTCAGAAATTTGATTTTTCCCTGTCGAATCGCCTCTTGAATGTTCTTTTTAAGAACTAAACAATCCGAGGTATTATGGCTCCAGGAGTGGTGCCATTTGCAGTACTTTTTCCCTGTTAATTCCTCCTTGGATGGTATCTTACGCCCTTCGTTAGCCTTATTTGTCCGTCGGCCAACAACATGTCGAAGATTTCTTACGCTCTGTTTGCGTCGAATGAGTAGAATATCTGCGTCCTTTGCTTTAGCCATTATAGTTGACTTTTCTTTCATTCTTGCGGGCTTCGGTGCTTGGCAAGTGTACGGCTTATCGATGGTTAGTTGGGCGACGGCTATCTCAACAGGATCCGTTAAATCTTCATCGAAATCGGGTGATTCGACAAGACTTATGTCTCCCCTCCGAGTGTGCCTCTTGTCTTTTTCTTTGAGGATACTCCCATGTTTTACCGCCATTGTAAATAATTCGAAAAGATCGGCACATGGATGACCGACCATCCTATCTCGTATTTCGAATTTCAACCCATTGAAGGCAAACTCGCAAATGTCTTTTCGGGCAGGAAACCAAGCATTTGTTCCGAGCTCGTTTGAACCTTGCAATAAACCGATCGACGATCTCATTCGTCATTTGCTTCATTGTCGATAAATCGGCTACCGACAAATTCGGGACCGCTCTTTGGAACGCCCATGGAACAAACGTTCCATCTGTTCCCACGTTAACACCGAATTGGGTGGCAATGCTTTGTGTACCAAGTAAAGGCCGTCCGTGACAAAGATAATGGGAATATCCTTAATTTCCAATGGTCGCTTGTGTAGCATCTCCACATAATGCCAAGAAACGATTGACATGTTCATATGTAGATTGGTCATCTTCACCAGATGAATAGCGTGAACTCGGGTATTTTGAATCCTCTTGGATATGGAATCGTATCTACCCAATCGGGATATGGCTTTCGGTAGACATTAACCCCGTATCCTACCATCGGGTCAATGTACGCTGGTACTCGATCAATCACTGGCCGATAGTATGGCATATGGTATCCCGGTTGTGGTGCTTGATACACGAGGTTGTATGGGAGGCGATAAGCATGAAACATAGGCTCGGGACCTGGTGGGTGGCGGGCTTGATTCATTGGATGAGGCCTAGGCCGTACATCTTGAGGTGCAAACCGGCCTTGGCCTCTAACCCGGGTGAATTTGGTCTTGCCCCTGGCCTCGCCACGCCCCCTAAAGGGTATCGGTACTCCTCCCCTGGTTTTCGATAACCACGGCGCTGGTTGCTCGTTACCAATGATAGGATTACACTGGACAGGGATTTCTCAACGAGCAACAGGCATATTTTGTCGAATAGGATGTCCAGGGAACATACCTGTGTTTGCATTTACCGGGGTCCGGGTTCATTGGCTAGCAACACTTCCCCTCATTGCGGAATCCGTGTAGGTTCCAAAGGTTGCATATTTTGCTCAACAAGTGCCTACATTTGGTGGCGTTGTTAGCGGTAATGCATCGTTCGCTGCTGGTGCGAAGCCATTCCCTCCTTGTCCCCGAGGTGGGTTGACCGTAGTTCCTTCTTTGTCCCCGCAAAGACATTCGTGATACGTATTGATGATCGGTGGTCTAACGACCTCGGTCATTCGCCGAACCATATGATCAGCAAATTCGTTCGGACTTCCTCGATGGTACGTCTTATCGATGTTAACATGACGGGTGTCATTTCTAGACTCCTCCTCGGTTCTTCGACATTACGTCGAGAGACTTCTGCGTCTTCTATTTGGACTCGACGGGGTGTATTTTCTCCTTGCATTTCTTCACGAGGTTCGTCTTCCACACCGTCTAAATTGTTACGTCCTTTTGTGCGTGGCATAGCACTTCTCTCGAACTAACACCAAGGGGTCCCACCGGCGTGCCAAAAAAGATTGTTGCGCGTCGAAATCCTTCGACGGGGCTTCTTTGTGATTATGGGTCGAGCCCGAAACGACCGAGGCCCAAAAGAAAGTGGCTCACGCGAGAATCTTTTATCGAACTTAATCCGTTCGTTTTCCGAAAAGGGGTTACGGGTCGGTTTTGGACGAGAGTGTCAAATGCAATGGATGTCTTTATTAACACAAAGAGGGCGTATTACGGACTCTCGATGAGTTAAGCAACTCGGTGCGTTCAGTAGTCAAGATGTACGGTAAACTTCAACGCGACCCTGGAATTGAATCGACAAGGTCGGATGAAATCGTAGGACACAATGCTTTGGAATTGAATCGACAAAGACCTGGACGAGGGGGATTATAGGACACAATACCGGAATTGAATCGACGTGATCGGACAAGATGGAAGGGATGTGCAACACCGGAATCGAATCGACGGAGTTGAACCTAGTGAGCGAGCGTCGGAATCTAATCAACGACACTTGACTCGGATATGAAACTCGCCGGAATTGAATCGACGACGGGATTACCGGAAAGCTATAATTACGCTAGACTAAAAGGCTATAAGCTAGGAGCTAGTTTTGAGAAGATGTGTGTGTGTGTGTGTCGTGTGTTCTTTGTAGGGATATATATATATAGATAGACTCCTGGTAACCGTCAATCGGTTACTTCCTTCGGGTCCCCACGTTCCACTCTTCTCCACAAGCCACGTGGATTGCTCTTTCGACGGTTTCTTAGCCTTCGCGCTCTTTTCATTTCACCTCGTGGGGATTTACCGCCACTCTTTGGTAATCGCTCCGATCGTGGCTTTCCCCGCGCCTTTTCTTGTTCCGGAAGGAAATGGCGCCATAATTTACCCTAACACGTGGCACTCGCTTGATCAATGTATGCCTTACCTCAATGTTCTCCTTATAGGCGATTGGCGCTTCCTCACGTGTTTGTCACGAGCCTTCTCGGAATTTTTAGGTGTCAACAATATCAAAAGTCCGTAATGCTACCGTTGGCGAGATATCATTAAAAAGCAAAATAAGAGAACAAAAATTATGGTGTAGCTATGTAAGAATAAATTTTAGTGTCTATTTCAAAAGGGGAAAAAAAAGAGAAACAAAATTGCATCTTCAATCCTAAACGTTTTGTGTAACATACAATCTAAGTCTTAAATGTTTCAAAAAGGGCGGTCGTGTTCGGAACGTGTTGGACACGGTATGATCAAGTTCTTTTAGCAATTGTGCTTGCTAGCTTTGCTAACATGTTCCATCCAAAATCCGACATGGCACTTTTGAATTATTTTTAGCATATGTGACGTTGATGTGGCGCCATGTCAAAATTAAATGAAATAAAAAAATAGTAAAACCCAAGTTTTTTTGGTCGAAAGGAAAATCAAAGTTGAAAAATACACTCCTCGTCACAATGTTTTGACTATATGACCCCTCGGAGGCTCCAATTTTTTAGCCGATTATACCCAAACGTTCAATCAAATAAAATGTGGGGTCCATTTGGACCTTATTCTCCCTCTTGCTTGTTTGTCATCCTCTTGATGCTTTCTCCACCGACGTCCACCACTGCGCACACGACCACCAAAGGTTACATCAACGGAGCCGTTCACTCGCTTCGAAACGTCACTGCCTGTTGCGGCCTCGACTCGCCGTCATGGAGTCATCACTCTCTCGGCGACGTCATTCGCTTCTTGATCCTGAAGCTCTCGTCCTCACCTGGTTCGGATCTTCCGCGTTAGCTCTAGTCACACCGATCCTGAGTCTCGGGTGCACGAGGATGCTTGACAAGTGCTCAGGAGATCCGGCGAGAGTTGCGGCACGGTAAGGAGAACGTCCTATGACCATCACCGTCCTTCGCGGCACCATTGGCACAAGGTCGGCGCGCCCGGAGCAGGATTTTAACGACCTCTGCGACCACTTCTACTCGCGGAAGCGTGTGGAGCCCCGTCGCGTCCTTGAGGAGGTCCTCACCGAGTGAGCCCGATCGTCGGCTTAGGCCGAGTCGACCCACTCGTCGTTGTCCTTGAGGAGCTACAAGACGTTCGACATATGGAAGATCCTCGTCGAGGAAGGCAAAGAGAACCCCATCAGTGATCATTACTTGTTAAAACTGATTAAAACTAAGATGGATTATTGTAGGTTGCCCGGCACTGAGATCTTTCACGATAGGGCCTTCTTAGATGCGGAGATTGCTAGGTTTTGGGCTAACTTGCCTTTGATTAGGAAACTGTTGCGGTCACATCCGGAGATTGAGGTCTTGTGGTGCATGGATGGTACTGCTCATTAGCGATCTGTCCTAGGAACTAATAAAAAAAGTTGATACTCTAATATTAGTTGTGGATTAGGTTGTGCTGAAAAACGACATTCACTATACTTAGGTAGTCATAATATGTTGCTAGAGACCGCTTATTACTTGTGGGCCAAAAAGAGTTTTGAGCACACCGTTAATGTTTAGTGAACTTACATGGTCGCACACAATAGCGAACGAGTTTATATGTTCCCTGCGCCTTAATCTACTTAAGAAGTGGATTTTAATTTATTCTCTTATTCTAAATATCTACGCGATCGTGCATGTTATGATACAACAATTAAATGCACAATTGGAGATAGACGGTTTGGCGGGTCCAAATCTTCCGGCCACGCTTCTTTTATTATGTGTAAATATTGAGGCTATATATATATATAGCCAACGAAAAAGTGGAGAGTAAGAGTGAAAAATCCTAGAGAATCGTTCTCTATTCTCGATCTTTGAGAAAGTCTCAAAGATCAAAGGCAATTAAACAAGAGGAGCTCCAAGATCCGTAAGTTAGTATTTGGATCTTTGGAGATTTCGGTTCGTATATGTGAATATCGATAGAGGCGCAACACTTGGGGCGCTAATCCGTATACAACCGATTGTCAACTTATTTTTTATCAGCAAAAGGTACGTCTTAAATATCTATCGATTTCAATATACTCATGAATCATGTCTGGAGTTTTGATTTATAAATGTATTTCGCTGCGATTTAAATAATCCCGAAACCCTACTCTGCTATGGCATTTGAGGTTCCATGGGAGAGGCATTAAGGATTCTAACATCGTGATGCATGGTTAGAATGAGAAAGTAAATGATCAGAAGAACTGGATTTGGTTGAATACAGGCAGCTTCTTGCTTAGGAATCGTCAGCGGTCTCTGGACATTCTCGCTTCCCGTTGCTCTCCTCGATGAAGTTCTGAACCATCCTCACCAAGCAGACCGAGCTTGGCTCCATCTCAACTGGTCCGCCCCGCCTCTTCCATCCTTGCCGTACCAAGGAGGAGCTTCACCGCCGGCCACCTTTATCTCACGAAGAAATTTTGAAGCCTAGGAACTGTCGGTGGAACAGGCAAAAGGGAGAACGGACAGATAAGAAGAAAAAGAAAGAACCAAATAAAATGTGGGACCCATGGGGACCATATGGTCAAAGCACCATAAGTGGGAGTGTATTAGCATGAGAGGGACCGGAAAAGCATGGCCCCAGAACTAATAAGATGAAAGAGAGGAACACAATTTCGTGAAATGCAAAGAAGGCCAATAGAATTAAATAGGGTGAGTTGGTTTTTACTTTGGGAACCGGGAACCTGGACTGACCAAGATTAGTTCTCATTCCTTGGAATCGGGAATCTAGCTGTAACTAGTTTTTTTTCATTTTTTATGTAGCGAGTAACGTCAAGCAAACTCGCAATCGTGTGAACATGAATTCTCAATCATCATAAAATTAGTAGACTCACCTAAGAGTAAACCAAAAATCAACAATTAATGAAGAGGTAGAACGGTCATTTATATATTTGATGCTCAAATAGAGATTGAATCGCAATAAATTCCAAGTAGAATAAATCTAATATCTTACTCAAATTAATGGAGATGAGTTGAAGACTGAAGAGTGGAGTTCAAGCCCCAAATTTGTCTTCCGTCTAGCATTTATCCGTACCGCTTCATTCGGTACCCATTGACCGCTATTATAGGACAGTCGGGTACCTAGTCCAGTTCCTTCGGCGCAAACGGGGAATTGAACCAGGACCGGTTTCAAATTTTGGGGACCAAGAACGCCTAGAATCGAGCTTGGTCTCGATTCCTTGGTTGGACCGAGACCAATGCTCACCTCTACTTTTAAATGATCGATCGATGCGAAAATAATGATTGATCAATAAAAAAATATTTGAGAACATCATCTTGGATTTTTATTAATCATATCCTTTTTCTTATTGATGCCTAATCCCTTGTCATTTAATTCGTGTTTATTCCTTTGTTGAAATTTCTTAATTAGAACTATTAAAGTTGGTACATTTATCTAACTTCAACAATTTTTTTTTCTATTTTTAAAACACAATTAATTTAATTTTCTCATTTTTTTAAATTTTTTTTTTTTTTTTTAGGAGTAAAATAAAGATTAAAAATTAAGATGAATATACTATCATTTCAGAGAGGGTTGTGCCGCCCTTGCATCGCATCGCTGGCGAGAGGTCAGCAATTCTCACTGGGACGTCGGCGAGGATCAAGGAACCTTGCTTCGAGCAAGTTGGTCAACTCTACAGATTCCTTGCACGAGATCGACCTCCCCCTCTCCCTCCTTCCTATCTCTCTCCGTCTATCTCATTGCCACCTCATCTTTAAGATTTCTACTAGTTTTCGGTCAGATACAAGCCGGACTTTTAGGGATCTTCTATAGAGAGTTTCAAGACTTTGTTTCCTTTGCTTGAATTGGATTTCTTTTCTCCCTCACTTTGTTTTGGGAGTTTTTTTTTATGCCAATAAATTTCTACGGCTGATTTTGGGTGAATGTGAAGACCAATTCGACCATCCGTCTAGTCCAAATCGACAGTCATCGAGGAAGACTTTCTTAATGTGGCTCCACAATCACTCCGAGATTAGGCCACTCTCCCCTCTTGATTTAGATTTAGGTTTAGTTCCAGAAATTTTACTATCCCGAACTAGATCTAGATATATATTTACATAGATTTGATTTGTATTCTTTCAACATTTTGATGTTGGTGCTGCAACTCGATGATGGTGAAGGGGACATCCAACATAAATGTGCACGCCAAATGACTCTTGGCTTGTGTTTAACGCCGAATCTTGTGATCGGCTGCCGATCATTAATGATTACGGGTTTTGAGGGCTCTTAATTGCAGAGTGTGTTTTGTCATTTACTTTTTTAGCCTAATACTACAAAAAAACTCCAACTTTAGCATTTGTAATAACTATATCCGAAACATTTTTTGTCTCATAAAAAATCTTCAACTTATACTTTTGTCTCAATTCTACTCCAAATTTTCACTTTTGTCCCAATTCTACTGGCATAATACAAAAAAAACCTTCAACTTTAGCATATATTTCATATTAGATCTAAAAAAAAATTTGTCTTATAAAAAAATTCAACTTTTGTCACAACTCTACCACCGTTAACCTTTCGTCTATAATCACCATTAATTAATCTTTAGTGACATTTTCACGTCATTAATGAATTACACTTTAGCAAAGCTGAGATAAAAAAATCTCAAATTTCTCTTCTATTATTTGCTTTCCCTACATATTATCGGGAGATATATAGTACACTCAAGATGAGGCATTTTGTATTTCTTCGGCATTCAACAAACTAAAGAAAGGCTAGACATGGAGATATTCGGACGAAGTATTTAAAATCTCGTTGTCCCCGAAACTTACTTTTCTAAATTTCGAATATTCATTGGTAAATTCGGCGAGAAAATTCAAGTCACATATGATTAACTACAGGTGATTATGAACGGAAGGATGACAATGGTAGAATTGAGATAAAAGCAAAAGTTGGTGGATTTTTTTATGAGATAAAGAAAAGTTTTGGACATAATTGAGACAGATGCTAAAATTAAAAAAAAATTTGTGTTAAATCGGTAGAATTGGGACAAAAGTAAAAGTTTAAGATTTTTTACGAGATAAAAAAAGTATTAGATATAATTGTCACAAATGCTAAAGTTGGAGGTCCTTTTGGATATCGAGTGTCGCGACCTAAAAAAAAAATAAACGGGTTATAATTTCCGGCTAATGGATTATCGGCTAATTAATTAACTAACCTAACTCGTACTCTCCCAAGTCCATACCAAATCGCAACTTAAGGTTCGAATGATTAACATGCAATGTGATTTGAATTTGGAGTCGCCACTAATCATTTTCGGTAGGTCGATTAGAAACCTAAATAAAATAGCGGGAGAAAACTATCTTATTTCTGCGAACCGAGAGATTAAGAGTCCGGGGACTTGGTTACATTAATTACAACTAATGCCCTTTCGGTACCTTTAAAATTCATGAAAAAAATAATGGATTTGACAAATTTGATGAATTCTCGCTTGAAGATCAAAGAATCAATTTTTTTTTGGTTTTTCTTCCCATTATATTTTTTTGAATTTTTTGAGCATTTCTAAAATAAATAAGTTACATGAAATTAGGATGAAATAGGTTCAAGATTACTCCCCAATCCGAACTCGTGCACCAAACTTGTGCTCCGGACTTGTCTTGACCATTGGACCGATTTGGTGACTCGTTAGACCGAAAAAATCTCTTGGTCCTATCTCTCTTTGACGTTTCTTTCTCATCTCGCTAGAATTCCATTAGACCGCAATCCGGGGCTGATATTTTTTCCTTTTGCTCTCCTTCTATCCTTGTACCATTGATGTCTCATCGTTGATATGCAATGTTATCATAAAAACGTAGAGAAAAAATCAGTGTAGAAAATTTGGGCTAATTTGTATTCGAAATTAAAAGAAGTTAGGAAATCACTTAGCTTTCTTTTTGTCACGACGAGCTTAACGATCGGGATGGACCAAGGTAGCTTGTGTTGATCGGTGCAAAAATTGGCAATAGTAGTATCGGGCTTCAAAACTCTCATACCCTCTCAAAACTCTTTTCAAAATTTTTTTCAAGAACTCTCTCAATTCTCTTCTCTTCCACCCCAAAAAACTCTCTCAATTCTCTTTTCCTCCCCTAAAAACTTCTTTCAATTCTCTTCCACTCCAAAAAAAACTCCTCCCTCTCTTTTCAAGAACTCTTCTTCTTTTATAGCAAAAGTTCTTCATCCTTCATTCTTCATCTTCATTTCCTCACCTTCCATTTTCATCTTCTTTTCTTCATCTTCATCTTCTCTCTTCATATTCATTTCCCACCTTCCATTTTCATCTTCTCTTCCATCTTCATCTTCATCTTCTCTCTTCACCTTCATTTCTCTATCTTCCATTTTCATCTTCTCTTCTTCATCTTCATCTTCCTTTCTTCATCTTCCATTTTCATCTTCCTTTCATTATCTTCTCTTCACCATCTTCCTTTCCCCATCTTCTTTTGGTATTTGCAATCCAGCCCCCAAGTTTCAAGTATTTACAATACAGCCAAAGTTCTCGAGTATTTGCAATACACCCCCGAGAAAATATTTCTTTCAAGCTCAAATCTTCTTGGTGCATTTTTCCACCCCATGCCTAGTCCAAATCCCCGTTAAATTAAGCTCAAATTATATGCCAATGCTAAATGAATATGTGAGATGATTTTTGTTTAGAACTAAAATCGCTTCTAATTTTTATGTAATAAATTAGTCAAAATTTAGGCGTCAACATCGAGCCTAATTTTTTAGATTTGTTTGTTCTGCAGTTATTCGGGACTTGTAGCTCTCACAGTCTCTCATTCTGCTTGACGAATGAAATCCTTTTTCGCCAAAAAAAAAGGGGGCAGTCAATGGAGGGAAGGAAGCCATTGAAGGTGGTGAAAGACTAGGAAGATTCGTTGGGGGATTTGGAATTCGGGATAAGAGAGAAGTGAGTCCCGACTAGGGGCGTTGGAGGTAGCACAGAGACCTCGTTAGGCCCAGTTTCGACCCATAACGAGGCACAATCAAGTCGCGATTGACGTTGCAAATTAGTAATTCCTAACATTCGCCACCACCGCGCGGTGATGGCCAGCGGTGGAGCCACTACTGTGCGGTGGCCCTAGAGCCTTCCCCATGAGGTCGCCGGCTCTCGCCGAGGACCGAGCTAGGATCACCAACCCTCGACAGTTGCTGCCACCCGCCATTTTGGCTTTTTTTTTTTTTTTTTGGCCTTGCTGTTTTTATTGTTGGAAACCTTACTGTTTTGTTTATCAAAGAATTTAGCTATTTTGTTTTCCCGGCATGGATCACCGACCCTTACCGGCCATCATCACGTGCCATTCTCTCTCTTCGATTTCATTTTAGAAAAAATTCCAAATAAAGGCTCAAGTATCCTTACGTTTTCTCAAATAAAACCACGAAGTAGATATTTTTTAAAATAAAGGCATGAAGTGTTTCAAAGAAAGACCTAACTAAGGGTATTTTTTTTCCCATTTCCATGTTTTTTATTTTTATTTTTTTCCTTTGGTTCCTTCCTGTTTTTTGCTCTAGCTTCTAGTCGGTGACCGAGCCGACCACCAGCGAGGGCTAGGCGAGGCTGGCGAGTTCTGCCCTCGCAGGGGTGAGCCGAGGGCGGCCTTCGCCGGCCTTGCGAGGGGCTGCGCTGATTTTGATCTGAATGATGGCCACCCTTTCACTCCCGAAGCACTCGCTCCCATCTCTGATCCCACTTTAGGCACCCAGAACAGAACCCAATCTCCTTGCTACCCCGCATTCTTGCCCAGATCATCACAGTCTCAGTTCCATGGCCTTAAGCTGTCCAATTCCTCCTCTCCCTCCATCCCTTGTTCGTTCTCTGCCAAAAGCATCATTTTTGCATAGGTACATTGTCCTACAATCAGAGCTTTTGAGCACTCGGAGGTTAACCCAAGAGGGGTTCGTTTCTCTTCTCGTTTCTGTTTACTTCTTGAAGGTGAACAAAGGCCAAACCTCACCGTCCTTCACGCTGGTTAGCCTCTGTAAATAAGGGTGAGCTTGTGGTTGTATATTTCTGCCCACTTTTGTTCTTATCATTTATTTCTTTGTTCTCTTTCTAAAACACCCCTCTCATTGCCAATAATAGACGAGTTTTTGACACCTCAATGTTCGTCACTGGAGGATTTGATTAAAACGTCAAAGGTGACGATTCACTCATTTGATGGACTTTCCAAGCACGGAGTAAGGGAGATCGAACTGGATATCGTCATTGGACCAGGCCCTCGTCCAGTTTCAACGGCGGGAGAGACGGGGAAGTATTGGGTTTCTCCTTCAAGATAAAATTCCCGCTGAATGGAACGGATATTTTCACCAAAAAGTCAAGACTCTATAGCAGTAATACCCAAGAAGATTTGCAATCAACGGCAGTGACGGCTAGGGTGCGGGACGGATGGACGGCGGTCGGGTTGGGACGGGCATGTGGCAGCGGTCGTGCAAATTAACGACAGAAGCTTTGGACAATTTTCCCATTAAGCTAATGTTCATATAAATCAGTCATTTTAAGTTTGCATAACTTCTGGCAGGGTGGACATACCTTTTTCCCTACATAACATCATTCTTTAACGGTCGGAAAAAATCCCAAATGTACTTCTCCGCTTCATCCATATGCATGTACTTATTGAAAATGGATTCGGCGATCGGCCATCAATTTTAGTGTGAAGAAGTCAGTTCTCTTATAGTCATTCTCTAAGCGTGCCGTTTTCAAAAAGTGTTTCACAATGAAAGGTGATTTATGGAATATCAAGGCTGTCATCAATAGGAGTTGGGATTGAAAGCTTGGAGCTCCCCGTGAAGAGCGAGTGAAGACTTGAACCTATTCAATCAGGTTGGGCCATTTGAGTGCCATGAGTAAGCCAAGCGCTTCGGCTTAATAACATCACCCCGACACAACTCTTCCCTGGTATAACTCACCCTACAAATTAAGGAATTCCAGCTCACACCAACATACAGGAGAGAAACAAGATCTGCCATGACCACGGTGGCCATGCCTCCGACTTCCACGACCACTAGATGATTGAGAAACCATAGCACTAGCTACATGTGCGGAAGAGAGTACAGATGATGAGTCAAGCATGTATCGAAAGGACCCGAGATGAAAGTATTCAGGAATTGACAAAATTATATGGAATTACCATTGAAGAATTACCAAAAAAGTTATAAACATATTACACTTGCGTCTCAAAACAAGCTCTCAGGAGAGATCCCTCAAGAGCTAGCCCAACTTACATTTCTTTTAACTTTCAATGTCTCTTATAATCAACTGTAGGGATCAATATCACGAGGGAATCAGTTCAACACATTCGCACACCCCGACAAGTTCACGGCTCCATTAAAATTCATGATCCATACGTAATCGGCGATTGGCATAATTTGGTCTTTCTGGAGGATCTTTTTCTTCATTTACCACTTGTCATTGCTTTGACAAACTCCTTGCAAAGATTTTCATTAGTGTTTTAATTCCTGTGGTGATTCCGAAAAGAATGATCCAATCCCCCTCAATATCGCTAATATCCCTCGAGGGCGGGTCGCGACAGATTGGCGACTACGCTAGGAGACTTGGTTAGAACCTTTGGAGGACTTAAGCCGATTTAAAAGTTGATTGCTTTCGTTGACCTCCGGTGAAGCTTGCCCTTTTAGCCATTGGCAAGGCTCGACCCTTGCCAGACAATAACAACAAAACCAAAGACATCGCCGGCATTCATGTGGTCGTAGCCAACCCAAGTCCGAAGCGGAGCTCTTTCGCAGCTTGTGCGAAAATATCAGTGGGCTCGTCCTATGTTTGTCCTTTTTATATACGTGGAAGCCTGCCCAAAAAAAAATTGTACGTGGAAGATTTTCTCCCTTATCGTGTGTAATTCTAGGCTCCGAAGTCAGGTCAAGTTTCAAGTTGGGCGTGATGGCATCATAACTTCAGTTATAACCCTTTTCAGGTGATCCATAAGTTAGGAACAATTTCCTTTTTGTTTCAGCAAATGCTGCTCTCGACTCAAATAGATGTATCATGTCATTTTCCATCAAAGGTCCAATTTGAATCGGAAACAAAGCAATAAAGGACCGTCATCCAATATCGAATTATCTTTAACAATTATCCTAGAAAAAAATCATAAAAAATAAAGGACAAAAATACCCTTGATCGGTCGGGGTGGTCAAGTCCTTTTTTTGGCTGACATGATCACTTCAAACCTTATTTGAGAAATAATTTTCGTATCATTCTCGGAGTATGTCCATGTCAAAAAACTTTGAGAGTTTGTTCATTTCAAAGCATAACTTTTGATACCTGTTTAGAGCATACCAATCTTAATAGTATGCATGAGAGAATATAGATTTCAGTTGGTTGCTAAAGAGCCTTCTAGAGCGAATCTGCCTAAGTTCGTAGATTTTGATGAAACCTAGTCATGTGTTAATGAACTTTTCAATTTGGCCAATTAAATCATAAATCTTATGACGCTTTGCTAATATAGCCATTTCGGCCAATTTCGGTTGGTGAGACACCGGATCCGGCCGGCGAGGGGCGCCTCGACTCACCTGGGCGAGGGCGAACTCAACGACCCTCGCCCTGCCCAAGCAAGGCCCTTGCTAGTCATGCCTAACCCTCACTGGTGGCCGGCCCGATCACTAGCGAGAAGCTAGGGCAAAAAAACAAGTTGGAAACAAGGAAAAAGAAAGTTAAAAAAGAAACAAAAAAGGTAAAAAAAAATTTAAAGAAAAGGAAATGACAAAAATGCCTTTTGGTCAGCCCTTTTTTTAAAATAAAGAGATTTTTAAGTCTTTATTTAAGAAAATGATGATATTTTAGGTCTTTATTTGAAAATTTTCATTTATTTTATTTTATAATTATTTTTGTTACTATGTTTTCCCAAGATAATGACATAAATGGTTTCTAAACTTTGATTTAATGTGAGATGTGATTCATAAACTTTTAAATTATTTAATCCGGTTCCGAACTTTTGATACACGTTCAATTGAAGCATTTTCAAATATCTCATGAAAGTAAATTGAACATATACAAAAAATCCAGGGGCCAAGTTAAACAATTTAAAATTTCAAGGATAATATTTTATATTTGGTTAAAATTCAAAGACCAAGTTGAAAATATTAAAAATTCGCGCACTATGCAAGTTAGGCTAATATTTATGGATCATTTATGTCATTTTGCCGGTTAAATAATCATGATGATGTTTATCAAGTCCCTCAATGCAGAAAAAAACTTATGTTAGGGGAGCATTTTAAAATCTTTTTTCCAAAGTCGGAGTCAACCCTTTGCATAGATCCACAGGTAAGTTGTCTCCCTCGTTCATATCAATAAAAAGGCTCCTTCCACTCCCACAAGCGTAGCAGAGGAAGAAGATGGAATGGAGGACTGTGATACTGGCCGTGCTCTTGTTGTTTCTGGGGAGTGTTTCGTCGCTTCGATTTCAAATACTGTTTGTGATGACTCTTGGCGCGGTGGCGATGGCTGCTTCTCTAAAGAGGCGAAGGACTGTTCCGGTTAGAATTCATTGTCTTTGCGTCTTGATCCTGTACTGGCCCTCGGTACTTTTTTCCCCTTTCTGTTCATTCTTCTGAGCAGGAAGTTTGACTGTCAACGGTTACAGTATGTCTACTTCATGCCAATACAGAGAGTAAGTTTTTATCTACAATATTTGGGAGAGCCCTAATACTTCAAAAGCATGTAAACCCTGCATCGGAGTCCCGTGTCTCCAATGCGAGATTCGGGTTTCGTATCTTGTAATTAGGATCACGATATGTTGGAACATCGAACTATATCAGTGTTGGATTAGATTAGCGAGAAACATTTGCAGAGCATGGATATATGTCTGATTCGAATGCATATTTGAGGCAGTCAACATTCTTCGGTGAATGTGACAAACTCAATTTACTCGTTTGACAGGTATCCCCCACTTCTTCTTCGTCGTCACCAAGCTCTGACTTGGCTGGAAACGGCTACGATGTGTTCTTGAGTTTTAGAGGACCGGATACTCGCAAGGGTTTTACGGATTTCCTCTGCAAAAGCTTGACGGATGCCGGGATATGCGTGTTTCGAGACGATGATGAGCTGCCTGTTGGAGAAGGGATCAAGCCCGCACTGATTGAAGCGATCAGAGAGTCGAAGGTTTTGATTCCCATCATCTCCAGGGATTATGCTTCCAGCAGAAGCTGCCTCATGGAGTTGGTCCAAATATTAGAGTGCAAACAAAAGATGACTCGAGAAATTATTCCCATTTTCTATGAGATAGAGCCATCAGATGTGAAAGACCAGAAAAATTCTTTCGAGAAGAGCTTTCTCGAACACAAGAGGAATGGGGTTGATAGCGAGACCATCGAGAAGTGGAAGCTGGCTCTCAAAGAGATTGGAAGGTTAAGGGGATTTGAAACGGCAAAAATACATAATGGGTAATCCAATTTGACATAAAATTGATGTGCCAGATCGTAAACCAATCATGCTATGCCTGACATTGTGCTTCTTTTTTAAGCTTTTATGTTTCACAACTCCGCTTAACCGATTGCTTTCAGACCAAGTTAGACCATTGAAATGCAGGATCTTTGGAAGTGCATTTAAATGCCTCCTTTGTTCCTGCCTCATGGTGCATTGCTCCTGGTTCAACTCTGCACATTCTGGTTTGCTCTGCTGTATGACTATTATTTTGATTCACTTTCTCATAATATGATTTCTGTAGGCATCATTCCAAGCTCATAGACGAACTCATCCCAATTGTTTACCAAAAGCTGAAGAAGGGTCGACTATTTGTGACAAAATGTTTAGTTGGAGTTGACCATCACGTGCAAGAGATTATGAGAAAGCTCGGCGTTGTGCATCACAATGGACAAGTAATTGAAATATGTGGCGGCAATGTTCGAGTCATTGGAATATATGGTATCGGTGGGGTTGGCAAGACTACGCTTGCAAAAGTTGTTTACAATCAACTCTATGATCGCTTTCAAGGTTATAGTTATCTTCAGAAAATTCGAGAATTACATCAACATAATATCTTGTCCTTGCAAACTCAGTTAATCTCAGACCTCCGAAAAAAAAAGTGCGACGTTCAGATGTTCTGATGATGCTACGGAAGTTCTTGCTAACGGATTTCGCAATAAGCAAGTCCTCATTCTCCTTGACGACATGGATGATGTTGATCAACTCGATGCGGTTGTTGGGGAGCTTAGTTGGTTTGGTCCAGGAAGCAGGATTATTGTGACTTCTAGAAAAAGCGACGTCCTTTTGAAGTTCAAAGAGGCTGAAACCCATGCGGTTGAACCAATGGAAGAAGATAAAGCTCTTCGACTGTTTTCGAAGCAGGCTTTTCAAAGGGATTCTCCTAGCAAGGGCTTTGAAAGCCTTTCCCGAGACATCGTATCAGCTACGGGGCGACTTCCTTTGGCACTTGAGGTGACAGGTTCTAGTCTGTTCCGAAAAGCAGTGGGTATATGGAAAGATACGTTGGAGAAGTTGAAAGACGCTCCTCATGAGAAAGTCGAACATGTGTTGAAGATAAGTTACCAAGCTTTAGATATATATGCAAAGCAAATATTTTTGGATATAGCCTGTTTTCTGATTGGAGAGGATGGGAGAATTGCCTTTTACATGTGGGAAGACTGTAAACTTTATCCTTCTACTGGGATTGAAGTTCTCCTTGTAATGTCTTTGGTGAAAATTGGAGAAAACAATGAGCTATTGATGCATGATCTACTGAGAACTCTAGGCAGAAGTATTGTGTCAAATGAAGATCCTATCCCTTGTAATCGAAGTAGGTTGTGGATGCATGACCAAGCCTTATCCACCCTAAGGAGGAAGGAGGTAAACCTGAAAACCAGAACTACTTTTTTTTTCCTTTTTTAACCTGCAGTTGATTTTTTTTTTTTTTTAGTTTACGTGGTTCTCTTTTGAAATTTCAATTTGTAGAAGTGTTAAAAACACAGACGGTCTATGACAAAGTTCAATTCCTATTCATTTACTGCTAGGGTACTCCAAACGTTCAAGCCCTTGGTCTCACCTTTGACAAAGGATCCAATGACTGTTTCACATCTGAAGAATTTGGCCCTCTATCGGAATTGAGGCTCCTCAAATTGGATCGAGCTAATATGAGAGGAAATTTTACTGGTCTTCTTTTAGAATTAAGGTGGCTTCATTGGCGAGGTTGCCATAAGAGCTCTGAGCCTCTTATTTTGTGCCTAGAGAACTTGGTCATTCTTGATCTATCATTGAGCGCAGTGGCAGATGACTGGGAAGGTTGGACACAAATAATGGAGGTATCAGACACGTTTCTTTTTCAATTTTTTGTGAAGATTAGCTAATAGAAACATAACCTATTCTATCTCTTTGTTCCACAGAAGGCAAACAAATTGAAAGTTTTGAACCTGGCTGGTTGCAGTCAGTTATGTAAAACGCCATGCTTCCCAGCTGATAGCAAATTAGAAAGACTTATTCTTGAAGGATGTTCTCATTTGTCACTTATTGACAAATCCATCGGTAATTTGAAAAATTTGAAGTCTTTGAACATCAAGTCCACTCCGATTGTCCTGCTGCCGAAGGAGATGGGTTCCTTGGATAATTTGGAAGAGCTTTTGATTGATAAAACTTCCATATGTCACCTTCACTTCTTAAGAGGTTCTATGCAGAAACTTAAAACTCTTAGTGCTTCCAGCTGCAAAAATTTGGCTGAAATATCCGAGTCTGTTGGTCATTTAAGGTCTCTGTCATATCTTGCACTGGATGAGTCCATTATTCCAGGACTCCCAAATAATGTTAGATTGTTGGATGGACTTGCAGAGCTGTCTTTAAGAGACTGTCGGCAGATAACTGCACTTCCGGACTCCATTGGGATGCTTAAGTCACTACAAAAATTAGATCTGTCAAACACCAGAATTAAGATATTGCCAGAATCCATAAAAGATTTGGATAGATTGGAGGTGCTGAGAATGAATAATACTCACATTAGTAAATTCCCTAAAGATATTGCTAATCTAGGGAAGTTGCAAGTCATAACGTTTTCTGACTGCCGGAGTATGAAGGGGAAAATTCTGTGTGACATTTCAGGGTTATCATCTTTGAGAATTTTGGAGTTATCATTTACCCTGATTTGTAGCCTACCTGAGAGCATTTGTCAGCTTTCTCATCTCCAGACCCTCCACTTGGTTGGCTGTGACGAACTTCAGTCTCTACCAGGATTACCATCTAGTTTAGTGAGTTTGCGCTGGGGAACCAAAAACATGAGTATAGTTCCAGATTTTTCATATTTGACAGATTTGAAAGTTCTGGAATTAGTTAATGATCATGATGAGGAGGACACGCCTTCCTCTGAGCTGTCCCAAACGGAAAGCTTTGGCTGGATATCAAGTTTATCCAACTTAGAAACCCTTAAGTTGTGCCTTCCAAATGTTACTAGTCTACCAGAAGATTTTAATGCTCTTACTCTACTTAAAACACTTGATTTGTCCTGCCCAAACCTTATAGACCTCCCACAACTTCCCTCAAGCTTGTCAAAACTGCTTCTCAAGAATTGCAAGAGCCAGACGGTGGATTTCTCTAATCTGGAAACTCTGTGTGAATTGGAGCTCTGTGACTGCAATGCATCGGAAATTCGTGGGTCTTGGGAACCTAAGGCTCCTGCAAGTGTTGAAGATATCTGGCTGCAATATTAACAACCTTGGTGGTCTCAAACAAGCATCACTATTGAGAAGGTTTTCTATGTCCGATTGCCATTCTCTTAACAGGTTGCCGGACCTATCAAATTGTGCAAGTCTGGAAATTAATGACATTTGCAACCATCAGGATTAGCCCTGTGAGAGGCACTATAAAAATTGCAGCTTGAGGCACCGTGATTGTCTGTGCCGATATCGATGTGGTGCTCGATACATCATGTGATCTCACCAGCAAGCTGCGAAGGATACTCTCTATTTCCAGTTGGAAGTGGTTGTAAGTTTGTTTCTTTCTCCAAGGTAAGTACTGCACTTTTTCTCTGCATCTACAAGTGGTAGACCTTACTATTTCCGACCGTGTCTCCAAGGTGAATATGTCAATTTTGTTGTTTTTATTCATTTCTTTTTTACTGTTTGCTTGCAGCGACATTTCCTTTCTCGCTGTCCTTTTATACTTAATCTGTGCTTCTTCTGGGGTAAAGATGAGATTCACGAAATAATTATCACATGGACTGTGAAAATGTGGTTAGTATTGAAGTTCCCGGTTTAATGCACTGAATGATTCCTCATTGACCTATAAACCATCAGCATGAACCGAGTCTAGCAGTTCTTTTTCTGTCGAGAGCAAAAGCTATTTGTGGAAAAATTAGATCTACAAGTTGATAGATTCACCAAGCGGGACTTTGGTAAATTTCCGTGACGGAAGAATCTACATGGTAGTACTTTTATTTGTTTGTGGCTCCAAAATTTTAGGTGATGCTCTGAATTTCAGGTATGTGTTACAGACATGACATGCCAGATTGAACATGAAGTAATTTTGAGAAAATCAATTTCCTGAAGTAAACTTTTCTAAATTCATGCAATCTGAGCCTGTGTTTTAACGGAGTTTGAAAATCATATCCTATCTTTTGGATGAAATATTGCACTGCTCGTGTAAGCAAGCAAGCAAGCATATCCAAATTGTCTAAGTTTGTCGATTTGAGGTTTCATTGAAAGTACCGTGTTTCTGGAATTGTTTGTTATTGAGGATTATAAGGCGAAATTAAATTTTCATAATAGAGTCAGACATGTCGACCCTGCGTAAAATAAAATCTGTAAAAGGAAACATGAAAAGCGGAGTTATTGAAAGACAATTTAGTTTGCAAGTAACACAACATATTTTAGTGTACAGTTGACATTTTAGAGCGTCCTGTTCCTGTCTATGTTTTTATGCTCACGTCCCGTTGCATGATATATCATGGTCCGTGAAGATTTCCTTGAAACTAAAAGCAAAAACATGCCTGTGATACGTAAATACATAAGTAATTTTCATGTGATTATGAAATTCTTCATATGCCAGCATGCTACTAGGTAAACATCAAACCAATGACCCATGATGAATGAGCCATTACTTGGTATTAGTGTCATCTCGATTAGGCGGTACTTTGATCTATGGTAACTCAATCAAGGAGATTGTGTTATGTCAACCTAGTAAGTAATGAATTGATGATTTGGAATCAACATTTCTTCAGATTTCTCCGGGATTGGATTGGGAAGGGAGTTCGGTTTTTGAACTTCTTCAGGACAACGTGCGTATTGAAGATCAAGGGCACCGGTGAAGATAAGCTGAGATGGTACACTTTTTTAATCAGTGATCAGCAGCATTGCATCATGTGGATGCCATGGTAAGGCAGAAACCGGAGGGCCCTTGACAGGACGGGAGTGCCGTGTTGTCAAACCTTGAAAAGCAAGTGCACCGCACCTTGCGGCCTCAGCTGTGATTTCTGCGAGGTTTATTCCAAACTTCTGTAATTTTTCCCCCCCTTCTTGATGCTGTGTGACAAGGTCTCTTTAGCTGATGAAATAACAATTTTGCCCAATAGCAAATTGCCACTTGCTTTTAGATTTCACAAGGGGCACGCAACTGTTTGTACGTTATCAATGAAATAAAAACTATACTATCAACAAATCCAGTAGCAAACATTGTTGATAAATCACGTCAATATACCTGATCAGCAGGTGGCAAATTCCACGACCGTCTTTACTTAGAATTAACAAATGGTTCTACAAATACGTTACGGTACTGAACATTATCGAAGGACATTCTCAAGACCATTGATGAAATTTGGGTGCATCACTACCTGTCATGGAACATTGATGTTCCTTCTAGTCTTGTCATCGACTTTCTTTTATCATGGAGTTGGTATTGTTGAATAAGCACCGTTCTCCTTTCCTGGAGACTGAAGACTTTCCTTCATTTTACTTGGCTCTTTTTTTTCAGTTGTCAAATTGAAGTATTCACTGAGAATATAAAAGGAAGCTGTGGGTAAGTCTTGAATTAGAAGGGGGGAGCTTAAAATTTTGTACTTCAATCTGTTCTTATATTGAGATGGGGGACTGGACTGGCTACCAGAAAAATTGGTTTGTTCTTCAAGCTCTTTTAGGCAAATGGATATGGAAGTTTCTCAAAGAAAAGGAGAGATCATGGAGAAGAGTTTCATTGTTAAATATACCATTTGATATGCGACCTGTGTTTTGAGGGGAAGTTAATAGAAATATTTATGTTTCGCTGTTAACAGGGCAACGAAAAAAAAAGCCCAGTATGATTAAGCACACTGGCCACCTTAAAATATGCTTAGTATTGCTGTGTACCTAAGCAGATTAATGAATCGACACAGAACTTAATAGGAGGTCAAGATGTGGATATAATGGTATTGCACGGCTTGTTGATAAACGAAAACCAATCATAAGTACAATTATAGTTGAGAAGGAAAAAATTGTTTGATGATTACGACCACAACATTATAGTATCGAATAAAGTTAGGTTTAGCATATATTTGTAATACCTATTCTTTTTAAAAGAATTATTTGCCGCTTCCTCACTCAACACGTTAAGTGAATTCTCATACAGTCGAATCATTTTACGTCAATGCTAATTAAGATGATCAATCAAGCTCAGTCTCATTGATTGCTGAATTTTTATCTTTTAGTACTTAATAAGGCAATCAAATTAGCCCTGATTTTTTCTTTAATCTGAAGAAATTTCTTTCGCACATGTCGTGTGCCTCTTCCTAGTGTGTGTATGAAATACGAATGATAGATTCCAACTCGAGCTCTGTTTATTTCGCGAAAAATAGATGATTCGGAAGCTATTTTCCTATAAATGATAGCTTGTATTGCTTACAAAATATAAATGGACGAAAAATATTTTCATCATCCATAAAAATATTTAAATACCACTTGTTGTCAATAATAATTTGTGTCTAAACATTTGCATAAACGATGAGAATATTTTGATCCATTCATTTTTGTAAGAGATAGAAGCAGTCATTTTTTTTTAAAATATTTTTCGAATTACTTATTTTCGGCGGAACGAACGGAAGCTAAGTCAGAAAATGGTTTGATGCATGCGATGCATACAAGGGTGGAGCCAATTGAGGAAGTGGATGGGGTTGCTTTACAGAATTCCTTTTTGGTGCATGGAGAGGAGTTGAAGTTGCTCCTCCGCAACTTTTGGGCATCCATTCATACAAGAACTTTAGAATATGGATCTTTTACATTTGTGTCAATTCACCATACGGTCAACTTTGACCTGGCCGGCGCCGACGTGAACCCAACCGACGTTGAAAGAGTAATTTGTAATAATATTTTATTATTTATTTATTTTTTCATTTTTTCCTTTTCTTCTTTTCTCCAACTTCTTTCTACAACTAATGCCGGATTGGCCACCAGCTAGACGCAAGGTTGGCGAGGCTTGACCTCGCTAACCCTCGCCTACCATTGTTGGGCGAGGCCGAGCTCGTGCGGCGACGGTGACACGACGCCATGGCCGGGTAAGGTCGGCCTCGTCCAATGCCGTGATTCGGTCTCCAACGAGATCGAGCCTCACCGGCCCTCTCCTTTGGTCGGCCTTTGATCCAAGAACTTGGCTAGAGGAGGAAGATGAAACAAAAATTAACGAAAAGAAAAAAAAATAAAAAATTTGATAAAATATTTAAATATCATTAAAAATTGTCCCGTTAGTGCCCGCTTGGCCAAAGCTTGTTGGATGGACTAAATTGGTACAAATAGAAAATGTTTAGGATTGAATTAGCACATGTGCAAACGATTTAGGACTAAAGAGGCAAAAGTACAATAGGCTTAGAACTTTTTTGACAATTTTTCCTAGGTTCTAACTTTTAGTATTATAAAAATCACAAGTTTGCCAACATGCTTCTAGTTAAATGCCAAACCAATCACCATGATTGAATGAGCCATTACTTGCAACTTGTGTCATATCAGGTTGGCAGTACTTGATTGATGGTAACTCAATCAAGGTGATTGTGTTACTTCATGTATTCAGATTTAAAGGTGTCCGATTGCTGTAGGCGGTGGCTCATGTACCTAATAGATAATGAATCAATGCTTGAGAATCAATATCTCTCCAGTTCACTCCAGGATTGCATTGGGAAGAGAGTTCGGGTTTGAAGTTCTTCGGGACGTGTGAGTTGAAGATCGAGGGCGCTGGTGAAGATAAAGCCGAGATGATATATCTGATAAGCTGAGATGTTATGTCTCATAAATCAGTGATACACAGCATTGCACTATGCCAATGCCATTGTTAGAGAATAACGGAAGGGCCTTCGACAGGACAGGGTGCCCTTTTGTCAATCTTGAAAAGCAAGCGCACCGCACCTTGCAGCCTCAGTTGTGATTTCTGCGAGTTTTTGTTTCAAGTTCTGTTGGATTTCCTTCTTCTTGACGGTGTGCAACAAGGTCTTTTTAATTGACGGAAGTAAGGCCTGTCATTCTGTTCATCCAGGATTTGTCTGAACTGTAGATTTTGTTTTCTCCATGCTGAATGATACTGCTGTACATCATCTTCTATATCTCTCGACCTGTAACTGGCCCTCTTGGTTAACGACTCTTGCCGCAAAGCAGTGGCGATATCATGAGTTCTGAAGGTTTATCGTACGACTGTAGGAAGCATGATGAAGAACTGGTTGTAGGAATATACTTGGGAGTTGGACGGACTCACACCTAAACGTATATATATTCCCTTTTTTGGTCGGAAAAATTTTGTATTATTGAAAATGAAATAGTTCTTAACCATAAGAGCCCAGCAAAGGGGCATCCATACATAATAAATTCCAAAGGTATAGAGGGAGATGAGCTACCCAATTAGGGGGAAGGGTATTCAAAACATTGAGCTTTAGCTATCCAATCTGACTTGCACTTCTAGCCATATGAGATACGCTCTCCATGACAAGAGTACTTACTTCCCATCACACGTGGTCCGTATTTGTTACCGCTTTAACGACTTCCAAACGGTCGGATTCTAACTCCAACATTTTCACCTTCTCTCTCCTGCACGAGCTTCAACCCCTCGACAAGAGCTAGGGCTTCAATAAGTGCTGGAGTTGACACCGGTGCAGATCTAGCGGTTCCTTCACGGAGGACTCTCGACTTGTCTCGGATAAGGCACGCAATGGCTCCCGCCGGTGATCCCTATACGAAAGAGCCGTCGACATTTATCCTAAGGGTACCGGCCAACCGTTTGTAAGTTACCAATGAAACGGCAATTTTACCATCAGCAAACCCAACAGTAGATTACCATTGATTTTACCATAGACGAATCCAATAGTAAATTACCACTTATTTTTAGATTTTACAAGTTGGCACTTAACTGTTCATAAGTTATCAATGAAATAAAAAAAGGGTTGAATTGACTTCGAGGTGTTTGAATTAAGTTCATGCATGTTCCTTCTAGTCTTGTGATTTACTTTATTTAATCTTGCTCTTGTTGAATATGCACCCTTCTCCTCTTCAGGAGACTGAAGACTTCCCATTAATTTCTTTATTTATCTATTCAATTATTTTCGTTTTTTGGAGAAGGGGAGGGGGGTTTGGTATGTCAAACTGAATTATTCATACCGACAGTGTAAAAGGATGCCGTAGATTAAAAAAAAATAATTACCGTAATTAACCGTCTTGGTCCATCGTTTAACTCGGAATCATTGTTATTTTTACTACCAGAATTGGATCAACATCTCGACATCTTTAGCATTTTTCTAAAGCTCTTATTAACGATTGCCCAGAAATTTGTTAATTATAATTTATTTAAATAATTCAATTTTCAAAGTACTATTTATAAACACAGAAAAATTAATACACTGTAAATCAAGGATACTTATTTTTACTTGTAGCGATTGCACGTTGTATGAGTTGCTGTTTCAATAGTAGCGATAAGATTAAGTAAGTTCGGTCTGTCTTTCTATCACGGTACATGTTTTGAGTAGATTTTTTCATTGTATAACCGCATTTATTAGTTGGTACAATATCGAGGGGATACAAAAATAAACAGGGGGAAAGCATCAAAAGCATGCTTCACTTTTTTACTTAATTATCACTTATATAACTCTACTCTTGAAAATACAAAAATACAAACTCATCAATTATCTTAGGGATAGGCAACTATCTTCTAGACGTGAGGTTTTATTTAGATGTTGGTGATGATATTTGCAGAAATAAAGATGTGTAAATGGTCATTCGATCAACTTGCTATCAGAAAATTGAGAAACTCCTGAGGGATTTGAACCGAATTCATGGCCCAATAATTCTTGAGCTAACATGATCAATGGCCATGATAGATCCTTGCCTTGCTTCACAAATTTGCTGCATGGGATGTGGCTGTTCAGGGCAAGAGGGTCCAGCTAAGCAGCCCGGACAAGCAAATCTCTGTCAAACCAAGAGAGAGAGAGAGAGAGAGAGAGAGAGAGAGAGAGAGAAGAACGTGAAGGCAAGATTTGAATTTGATTGGTCCTCGCCAGTCATTGCATAAACAACGTTCATTTTTTCTTATTTTCATAACTGGAATGTCTCGTCTTTTTTTTTTTTTGTCTTTTCTTTTTGAGCGAATCCCGATCTTCAATGGGGACCAACGTAGGAGCCTGAAATGGCGGAAACAGCGTGAAGATATCCACAACAGGCATCGACCCAGACAACCCAGCATCCCGAAAACCAGAGAGACTCTGCACGGAAAGAGAAGAGAAAGGAGGATGGTGGCGGCGAGGGAGGATCAAGAAGAGGGCGTGATGGCGACGGACTTCTTCTGGTCCTACACCGACGAGCCTCACGCCTCGCGGCGGAAGCAGATCCTCTCTCAGTACCCTCAGATCAGGCAGCTCTTCGGCCCCGACCCCTGGGCCTTCCTCAAGGTCGGTCCTTTGCTTGTCAAAATTCCTGCTTGATTTGGTTTCTTGATTGGATTCGGATCTCGTTGAAGTGGGAAGTTCTTGGTTCATCAGCGGAATGGATGCTTTACGTCGATTTGCTCCATAGTGGGTTGGTTTCGCTTGTATTGCGTTTGCATTGTCTCTTTTGATGATGATTTGCTCGTGTTTTCTCATGTCGTTGTCCGTCTTAATCTGGGCTACAGTGGGTTCTTCTCTTGGTTTTGCTTCGTTCGTGCGTGATTATCAGTGAATGTGACGTCGCCGTCCGAATCCATCTAGTCCGAAGTACGTGCGACGACTTGCATCTTTTCAAACGTTTGAAGAAATTCTTCAGTGTGATTCCATTATGGGTCTTCCTCTTTTGTAGATCTTGATTGGCATGTTTTCTTTCTACTGTTGCTTTCTCGAGTAGGAAAGGAAAGAAGTTTCTTTTTCGAGTTTTTGGCCTTGTATTGGCCTACTATATTCTTCATATTCGCAAAAGCTTAATTTTATTTAGTTACGGGTTCTCCTCCATTTGTATTTAATTGGAAAGGGCTAATTCAGTTTCGCACCTGCATTGCTAGTTGCGCATGCTGCTCCACTATTTTTTATATCTCGTAATTTCTTAAAGGGGTGTAGACCGTCTCTTCTTGTTTGTTTAGTGATTCAGCCCTAATGAGATGAACTCATTGGCCCTTGGTTGCCCTGAATTGAAAGTTTAAATAACTTGTCTTCGGTGACTTCAATGATATTACTACTTCTTTTCTTGCAATTGTGTATCCATAAGAAACCACTGGACAACACCAGCGATTACGGTATACTGATTTGTGGAAAGGTGGTCGCTTTTAAGATGTTTTGGTGAATGTGACTTGTTGAAAGCACCTCAATGCATATGCTTACCAAACTGAGTAATTTGCCAATTAGTGCAATATATGTCAGCTGTGGCTTTTACCTTTGATCATCTCATGTATTGTCTTTATCAATTTTGTGCAGATTAGTGTCGCAGTGCTGCTACAGCTAGGAACGGCTACTTTGCTCCATGATGCAGGGTGGCTAAAGATTCTGGTTATTTCCTATTTCTTTGGGTCTTTTCTCAATCACAATCTCTTTCTAGCCATCCATGAACTCAGCCACAATCTCGCCTTCTCAACTCCGGCATACAACCGCTGGCTAGGAATATTCGCTAATCTCCCCATTGGTGTTCCCATGTCTGTAACCTTCCAAAAGTATCACCTGGAGCACCATCGCTACCAGGGAGTTGACGGGATGGATATGGACGTTCCAAGCCTCGCTGAAGCCTATCTTGTGAGAAATGCTTTCACTAAGTCCATATGGGTAGTCTTGCAACTCTTCTTCTATGCTCTGCGGCCTCTGTTTCTCAAACCAAAACCTCCTGGTATTTGGGAGTTCATCAATTTCAGCATTCAGATAGCCCTCGATGTGTCCATGGTTTATTACTGGGGTTGGAAATCTTTTGCTTATTTGATCCTTTCTACATTTGTTGGGGGTGGGATGCACCCAATGGCCGGTCATTTCATCTCAGAGCACTATGTTTTCAAGCCAGACCAAGAGACATATTCCTACTATGGTCCCCTGAATCTTATGACATGGAGTGTGGGATACCACAATGAGCACCATGATTTCCCTAGGATTCCAGGAAGCAAACTTCATAAGGTGAAGGAGATTGCACCAGAGTATTACGAGGGGCTCGATGCATATAAATCTTGGAGCCAGGTCATTTACATGTATATCATGGACTGCACTGTGGGGCCTTTCAGCCGAATGAAGAGAAAACCATCGGGGACTTCCAAGAAATCTGAATAGGTTCCCCTTGACTTCTCCCTTTTTGTTCTCTGTAGTGGTGACTGCAATTTTTACTCGACGATTACGCATACTTCAGCGATTAGTGTTTATATAGCTGTAGACTGAAAAGAGTGAGTCACTGGTTGATTAACTGAAACACCAGATAATTTATTGGTTTATGTTGACAAGGCATGCGGAATATGAGGTGTAGGGAAGTATCCTTTAGATACTATCGCACTTGTCATTGGAATTGGGATGTTTCGGGAGGTCCATATATAATTGTGATGAGATAACATCTTCCTCTTTCAGAATTTTACACCTAATTGTTCGATACGCATAATTGAGCAATTCTGCATGAAAACTGTCAGTTATGTCCATCATTCTGTTCAAATATTGGAAGGCAAGTCATTCTTGTAGAGAGTATTGGCTTCATGGAATCTGTCAAAGGCTGATGTTAGCGCCAGGCATTTCTCTTTAGAAGATCGTAATACAAAAACCACTTTGGTTATCTGATGCTATAGTATTAGATGCCTGAGCTTATTGTCATTGGTAAGTGAAATTTGATGCTTAACTCTTTGGTAAGTGAAAAGGTACTTTATTTGACGGTGCCACGATTGACATGGCATAACTGACAAATCACCTTATGCATTCCAACCAATTTCTGCATTTGCATTTTAGAAACTCTTATTGAACAACACCAGTAAGAACCAAGCAAAGAATTTTTTTCTTTTTGGGTCAATCCAAGCAAAGATTAACATAGAAGCTTTTCTCGTCTTTCTGTCAATTTTCTTGCTTCAGTCCTGCTCTGTATGCAAATCATATGCATCAGCCGCTACGACTATACGTTATATAAGAGCTCAAGCAACGGAAGCTCCCTCAAGGTCGAGAGAAATGCTATGAAACACGGCCATCTGCTAAGAGTTTTCAGTAAGTAAATTGTAATCTGAAGCTTAGAACAGGGTTCTATACCAAAGTGGTTTGTTTTGGTTTATGTCCAAAGATCGCCCCATGTTGATTAGTAGTACTAGTAGATTTCTTGGTTCATAAAGATTTTCTTCCGACCCGTGGTTAATTGACTTTTCAATCAATTCCAAATTTTCCATACTCGACAACCTTGTCTATGACATGCTCTAATTATTCAGAAGTGGGGTGATTGTACATATTTTTAACTGGTGTTGGTTTTTCAATCAATTCAAACGCTCATTGATGGCTACCGAAGTAAATTGCAGTACCAGAAAACACAGGACGGAAACTGGCCAAAGGATATGGTTGTTACTCCATTAAACTTCATTCAGCTTGATCTAAACACAATTGCATCAATCACGACAGCAATCAACACCTCTCATTGCTACGAGAACCATCCTCAATCTCATTTACATGATAAAACTCAAAAGTTTTCTAAGTAACACGCTTCATGATGTTATGCTAGCTCTAATTATACAATGTGTATGCTGCTTTCCCGTCCCGATCATCGCCAGGCATCAGATTGCAATCATCTTCTACTGTTATTGAGATCGCTCCCCAGTTTTGCTGATCTTGTGCATCCACTTACACGCTTATTGGAGCAAAATTAACAATTCTGAAATGCGACAGTATAATTTCCGCAGTCTAATTTCAGCGCATCCATCGGAGCTGTCATCAGATTAGATTGCTTCATGTCACTCTCAAACTTCAATCACATATAAGCAACAAAGTTCTCACTTATTGCCTTTGGCGGCGAAGATGCTCTCTCATATGCATGTGCACATCTGTCTTAACTACTAGCCTCATCTTCTTTGAATCCTCCCACAACAAACCACCGTACTCCCGTGCAAAGTCACAAGCAGCCTCAAAGACATCCTACAGAATTAGAGAGACCAAACCTAAAAAATAATCTCGGTACCAGAAGATGAGGATACCACTTGAAGTTCATCGAGTTTTACCCGAGAAGGGAATTCATCATAGAAATGTGCAGGAGTCATCTCAACCCGGTTAAGATCTGATTCCCACAATCTAATCTGTCAAAAACCTGGAAAATGAGATAGGAAATAGCTTTGCCAACTATAGAAAATTCAGAAAGAGTACACCAGGATTGATGATTTAAGAACATATTATAAGCTATGAGTTAATAATATTGAAGCAGTTGTTCTTCCAAAGTCTTGGGTAGTCATCATACAATTACCTCACTGAGAAGCAACATAACAAAGTCACTGCCTTAGTCGGAAATCTGGTTCTGTTCAACTACTGAAAAGGAAAGGGGGGGGGAGGAACTAAAGCAGATAGCTGAGATGTGATCAACTTTTGTGGGATGGGGTCATGACTGATAGGAGCAGGACATAACTGACACCTGACAGAGCTGTTTGAACTTAATTGCCTGAAATGCAATTTTAAATGGACACAGTACTGGAGTGGAGATTGAGAAGCAGCATTCATGAAGAATATTAAGTTGTTTGCAAGATGCAACTGGCCACATTTCTCTTTAATTGATGTTTCTCTAAATTCCATATGGTCGAGATGTCTAGCCATGCGGTAATGTTGGGAAACAAGAAGAACCCAGTCTGAATTAATTGGCTGGATTAAGAAGGTTAAAGGATGGACTACTCCAAACTCATGATTAGGATTGTTTGGATTGCTCGTCTATACCACATCCAAGATGAGAAATGAAGCAATTCATTCTCAAAAGTTACCTAATGTTAATTGCTGAACCAAAAGCCATAGGTAAGATGGAAGACAGAAATGAGGACTTTGATGCTTAGAGCATTCAATTACTCCTAAAGACACCGGTAGCATATGCAAACAGTACTTGTGAATTAACTCTGTTCTGTCTCATTGAAACTTTATGAAAGCCTGTAGCAAGGAGCGGCTAATGCTCCCGTGCTTGAACTTTAAGAAATGCAATGATTTACTTATCTTAAGAAAAGAACACAAAAGGTAATGTCAATTAAGGATTGGACCTGATCCGTAACATTTTCGGGAACAGATGGTATTCTCTCTGCAACACGGGGATGCGAATTTTGTTGGAGAAAAGAAATTATCTGCAACATGGAAAAAAAAAACAATTGATGAATGGCAGGTAGTTTCCTCTCAGAGAAATGCAATAATGTGAACATTCATCCACGATAAGCTATGCCTGCATCTATTCTTGAAGCAATGACATTGACATAATATCCAAATCAGGTGCAAACAGTGGCACTATGGGCTTACTGATGATGGATGTCAAAGCAAAATTCCATCATCAGATAATTGATGCGATATGGGTAATCCCAATACAAGTAACCTCAATAGGCCAAAAACTAAATATGCTTTCACCAAGCAGTAGATTTTAAGTAACTTAATAACACCATCAGATGCCTCTTTCTAAGTATCAATCATCCACAAGGCAAGCCTTTGCAAGGAGCTCCATGAAATTAGAGCAGGCAAATGAAATCAGGAACCTTGCAACTCAGTCATATTCGCTCACAATGATAGGCAATGAAATAAGTCCTTACAGAAACAATTATTACGTCCAAACTATAGTCCATGCAAAATTTCATAAAATGAAAGCTGCCCAACTAAGCAACAAAAACTTACCTGCTCTGATGTGATCCCATTGTCAAATGCATTATACAAGCTTTCTTTAGTTATAGCCCCGACTATAAGGTTTGGGAGCTGATACTCAATTCTGCAATATGAGCATTCTATTAGCACCTCTGCAGTTGTCAAACCAGAAATAAGTTTGTATAACGCAGAACTAAATGGTGAAGATCAAGGATATAATGAGAAGTAAAGAGGATTGACCAACAGGAATGAGCAGATGACTTGAGAGAGAGAGAGAGTAAAACTGTGTGCAAATGACAAGCAATAAAAATGGCAGTCTATTCCAGATACAGCTTCTATGTCATGTGGGATCAAGGAAACATCTAATTGTTCATTCTGTACCTTGCTGATTGACATCTAAGGACTCATTGGCCAGGATATAATCCTCATATTCCCTTTAACCCTTTTAGCACCATGCTAAGAAGACATGCAGTTTGATTCTTGATGCGGAAACATCATGCTCGATCAATCAACTAGCAAGCTCAAGTTTGTCCTCGTCGGTTAATCCTACTAAACTGATGCAGGAAGAGCCAATTCTAAGGCACAACCGACAAGTTTCGACATGATCCCGTCGGCTAGCCAAGCCATATTGATTTCTATTCACACTAAAACAGGTGTCGATGCAGCAAAGGATGATTCAATTCAATGGAACCTAGCTGAAGACGTGAATTCTACTTTGGCTGGTGGTGCGACCTTTACGCCTTGATCAGATCGTATTCTATCTTGCATTTTAACATCCAACCTTGAATCCATTCCTACAAACTCTGATCTTTTACACTTCCCACAATCACTTAAAACACACTTGCCCTCCCTCGCAACCACATCAATTCTATTCTCAATTAGAAGAAATCTTGGAACCCAGAGATTCTAAGAATCTATTTTATGAGAGACTATGTTTGAAGGGGCAATAAGTTGCTCGCTTTCCCATCTATTACAAAAACCACACAATTGTCAAGTTCTCAAATTTAGGACGTGCAATAAATTATATCGTGACAGGTTTCAATTGAACTGTAACAAACCTCTAAAGATTCGCCCAAAACACTTATTGTGAATTCCTTGCAGACATTAGTCAGTCTTATATTGCAAGAGTGGCATCGGATTGTAGCTTTAAAAAGAAAGTTCTCCTTTAATAATGGATAAATAAGCACAAGCACCATAATGCTTGTCATTTTGAACTCAAGACTTACTTCACTGGACTTGCCCAAGGGATCCAACAACATTAAAGTAAGTAGAGCAAGTGGCTGCTTCACACGAACATCTTAAACAAAATAAGATCTAAGATTTGGGTTTCTGCATAGTGGGCTGTAGATAAGCATATTTTCCTCAGGGCCCAGTAAAGGAAAGATGATGAAAATTGATTCCTTTTCCCAGAAAGATTGCAGGTTTCCAGCCCATGTAACACCCAAAATTTAAATGGTGAACAAAATGAGATCTGGAACTCCCATGAACTGATAGAATAGAAGGTGGAAAGAAGATAGCAGACAGAGACTGACATGAGGAAAAATAATATGGAATTAAAGTAACCAATGGCGTTTCTTCAACTGCATGTAATTGTCTTGATCATGATGCAATTATGTCTGATAGTCTAAGAGTGCTATTGCTTTAAAAAAAATGGTCTCCGCCTAGAAAGACTCTTTCATTTCATCATTTGATATGTTGCATGCTTGCTCAAAGTCAGCTCCTTTTTGTCTGCTAATCCAACTTGTTTATGACCTTACCTTGAGAAAAGTCGCAGAATTTCACAATGTAACTTAGATGTTGAGTATGCATACATCCTAAAATTTGTTTCCACAACAACAAATCCCTGCAGAGAGAACAAACCAAATTAAAAATTTAACCACATAACATGCATAATACTGGAGGTCTAATCTCCCAATGGAGAATACATGAAACTTCCAAAAGTAATAGTGGTCAAATTTCAAGGGCGGACATAGAAGTTTCCAAGACATAACAGGTTAGCGGCAGCATTTGGACAAATCCAAAGGCCTACCACAAGTGATAGAAAAAAATGCAGGTAAAAAAAAGGTCTAGGGTTTGTCCAATGTTTGCAACTGAAAAAAAGCACGTATTTCCAATTACTGTCCTTGGGCCTGGCCTGAACTATTTAATCAATCAATATAGCAATTAGCAATTCAAGAGGTGGTCATCAAACGAGCATTCAGTTGTTGAATTATGGTTGTGCAATGTTAAGTTATAGAAACACAACAAAAGGAATGACACATTTCCACGAATCAACAAAGAAGCTACTGTTTGCAAACGAAAGAACAAAAACATAGTGCCTACAGTCATATTAAATATGTAAAGGAAATACCTGTTTTCGAGATGATGAATCAGCCAAACTCACGGAGAGATTAGTAGCTAATTTGGTTGGTATGAACCAACTATCTTTTCTACCCTGGGAACATATACATTAAAACAGCAGTAAATCTGTTAAAAGGTTTTATTCATAAAGCGCGCGCTACATCTTGCACTAATAAAAGAGAAATAAAGAGCTGCCATACCTGTTGAAGTTTGACTAAGCCCAAGTCAGCAAGGTCCTTGAGCGTGTTCCTCTGGTCTTCAGTCAATGTATTCATGTTATATGCCTAGCACACATTCCACAAGCATGACAGAGTCACGGTGAGTCACTTAAGCAAGCTTTTCAGGAACATTTCACAACCTGAAGAGATTTATCTCATAGAAAACTTATGTCCTGTGAAACTTTGTGCATGAACATAACATATACAAACTACTGTACCTCTCCTGTAGCATGAAAACTAAGCTCGAGCAGAAATGAAATTAGATCAGCTGAATCTACGTCTCGCTCCTGCACCAAATTGAGACTCCATTTAGAAAGAGAGGCAGATACTGCGAATATATGAACATGGAATCTCTATTGAATTCAACTTCATCAGCAAAGTGTTTTTGACCAAAAAATCAACAAAGTGTCAGGTTGTCAGGCCAACGGACAAACTCAATGACCCTCACGGTGCTAACAAGTGGGGTACAGCACTATCCTATTGTTGAGTAACTTTAATATTTTTTATAACTCTTCCATGAGAAAGAAAGGCCCAGGATGAAATACGAAAACAAAGCTATAGCAGTAGGTAATGCTTTAAAATACATCAGACTTAAAGCTCAACACCATTGAAGAAGAGATGACAGGAGAAGCAAGTTTAGACCCCTTACGCTCTACTGTGTTTACACCAGACAGCACAATACTCTCGATTCCTTAAATCAATGAGGTGAGAAAAGTTTCTACTTTGAACATCCATAGGAAGGAGTGTCTTATCTCCAATTATTCCAACTCTATACCTGCAACTGCAATATGGATCCCCCAACTATACTTATGAAGAAGCTAGAAGATGTATATGTATCAATGGCCTCATATCCGAACCATGTTGATCAAAATGTGAATAATTCAAAAGCCCATACACCCACTACATTAGGATCACAAATTCCACTAGGACAAACATTATACAAATGCCAGCAGTCACCAACAGAGTTAAGTGAAAAGACAATTACTTGCGTCAATATAGAGCCAATCATGGTATATACCATTGAATAGCTAAAATCCTCTTACAATCAGCCAATAACTCAAGTTATTCTTATTTCATGAACATGAGCTTCAAGGAATGACTGAAAAGGAGGATTATAATTGGTGACATAAACAAGAAATAAAAGGAATAAGGTGGCTGAACATATATGAATGAGATTCATTATACAATCATACCTCAGAATTTGATATGTATTCTCTGATGATGTACCAAAGTTGTGCATTTGTATCCATCAACTGCAGTTCACACAAAGCAATTAATATTGAAGAATATGCCAACAGATTTAAAAGTGGGTCATGATTCTTTTATGCATACCAAGAACTGGAAGCCACTCTCAGTTAACCTAGGAGGTTCTTTATCCCTGTATAAATGGCACAGACAAGTCACCAATCAACCAGATTCACAACAATCCAAATAGACCTCCAAACACATTATATATGTGAAGAGAAATAAACCTCTGAGTTAGAAGTCCCCTTTGGAAGACTCTCATCATAGAGGAGCTTATATTCATCATTTTTTCAGCTTGGGCTGAGTTTATAAGTTGCAGAAGAAAACACTGTTTTATCACAATTGAAGCTTCATGAAAGAGTAAAGTAAATGAAGCAAAAAAACCAATCAATGGTGGCTAACCAATATGATAAATTCAGTCAAAGGAAGAAAGATGAGCAAGATTCTATGAAGAGTCAATGCAGCCACATGGAAGAAGAAAAACCCAGAAAGAAGGAGAAGAAAAACATTCGCACCTCCCATTGTTCAAGAGCATAGGCCTCGAGATCCTCCAAGCTTGGGAGCCGGGCGGTGATGGTTAATGGCATTGGTTCCCTTGGCAAAACTCCTCTGCATGGTTCAACTTACAGTCATGCACTAAGGATTGTGTCAAGAAAAACAACTCATGAACTGAGCAAACAGTGATTCGATTGATTATAAAGAAAGAGAATTCTTGGTTCAGCTTTCCACCTTAACTATAGAAAAAAGGATTGATCAAATTCTATTGAGTTTGACTCATAGTGATTATTTATCAAAGAATGTCTCTGGTTATCAAATGATTGAACAACCGGGAGCAATTTATTTACGATACTTAGTTGACATTCATAAAAAGTATCTAAAGAATTAGGAGTTCAATACATTCTGTTTAGCAGAAAGACGGATATTCCTAGCTCATTATCAGACAATCACTTATTCATAATTGGTGACAAAAGATATCCCAAGAAATCTAATGCCATGATTACGCCTTACCAAGATGATCTAGTAATATCTATCAGTACTATATGTACCTATCCATCTTCAGCCATGATTTGATGCAATAATATGAGGAAAAACAGAAGCAAAGAGAAAATTGAGCAACAGAGACATGCTAGCATACACATGAGAGTCCGTTCTTAGATTGGTAAAGGCCAAAAAAGTGATATACAAGACAAAAGGGGGGACCACAAGATCCTTAATTATGTAGGAACAAGATAAAACGCAAAATTGGTGATCCAGAACCTGTGAAGCATGGCAAACTTTTTCATTTTTCTGCAATGTAAATTCCGGCAGAAGGTATACCACGAAAATGATATCTTATCATCTCGTTCAAGTTCTAGTTGACAAGAAGGTTAAGTTCTCAACAAAATCTCGAAACATATTGATGTCTCAATGCAAATCCGAGCCACATATTACTCAAGATAAATTCAAATAAAGCATCATTCTTCTCTATACCACCAGATACCAAAGAAAATAAATGAAAGAAATAGAAGCCACAAACGAGTCTGTAACTTACCCACACGTTATGTGTTTCTGGAGGTTAGCCTGAAAGGTTGGATTTAGCCTGTAGCTGGTACCACTACTTCTGCCATTACAATTTTAAATTCAGGAACGGACATAATAAAAATACAATCATAAAGTTTATAATACAAAATTCTCTCTTGAATTTCCACAAAGTGCAAATGTTTATTCTGACTACCCTCACAACCCAACAAAAAAAGAGGGGTAATCAAAAATGCACCTCTGAACCACTTCTAATGTCACTAGGTATAGGATGTATCACACATAAATTTAACAATAAAGAAAACAAGTAAATTGACATGCAAAAATCCAAGGAAAAAAAATATATATTTCTGTTTCCAGCGCCTGCAGATTTTTTGCAACATAATGGACGAAGTGAATAACTGCAAAGAAAAGATGCTTATATGAAACCACATGCTTAGTAGATATGAGGATTAAAAATTGTTCGAACAACTTCCTCCTAAAACTTATGCATTGGAAGCCATTTATTATGAGCAGCTTATCAGGTAATTGGATCAGCAATATATATCGTAACCACGGACTAGTATTTTCCTATTCCACGGACCGAAGAAGCATATAGTTACCAACAAATGTACTTATAATAGGCATCTTAATTGGTTTGTGGGGTTTACAAAGCTATAGATGCAAAAGAAGGACCAGAAAAGGCATTTCTACGCAGAAAGGGTGTACCTTCGCACTATCTATTTCCCTTTCAGCTTGACATATTAAACATGAGCAGGCGTGTCAAAGTTCCCCTCAATCCAAGAAAGAGAGAACTAGCTTAAAGACAGAGAACTAACAAAAAGAACTAAAATGCTTATCACGGGAGTGTCAAGCTTCCCACTTCTCCAACTATTCTTTATCGCTACAACAGGAACATAACTAGGCACGGGAAAAATACTAGGAATATAAAGCTAAACATACAATCCATCGAAGAGCTTATTTCAGAGAAATATATATATCCCTCGGTCAACAGTTTATGCAGAGAAAGCTGAACAGAAGACCCATTTACCTGTCAAAAGTCTCGGAGAAAATCCTCAACTGAAGCAACCGGTCAACTGCAACTTTATGCTTGGAGATTCCATCCGGAAGGACCCACTCCTCCATTGACTTGGTTGTCACCGCCTCTTCAATGTACAACATTTGTATCACGTACTTCTTCGCTAAAGGGGGCAGCGACCTGAGCGCAATAAGATGAAATTACATGGCAACCCGAAACACCCTGTGTCAAAATTGTCTTCATTGTATACAACGTGGGCATTGCACTGACATTCAGAAGTTTAAGTCCCAAGTGTATAGGATGCTCAATGCTAACTAGTCTGCAATGACGTGATTAAAATGAGAGAACAGATGACAAAAAAGGGCATTTAAACTACAATTCCATTAGAGGTAACGAGTTAAGTGAACTGTTCGCCATCAGCTAGAAGCAGTCGATATCTTATTCGTTCAAGTTCACTCTAGGCGGACCAAATAACAAATCCAATGAACACGGACCATTGCTTTGTTGTACAACAGAGGATGGTAAATACTGCAGAGAGAGAGAGACCTGAGAATCGCTTCGCAGATGAACGCGTTCTGGTAAAGCTGGTCGAGCTTCATCGCGGGCAAAGCCGCGACCATGTCCATGAAATTCTTGGCGATTATCTTCACTTGAGGCATCTTCTCGCTCGGATTCGATCTCCAAACCCTTCGCAGTCCTCGGAATCGGTCGCCGTCGCGGATCGAAAAGCTCCAAAGCTAGCGATTCCGGCTGTTCAAAACTTCGCGCGTTACTCGAACCGCACGCGCTCTTCTGATCGCTTTCGTCAGTGAAGCTACGGACATGGGAGTTCTGCGCTCGTGCTAGGGTGATGACGCCATGGGACCCGCTCAGCTCCGCTGATGTTGCTCGTGGGCCTCCGTGGGGAAAGATGGGTTTTACGCTCAAGGCCCTTTTACGGGTTTTCCTTCGGGTCAAGTTAACCGTAATCCAAAAAAACGATAAACCAAATTGAACCAAATTGAACTAAATCAAGAACCAATAAGCTCGATTTACGGATTTATCCGTAATTTTTAGACTCCGTTTGTTTATTGAGTTGAACCAAATTGAACCAAATTGATTTGAATATCAACTTTGGCGTATATTATGATAGGCATCTATCGGCCTATTTTTTTTATTATTTTGGTTCCATAAACAACTTCGAAATCTTCCCTCAAATAAAAAAAATAAGCCACATAATAAGGTTCTTAGTTTTATTGGACTTTAGAAGTACATAAGAAGCCATGGAGAGTTATTTTCCTGTTTGGACTCAGGTCAGTACAATACAAAAATATTAAATAGCCTAAACGGGCGACAAGGATTGATTATTGGTCCAACTTAGCTCGGGAGGTTATCTTGCGCAGATATGTCCGATTTATCATATCTCAACGCATGAAATCGAGTATTCGAAAGACGATGGCAATTCCGACATCTGTGTGCGAAAAATGCTTCTCTCATTTTTCACGCTCCTCCGAGGAGCCGGGTTTTGTACTGTTTTCCCTTCAGCCCGCAGAAAAGTTTCCGTCGATATTTTCCAAAGAATTAGTGTTTGGAAGGTGAGCACGATTGCTTACTTTTGCTGCAGATCCTTTTAAGTGATCATCAATTTATTTCCAGATTTCGATGCAGATTTCCCTACTTCTTGCCTTGTCTCGCCATCTCGCTTTTCACGTTGGTAGTTTCTATCGCATCCTTCTGGCTTCCGGTACGTAGTTTGCTAAAATCGGTTCATGTATCTCATTCTTGATGTTGTTTTTTTTTTTTTTTGCCCCTTTCCTCGGACATTATCTCTGTCTTGTCCTCGACAGTGTATATATGTCCATGTAAATATGTATCCATGTGAGTATGCTATGACTTCATGATAATGTAATCAATGCTCTCGAGCTTTGATATCCGTGCGCCACAATGCACAACGGAGGAAGCCCCTAAAATCATGATATTTCTCTTATCAGTGGCAAGTCGAATTAAACATCATTCAAATTATATTTGATATTTTGTCCCAAAAGACAAAGGTTGTCCTCTCTTCAATGAGGTTTTCAAATTCTTTACTTATTGCTGCTATGCTTGATATACATTGTACTTGAGTCACTTGAATTGCATGTTAACATTTGTGAATATAGCTGAAATGTCTTATGTTATTACCTTTGAATTGCTGCCATATTCTTACCATGCAAAGTAGACATCTTGAAGAAACTTTGAATTGAATAGATTAATTCATTTAAGACCTTTCAATTATGAATGTACATCAAGTGGATATCTCTGCTTCTTTTCCTCATTACTATTGACGACATTAATGAGGAAAATCCACTCGATGTACATCCATAGCTAGAAGCTCTTAAATGAATTAATCGGCTTAGTTCAATGTATCTTAAAGATATCCACCTTGCATGATTAGCATATACAGCAATTCAAAACGATAATAATTTAAGGCATTTCAGCACGTATGCTGACAAACAACTCATATGACTCGATTGCAACGTATATCAAGTATAGTAACAATGAGTGAAGAATTATGAAACCTTACGGAAGACTAAACAACATTCATCACGAAAGTTCTAAATGCAATTTGAGCTAACATCTTCTTTAGCTCCCTTTTTCAAGGGGAATGTGTTGGGGGATGTGATGCTTTAATATTCTAAGTTAGGACCTACATTATCATTCATACCTCCTATCTTCATCGTCCTCAATCGATTGATTAGTTCACACATAGTCAAGCAAAACAATCAGCCTTTGATAGACACGACTGCTGTGAAAAATTAACCTAAAGATCAGATAAGCCAACAGGAACATATGGAGAAATCAACGAGCCCCCATTGACCAAATGGCAGGAACATTTAAATAGTAATTAAATCAAATGTTGACCATAGGAAGAATACAAATGCCGGAGTCCTAAAACGGTAGAACATAGGCCATGAAAATCACGGGGGCGAGGACCCAAGCGAATGACTCCACGTCACATTTTCACCAACCACCGTGGCAGACCACTGCCGGCATATACGAGGAAATATACAGGCAGCAAAAGGAACAGTAAAGTCAGAGCAATGACTCTCAAAGGAAAATGTCAGTAAACGCGATCTACTTCAACCAATAGCTGACGACACGATTTCTAGCTTCCATCATACATGGATACGCCTTTAATTTTAACAATAGCGACGAGCTTTTCACATTCTCGGACCAGAGGTATTTCATCGAACAAGTTGAGTGCACTGGAATAACTGAATGCGGTCACGAAATCGAAATTGTTTCTCGTCTAAAATCAACGTTTAAACAACAACTTCATCACGAATCATCAATTAACAGGTCAGATTTTCAGTGATTCGCACGTGAGTTAAATAAAAAACACAGCTTGGTCTTGTACCTCTCCAAAACAGGGTAGAAAAGAGGCAACTGACATTACCTGGCTTATCAGCTACTCCGGGACATCGACAAGGATACAACAACCCTTCAAGATCGTCTACAGACAGGGCAAGACCGATGGATAAGCTACGTACGAGGTTTACTCCCATACTAAGAGCAGAACAATCTCCGATACTCTTCCGGAGGTGAAGTCGGCAGTGATGAACGACAATATATGGTGCCGGGATGATGGGAATCTGAACTATCAAGCACACTTCTGTTGGAATTCAGATGTTTGAGTTTTCAGCCAGGGAACTAAAAGTGACCGGAGATGCGATGGTTGGGGATGGTGAAATGGGTGGTGAACGGCCGGTGGTGAACGGCGGATGGCCAGCATCGATCTGTGGTTGGCGGGTAAGAGGCAACTGATTTCTGGAGGGTTTTTTTCCCTGGATCTTTCTCTGTAGTCTGTAGAAGAGAGGGCAAAGGAACAGGTTATTTCTTCTCAAGGGTACTGCGTGATCATGTCAAGAGGCGCGATCTCGAAAGGTGAATTCAAATTTTACGACGTCAAATATGATGTTCTGAATAATCAATCGGCTGCTCAGTGGACATGTTGAAACCATTTTCAATCGAATCAAAGATCTCTAAAACTAACACAAAATTAGAAATAAACAAAAATTCTAAAAAAAATTTCCAGTCAAGCGTCAACTTAGACATTAGACCCACAGTGAACAAATGTACGCGATTCTCTCTAGTTAGACATCAGCTCCAGCTCTTTATGTTAAGATCCAATTTCCGGACGTTGCGATGCCGACCACGAGTGCAACACGCTACACCAAAGAGAAGTGCGTATACAACTTAAAAGAGCGAGATCAGCAGTCCCGGGGCTCGAAATGCTGGGGTTGCAGAGTCGAGCTGCATTGGCAGGTGGCCCGCACCGTCGGCCAAGGACATAACATAGAACGAAGTCGCTATCGCAGTACCACATTCCAAGTTTCCTAGTTCAATCGATCGGGTCGAGAAGACGTTCGTGTCATATTCCACTACAATCACGACCGTTGGTCTGTGTCATCGGCATGCTGCCTTCTTACCAAGATCATATCACCGTCGCCTCCACCGCCCACGAAGCTCACCATCATCGCATTCCTCGTTACCACTTCGATTGGAGCATCTCTCAAGCTTCCTCTAGCCAAAATCGGGATTCTGTTCATTCCTTTTGTCAATAATTTATTGTCGAGAGACCAGAGTGACGCTCGAAATTTCCCAATTAAATATGAAGACGATAGAAACTATTAAAAAAAGATATTGAACATAGGAAAAAAAAATAATGTTGTCGTTAATTATAATATAGAATGACAACGAGTACATAATAAAATTTCACAAATGGGAGAGACGTGGGATTACACGCATGCTCCACTTTGGAAAAAAGACATGGCTAGTTGAATCAAAGTATTTGGTCGTGCCAAGAAAAAGAAATATTAAGTTTTTTTTGCTTTTATTGACTACAAAATTTCTTGGGAAGATTAAAAAAAAAAGACCTAAAGTGTCATTATTTTCTTAATTAAGGACTTGATATGAATCTTATTTTAAATAATGAACCTAAAATATCCTCATTATTTCAAAAAATCTAGGCAAGGGCCGACGAGGATCGCCTTGCCTAAGCACTCACCAATCGAGAGCGAGGAGACCCTCTTCGGGCTGCAGGCCAGGTGACCCTCGCTCGGAGGATCGGCCTCGATTGTGGCCGACGGGGGTCGCCTCCTATCCCTCGCCCAAGCGAGGTCATTGATGTTGCCTTGCCCAACCCTAGTCGGTGGCCGGCCGTTGTTTGAGATTAGTTACCAACAAAAAGGAAGGGAAAAATGAAAAAAAAAAAAAAAAAAATGAAAAAAATCATAACAACTAAATAAAGAAAATGCTTTTAGTCGAGCCTTTTTTTTGAATGAGCACTTTAAATCTTTATTTAAAATAAAATTTACTTTAAATTCTTTCTTTTGTAAAAATGAGCACATTTTAGGTCATTTTATTTAGAATTTTCCCAAACTTCTTTATCATATTGTTTTGGAGCCTTACACGTGACGCAAGACATTCGATAGATCATAGATCCATTCGTACCGCACTCATGTGCCACGTGTCGGTGGACCATTAGTTGGTAAGTCATTTTGTTGCACAGCCACGTGGTTAGAGCAGCTTCCCCGTGGAATCTCGAATGGTATTCTTTCTTCTTACCCAAAATAAGAGGAGGGCGAAGAAACGACAAGAGGAGCTGAAAATGAAGAGTGTTTCGTGACTCTTGAGAGTGAATTCCTGTTAAGCGCGCTCTCTCTCTCTGCGTCATCGAGATTCTAGAGAGAGAGAGAGGCATGGAACCTCTGCAATGGCGGATTCTCCCGGTGCTGATTCTGCTGGCTTCTTTCGCCGTCTATCTCTACGTGAAGGAGCCGCCGGAGGTCAGGTTTTCGCGTTGCTCTCGTGCCTTTTTTACCTCTTCGACTAATCGTCTTCCTCCTCCTCGTCGTCCTCACGAGTTCAACTTCTCTGAGAGATTATGTTCGTTTTTGGGAAATAAGATTGTGCAAGAAGCAATCGGCTCAGTGTAGAAGCTTCTTACTCGGCCTTTGTTGGGACATACAGAGCATTGTTCAGCATTCTGATGCTCTATCACGCGCTCGCTTTGAACACGCAGTGTCGCGGATTTAGCGAACTGAAATGGATTTTCTTGTTTGCGATTGAGGTTTCTAAGAGTTGCGCGTCGACTGCTTTGCTAGTCAATTAGCGAAGCGAAATGCTAATGGAAGTTTTGGCGATGCGCGTTACAGGTTCCCCGCAGTAGTTGCAGCCTTTTGCCGCACTACCATTATTGGATAAAGAGCAAGCGCATAGTGACGCCGGATGGGATCATTTCCGGCGCAGGTTTGTTTCTCCATGGGCGATTGCCCTATAGTCTTCCCTTGCTGAATTATTTGCATTAAAATTCTGGGTCCTTGTTGGCATCGAACTAATCTGCGACTCGAAGTGAGCACTAAAGTTTACTTTTTTGAGGTAGAAGTAGATGTAACTGCCTCATCAGCTTTGTGCTTTTTAGGAAAACCTTACTTGGCTGTCCCTATGGATTTATAACAAAGGTTTGGTTTAACGTCTAACTTGTTTGTGCTTCTGATGTATGTTTATGAGCAGTTGAGGTGAAGGGGAAATTCATTACCTCTGTTGTAACGGAGAATGATTGGCGAGGGACTTCCAAAGGAGAGCAAGTAATTGATTACGGAGAGGCAGTGGTCATGCCTGGCTTGGTTGATGTGTAAGATGCATCTCTGCTCCAGATAATGGTTCTATCTTATCAATATCAACTGGAAAAAGGTTTTAGGAGATAGTATATATACACATCGGATGAGAAACAGAGAGGGCGGTCAATAAAAGCAACATGACCATTTTTACCTCCACGCTTTGAGTCTTGCTGTCATATTCAGAAGGTTGGAAGGGGAAACGGGAAATAGATGATTGGAATAGTGATCTAATTTAAATTAAGTACAGCGTGCTCATTTTTCACTAATTTGTTTCTAATTGGGTATCTACTGCTAAATATGCATCAGATCCTTGTATAAACTTATGTATTATGCTTGAGAGTTGAGTAATTATTCTTTTTCAAAAAACTTACAATAGATTACATTGTTTAAAATGTCCGAGACAGGCATGCACATCTTGATGACCCAGGAAGAGCTGATTGGGAAGGATTTCCTTCAGGAACTAAAGCAGCTGCTGCTGGTAAGCGAGAGTCCCTTCAAGTTTCTGCACTGCAGTGATATCTGAGTTGATGAATATCTTCGAATACTAGTGAAGAGCAGCTGATGTTCCATCCACTAAATCATCTTTCCTTACAAGAAAACTCGCTTGAACTTCACATAGAGTGCTTGCCCTCGCTAATTTGTAAGCTTTACTTGAGCGGTTTTCCTTATGCAGGTGGAATAACAACGTTGATTGATATGCCCCTCAATAGTTTTCCCTCGACTACTTCGACGGAAAGCCTGGAACTGAAGGTACGAGAAGTAGGGAGGTTGATCAGCTCTTTTGTCTGGCGAGCAACCATATGTTGCCGAAAACTATGCACTGCATTTTTCAAATCCCTCTGGTCTATATTTATCTTCATAGCCCTTATCCTGGCCTCGTAGATAGAAATATGAGCCTTGTGTATCCGGTTTCTGTTCTCTTTATAATACATAAGTTCACAGTTTCTATTCATGATTTTCTAACTTCCTTGGCAGATTAAGGCTGCAGAGAAGAACATTTACGTCGATGTCGGTATGAACTGAAAATGACACATGAGCATGCTAGATTTCATTTGTGAGGTGCTTGTGAATTCGGACCTTGTTTTCCACAGGTTTCTGGGGAGGTTTAGTTCCTGAAAATGCGTTCAATTCAAGTGCGCTGGAAGCTCTCCTAGAGGCTGGTGTTCTTGGTCTGAAGGTACCTACCAGAGTCTCAGTGCCTTCAATTACTTCTTTATCGTATATTGCCTAGAATATCAGTATAGGATATACTATTCTGTGAATTTCTTGATTTTTTTTCCTTCAATAATTGCTTCCATAGTATTGATGGTACCCTCACTGGAAGCAAAATTACTTGTGGATAAATTTCTAGAACTCCAAAGTCATAATGTCTAAACAACTCCAGTATGAGCTCTGGTGCTACTGCTTTGACTCTACCCCTTCCACCAGATTTTTTATGCTTACCAGCTTTTTAAATTCAAGTAACTATTACTATCTTTAGTTCAACAGAAGTATGACTTCCCTCTGTAACATGGCTTTACAATTTGGTTGCACAAGCTATTCCTAAGGGAAATTCTTGAAATTGGAAGTTGCCAAAATTGTAGTACGATTTCCTTTAGAGAGCTGGTAGCACTCCCTTATTGGAAAATGACTGACATTAGAATTGAACGTGTGCCATATCTCCGACAATCAACGCTGAGTTGAATAACAGACTGAATGTCTTAGGGATTGATTATGATCTATCGAAAAAATATACATGCATATCTAAGGGGTTGATTCCGGAGATGAGAATACCCTGCAAATATAGCATCAACTGGACAGCTCAAAAATCATGTACATGTGGTTATTAAAATTTTGAAACTCAAGATATATTACTACAGTCACCTAAATAAGTACAGTAATAAACACGCGGTCCATTTGTGTGAGTAGATAAAACTGTAGTCGTTATGGGATTTGGAAGTCAAATTTTTGCCACTATCTCATTATGGTAGGTATTTTAAAGTCCCAAGTTACAAAGATTTGATGTGAAAATTCAACTGGACCTGAACTTATTTTGTTTGATGCGCTACGCCATTATTTGCATGGTTTTAGGTACATGCGCTGCAAGTACTATTAAAAAGAAAGTTTCTAAGTTCTCAAGAAAACAGTAACATGAGGCCATGAAGCAAAAAAAAACGAAAACTTTTTATTTGTGCCGATTTGCTAGCTGAAAATTTCACTGTCTTTGTTTTGTAGTCCTTTATGTGTCCCTCGGGAATCAACGACTTTCCCATGACTAATGCCAATCACATCAAGGTTTGTCTCAAGACACTCTTTTTCACTTTTGAGCTCCAATATTTTAACAGAGGCCTTAAACTGCTCATTACAACTTTGATTTTCGTATCAACTAATACTTTGTGGTACGTGTTGATATATCAATGCTTTATAGATGCTTTTGTCAAAGCTCCTTTAAATGACCTGAGATCAAAACTATAGCTCGAATTAGTTTTGTTGTTTGCAAAAATTGAGCCACTTTGTGCTCGTGCGTTATAGTAAATGGGTCAATGATCATCCATCAATTATTTATGCAGGAAGGATTGTCGGTGTTAGCGAAATATAGGAGACCATTGCTCGTTCATGCAGAAATTCAACTAGACTCCGAAAGCCACTTGGATCTGAATACAGAAGATGCCCGATCTTATTCCACCTATCTGAAGACAAGGCCATCTGCATGGCAAGATTCCCCTACAAATTGATTAGAAATTTTACAACTATTTATATATGACAATCGGAGTTAGATTTTAACTTGTGGAGGCGATCGATATTATAGTGTAATGGAGTGGCTGATGTTCCATTAAGATCGTTTAGTTATCTGGACCTATGATCTAGCTTTCCACCCTCCAAAATATTTCCTCAGAAGCATTTTCTAGCAACCGGCTTCCAATCCTTATCTTGTTGCCTTAATCAATGTTTTACTCATGAAAGATGCATTGGTAGAATGAAAATATTTTTCAAATTCCAAATAGTAGATTATCTTCCATAGTAGAATTTCAGAAAATGCTTTGTCATGTTTAGTGTTCGTAATTTTATCAAATTCAGCCATTTACAGGCACAAAAATAGGAGAAAAGCTTTTGCTTGAATAAGACAGATGAGTTTCTTTGAAAAGTAATGCTCGATATGTTTGTAAAGTTTTGCCAGCCTAGTGTAAGAGGATTATCATGTCAAAGTCTTTGCCCAGTCAAGTCAAATTATGAACTCATCTACCTCTATTTTTAGAAGATCTCTTGCGGCAGTGTTGGATGAACATGTGACTAGGAAATTCATATCAATTAATTTATATAAACAGGGAGGAGGCAGCTATTCGTGAGCTTTTAACTGTGACAAAGGACACAAGGATTGGTGGCTCTGCTGAAGGAGCTCATCTTCACGTTGTTCATTTGTCTGATGCAAGTTCATCCTTGGATTTGATAAAGGTATATCATCTTTATCAGCTCTTGTAATGAGATCTCTTGAGAAGTTTCTCATCCAGTGGATATACAAACATACCACAAGTGGAAAGTTGCTTTATTCTTTGGTGGACGTTGATGGATGACGTGCTTAAAGGGAGATTATATACCTTCCCATTATTGCGCTCTGAGTTCAGTTGGAGGTTCCTAATACAAATCTTTAACTTCGGCTGGACTAAGGATTGTGACGTCCTATGATGATTAGTCTGACGATTAATTTCAGACACCTTTTGACCAAAACAAGTTCCTTGAGCCCTTTTTTTTTTTTTTTTTTGGGTAAGGATACTTGAGCCCTTTTGTTTTTTTTTGGTAAAGTACTTGAGCCCTTTTGTTCATCTCTTGTTTGTCTAAAAAATGTTTATAATTCCATTTTCTAGAATGACTATGCAAGGTTTTTTCAGTGAAGTGTGTCATGATCATCAGTCTACTGTAATTGTTATTAGTCGTGGTAATCTTCTATGATTGCAACACTAGTTTTTCCTATCTTATGCAGGAGAACTAAATCTTTTTTTATTTTCTGTTTTGCTCAGGAAGCAAAAGTTAATGGTGACAGTTTAAGTGTTGAGACTTGTCCCCATTACCTAGCTTTCACAGCAGAAGAAATTCAGGATGGAGATACACGCTTTAAATGTGCTCCCCCAATCCGTGACTCATCTAATAGAGAAAAGTTGTGGGATGCTTTAGTGGTACTATTGATTTTCTGGATTCTCTATGTGCCACCTACCCCATCCTCTTAATTTGGTTGGTTTATATATCAGGATGGCCACATTGACATGCTGAGTTCTGACCATTCGCCAACAGTCCCGGAGCTGAAACTACTAGGTGATGGCAATTTTTTGAGAGCTTGGGGTGGAATTTCAGGCTTGCAGGTTTGTCTATCTTTATAATTTACATTGACTAATGTAAGCATGTATCTCCATTATGTCCTATACCTGCTAAAGCTTGCATGACTCGGCTGTGATTAATTGATTAATAAGAATCTGTAATAACCATTGGCTCAGATGTGCCAAAAATCTGTAATACCATGGCCACAAAAGAAACTACTGACAAATACTAATCTTTTGGTTAATGGAGAAGTTTAGGTGTTATAACTGATGGTTGAATTTGATTGCTCTTATCAGATTCAGGGTTCTGACATTAATCACTATAGGATTGCAAAAGCGCTTTGTTGCAGTGTCATGTGGCACTTTTAAACCAAGACCGCTTTATCACTTATTATTGTAGGTATTGTCAGAGAGTTCTATGTCAGGACACTATGGGTTTATTTCCTACTCATATTGTTTAAGCAGATGACATTTTAGCATTCGATAAATTAAGCACGCCCATGCATAATTGGCTGTAGAGAGTTATGTGGTTTTGGCATCCTTTTGCATGACGTTCATTCATGAGGATCAATCTTCCTTGGAGTAGTTGCTTGTAGAGCATTTACTTGGAGAGGCTATGGTGCTTGATCTACTCTCTAAGTTATGTTCTGTAGATGCATAGCAGTGCAGATGATCTGTCATTGAGTTATCTCCTTAGGTGAACTGTTAATACTTTTCTTCAATATTAGGAAATCGTGTATTTCTTATCTCTCGATGTCTTTAAAAGTAATTTGTGAAAATCTGCAGTTTGTTCTTCCTGTCACCTGGTCATATGGCAAAAAATATGGGGTTACTTTGGAACAGCTAGCTTTATGGTGGAGTGAGAGGCCCGCGAAAATAGCTGGACAAAAGTTAAAGGTGACTGCTTCAGTTTCCCTTTTAATTTAAGATTATGAAATTATCAACTTACATTTTAGAAGAACTTTTCACAGCACAGACTTGTTTCAATAGATATTTTTTAAGAACTACAAAATGACTGTCTTTTCTTGGTAAAAACCGATCAAAGTAGTTATTCTCAAAAAAGCAACCCTTATTTAAGATGTCTCTTAAAATGTTTATATATATATATATATTAATTTATACAAATAGAATTTTGTTTATTTAAACATGGTGCCAGTCAGATCTGGTTTCCCAATCCTCATATGCTCTTAGAGAACAGGCAATACATAGGATAGGCTCCTGCTTTCAGCTTGCAATCTTCATGATGAAAAGAGTGACAATTCTATTTGCAGGGAGCCATTGCAAGTGGAAACTTTGCAGATATTGTAATATGGGATCCCAGTGCAGAGTTTGACCTCACCGATGAGTACCCTGTATACATTAAACACCCGGTATGTTGGCTGGTTACATTGAAAGTTTACCAATTCGAAATTGTGCACTTTGCATGTCATTTTTGTTCAAAAGCGTCAGTTGAAGATAATATTCTGAGGTTTAAATAAATCAAGAAACTGGTGGTCGACAATCTTTCTAGATAACTTGCTGCAGCTTAGGTCTCCTCATCTCGGCCGAAGTCGCAAAACAAAGCACATTTGGGGGTCTTTTGGGAGTAGAGTTTCTCACCTAATGTTTTACTTAGAACATCCGGATGACATTAATGTACTTATATGGTGAACCTATTTCCCTGCCTCAACTAAGGCATGGATGGATTGTTATTGACACATTTTAAGTGTCAAGACAAGTAATAATTCAAGTTTTATCGTTATGTCTAATGCTTTCGAAGCTTTTTTATATAGTAAAGTGACATGTGGTCAATCTTGTGAGCAGTCTATCTCAGCCTACATGGGAAAAAGATTAGCTGGAAAGGTTTTTGCTACTTTTGTTGGAGGAAATCTTGTGTATAAAGAGGGAAAGCATGCTCCCGCTGCCTGTGGTGTTCAAATCCTTGCCAAAATATGAACAAATTAACAGGTAATCCCACAGTTCTTCCCCCAAGTAATCTTTTCCTTTCTGATATGTATAATAGTGCAGCTTTCACTTTTCTTTATGTCATCATACCTGCTTACTTTTCACTAGCTATATTCATAGTCGTGGGCCAAAGGCTTGATTAGCTGAAACGCGACAATTTCTTCAATAGGGAGGGTTGTGTACTAAGATTCCATCTTTGAAATGAGGAGATTTGCATCCTGGTTTCATACTCAAGTAGATCTGCAGGTTTTAAGAACACAGCTTTCCCTAACTTGTAATGGTAGGTTGAAAACTGATCGAACTAGTAGGACATCTAGAAAATAAATCCTGCTGAAAATTGATTCTTAGTCTGACCAATAGAGCAGATTTGCATTTAAGACGTTGGTGTAGACATTTGAGGAAATTCGTTAATGGCAATGTTATGTCATTGTTTTCAGTGAACATGTGAATAGACAACTTTGCGCTGATATTGTTGGAACCGCATGCCAAATTTTTACGAGAACATCTGAATCTTCAAAAAGGACTGCCTGCAATAAATGGGGGTAATGATGTGCTTTGCAATTTTTGATGAATCACATCATTATGTCGCTGGTGTGTCTTGAACAGGCCTATTCATCAAATGACCTTTGTACATTTTTCGAAGCATGGATTACCTATCTAAGGAAAAGGCAAAGGAAACAAAATTTCACACAGCTAGGAGATTTGTGGTTCGGGACTGGACAAGGACTTGGGACAAAGATAGAAGAGAGAATACTGTGTGAATTGACGCCGTGCAAATGGAATGAAGAGATAAGATGACCCCCTTGACAATATACTGCTTTAGCTCTCTGTTTGTCGCGTTTCTGTACAGTTCGTGATGTAGCTAGTGGTTTTTGAAGTCTGAAATGTCCAATGCTGTTATAATTATGCTTGCTTCAGTTGAACTTATATCATTTCCACGTCAGTCCGTAACTGAAATCAATACTCCCTCTCTTTCTCTCTCTAGAACTCAAGTGCAGAACTGCTCATATGTTAGATTGAACGTTAACAGTTTATTCATTCTTTCTAAAGGATTTTGAATTAATTTAACTGGCCGCAGAGAAATTACCTTATACAAGTGACATTGGACCTTTTTCTTTTTGGCTGGAACAACATTCGACGTCATAGCATACAAAATAAGCTTATGGTATAATCCGTCCCCTACTCGTGTCATGTTATGTAAGTCCCTTCGGACTCCCTCTCTCCTCGTGTTGTCATGAGCCTTTGGATTTGGTGAGGGATGAAAATGAGACGCAGATATAACGGGTTGATCTAGTCGCCATCGAAGCCACAAAGGACTATCTAAATTGATTAGTAGGTTTGCCATTTCGACCGAACCTCGATGAGAGCTATTCACTTTGTGTGGCATCAGCTGGTCATTGTCCATTGCCCTTCGGATGTGGAGAATTTTTAAGATTTTGCCCTTCAGTGCTGCACATATTTTCCCCATGAGAAGTAGTAATTTAGTGAACAGATTCCGGTAGATCTTTCTAATAATATTTGTAGAGAATAACAATTACGTGATTATTGAGAGCTAGGTTAGGAAATGTTCTTATCTCATGAGTTAGGGTGGCAAGTCATCCGATCGATGCACGGATTCAGTGATAATTGCTTGTCATCAAACTAAATTGAGACTGGTGAACAGCCAAGTTTCGCGTCGATGCTGAAGCAATCGCTGGCCTCTGAAACTCTTCTCGAAGAGAAAGTATGAGGCTAAATGCTATGTGCATCTTGATGATCAAGTTCTTTTGTATGCTAACAAGGGTGCACAGAAGGTTATGCTCTTTTAACTGCTAATCGTTCTTTGTACAAATTCGTCATCCTCTGGTTAACAAGGAATTTAGCAGGATTTTCTTTCGGTCGTTGCTGTATTTAAGGAAGCCCCAATTAATGATTGAGTTGAGAAACATTCGAGAGATAGATCATATGTATAAGTTCGACCATTTCTTTGCCAATCCTCATGAAGTGTATTGGAATTGTGGGGGTTGGATGTTACCGGTCGCAGCATCGAGCTATGTTGGCGAGTCACTCAAGTACGTGACGGGTCCTCGGTTTAGTCTAACGGGATATGATCTCACTCTTCACGACAAAGTGAGTCTATGGAAAATGTCCTACTCCATTTCCTCTAGTTTTCCTGAATTCCGACGACTTATCGAAATCTCGATATGATCTGCTGAGAAATCACTTAGAAAAGACGATCGCATCAATTGCTTTTAGGTCATGAAGAAATTGCATCTGATCTCGGTGGTGGAGCTTCACCCATTGCGCTACAACCTGTGATTGGTTTGAGTATGAGTTGAGGCAAGAACATAGCATGCAACAAACTCAATGTTGAGGTACTATAAACAGAAAATGTCCACACTGCGTGATTGGTTCCACTTCTTTCGGTCGAGGCATGAAAGGTTTGTGTCCATTTCAAGTGGGACCACCGTCCGGAAGCAAGAAAATATCGTGCGGGCGCGGTCTACGAGTGATATCAGTCACAATGCATGAGTAATACGGAATCAATTCTTGTAATGTGATTGGTTTGGTCTGGTAGGCTTAAATTTATATTAGGGTTTTGTTAACTATGTGTGCCGGGCAAAACGGGCACGCTTTATACAATACTTGCTCGTCGGAAGAACTCTCCCGTAATCTATGTCGTCGACATACCGCCTCCTTATCAATGTTGCAGCTACCATCGCCTCTACATCGTCGCGTGCCTTGTCTCGTCGCCGCTCTAATATTGACGACTGTTCATCTCACGCTTCAATTGCTAATGATTAGTAGCAACATTGCATTATCTAACAAAGAAGGTTGTGTCAACTAATCTTGTGAACCAAATGGTCTGTTTACAGGCATTTTAAGTGATATTGCTTTTCAACCAGGAAAAAAAAAAAGCGATATTGCTTAAAATGGTCTCAGAATTATTATTGTTTTTCTTTTTTAATGTTCATGCATCTGAATCCGGTGGAAACTCAAGGCCAACACAAAACTGCTTTGCTTCAGCTCTTAAAACTACAAAAGAAGATTGCAATTTTTTCTGCAAGCTGCAGCCAAATTCACTTCCAAGGAACTGTGTTTCGACGTTCTATAAGATCTGCCACGGACCAAGGCGATCACGACCCGTTCTTATCGGCCGGTTTCATGTGAATCTTACATAATCCAATAAATTGCGACCGATTTCGCTATTATCAAGGCGATCACGACTGCTGTCATCATTTTCAGATACTGATTTTTGCTTTTGGGAAAGCTTTCCGCAGCTTTGAGGTTTGCCCCAATGTAGAAGTTTCCCCTTTCGACCGCCCATGACAAGTTCTTCAGCTTCGATCCGGATGAATCTTCAATCGTTTTCAATGGCCCAAAAAGGCAAAAGGGAAACTTTCATCAGCGACTTTGGAGAGTCGAGCTGGGCGAAAGCGGCAAGCCCTCCAATTAGAATCATGGCCTGAAAAAAACCTCCAATCGGAAGTTAAAATATGCTTGGAAGCTAAAGAAGGCCATGTTTGTTTAAGTTCGGGGAAAGCAAAAGGTAATGTTTTTCACTTGCTAAAATTCGAAATATTATGTGGGTTTCAAAAAAATTATGTGTGGATTAACCTATCAAGAATTTGTATATTATAGATATTTCGGGTGCCATGGCCTAAGAAAAAGCTGAAGTGCATCCGTCGCAACATTTGGATTGAGCATAAAGATTGTTATGATATTTTTCGCGATAATGAGAAGAGGAGGTCATTTGTCGAAATCTCTCCAAACCCCTTAAAATATCACCCTATAAATTATTTTACAACCTTCAAGTTTAGGTCAAATTCAAGTTTAGGCATTAAAAGAGACGGGGAGGGGGGGTTACAGAGAATCTATATATTAAGACCCCGTTTGTTTCTCGAAAAATCGATAATTTATAAAAGATTTTCGTAATTCGAGCATATATATATTTCTAGAAAAAGAAGTAACGGATGATATTCTCATTATAAAAAAAAATGATTATATTCACAATAATATTTTTTATTGATTCATTTTTGTAAGCAACAATAATAATCAAATTTAGGGACAAAATTTCAAATATATTTGATTTTTCGCAAAACAAATGATGCGTAAATTTGTTTTCATGGAACGTCTTAAATTCTTAAGAGCAGCCAAAACTTGTTTCAAAAGCTATTCTAAATAGAATGGCGTCCTTAAAGCAACCAGGAGTCTTATTGATGACAGACAGGACACTCCATTCACTTTTCTTTTCTTTCTTGGCCGGACCTTCCATTCGCTTACTTTCAAAGCTTGAATGGATATAATTAATCAACTCTTTATTTAATGGATTTAATTAATCAAACCTTTATTCAAATTTAATTAAGCCGCCAGATTCGAATGTGAGAGGCAGGTGGGATTTCAAAACATCCTATCTGGAGAGAGAGGGTCACAAATTGAATGGAAAATTAGAAACTTCTTGAAATTTTTGTGAGAAAAAGAAGAAGAAATTTAATCTTTTCTCCCCTATTTGCCATCGCTTCCCCATTTTTGTAGTGTCCAGAAAAAAGGTAAGTGCCTATTTTGATGACATTACTAATAAGGTTAGAAGGGGCGATCCCTTTAGGCGTAACCATAGAAATCCTACGCCGCGATTTGAACCATAACTTATGCTCATGTTGAGCTAGCCTGTCATTGCTATCCCATTGTCGTACTGGTGGGATTAAAGTCGAAGCTATCATATGCCATGACCATGCCTAAATTTACACCACGGGCTAATCGAAACTTCTTGGCTTTGAGGAACGAATCGGGGATCTCGAACCAATGATTACGGCCCTAAAATCACTCGAGAGTAAGCCCCTGACCCTTAGACCGCCCACCGCGGTGGTGCTCAAAAAACATCGGTTAACGGAAAATATTTGCATTATTAGCAACAATAACGTACTTTCAAATATTTCCTTTGATAATGAAAATGTAATTTTGTTTTTTTTTGGCTCGTTTCCAAGTGAAAATTTTCCAAATCGTTATAGAAAAAAGAAAAAGAGAAAGGAAAAAGGAAAGCTTGCAAGAGAAGACACGGCGTTTTCAGAGGAATAAAAATATCCAAAAAAAAGCATTCAGTGTCTGGGACTTTGGAGCAGAGCGCGCAAAACCTCTCCCCTTCTCTCCTCAGGCAATCCCTCTCTCTCTCGCTCTCTCTATATCTCTGGAACTCATGGCAATCGGTTCTTGCGCATCGTGAATCGCGGTTGGTGATTGCTTCTTCTTCTTCACCATTACGCGGAGGCATTTCGGCCGAGCAGCCGCCGTCTCAAGCTGCGACGACGAGCTCGTCCGACCAGAGCCTTTCCAGGTCCTCTTCTCTCTCTGTGGCTCGCTCTGTGGTTGTGTCGTGGTCAGCTGGTATCGGATTGAATTCGTGCTATGCCACGCAAAGTTCGCAGCTTTGTTGGGTGTACTTGTTGCCCGTGTTCTCTCTGTTCCATGTGGTTCACTGCTTGATTGGACGGGTTCTGCTCCCCGGCAGCTTTGTTGCATTGTGGGTAGCGTGATCGTCCGTTGATGCTTTTAAAGGTCTTAACTTCTGCCACATTGTGGGGATGTGCTTTTGCCGAATGTTAGTTTAGCTCCTCTCTTGTATCATCAAGATCTTGGGTTTGCAGCATGTTTTTCCAATGATTGTTGGGTGACCTTTGTCATTCCTGGGTGCCAAAAAAAAAAAAAGTGAGTAATTGCTAGAATTATTTCCTTGCTGTTATTCTAGACTGATTCTTTTCTTTGGTGTCAAGGCTTCTTTTGCCAGAATCATCCAACTTGTCACGCAGTGCAAGCGATTGTTACGAGGTGTGATATTGACTTTACTCGATTCAGTTAGTACGGTTCGTTTGGTGGTGTTCTCTTGCTGGAGAAGTATTGAGTTGTCTGTTTTTGTAAAACACTTTGATAGTCAGAATTTTGATTATACAAAAGGTGGATGTGTCTGCAATGCTTGTCTTAAGCCTTTCAGATTTAAGCACCATGTCTGTTGGGAACGGCAAAGTTTTTTGCCTTCAACATAGATCTGCATTGACCTGTCCCATGCAGCTAGTTATGGTTATTAAGGTGTTCTTCTAGTATGTCACTAAAAGTTTGCTTCGTGTTGTGGATTCTCACTCACTTCCTCCTTGGTACTCAGTGGGAACTTTGTCTTGGTTATTTCAAAGAAGAATGAAAGGAAAATTCATGATAAATGGTGAGGTGAGCGGGAAGTCAGGTGTATTATCAAGTTGTTGGATGGCAATGAGATAATGCTCCATTTAGGTTGTGAGAGTAAGATCATTGTTTTGCAAGGTCTGATCAGGCCGGTCATTAAATCTTGCGTGGTAAAAACACCAAATCAAACTGCCGTTTCCCCATTTTTAACCCAGTTCTATTGGATAGAGAACGAAAAAGGAAAGAGCAGGCAACATTCCTGGTGTCTTAGGCCGCGATTCTGTTCTCGGAAATGCAAATGTCACACTTCCTCATAGTTATAATTATGTGTTAAAATATTAACAGAAAGCAGGCAATAAAAGACAGAATACACTGATGAAACTGGGGTTAAGGAAACACATCTGATGACTGCAAGGGAGGAACTATTCATTTAATCTTTTTCATGTGTTGCACCTGGGAGATATGTCCACTGTCTTTGAAATGGCAATGCTGCTTAGAAAGATCTTAAGTCTGACATAAAGTCTGATACAATGGAGATTGACATGGAAATATAATTGGATGAGTAGCATTTTTAACTTAGCTTATGGAGCATCCTCAAAATGTAGCATGTTATAAAGAGAGCTAAGTAGTGATAATGATTAATAAGGGATACCCATATTGGGGTGACACACAACAGGGAGTTTATAGTATGCAGGGCAGAGGATGATCCCGTCCCCTTTCTATGGCCCGCACTAGGCAACAAGCTAATTCCTGTCCCTACCCCAACTCTGTCATTGGTAGGGAAGTCCTGCCCCATATGGAGAGGGTTTGATGGGTCGCCACTAGTGTAGTTTTTTTGCCCATTCCTAAGTTCACTTAAGTGGTCCATCATTGGTCTGGTTTGAAAGTCATTGGCAGGTTGGGAACTGTGGGTAAAGCATGGAGTAGGAAATTTTTGACGAGTTTATTGATGGTGGAAAATTTTCCATTTATTCTTTAATAGCCAATCACGATAGATGTTGATCTTTTATGTAACCATGGTAACAGCTACCATTCATGTATGTTTTGTCCCCTTTTTTGGCTAGTCATAGTGGTATGCTTTATTGACTTGAAAATGACTCATCTCTTCTTAGTAGAGTCAGGATGGATGCATCTGGTTTAATGGTACAGAAAAGTGATGATGACCAAAAAGGATTGAAGGTTCTCCTTGATGTATTTGGTTCTGTCTTTTCTCTGGAGGAGATCGCTTCTGCTTACTGCAAGGCGGGCAGGAATGCAGATGTAGCAGGTTCTATGTTGAGTGACATGAAGGGAAGCTCTTTTGCATCTACCACCGAAGATACTCATTGTGTTGCAAAAAGTCAATTGTCTGAAGAATTTTCCTGTGGTAACTTTTCTGAGAAGTTGGTTCAGGCTGATGGAAATCCCAGATATTCAAAACAAAAGGGGCTTCCTATTTCTGTCGGCACCATTTCAGGTGTTATCGGTAAAGATTATGTCAGGTCCACATCCTTTGCAAATGAATCTTGTATGGCAGCAAACCCTTTGAAACTGGACTCCAAGGTGTTGCCAGCATCTGAGCTTTCAGGCAAAGATTCCAAACTGGATGTTTCCAAGGATGATCAAATGCACCAGGACATGGAAGATTTTCTGTTCAAAATGCTAGGAGATGGCTTTCAGCTTGACAGGGATGTCATTCGAGAAGTTCTTGGTAAGCATGATCTTGGGTAATGCCGTACAAGTGATCTTCAGTTGTCTTCAAACTTTAAAAAAATATCATTTCCTTTCTTGATATATTTAATAGCTCAAGAGTAACTTACTTTGAGTTGAGGAAAATGGGAAGAGAACTGGGAAACAAACACACAGGTTTATTTGATTAGGCTGTAGAGATTGGTAATAATTTCACTTGCGACGCTATTGTCTTGGAAGTGGTCTGTTGGAAGAAGCCCTTGCGTGACTTCAACTGGAGCAAAACCTCTGTAACTTGGTGACATGATGCAGCTGCAGCTTAGTCTCTTAAGTGTCCGAAGTTTTCCAATGAATTATGCTTCATCAATAGTAGCATCAGCCAACTAGCTCCTGGCTCTCTTTCATTCTTAATTGAGCTCCCACTTGCGCGAACTTTTGAATAATTATTAGCTTGAGCAAGAAAGATTTAGTTTACAAAGGAAGAGAGAGACACTTCTCCATTTAGATATTAGTGTTTATGGTGACTTAGTTTGATTATGAGTTTGCCTTTGCGGGCTCTTAGGTTGTGTACTGACAACCTTGCCTTGGATGCAGGTAAATGTGGATATAACATGGAAAAGGTATGCATGATTTGATTTTACTTCTAAAATAGTACGAATACCGTCTTTTCATGAAAAAGTTCTCTTGTGCTATAGAGCATCCTCTGTCCCTCACATGATATTTATTTTTATGGAGAACTATAGGATATTGATAACTTCTATTTCTTTTGGGTCATTTAGAGCATGGACAAGCTATTTGATCTGTCAGCTGCAGTTTCGAGGAGAGGAAACAACTTTCTTGGCAAGTCTAAGAAGGTTGGTCTGATGGTTTGTCCGATAATAACGCTTCTCATGCCAAGTGGATTTATAATATGTTTTGTCAATAAAATTCAATGTGATTCCATGTTGATTATCTAGGTATTTGCCTTGTTTAAGGATTAATCAGTCTGCAATGGGAACGCTTTGTTTCCGATAGTAGAAGTAATGGATTCCACTGAGTATGAGTTCTCCAATCACACTTTGACTAGTGTTTAAATTGCCATAACATTCTTGCAACTTGATGTAGATAAGGGGACTCTGATTAGATTTTAGTATACACTGGGTTGAATTTCACCTATTTGATGCAATATTATGTGTTCTCATAAATGACTTGATATGAAAATGTTCCTAACACATATTATTCTCTGTGGGATGCATGTTCAGCTGGGGCCCTTCCCTCTTTGCGTCATGATAGATATGAGCTTTAAATTCTCTAATTCTTGGCAGCAGCTGATAAAAAGTTTTGCGCAGAATAGTTGTTACATCTGTATGAAAGCTATTGGAAATATTAGCAACTGGCAGTGTTTTATCATTATGCTTTGCCACATTTTAGTTTCAAATGTTGCATCTTTTTGTATGCCTTAATCTGGCAAAAGTCTAGTTGATGACGCTATATGAAACCATGTGTCTGGCATAGTGATTTTTCCCTGCCTTTCCAGTAAAGGAGACAAGGTATGCAGTAATTGCATTTTTCTGCAAGCTCATTAAGAACAGCAATAGCATGACCAAACACTTGTTATTGGCTTTGTGGAATTTGCTCTATTTTCTTTACCAATCGATCCATGTATAAATTGGATTTGTCTGCATTGCCTTCTGGGGATGTAGATCACTTGGGATGACAATGGATATAGTCCTCAAGTCCTCTTGGTGGCTAGTTGATATGCAACCGATAAGTTCTGTAGTTTTTGCTCAAATATACATTCCTAATTGGTTGGCTTACATATAGTCCTTCCTGTCCTTCTCTCTAGCAGGAGGTACTTCAAAGTCAAACAGTAATGCAAAGCGCTGATATATCAGAAGGGTATGTTTATTTTCTCCTCCTCCTCTCCTCTTGTTTAATTCGATAAATATAAATTTTATGGCAGTGAAGGGGAAAACAGCAATGCATATCACAAACCTTTTGCACAGTGTTCCAGGTACATATGGAGGTAAATTGAATGGAGGGCAGAGGCAGAGAAACAATCTCGAAGAAGAAGTTTTGGCTTCATTGTTCACTAATTCTGGGAGACAAACGGAGTCATGTAGCCCTGTAAAAACTGTCAAGAGGTCTAAACCATTTGGTGAAGTAGTGGCAGCACCTCTTCCAGATTCTTTTCTGCTCAACAAGAACGATATAGTAGATTTGCAACAAGATAATAATGAGGATGGTATGCACTTTTCTCCAGATAGCTGAAAAGGTTCCTTACGCTATCATTAGTATATAAATTCGAAGTCTTCCTATTTGTTGAAACTTTGAAGCAAATATGGACCAGACTCTAACATTCTTTTTATATATTAAATTTCCTTTTGCTCTTGCACCCTGCCTTCGTTTGATGGGCTTGCGACTGGAAAGTTGTATCTCAGTACAAAGCATTTCGTAATGTCATCAGTTTCTTGATTTCTTGATTGTTTGCCCAAGATATTGATGAGCTGATATTTGTTCAATATATGTTACATCTTCATTTTCTCAAAATATGTACCGTATGTAGAGCGCAAAGGAGAAATCATAGAAATAAGATGGTGGAAGCTAAAAGAGGAAAAACAAATAGATTTCAAGGAAAGAATGTTTCGGTAGGACCGTGGCAACTAGAGGGCAGTAAATGTGATGTGGAACGAGATGTCAATTGCATCCAAAAAGTGGCAAGAGGGGTACTAGGGAAAGTAAAGGGAACGACATCAGCAAAGAAACTGGTGGTGGAATGAGGAGGTGCGGGGCGATTAAACGAAAGAAGGAGTGTTTTCATCGTTTGCATATTTGCCCTAATGGAAGAATTTGGCAAAGTTTAGATTAGCGAGAAAAATGCCAAGAAAGCAGCGGGAGGCTAGAGGCAAGGTTTTTCGACATGTACAAAAAACTAGGAGCAAAGAGGAGAAAAGGTATCTATAGGCTTGCAAAGATAAGAGACAAGAAAAGTAAAGACTTGACACATGTTAGATGCATCAAGGATGAAAATCAAAAACTTGTAGTAAGAATCACGTCGAGAAAGGTGGATGAGCTATTTTCGCAAGCTTTTTAATGGAGAAGTGATATCATGGAGATGGATTTGGAGGGCGTTTGATGATTCAAATAGAAGGTTTGTGCGTAGAATTAGACGCAGAGTTAAGGAGGCATTAAAGAAGATGAAGGCGTAAGGCCTGGGACGACGGTGTCCCTATTGAAGTGTGGAGATGCTTAGGAGTTGTGGCAATACGTTGGTTGACTAACCTTTTAACAAGATTCTCCATACTAATAAGATGCGATGGATGGAGGAAAAGTATGCTTGTGCCTATCTATAAGAATAAGGAGATATCAGAATTGTTCCAACTATAGAGGCATTAAGCTATGAGCCATACTATGAAGTTGTGGGAGAGAGTTATTGAGCATCGTTTGAGATAGAGACTAAGATATCTAAATCAATTTGGATTTATCCGGAAGGTCTACCATAGTATTTTCTGATACGACATGATGGAAGGTATCAAGAAAGAAGAAAGATCTACATATGGTGTTTATTGATCTTGAGAAGGCGATGATAGGGTTCAAGACAGTCTTATGGTGGGTGCTTGAGAAGAAAAAGACCGAAAGTATGTAGAGGCAATCAAGGATATGTATGATGGAGTTACTACATGTGTGAATGCTTGTAATGGAACATCAAGCTATTTCCCAATCACAATGGGCTTACACCAGGGCTTTAGTCCTTATCTTTTGCCATGGTTATGGACGAGTAACAAGAGATATCCAAGATGAGGTGCCGTGGTGTGTATTTGCTATTTGATGATATTGTGCTCATCGATGAGACAAGGGCGGGGGTTAACGCTAAATTAAAATTATGGAGAAGTACGTTGGAGTCAGGGTTTACGTTAAGTCGAAATAAGACCGAATACATGAAGTGTGAGTTCGACAAGGCAAGAGGGGGAGACCCGCATTTGCTCGGACAGAGGTACCCAAGAAAGATACTTTGATATTTAGGATCAATATTGCAAAGAGGGAGAGTTGATGAGGATGTAAAATAGGACGACGGGTTGGATGAAATGGCGCGATCGCAGATTTTTTACGTTTAAAAAAACCCCCTCTTAAAAAAAAAATTTATAAACACGTACATGATCTACGAGAGGAGTGTTGAGACATAATGCTAAGGTGGATGTGTGGCCATACAAGAATGGATAAAATAAAAAATGAGGATATTGACAAAAGTTGGAGTAGTATCGGTGCAAAAGATGAGAGAACATCGTTTGAGATGGTTTGGACATATTCTTAAGACCCCTAAATGCTCCGTAAAACAGTGTGTTATAGGGAGCATGACTTGAGAAAGGAGAGGTCGGCAAACTTACTTGGGAAAAGTAGTAAGACAAGATTTGTTGGAGTGGGACATAGATGGCGTACTATTTGTCTTAGGGCAGTGGAGGAAAGCGATTAACATTTTGGAGGGCAAAAATTTCTATGTTCCGATGCCGTTTGAGTCCTATCCCTTTGTTTTCTTTATATTGCTATAGCTATGTTATTGTATTTTATTTTATTTTATAGCTCTTTCGGTCTTGCTTTTTGGGTTCATCGACCGACCCCAACTAGTTTGGGTTAAAGTTGATGTTGATGTTGATGTTGATATGTTATCTTCATTTTCTTCCCTTCTGATTTATATATACTTTCTTCCCCAGTGGAAGATCTAGATGAAGAGGATAGCTACGAGGTTCTTCGTAGAGCTGTGGAGGAATATAGGGCTACAATGAGAGAGTACTATAAGGCTGTGAGTACTTTGTTCAGGATACCTTCACTTCATTATGTAATAGTTGTATCTCCTGATATGGTCATACTCGTCTGCTTAAAGTTTTGTACCTTCGCTTGTTAGGCCGTTGAAGCATTTGCTAAGGGTGATCGTGCTCGGGCAGGCAAACTTTTAGAACAGGTAAACAAAGTAGAAATTCCCTGCTGAGACTTTCCCTTTTCTCATTACAATGGAAGTGTGATGTTTTCACAAGTCCAATGAAGTCGCATGCTTCCAACATGTAAATTTGGAACCAACTATCCATTTGTTAAGGCAGTAGAAATGGATGCCATTGATAGTATGATGAGCAAATCCCATAATATTTTTTAATGTCAACCATTTTCAGCAATTTCTTTGGTATGGTCCTATATTAATTGTTCCTAAACAAGAGAAAGAGTTGTTCTTCTTAATTTTTCTGAATTGAGATAAATTCATTACTATCCCTTTTAGCTACAATGTTGTGTCTCTGATAGAAAGTGCCGCGGAGGATATTCAACTACTAAAATGTTTTCCTTCAATTATAGGGACGCTTCTTCTGCAAAAAGGCTCGCGAAGCTGATGACGAGTCCTATCAGAAGATATTTGAAACAAGGTTAATACCCCATCAAACATAATGAGTGTCCATATTTAAGTGGCGGTGTCGGTATCTTTTCTAATATTGAGTAGTTTTCTTTTTATATGAGAGGTGGATTGGCTCCCTCCCTCCCCTACTTCATGTATGTGTAACGCCTTATATTGCTCTTATGGGCAGAAACAAGGATACAGTAGACTTTATGTTGCTTGACTTGCATGACCATGGTGCCAAAGAGGCAATACGTCTTCTTAAGCGCCACCTTTCGTCACTGGCTGGCATCCCAAGTATGTATTTGTTCTGCAGGTTAAACTTTGCTTTTGATTTTTTACACAGTAAATGATCTCGTGTTCTGAAATCAGCGATCAGCTATCTTAAAGTGATCATCGAAACAAATGAGGAAGATGTCTCCAAAGTGGCTCGTAAGCGGCTGGTAAGATATTCTGCTCTGTTTGTGTGACTCTTATTCTAGGGAGAATGAAAATTCTATTAAGGCTATTCTTTTCAATAGCTACAAACTCCCTCTATCTCCATGGTAAATATTGAAAATCCAAGTGGATCTATATCTTTCAGATGAAAATATTGCTTTCTCGCCACCTTTCCATCTTTTACGCCAGCTTTTTAGATGTGAGACAGATTTAATCTTACTAAGCCCGAGGGTTTTCTTTATGTTCAAACAGGTTATGAAATTATTGGAGAAGGAGTCAATTCAATGGACTGAAGAAGGAAATACTGGAATAATACTTATTCCCCTTACTAATATAGATCCAAAACTTTTGAGTTTCACCAAAAAATAGATTTTTGCTTGGACTTCGGGTGGTTGCAAAAACACGTGATGAAGGCAAACAAGAAAGTTATTATTTTACGTGAAAGAGGATTGGGGGTCCCTCTATTTTCCAAGGCCTCTCGTTAAGAGGAATTGAAGTTGAAACTCTCAGGCATCATTGGCAGCTGGCGCTTAATTTGGTCTTGTTTTCTTGGACACTGATTGTTGTTTGTATTCATAGCCAGAAACCCAAGTTAAGAGGTCTGCCATTCACTTTTGTTTCCTTTTTCTTTAAGTCGAAGGGAATTAGAATTCGAGATGAAGATATTTGAGGATGGTGTTGAAGCTTATTCATGTCAAACTGTTAGATCAAGTAAAAGAAAGGCATTCTTCATTTGCTATCTTTAATACAGATGCGCTTGAGCTTTTGTGTAGCCCCATATGGATAATCGTCTATTTTCTAGTCAAAAGATAGACATACATTCTTTTTTGCAGCATCTGTTGCGTAGATGACTTTTGCCAGATGACTTTTGCCATGCTCTATATGGAGGTCTTGCTGTTGGTCAAATGAGATATTCTGAAACTTTAACTACCAATGGATTGTGCACTAGAAATGAGTTGAGAAAGTAAATGGAGTGGATACGTCCGAACCCGGCAGAACTACATTTTCATAGATGAAGCACATCACATCGCTTAATATATGAATTTTAGAGATTAATCATATTATTGCCAGCATCATTCGATTTCCGCCGGCACTACTCCATGGATCGCTCATTACGGATTCGATATACCAACATTAGCTGAGCACCAAGAAAAGTCGACAAAATAAAAACGTGGACATCCTGATCAAAGACCTAAGTCACGAAATCTCATACTCATTTTTTCCAATCATAATATTTCAAAAAAATGGAGACTGCTTAGCAAAAGGGTAAAAAGAGCATTGGACAATAATTTTTGTGTCAAGATGATCTATCATACATTGCCAGATAGCCAATCAAGGGAAAATTTTGGGTTGGTAAGGTAATCAACTTGAGATTCTATACAAGGAACGGTCTATGTTTTCTTGAGCATACGTCTTCCATATCGAGCATGTTATTTTTCTCGCTAGTTCGGAGGGATTCCACACCCGCATAGTCTACAGGTCGATAAGATCTTTTAAGTCGCCTGCAATTCGTCTGGTATTGACACATCTCCTCCGAGATCAGAAAGCCGAACGGCGAAGCGAGCATGTCAACACTAGTTTGGCTCTAACCCATGATCACACCATTTTCCTTCAGCATTGGAACACTGGGTGCTCCACATGATTGAAGAGAAGAAGATTTGCTTTAGAAAAGCAATTAACGACTAGACCATGAATTAATAAAGTAAACTAAAGCACTTTAGGGCAGAGACGCAGTACCATCACAAGACAAAGCTGGCTCCAACAATCAAAATAGCATATGAATAAAGGATATGTAATTGACAACTTGACAGAGACAAAAGGGCCAAAGGGGCATCAAAAGTGAGATGCTGAATCAAGCACGTCCATGGCTTGTGCATCACACACTGATTTCTTTGCATTGGGGGGAGTGAAAGTGGTCAAAAGGCAAGCATTTCGAGGTTGCTTCCTTGTGGAAAAATTTGAGGCAGAGGAGGACAATTTTGGATCGAATTGCTCGTGGAGTGGAGTTTGCAGTCAGGTGAAAGACCATACGAATCTCGGTGTTAAGATGCCAAAATCATAGAGTGATCAGTCAATGCCCCCTGCCCTCAAGTCAATCTCTTCTAGATCACAACGCAATGTCTTCCTATCTGCGAATTTTTCACTTGAATGATCTATTAGCCGACGCGTCAGAGATATAATATGGGAGGACAGGTAGTTTGTTTCGCTCACCACAACGCCCTGATTAGGCTTGAACACGTCTAGTTCGAATATCATATGGTGTCCGTCATTTAACCAAGTACACAATTCTTTAAACTCATCTTAGTCCCACCAATACTCGACTAATATATGTCATCCATCGATTGGCTTGAAGAGAGAGGTTGATTGGGACTTGGTCATATATTTACTCACTTGAATGGGACTAGGCATATATAACTTATAACTTAAGTTCATTTCCATAACCAGGAGATCTGCGAATTCTATAGGGCCACTTGCAGCACTCCTTCATCACCCATTTTTCTTCCTTGTTGTACCAACTGGAGCCAATCCAACTTACACGGACGAGGGTCGGAGCACCTGTTACATGGGACTACCACAGAGCACTCGTTTCTGTTCCTCATAAAGAGGCAAACTCAATTTCAGTGCAGAATGCAGAGAAGATGGTTGGTCCACTTGATTTAGACCTCTATAGTTCAGTGGAATGTGATCGATTTGACTTATATGCTCTTTCTTCTTTCAACTACTATCCACCTGAGAGAGAACAACGTTGGAATTTAGAACATACCGAAAGGTCATTATTTTGAGAAATTCGACATATGCCGATCATAATTTCGTTAAGGGTTTCACTAACAAGTGCCCTAAATTAAAATAAAGCATATCAGCAAGTTCTAAAAATCAAGCAAGAACTCTTTTCAAAAAAGTAACATCCTTAAAATAGAAATATTTAGGTCTCCAACGACCCGATCGATGACCCTTAACGAATGCCATGAGGGTGCTTTTCAGGTTACTTCTTTGTGAATTCTGGGAAGAATCGATCCGCATACTGACGATAGGTAATAGTACAAACTTTAGCCAATTAAACAAGTATACATTTGTCTGACATGATCTAAAACAGTGTGAAGCAAACTAGTACCAAAACCCAATATGATTTCTCATTACTGTTGTGATCTGCTTTACATCTGAGATATGCAGTCCTCTCAAACATTCAAAAACCAACTAATTGAACAAGATAAGTTTCAAGATGCGACATCAGGTTGCTGCTTCACATATGTATGGATGTTCAAAGGTACAGCACTCTTTACAAGCAGGCTAAATAACTTGGCCAAATTTGCATAGCTTACTCAGAACACGATAAGGCAGAGTAGGAAGCAACAGAAAAGGAAAACCGAAACTCTGTTCAGTGATTTATCTGCCTGCATCTCCTGCCTTCTCAGCCTGGGGCTATGCCCCCCAACAAGGTGATAGGAGTGAGGGTAACCATACAAACTCAACGAGTTGCCAAACACCCTCGCGTAAACCATCTCGCCAAATATACCCACCATTGTATTCTGAAAGCTCGTGCTTCCAAAGTTGAGCAACGATGATGAAGCTTCATTTTCATAACTGCTCAAAGGACCAGTATGGAAATGTTGGTCTTGATAAGGGTTTCGATATGGAAGCTGATTAGTGGTCGGAGCTGCCGTAGATGCAAGAGCTCGAGTTCCCCAAGCAGCTGGTCTCGGGGGTATGACCACAGCATGATTCGAAGACTTCCCTTCTAGCTCGACTTCACTGGAGCATTGGCCACGGCCATACAGGGGGACCATGGCTGTATGTGAAATCTCAGACTTGCAGACTGGGCATTGTGGGTGTTCATCTGAAGCAAGAGATGCGCTTTGTACATGGAGCCATTTATAGATGCAGGGCCAGCAGTATAGGTGACCACAGAGGGTGACCACGGGTTCTTGGGCAGATTCCAGGCAGATATTGCAGTCGAAGCAGCCGATGCTATTTCCAGGATCGATTGTCTCACTGTTGCCTGAGGTGGATTTCCATTCCTTGGCAAAATACTGCTCCAAGACCATGGATCTTTTCGAACAAATTTTGTTTAGGGACAAAAGGAGTCTGGGATTGACAAGGGAGAAAGAGAAGTTAAGAGACAGAAGTCCAATGTTGCAAGGAATGAAGCGAATGATATACCCTCAAAACGCATAGAATACACCGATGCCTTTCAACCTTTATTGGATCTGTCTAAAACTATGCCAAGAAAGAAAACAAGAAGACCCCACAAATTCATTGGGAGACATGAAAAAGGGCCAAAATGAGGGCACCTCAAGAAAGAAAGCGAAATGAAGGGCCCACAACATGCTTTAAGCTCAAATTTCAAATAAAGATACTCAAGACAGGCTATCTAGAATACAGTTACTGCAAATGCAGCAACTGGACCTGTAGCCCCTGTGCAAGAACCTTTTCATATGTCGGCAGTTCTTTTTCAGAATTTTCCATCTTCTACAAATTTTTTTGACGATCACTTCTCCCCAAAGACATGCTTATAGAGCTTTACTGTAGTGCTTTTATACCGTGTCCGCAAGTTAAATTATCCTAAATGTGCATCACACTAGAATCCTTCCGAAATAAGTTACAAAAGTAGACAAGATCGTGCGTATATAAAAAGAAAAGTCCAATTAGAGAAACATGTATTTGAAAGTCTGCTAAAAATTATTAAAGAAAAGGAGGAAAAAGTCAAATTTACATATTTGGAGGCTCTTGGCTAAAGAAGACTATCAATGCCGTTTACGACTTGTACTCCCATAATCCAAGTCCAGATTTCTCCTCTTCCACGAAATCACAGTGAAGGTGACAGACAGAGGACCAGGACAACTCAAAAGGACTTACTTGGAATTAACTAAGCACTAAACCTAAACATTTAACTGTGGCCCTTCCACAATAATAAAGCACAAATTCAGAAACATACAATTACCCAGGAAAAATGCAGGCCTAACAAAAATGTTTCACAAGGTCTTTCCAGATCTCATCTCGTAGATATAAGCCTATAACCAGATGGAAAAGGTGAAAACATCTAGAAGCTATGCGCCATTTACATGTTGAATTCCTAACCAGAACGAAAATTGATCACCCTTAATTTCTTGTTTTGGTTTTCAAAATATGTTTAGGAATATGTAGCTGGAACTCTGCACCGTCTTCGTCAAAGTTTCTAAATAGAACTCAGAAGGAAACGATTATTGTGCATAGGTTTAGACCTTTTCAAGTGTAGCAAATAACCACAAATCCATAAGGTCATAAATGCAATACAAAAGCTCCAAGCATTTGAAAATATTGAAGCAAGCAGAGAACAACTACACAAGATCCAACCCACAAGTTCAAAATTTTCTGCCTCACTTGGAATATCAAGTCTCTTCATCTAAATCGCTTTATGAGAGATTGTTTGTGCAGTTCGTTTTATATCAATTCCTACTTCAGAACAGGACTGCAAAGTGCAAACAATGGCATGACTCAGGTTTGTTTCTCTCCGAAACATAAATATGAAATGGCAAACTTAGAACCCAAAGACAAAGCGCAATCTGCCAAATAAACAGAAGATACACGGGCACACGCCTCCGGAGAATACTAAAGAAAATTCCCAACCGATGTTTCTGGACTCTTCCCCGTATAATTACTGTCCCAAAAACTGCTCAGCCGAAGATCTTTTCCTGTACAAGAGAACAAAGTTTAGGCCAATCCGACGACCCACTAGTGACCAGGAAAGACCAACCCAGCCGGCAGATTCATAGAGCACTATCACAAGACAAAGCTGGAAACGGAGCAGGAGGAATAAATTACTATTGACCTAACCTATAGGAAATCACTTTCTCTCCAAAAGTGAGCTTCCGCATGAGGAATTCTAACCGAATATCAAGGACCCAAAAGAAGCAGCATCATTCCGCAGAAGAAAGCCGATGCTTTCGGATCTTAAATTCATTTCGAATCCCAACGCAAAGATTCCCGACATCAACCGACCTAATAAACAACCTTAGAATTCTCCGATTACGAATGCGCGACAGGAGCGAGGACCAAAAAACATCGAATCCATCCGAACCGATCAGAAGATCCGCGCCTCCAAAATTCTAGAAAGATAACTACAAACGAAGGCCTTTTTTTTTTTTTTTTCGATTTTCGTTTTTCCTGCCTGCCGATTTCTTCACGCATTTCTCGACAGTACGTTAGCCTCCGCGCGCATGGATACAGAGAAGAAAGACACTTACCAGAAGACAAAATACCGCAGCATGACGACCATTCGGATCGAGCAATTGAAGCTCCGACGGCGAGAGGTGGAGAGAGAGAGAGAGAGAGAGAGAGGATGTATGGCGGTCTTATTCTCTGAAGCACAGTGGATCTTCTTCTCCAGTGCGGCCCCCACGCACTAACGCCGTTACTGTTTTACAAAGGACGATGGCACAAATAATTTCGAATTTTGACCTAATGTGACATCATTTATAAACTTTTAATTGAACTTTAGTGGAATATACAACGCCACCTCCGAATCTTTAATTTGTTCAAACGGTCATTGGACTTTTCTTATATGCTCACTTTAATCACTTAACTATATAAAAATATTTAATTCATAAATTTTATGGACTAAATTAAATAATAATTAAAGGGCTAAATTGAAAATATACTAAAATTTCAAAGGTTACAATGAACAAACTAAAAATGTATGAATCACATTACATATTAAGTTAAATATCAAGTCTGCACGATAAACAAATTAGAAATTCATGAATCACATTTCTTTAAAAGGCGGAACGATAGTGAATTTCTCTGTACGCGAATCTTCCATTTTTGTATCCACATATTCTTGCTTTTCATCCAATTTTTTCAAAGAGAGCAGCAATTCAGTATTCATCACTATTTTCATGATTCTTTTTAGGGAGATGGTGGAAATTTTCTTTAAGAAAAAATTCAGAAATTATTTATGTCATCAACCTATGGAATTGTAAATTGTGAATTCAAAATCGATGATTTGCAAATGTAGGGACTGAATTTAATATTTAGTAATATCTCAAGGACTAATGTTGAACTAATTAAAAATGCAAGGTCCATAGGGGGCATTTGTGTAAATTGGATAACCCGCAATTCTGTCCTTTCATGTCTCCTTCGTACATCCTTACTCCCACTTGCCGTCATTCTGTTTTGTCTTTTGTTTTGCAATTTCGTCCTGCCATGCAATTTCTTCGAACGTGATGCCCTTTTAGTCTTTTCGACACATCCTTTTCCTCATTGGCAATTTCGTGGGTCATTATCTATTCGACTAAGCTATGCGCTTCCCCTCCTTCAGTCCAGTATTTTCTTCAACATCAAGAGTACTTCTGTAAACATAACCTCTGGATCACGACGGCTTCCTAGGAATCAAGGAGGATTAAAGTCTTCGAGCGATTACTCGGGTGCAGAAGTTATTCTCAGGGTAAAAGTCTGAGATTAGTCAGCCAAGAACTAAAACATCCGCATGTACATAAGGGACTGACTCGTTATACTAATCGCTGATTAAATGAATTGTAGGAACCGGCAAAAACATCTCGCGCACCAAGAATCTCTGACTGAGATCCTCTGAGACTGCAAATCTGGCTACAGTGACCTTCCGAGTTCCCGGATAGCATTCGGTTAGAGGCAGCAAAATGCAGACAAGAAATGGAGCCCGAAACACGTGCGCGGGGTTAATGCAGATGCAAAGAATTTGCCTTCGTTTCTCGGGGATGTTAACATCTGCACAAGAAGCATACACAGATTTTTATAGCAGCCCCGTACAACAATAGAAGCCGCATAATAATAAGGCATAACTGAGTTCCAACAGCGGAAGTGTACATCCAGATTAAGGATAACAGCCAGCAAATGGAGATCCAGCATGTGGATTACATAAAAAACTTGCACTTGCACCGGAAAAAGTTTTCAGAACATAGAACTACCTGCCGAAGTGAAGATCTATGTGAGCTCATCAAGCGACTGAACTGGGAGGGGGAAGTTTCCCCTGCTGTACGGACCATGGAGGCCTTTTGTTGTGCTCCTAGCGATACAGATTAAGATACAGGTTGAGACCTTAGCATTAGCAAGTCAAGTTTGCCTCAACATACATAAGAGGACTGATGCTTGAAAACAAGAAAGACACTAATCAAATCTTTCGCGCAAGTGCCAGTTCATGTCAATGATGATGCTGTCCTATAGAAAGAAAGTAACTTTTGTTGCCCCATCATTTTACATAGTTTCAAGCAAAAGGGAAGTTAAGAAGCAGTATTAGTTATCAATTTAAGGCTAGCCAAGAGGGACCAGAAACAGGAATAACACCCTCCCACTCAACAAATCTATTACAGCTAACTCAAACAAGTACCTAATTGAACTCAGGTGTCAAACGAGCAATGGCCCATGGTTAGAAAGGAAATATACAAATGTAATTCTTTCGTGTTCACAAACCAAAAATTCATCAACGTGAAATATTTCCAGTCACATAAGTGGTTATATATGTCCTAAAGGGAACCTTAGGAACTTGGGATTCTACTAACACTGATGTTTACCATGGGCATGCACTCAATTGATGATGGAAGTCAAAGGTACATCTGCCAAGCACGGTCACACAAAATTATTCAAGCTAACAGTGTGCATACCACAATTTCTGTCACAGAACGGCAGGCGGAACACTTGACTGCTGGAGCGCCGTATGGGTACATAAGCAACATTGCACAAGTATTACACTTGACTTGTCCAACCTGATGCTCTGATAGAGGGAATGAAGATAATACGTCATTTTTTAGTAGGACAAAGGCATGTATCACTGAATAACAGAAAGAAAATTCTAGCCAGACTAGACTCAACTATACAGTGGTAGGAACACCATAATTTATTTTTGACTTCGAACAAACTTCAGCTTCAACAACTGAATTGTTTTGTCTCTTCTTCAATTATGCTATTCTTGCAACGGAATTATGACATATTTAGCAATGCAAATTAAAAGAGGAATTGCTGATGGATTGTATCCCTCCAACATATTATTACGCAATAAGATTCATACAAATGTGGCAAAGGCTGCAGAGTTGGAGGCAAAATTTTAATTTGTTTTTGGGGTGTGTGGAGGGTTGTTGGGGGACCTATCCTGTAAACTCAAGACATGCTAACAACCAGCTTCTTAAAACTTATAGTATGGTATATCACCAAGGCACCTATTTCCAAAGGAGCTCCATTTGGAAATTCAAGTGAATTTTGAAAAAATTCTTAACTAGGAGACGACATGTTACAGGCAGAAATAGGCCTCTTTTTTTTTTTTGGGGGGTCAAATAGAAATAGGTCTCTTCTTGAAGGCTTATTCTTCTCTCCTTTTTTCAGGAACAGACTCAAGCTGGATCAGTCTATAATAATTTCTCTAATGGTTTCCATAGAGAGTATTTCCTATTTTAAAAACTTTTCCATCCAAGCATCGAGGAAGAAGAACAGTCGTAATTGCATCAATTGTTATCACAACGATATGTCCAGCATGAATGCATCACGCATACATAAAGCAAGTCAAAGAAATTTAAGCTCCTATAAAACAGTATTGTTCCTCAACCTACATCTACAATGCCGCACATCTATCTTTGACTCCCACTTCCTACCACAACCCAATCTCACTAATCCTGTCCCCTTTCTAAAAGAAAAGGCAAAAGGTTAATATCCAGTATAACATGATAAAGCACGAAACAATCCTATGCCCCATATGTAACAGAGCAATTCTGCATAAACCAACATGCCATTTGCAAATTCCAAGAAGAAACTGCAGTGTCATGAAACATATAGCACTAACAGTCTGACAACATATTTTTACTGCAACAAAAAGTTAAAACTTAAACTTGAACCAATCATGGCATCTTCTAGAAGATATAACACTGTACAGCTCAGAACATAGTCACATAGTAATGGGTTCTTTTAGCTCTGTGAAGTAGAAATATAGGGAGTAACTAGGCATGGGTCCACATCTGCCATTACACAAACCATATGAGTTTGAATTCCTGTTTTAGCATAGCTCTTGAAAGGAGACAAGGAAAGATGACGATAAAAGTAATAAAGATTAAGAGATAAACCTTCCAACACGAAGTTAATTGTCTTGCAGCATAAGCATTGGACATATTTGGCTCCTGGCTGATATGAAAGCAATCTTTGGCAGGAACCACAAACCATTTGAGCCATTTCTGCAGCATAATTGTCTCAATAAGACATCAAGCATCAAGATAGTGTCGTGATTGCATGGAAAACTAGCAGATATGAGCATCCAAAACATGACTGGACCGCAAAAGAGGTCCATGAGTTTGATTTGCCTAATCCTATGTCTACAAACAACGACCTGATAGCAGAGTACAACAGTATGATGAAGAAGTACAATCATGGTCAGCATGAATAAAAGCACTCTTCTCTTTGCTTAAACAACCAGTTCTTACCAAAGAAATGGTGAAAGAACAATCCAAAAGCTGGCTGTTTCCCGATTTTGTATTACAAAGATGACTATTCAGAGCATGAGGAACCATCATTACATGAATTTTTCTCAATAGGGCTGGCAGTTGCATATCAACCTCACCAAATTGTGCCCAGATAATACAGAAGACAAATAAATGAATAAAGAAGACAGCCAAAACAGTAAAAGAAGAAACAAACACGAACCCACTCTAAGCTCTCGAATATGTGAACAAACAAGAATGCCCCCAAAACCACCAATCAGACGTTCATCTTGCAAATAGGCCACTAAGACGAGCTATGATCTCCACAAGAAACCTATTCAACAGAACCAGACAGGTATCGCGACTGCTGAAGTGACAGTACCAATTAAATGAATCATAAATGTCTAGATTCATCTCCATGAACAGCTAACTCAAACTTAGGAAAGGACTGTCCATTAGATCAGGTCAACCGTCCAAGCAATGACGAAGTGAAAATCACCTCTTGAGACGAACTTAAGAGAATCAAAATGACGCCATAGAGCACAAACTAAAGCAACTACCACGCATTAAAAGAGGAACTTGAGATACGGTCGACCACACTGACCTAAGATACGCCGACGAGGCTGCTGGGCTGACGGCATTAACGTGGACAGCGCTGGCTGTGGCGACTTAGAGGCGGCCGCCGCTGCCGGCACTGGTTCCCAACCAGGAGGTGCGTCATTGCCCTCCCTCTCTTCTTCCACAACTCGTTCACTTCCCATTCCCTCGCTCCCCGGTTCGATTGAGCGATGAGGAACGTTTCCCCAACCAGGAGGCGGACCGTCCTCCTCCATTTCTTCTTCCTTCGCTGTATCTCCTATCCCATTTTCTTCCGCGGATTCTTCGCTCTCAATTCTCTCACTTTGCGGCTCGAGCGAAGAATGAGGACCGATTCCCCAACCAGGAGGCGGACCGTCCTCCTCCACCTCTTCTTTCTTCGCTATCTCTCCTATCGCGTTCTCTTGCGCGGCTTCTTCGCTCTCAATTCTCTCACCACGCGGCTCGACCGAACAATGAGGATCTATTCCCCAACCAGTTGGCGGACCGTCCTCCTCCGCTTCCTCTACTTCCTCGATTTCCTCGCTCTTCACCATTCTCTCACTCGGTGGCTCGATAGGACAATGAGGATTGATTCCCCAACCAGGAGGCGGGCCGTCCACTTCCTCCTTCGCTCTCTCTTCTGTCGCCCTTCCTCCTCCTTCCGGCACTACTTTGCTGTCGATCCGCTCGATTCCCGATTCGACCGAGGGACGAGCACTGGCTTCCCAACCAGGAGGCGGACCGTCCTCTTCCTCTTCTCCCACCGTCCTCTCTTCTTCCACAAACCCAACTGGTTCGGTTTCCATCCCCTCGCTTTGCGATCCGATGGAGGGACAAGCAGCGGCTTCCCAACCGGGAGGTGGACCGTCTGCTTCTTCCTCTTCTTGTTCCCTCTCTTCGGCTTCATTCGGTTGTTCCTTCTGTTCTTCTTCCTCCACTTTCATGGCCGCGCCGGTGTCGTTTCTCGCGGAGTGAGGTGACGTTGGCAATGGCGGAGTGGGTCTGGACTCCCATCCTGGAGGCGGTCCTTCTTCTTCCTCCTCCACCTCGTCTTTGGGCATTCCTACTTCCATGAGCTCTTGGGATTCCGTGCTCTCTCTCTCTCTCTCTCTCTCAGACAGTAGTGAAATTGAAATACCTGCACAGTGACGACGGCAGCCAAAGCCAAACCCGACGCCCCGTTTCCTTGGCCCGGCCCAAACTCAATCGCAGTTACATCCGGTTCACCCGTGTGAACCAGAGTCAGTCTTTCCGGCGCCAGAATTAAATTCGCTCTCAAAACAAACACTTTTTGAGGCCTCAATCTCGTGTCGTATATAACACTTTCTGGCATGCAACAAACTCTTGATCAACGCCTCAGACACACGACACGCGGGTTCAACGTCTCAACATGTCATTTTGTCACATATGAAATTAATTTTAAATATTTTTAATAAATTAAATATCAAAATATAAATTTATTAAAAATATATATATGTTTAAATCATATATTTTTTCATCCTAAAATTTAATATATCCAGTCAGCAAAAAAAAAAAAACTAATCATCACTGATATTTTTATCACGTATATATAAAAATATATATTTTATATACGTGTTGAAATTCTTTATTTTTCAAAAAAGGACGTGTCGGTGCATGTTGTGTTATGTCGGGTCACGTGTCACGTATCGGTATCGATCTTTATTTAGGTCAAAAGTTTAATTTCATCAATATGGAAATTCCACGGGATTAATAAAAGATTCATCATCTTCCCAAGGGATCGCATAGAGTACATATCGAAAAGGGGACTCGAAATTTTCTGAAATACTAAAGCTCCGAATAACTTGATTCGATTGATGTATTTTCTCAGTTATTTTTTTCAAAACATATTAATTTCTCATAAGTTCCCACCGGAAGAGTGAGTCCATTTAGGTGTTTATATACCTAAAACCATGACTAGTGTTGCGAATATCGGACCATTTCTAATCGGCTCCATAGACCACACAAAAAAAAAAATAAAAACGGCTCAATCTAGTTTAACTTCGCACCGCATAGAAATGGGATCCCGTTGCTGCAGATGCGGCTTGAAAGCAATAGCCACGACCACACAAAGAAGATCCGTGGTGGGAATGGACGATCGGGCCGAATGGCGCGAACGCAACCGATGCGATTGAAACTCCATTAAAGTCAATGATGACGACATATTGCAATCGGAATGTAACATTGAGTGAAAAATGTAAAAGAATGTGTTCACGCCTTGTCGATTAAATTCATCTATCAATTTTGATCGAAAATTGTTAATATAAACATAAGCTGTCTTTTGATAATATTTTGATACTCTTTTTGTTTTGTTTTTTTTTTATTCTTTCCTTCTTTTTTCCTTGTTTTTTTCTTTTTATTCTTTCCTTCTTTTTTTTCTCTGTTTTCCTCTGCCTGCCTAAGACGAGAGTTATTTTTTTTTTTCTTTTTTCCCTATTTCCCTCCACTAGCCTCAGGCAAGAGCAGCCTTTGCCAAATCGATCAATAGCCCTCGAGCACAAGCGAGAGCCGACCGGCGAAAGAAAAAAAAAAAAAATAAGCCAAAAGAATATCAAGATGTTATTCAAAATTACTCATGTCAACGCCAATCATGCTAATAATTTCCAATCAAAATTGACTGGATAAACGCAATTGATGAAAAGATTTTAAAACTCAATTGACATAATTGTAAGACTTAAAACTAAATTAATAAAAATGTAATATATTCCGAGACTTTTTTGATAAATTTCCCCAAGTCTTGAATGTAAGGGAAATTTTGTCTTCGCTCGGTAGATTGATTGAACTGATGATACAATTTCTTTTCCTAGGTAGAATTTAGTCTTTTGGACAAACAAACAAGAATTTACTTCAAACTGAACACTGAGGCCTTCCGTTGCGGGGACATCTCCTTACCGAGAAGAACCCGAATTACTCATTACAGACAATTAAGCAGAAGAAAACACATGAACTTCTGCGTCTGCTTCCAGTGAACTGGATTTTTGGAATCGACACTTATATAACAGACAAGGCCATAGAAAACAGTAGCGCTTGCCGAATGAAATGAAATTTCGACACCCCGGGTTCAGGCACCCTTTTTCTTATGGTCTTTTGCTGGTTTGATATCCTTGGTGAGCATCCTCGGTGCTATGGCCATGGCCATAAGCTCTTGGAAGAGCAATTTACAAGCATAAGGAATGTGAACCTGCATAGAGAGAAAATCAAATCAATGGCGTTATCGTGACGACTAAGCAGAGATTATTGCCTTGGACATGTTAGATTAGCCTCAGCCTATCCAGCTACAGAAGCATGTGCAGCCTTCACCCAAGCCAACAGAACTTAAATCTAAGGGGTGACCCGACACTTTTGACTCCACCCTAACTTAATCAGAAACAAGAAATAAGCACCAAATGAAAGCACCGGATGAAGGCAATACACACCTGAACAATATCGGTTTTGTTTTTGCAACCTCTGCACTCGAAAGAATTCTTCTTCAGGTTTGCGATGGCAATCAATCCACAGCGTTCACACACGTGGACTCTATACGCATCGCTTTGGTCAAACAACCTCTCTTTGAGAAAATGAGCGGCTCCATGAGCAATCATGCAATCTCTTTCCATCTCTCCAAAACGGAGACCACCATCTCGAGACCGTCCTTCGGCAGGCTGCCTTGTAAGAATTTGCACGGGCCCCGACCACGGGAATGGATCTTATCATCCACCATGTGCTTGAGTCTCTGATAATATGTTGGACCCAGGAAAATCATAGCAGTGAGCCGCCGGCCAGTGTGACCATTGTACATTGTCTCGAATCCTCGCATCTGATACCCACATTTGTGTAGAGCTTTGCTGATGTTATCCACCTAAGTATCAGATTAAAGGATTTAAGTGTCAAGTCCTGCTGTCACTGCTAGAAACAAAGACATGCATAACTATGCAATTATGACCAACTTCCAGCATGAAAAATGGAGCTTGAAGGCCTAGGATTAAGGCAAACATTAACAAGTTCATATTCCGACCTAGCACCCCATATCAACAAGAGGTTAATCCCCATAATCACAGTTTTTAACAAAACAACTGAAAAATGTCTCTTCAGATCATGTTGGGAAGCCAATTGTTTTTATACGAAGCACATATGTCAATGCGGCTTGAGAAAAGTAGTCCTATCACTGCCAAATAGAAAATATATATGATATGCCTTCACCTCCATATTCCCTACCTAGTTAGTCCATGTGGTTCTTAAAAGGTCGTATCTAAACTGCATCAACTGGCTCCCTAGATTCTAATGAGCATTTAACAAATCTAAGCCAAAACAAAGAGATTAGGAGACATCAGGACTCACAGTCACATCTGTGAAAGGAGTAGCATCTCCTTCCTTTCCCATGTGAGCAGCAACCTTGCCCATAATACACTCAATAAGCTGCCCAATTGTCATGCGAGAGGGAATAGCATGTGGGTTCACGATTATATCAGGTGTAATGCCTTCCACAGTCCAAGGCATGTCTTCTTGCGTGTATGTCATGCCTACTGTTCCTTTTTGCCCGTGTCTACTGCTAAATTTATCCCCAATTTGAGGTATTCGAACAGATCTCACTCTTACTTTGACAAATCTCAACCCATCAGCATTTGTCGTCAGTAGAACCTGCATTCGCCGAAAGTAAAATAGGGAGATTGAATAAAAACAGAAGGGTTGATTACTGCAAGAATCTATATCGAAATAGTCAACCAACAGGTAAGCAATCGTGAATGTAAAACTGAAAAGAACAGTACCCTAAGCCAGTATCATTGAAGTCAACGCAGACCTCACCTGATCAACTATCCCAGTCTCACTGTGCCGTAAACTAATGCTGTGATCACGCCTCGAATAACGGGAGGCTTGTCCCTGAGCATCATCCTGTGCAATTGGAGTGGTTTTTCCAATAATGACATCTTCACCTGAAACCCTTGTTCCCTACCACAGAGAATTGAGTTAAGTGAAACCTATATTTAAAACCAAAACCAGGTTGTTATCTAGTGGATCTGCAAGTACTCACAGGAGGTGCAAGGCCATCATCATCCAATTTATCATAGGAACCATGCCTCATGCCCTGTGCAATGAAGATGATGTTAGATTCCACTACTTCCAAGACAGGAAATGATGAAGAGCACTCAAATGGTTCTCACCATTGTATTGGCTCTGTCAGGACGACCGAAGTCCTCTTTGACCAGAGTCCCCATCTTTTTCTCCTCATCCCTAAGAGAATAGATTTAATGCAAGACTAAAACTAACTTGCAGATGATTTAAAGCATCAACAAGTCTATCACCCTGGCGGGTAGCATCTTTACCTGTATGAACGGAAAAACAGAGATCGGAAAAATCCACGATCTATTGATGACTGGTTCATAATGACGGAATCTTCTTGATTGTACCCAGAATAGCAAGCAATGGCAACAATGGCATTCTAACCAAAACAAGGTAGGAATGGTGTGACAAAGCAAAAGAGGATCATTACGAAGGAAAAAGATGCATCCAACTCCCAAAACTAAATGCTTACAATGCCAGCAGGAAGCTGCCTGAAGTGAAGGTGCTCCATAGCTCGTGTAGTAACAAGAGGCTTTTGAGGATAGTATAGCACATATGCCAATGTATCCTGAGAGGTTAACATGTTTTGAGCAAGAAATCGACGGAAACAAAAAATCATGAAAATCTGGAGTGGAAACCTACCATCCGAAATTGGTAGTTGGTGACGTAAATTCCCATGGCTTGCTTTCCCATTGCTGATTGATATGTATTACGCGGAGACTAGCACACCAAAAGAAAAACCCCCACTTTAAGATGAATTGCTATGATTAACTTTGATAAATGAAGTTAATTGGCATGACTGGCCTACCTGGTTATGGTCAGGGAACGGTATGATTGAAGCACAAACACCTAGGATCAATGATGGATGGATTTCACAGTGCGTGTAAGTTTCAGAATATGCCTCCTCAGGGTTAAGCCGTGCTTGCACAAGGTCCTGAAAAAGATGATGGGCGTATCACTGAGATGTTCCACAACATGTTTATTCTGACAAATCTATGCACTCACATTAATGGTCATGGAAATCATAGTAGTTTCTTCTTCCTCAGTATCAATATACTCTATGAATCCCTTTGCCACTAAATCATGCCACCCCACATCGTCCGGGCCCCCTTCCTGGAAAGCATATATAATAGACTCAAAATAAGCACCAACTATATTTCAGGCAAATAACAGGTTTACTTTTGAATGCTTACTCTCTGCTGCAATGCATGTATATCCTTCTTCTTTATTAAAAGTCTCTGTTTCTCGACTATAAACAATGGACGACTACACCGTCCATAATCAGTGTATATCCTCAGTTCCTTCAATCTGATATCTCTGACGACCCCAACTTCAGTATTGACATCAACCTGCACAATGTGAGAGCCCATCAGCACCAAGAGAAAACTCTCACAATCTCTTCAACAACTAGTATCTAGCTATCCTAATCATTACAAGAACATTGGAGAACACGCTGCTGATCATGAAAAAGCCTGACAAGTACTGTTAAGTACTATACATAAAAGATCTTATGCACGCACCCGTCTCCTTAACCGTCGTAAAGTTTTCACCAACATATCAGGGTCGCGATGGATGCCAACCCAGCAACCATTAACAAAAATTTTTGTCGCTTGAGGGATAACCACAGGAGAAATTTCCTAACATGAAAAAACAATAAAATTCGTTAAAATCTTAAAGAAAATGCAGAACCAGATCCATCAGCAAAAATGCTTTCACAACCTCAAAATTCTCCGTGCCCCATTCTTCCAAAAATTCCAATATGGGATATGCCGCTGAACCAACCGTAATATATACCATCAAAGCAAGATTCTTTACCAGTCCGCAAGCCTGATTAACATATCAATTGAATTTAAAGATGCTATTAGATAAAGAGATTATCTTCACAACCAACATGGGAATTTGCTAGTAGGCAAAGTACTCACTTGTCCCTCAGGAGTCTCAGCCGGACACATCATTCCCCATTGAGAATTGTGCAGCTGCCGAGGCTTCGCCAATTTACCTGCAGAGAAAAAATAGTCATGTGAAAAAATATTAGAGAAACAAGCACATGCCAATGCCATGATAACTGTCAATAAAACATTCTCCACAGAAAGAAACAATCCGCAGAACTAGAGCTCCCAGCGTGACTAACTTTACCTTCACGCCCTATTGGTGAATTTAATCTTCTTAAATGTGACAATGTTGAAGCATATGTTAACCGATTCAGCACCTGCAAACCAGTAGAATATTAATAAAAGTTTCCCATCAACAAAACTGAGGAAAAAATCCTCATAATCGTAATTCAAATAGAATGAAGCATTGGGTGTCTTAGCATAACAAACTCAAAAGGCAGTTTTTGAAAAAAGAAAAAGCAATAAAACCTGTGACACTCCAGCTCTCGTTCCTGCAGCATTGGCTTGTCCCCAGTTCCCTGTGGCAAGTGAATACTTAAGACCACTTGTTATGGTTTTCGCTTTTATTGCAAATTGGAGGTTGACATCCTTTCCATTGTCAACACACTGTAATTCAAGAACACCAGTAAGGACACAGAAATGACATGGCCAACATGTGGTTCAGGGGAAGGGGATCTAGTAATTAACCTTCTGCACATAGCCTCTAACATCCCTTGTCAATTTTCTAAAAAGCTGCATCCACCAAAAGGAAAACAATTTTAGAACACGGAAAAGATACTAGACCAGAAAAGGAATTCCAGAACAGATACTTCCACAGTACAGACCATTCTGAACAAGCCTCCAAGTAATGGTCCAGCGAGATCTAGCCTCTTGTTGCCATAGTGATCACGGTCATCTTCTGCCCTTCGACCAAGAGCACATAAAAGAAGCCGATGGATGATGTATCTGGTGCAAGCAGCAAACTTACTAAGCACTTGCTGTGTCTCCATGAAAAATTACATTTTGAGGAGAAATTAACCTACCCAAAGTAATAAGCTTTTTTTGTCTCACAATACTCTTCAACACCAACATGTGGAAGCATTTCTTTCTGAAGGATCTCTTTAGCATACCTGTGCAAAGAGGGACATAAGTCACCAAAATACTATCAAAAGTTAGGCTGGCTGAAGCAAACGTATTGTAATTGCCACATACTTTATACGTTTTTCTCGAGTCACACCAACTGTTGCTCCTCGCTTGCCAATGTAGTCTAGAGCAACCTACAGTTAAAAGAAGGCAAGATCTTGTCAAGAAGGCTGGATAACTTGAGCTGGAACTGAAAGACTCGACATATTTCTTGGTAGACACAAGAAAAATGTGGTTCCTAAGCAAGGAAAAAGATGTAAAGATATCACATACTCTGGCATCAAGAAAAATTGCTGCATCATTCTAATTACAAAACTATTGACTGGAAAATATAGACAGATAAAACATCATAGAGTCTTATATAGATAAAGTCACAAACTGTATATAGAAAAAATCGGAAAACTATAACCAAGCAAAAAGCTCAGGATTGATAATTTAGAAACAGAAGTTCATTCTCTTATCAAAGTTGAAAATGAAAAGTCATGCCTCAAGGCAACTCTCTCTCTCTCCCCCCCCCCCCCCCCCCCCTCTAACTTCTCTCTAATTGCCTTATCCCAGCAGAAGAGGTGACAGACGAAAAAATACCTGTTGATTTTGTATTACAAATGCTTCCTCAAGAGAAGGACGAAGCAACTCCATCATTTGAGTATCAGAGAAGTCGTAACATATATGCTCCAGTATGTCCTTGTCAGCAACAAAACCCAGAGCTCGGAACACAATTATTATAGGGATCTCTGTCCGAATATATGGAAGAGTTGCCCGAATATACTGCCCTGAAGATCCCTGCAGTTTTTCAATTACAACAGCCAAGCATTCAAGCAGTTAGAAACGAGAAATAACCATCGCACCCTAATCCTGGTGTTGCAGACCCCAATGCACAATCAAAACTATAACCCAACACCCAAAAAAGGGAAGCGAAAACAGCAGAAGAACAGAAAGATTGCCTTACCCCCTTGGCACTTGTGCGAGAAAGCATCCGGACAAACATTGTGCTGGGTGGTCTATTTTGAGATTCGGCCATTGACCGAACTTCTGCTACATAGGCATACTTATTTGGCTGCCTCTTCTTGAACACATACACATGGTTGGTGCTCATCTTCTCCTGGGCAATTAAAACCTTTTCACTTCCATTTATGATAAAATAACCCCCTTGGTCATAAGGACACTCTCCAAGTTCGGTCAAATCCTTCTCTGAATTCTGGTACAATGTGCAATAACTTGATCGAAGCATTATAGGGACCTAATACCAATGACATCAAAACAGTTAACACGGGCTGCTTTCCAAGATATCATCATTACTAATATTCAGATAACAAACCTTCCCAATAAAAACTTTTTGCAAGTCCTGAGGTTCGGTGAGTTCTTCACCATCATGTCCCTTCTTAATAACTCTCATAGAAACATCAACATACAAGGGGGCTGAGTATGTCAGATTTCTCAACCTAGCAGCTTTGGGAAACAAGGTTGCTGTTTCTCCATCTGACTCAGTCATCATCGGCTTACTCAAGTATATTTGACCAAAGTTGATTTTATATATGGTCTGCAAGGCCAACAAAAAGCATTAAGAGCCAAGCAAGATGCAATTGCAAAAGTGGATACTGGTAAGCGAACTTGACTAACATGTAATCAAAACAAGCAACTCCATGAAGTCGGGCTGTCAAGTCAGTTTTCCAACCACTATCATCAACTAGCCAAATATCACCACTCGCAAATTTCTCCTCCCTCATCAATTCTTTTACATTCTTCCCACCAATGGTATTGCCATTTAAATTTTTGCACGGACATGTGTCTCCTCAATATTACAGAAGGAGAGGAGAACATCCTCTTCCATCACACAAGAGATCAATATCTTTTTGTATTCTGTGTCTTAGATGGATCCAATCAGACAAATGATATTTAAGGTGGTCTATGACTATACCGATGATAATCAACAAGGGTCTGGTATATAGAATTTCAAAAGATTGTTTCTTTGCTTGGTTTGCACATGATACAGTTGAGTTTATCCCTCAAACATTACTCCACAGATTATTCTCTCTCAAATGACCTGCTTCGGGGGAATAAAATTGCTTTGTGACTATGACCAGAGTAATATGCAAGAACTTCACGATGTTAAATGCTACATGTAGAATTTGCCACCACCTGGTAATATGTCGGAGTTTACACCACAAAAATGACAAGACAATACTCATCATACATATGTAATTTTGAACAAATATCAATCCTTTTGGACTTAAGAGAGACAATAAGCCTGAAATAAATAAACTTTAAAATATCCCAAATGAAAAAGGAACTCAATTATTTTTCCCTTTCATTCATCTAAAGTTCTGACTTCTCGAATGCTGCCATGTACAACAGGAATTTCAGTAACAAAATGATACCAGTCCTTCCACAAACAGAAAATGACAGAATCCTTTTGCCATGAGAGCACCTTCCAGAATGCATATCCTCTTAAAATAAGCTAAACTAAGGTTTATCAAATTCTCGACAGTTGAAGACCATTGTCAAACTACCAAGCTAACAGATAACCCCATGAACTGATGTTATAAAACTAAGTACCATTGTCAAACTACCAAGCTAACAGATAACCCCATGAACTGATGTTATGAAATTAAGTACGTTCAAGTTCAACAGCGTGCCTGACAAAACTCAGATAGATAAGGTTTCTGAAGCATTTCTAACAGCAAGACTCGAGCTGCAATCAAGAGCAGCCTATGCAATATGCATAGTTATAACTGTATTCACCGAAGAGTGGCAATCGCATAGAGTTAGACCATCTCCAAAACCACAACTCCCAACACTTCCATCCTTAACGAGCCGTCACTGACCTAAACCCTCCCACGGCGGAATCGAAATCGGTCGAACCGCCAAACGGAAAAAACGCGCTAAAAGGCTCACGCTCATTTCGACGGAACAAAAGCTTCTCCAACACAAAAAACCGACCTCGGCGAAATCGGGCTGGTGCCCAGGATTGTGCTGCGACTCGGGCCGAATCTCAATGTCGGCGGACTCGTCGACGATTTCCTGCATCGTGTTCTGGATGAACTCGTCGAAGGAGTCGAGCTGCTGCCGCACCAGCCCCTTGTCCTCGAAGTAGGCCGAGATGACGGCCCAGGCGTCCTCCTGCGTGATCTCGGCTTCGTCCTCGTCCTCCTCGATGTACGCCGGATCGTACTCCTGGTCGTCCTCCATGGGTCCGCGAGCTCGAAACCCTAGTTGTCTTTGATTTTTTTGCTTCGGACTGAGCTTGTGTTAACGGTCCGAGTTCAGAGTGAGTTCGTCCAAAGGAGCTCGATTCTTGGGGGTAAGTTCTTCGCAGCGCAGCTATCCCTCGATCGTGCGCAGAGAGATCACGAGTCCCAAAAGTGAGAACCGATGGAGGTGAGCGGGTATTTATAGACGGTGCGGCGCTTGTGGAGACGGGCAGAAGGTCAACTCTTCTGGGATGGGGCGGTGGATTACACCGTGCTCGGTTCATTTCGTGAAGAACATTTTTTGTTTTTTTCAAATCATCTTTTTAAAAGTATTATTTTCGAAATTATATTTTCACAGCAAAAATGATTATTATTTTTTCTAACTAAAGAGATATGCACCACCCCGTATATTATAAGTTTACACATCCTATTGACCAAATTTTAAATAAGGTTTTACTGAATTAAATTTTCGTAACATACTTAATTCTATTTATTATGATATGTCTTGAGCATTTTTTCCTTAAGGATGAAATAAGCCCCCGAATGAAAAAAAATAGTTTAGTTTTTAGGGCAAAAGCCACAAAAAACCCCAAACTATGTCAAAGTGTGACGTATTTACCGTAAAAAAAATTTATGACACTAAAAATTTCAAACTTATACTTGTGTGCATATTTACTTTCCGTCGAAGTTCCGTTAATGAGGACCTTTAAAAATATGCCCACATGGATACCAGAAAGTAAACGATTTTGACATAATGCCAACGTGACTTAAATGAAATGAAAATGTTATTGTTTTGATTGAAAAATCATATAACAAAGCCTTAACGAAGGGTAAATATGTCACATAAAATTATATGCAAAAAAAATTTAAGTTAAATACGACATTGTTTGAGACATTGATTCTTGGAAAAAGTGCCCTATAAATCAATTGTACTAGATGAATAAGATTCTGTTCGTTTATTTGAAAAAACTTAAAAAAACAAACAATTAAAGCCCTTTCATGTATTCATTTGCAAATAACATGGAGTCATTATGGCATTTCAAAAAAAAATCCAACATGCACTTGGAACAAAGTCCAAGTGTCAATCAAGGACCAAGCACAAGCAGACGGGTTCTAGGGCCTAACCTCTAGTCAAGGCACCACGGTGGGCGCAGGAGCAAATCTAGGCATGCCCGCTAGGGACCAAGCACAAGCAACGGGTTCTTGGGCCTAACCTCTATGGACCACGGGCCCGGCAACTAGGGCTAGCTGATCGGAGCCGGGAACCAGGGTGCTAGTGATTCGGGCATGAGAGTTAGGCACCGGAGCATGGCCGCATTGGGCCCGACCTTGAGGGACTTGACCTTAGCCTCTATGGACTGGACTCTGCGCGCGCAGGAGCCGGTTAATCGAGCATGGCTGCTTTGGGGATCTTGGAATCATCCGGATCCCATGCTCGGCATCTCTGGAATTGGGAATAGGCATTAGGTATTTTTATGCTCAAGCAACAAGGTATAGTTATTTTCAAATGAATAATGATTTGCAAAAGATGAAATTCCTGAATTTAAACATATCTTCTTCGTTGCTTATAAAAAAAAATTCCTGTCATTCATTTTCTCAAGGACGGAGAAAATGTTTTCCTACAAAAAATTTTCTGCCAAATAAAATGACTCAAAGAGGCCTAAGGACTTGTCCTTTTTTTTCCTCAATATTAAAGAGCAGGACGTCATAAAAATCTTTGTCAAGACAAAGTATCTGACAGGAGCATATCCACGGACCACGACCCAGGTCGGACTTGTGAGGACAACATTCGTTGTCCGGAACGCAGATCAAACCATCTCGCAGCTATCGATCGAAGACGTTCGTCGCCGGAAAGAGATGGTTCCGGGAGTCATCACCGCCCTGACGAGCCCTCCTCCATTAGCGAGGTCGTCGAGGTTCGGGATCAGCGTCAAAAGTCCACAGGAGCTCCACCGCCGCCGTAGCTCGGCCGTTCCAGCCGTGCGGTGCGACGCAAGCCCCGCTCTGTCTCTATCCGAGGGTAACGACTCTTCTTCTTCCGCCGTGTTTCTGAATGTGCCGAGCTGTTGTGTGTTGATAGTAGAGGAGACATGGAGTGACTGATTGTGAGGTGTCGTGGGTTGTCTGTCGGATGTGACCGTCTGGTTCGGAATGCTAGTTGATTTGATTTGCGAAACCACATAACGCCGACGTAAAACAAGTTACGGTCAAAGCACAAGCATAGTGAGACTCAAAACCGGTGAGGTTTGTACGCAAACTGGTAGGTAAAGTGTGATTTGTTGGGGGAGTTATGCGGGAAGATCTTACAGAGCGCCATTGTACTGTAATCCCTGCAATACAGTTGATGTCTGATCTTATGTTTCATTGAAGGAAAAAGAAAAAGAGAAAGTCTTTATTCTTAGTCGAAGTCAATGTTTATCGGTCAGAAGTCACCGGTTTTTATCATAACTCAAGTTTGGTAAAAGAAACCATGAAAGTATGATTTGGCTGTCTTGGCGATGCATTGCCATTGATCCCAACTTTAGTGAGAAAGCACCTTGTATTGAGGAATATCTTCAAGTAATTGGTGACCAAGAGAGATCTGCTTTAGCAATCTTGCTGAATTACTTCTAGATGTTGGTTTTAATCCGACTTCTTGTCCACAGAGAGACTTGAAAATGGTGCTTCCGTGACTGGTGGTGCGTATGATTTTTCCAGAGCAACAACATCGCTTACTGGAAAAATGCTAGATTCATCAAAGAAGGTCACTCTTGTTAGGCATGGCCTTAGCTCTTGGAATGAAGAAAGCAGAGTCCAGGTTTGTTTGTTATCTGCTCGAGTCAATTGACTTATTACATAGGAGAAAAGTTCACTTACTATTGCTTGGATTGTTTGTGACCTGACAAATCTTGGCATTTTGATGTATATTTTCTACACCTCTGATGATATGATAGTGAATCTTCAACTAATAATCTTCCCCTATATGAAACATAGGGAAGCTCAAATCTTTCTGTGCTAACGGAAACTGGGCTAAAGCAAGCTGAGAGGTGCAGACAAGCCTTGTCAGATATGCATTTTGATCAGTGTTTCTCAAGTCCAATATCTCGTGCGAAGGTTTGAAAATGATAATCAAGAATGTCAAACTGGTACTTAGTCATCCTTTTCTCAGAAATTAGCTTTAAATGTTAATGCAGACTACTGCAGAAGTCCTATGGCAAGGGAGGGAGGAGCCATTAATTTTCCTGGATTCATTGAAGGAGGCCCATCTATTTTTTCTTGAAGGAATGAAAAATGGTCATTTCTTGACTTCTTCTGATTCAGGCTCCTCAAATCTCGACAATGCTTCCTAAGTTACCTGTCGTCGGAATAAATTTGTTGTGCTTTTCGCTGCTTTTTTGTGCTAAGTTCCTGAAGCATTCAAATTGAAACATAACCAATTCATATGATTTCTTTCCATTTATACTTGCACCTCTTCTGTTTATTATGTGCCTAAATGCTAAATTAAATTCAGAATTTGGAGGCAGTTGATGCTCGGGAGATGTATCCGAAGGAGTATGCGACATGGAGGGAGGATCCATCAAACTTTTGTGTGAATGGTGTTTACCCTGTAAGGAAATTGTGGGGGACAGCTAGAGAGGCTTGGAAGGAGATCTTGCTATCACCTGTTAGTTTTCTACTTATCACAAGATATTTTATTGTCGAGAAGTTGCAATGGCGCTCATTTTGCTCCATTTCTGTTTTGCCAGGGGAAAGATTTTCTGGTTGTGACCCACAAATCAATGTTGAGGGCGCTGATATGTGTTGCTCTTGGTCTAGGTCCAGATAGGTAATGTGCAAGATTATGATTATTGTGCAGTTCTTCGATTGATCTTTAAAAAAGGTTCTTGTTGAAGTTGTTCATCATGAAAAGTCCAAAAGGGATGCTCATGAGGGAATTTTTCCCTGAGAATTGTTACCTTGTCTTGGCGCAATGCTTCTGTCTACAATTCTTGTATATCTGCTGAAGATCCAGGGTTGGTGTTACATATCTTTCAGGCAAATGGCAATAGCCTTGACTCAAAACTCATGGATGTCATTCTACAACTGCCAGATTTTCTTTGTAAAATCTCTGTTTCTTTTCCCGCCTTTTCAGGTTCCGAGCAACGGACATCAATAATGGTGGGATTTCTGTGTTTAGCTTCAACAAAAGAGGAGAAGCGATGCTTCAGTCATTGAACATGACAGCCCACATGTACAAGGATCATGTCTATATGTACTAGAAGTTCTCAACCTACCGGCAAACATTCTAACAAAGTTTCATATGAGAAAGGGTTCACAATCTCCTTTATACCCGCAGCATTCGTTCCTATACTACAAGGGATTACTAAGCCGCTTACTGACCCAAACAAGAAGAAGCGGGGCTTCATCTTCTTTCTGGGGATGTACACTTCGATTATGGTCACTCTGAGAGTTGCACAAGAGATTGAAGCTTCACTGGTGCAGCAATGAAGAAGCTAGGACACTCAGATCTCAAAGCTCGATTTATCACGCTCGACTTGTATTGTCTTTCCGCGTATATGCATTTTACTGTAAAATAATGCATTTATGAATTTTTCTCACGGTCATACGGAGGAAATTATTAAGAGAAGGATAATGGACCTCATAACATACAGCAACTAGTGCAGGTTTGTGGAACTCAAGAGTGCATGTACTGTCGCTAGCTTAATGAGTGAAAGGAATATGGTAATCGTTTTTCGCTTAGACTATCCAAGTTCTTCCTTGCATGCGAATTTGAATGCTACACCAATCCCAATTAACAGCTACCTGCCTAATATTGCTCGACACCAATGTGTCACGGGACGAGACTATCCTAAACTAAAGACAAGCTCGTGCGGCGCCCGGCGAACCAAAGTGCAAGGCCGGCTTTCCCTTATTAGATCGTCCCAAGAGCAGTACAGCGAAGCGCATTAGCTGGGGGCATTTTGTTGCTTGAGCAAGTTAAGCAAATTACTTCTATCCATTATTTAATCTCAACAACCTGTGATGATCGTCACCAGAGCGGCATCAACATTCGAATAGGCTCAATATCGTTGCTTTATGAATCGTGTCAGGATCAAGTTAGATTAATGATTGCTACCGATTTGATCGATTCAACGTGTGGTCCTTTTCTTTATGTGGCCAAAAACCCGTTCGTTTGTTCAACCCGATTGTAGAAACATTGCCTAGTACTCAAGCTACCTTTCCTCTTCATGTCTGATTTGCTTTGGGAAATGTTGGAAGCATTGTTCCTTATTACCTTTCCTCTTCATATTCACGATGGTTAATCGTGAATAGTCTACACTCATTGCCAAGACGACATGTCGTTTTAGGCTATTTTAAACACCTCCTGGCCTTGTAACTTTCCCTCCTCTGCCGCCTTCAATGGAAGCCAGAGAAGAAGTTCACCACCTACTACCGTCACAACCGCCGCCGCCACCCTCTCTAGCTCACCAAGCCCTTCTCCGAGCAGGCCCTCGTCTCCACCTTCTCCGACAAGCTCACGCCCACGTCGTCGTCTCCGGATCACACCGCTCTCTGTCCCTCCTCACCAAGCTCATCAACCTTGCTTGCGCTGCCGGGGCAATTGGTTATGCACGCCAGGTTTTCTCCACAGTGCCCTGGCCTGACTCGTTCGTCTTCAATTCCCTCATCAAGTCTTGCTCGAAGTTCGGCTTCCCCCACGATGCGGTCGTGTTCTATCGCTGCTTGCTGCTCACAGACATTCCCCCAGTAATTACACTTTCACGTCCGTGATTAAGGCCTGCGCGGACTTGTCAGCTTTGAGGCTCGGTAGAGGCGTTCATGCCCATGCTTTGGCTTGTGGGTTTGGGTTAGATCCTTACGTTCAGTCAGCTTTAGTCACTTTTTATGCGAAGTCAGGCGAATTGAATGTTGCCCGCGAGGTGTTCGATAAAATGAGGGAGAGAACAGTTGTTGCATGGAATTCAATAATTTCCGGGTATGAGCAGAATGGGTCTCCTAAGGAGGCGATTGAATTGTTTGATCTGATGAGGGAATCTGGTATTGAGCCGGATTCAGCTACGTTTGTGGGCGTTTTGGCTGCTTGTGCACAGTTGGGAGCATTGAGTTTGGGGAGTTGGGTGCATGAGTATGTTATGGACAGTGGGTTTGATTTGAATGCTGTGTTAGGCACTTCGTTGATCAATATGTATGCTAGGTGCGGAAATGTTAGCAAGTCGAGAGAAGTTTTTGATTCGATGAGGGAAAGAAATGTTATTGCTTGGACAGCTATGATATCTGCGTATGCAATGAATGGATATGGAAACCAAGCAGTCGAGCTATTTGACCAAATGCGACTCCGAGGTCCATGGCCCAACAGAGTCACTTTTGTGGCGGTTCTCTCAGCATGTGCTCATGCCGGGCTAGTTGACGTGGGACGTCATTTATTTGCAAGCATGAAACAAGAATATGATTTAGAGCCAGGACTAGAACACTATGTATGCATGGTTGATATGCTTGGGCGAGCAGGATTTCTTGACGAAGCTTACAGATTTGTTGAAGAAAAAATTCCTATGGAGGCTCCACCGGCTGTGTGGACTGCTATGCTTGGGGCTTGCAAGATGCATAAGAATTTTGATTTGGGAGTAAGAGTTGCTGAACATCTCTTAGATAGTGAGCCAGATAATCCAGGCCACTATGTTATGCTTTCCAACATATATGCCCTGGCTGGTCGGAGTGATAGAGTGCAAAGAGTTAGAAACATGATGATACAGAGAGGGCTGAAAAAGCAGGTAGGTTATAGCAATATAGAAGTTGATGGAAAGACATATATGTTTAGCATGGGCGACAAGTCTCATCCCGAAACAAACATTATATACGAATATTTGGATGAGTTGATGTTGAGATGTACACAAGCTGGTTATATACCATTGGCTGATTCATTGATGCATGAGTTAGAAGGGGAGGAAAGGGAATATGCACTTAGATTTCATAGCGAGAAGCTCGCTGTAGCATTTGGTCTATTGAAAACTAGCAACGGCATGACCATTACGATCGTGAAAAATCTACGTATGTGTGAAGACTGTCACTTAGCATTTAAGTATGTTTCAGTCATCGCCAACAGGGAAATTGTTGTTAGAGACAAGCTCCGGTTTCACCATTTTAAGGATGGATCATGCTCATGTTTAGACTTCTGGTGATGTGGTCCACACCATCTCAAGGATGGATATTGCTCATTTTAAGGAGTCAACACGTCCATTCGGTGTATATGATTCAATTGATGGGTGTGGGACTACAATGCGATGACAATGTTTGTGGTAATGGATTGGAAAGTCTAGAGACGAGATCATTCGGCAAAACGGGGACGAAGATGACGAAGACAACTATCAAAACAAGATTGTGAAGGCTGACCATTTCTGCTGAGGACTCAATTGGTTTCGGTCTTCTCGTCTGACCAGACAGAAGTCAAACCCATTTGGAAAGAAGTGAAGGAGCAAGCTTGGCGGGATCAGAGAGCAACGAAGTGGTAAAGGTTGAGACAAGAGATGGGTGTTCATCAAATGTCGTATGTAGCATCAGAAATTACAATTTTTTTTTTTTTATGAAAATTAGTTTAAAATTTTATTATGGCCAGGGCCGGACTTACACACACTCTGTTTGATGACGTCATTAATTGGTGAATATAAAATTTTCAGCGGTAAATGTAATTCACAGGGATTGACACTTTCTTTTTTTTGGTTGGTAAAATTGATAACTTCAATAGGGGCATTATTTAAATGGATAATTTTATTTAAGAAGAACCTGCGGATACATTTTCTTGTGACCTTATTTCTCTAGATGTGTACAAGATTTTTTTTTTTTTTGGCAAAAGTGTTCAATACTTCAAGTGTCCATAGTGATGTAACTTTCAGGGAACAGAGTATGTCATGGCTATTCCTATTGTAGTAGGGAAACAAAAAACAATAGCAATAATCCTTAAGAAGATGTCACATACATGGGAATTTTTCTTTTTATCTAGACAGGGATCCACGACAACCATCGATTCGGTGTCTCCCACGTGCTAGATTGGGTGAAAGTTGTTAATGATTGAAAGAATAAAGTTACACATGGTCGTGACAATAGATGATGACATAAATAGTTTTTAAACTTTAGCTTAACGTGTAATGTGATCAATGAACTTTTAATTTATTTAATGTGATCCATGAACTTTAGCTTAATGATTAATGTGATCCTTGTACTTTAAATTTGTTCAATATGATTTTTGAACTGTTGGTATATGTTCAATATAATTTTTAAAATATATGAAAATGTTCAATGTAGTGCTTCTATTAATTTAAAATCAGTGATAATATTGAACATTTTCCATATAATACATGGACTGTATATATATCAAAAGTTCGGGGACCACATTGCATATTGAGCAAAAACTCATGGGCCATTTGTGTAAATTTCCTTCATGAAAATACAATAATGTTTGTATTAATAAAAACGATGAGATTAAGAAAATTACTCAATCAGTGCTAAACCTATTGTATGCTATGTTACATGGACTTGCGGTTTGGCAAGTTTTTTCCGTGTTGGACATGTGTCCGACACATCCGGCACCGCCGGACTCTTCTCGACACGCGATCAACGCGTCCGAGTTCGGACTCACGGTCAACTACACTCGCGTGTCCGGCATTATTTTTTTTTTGTTGTCGAAAGGGGTTAAAATATACCAAATGCCCAATTTTGACCTAATTTCTAACTCACATCCCTCTCGGTCGCGACTCACCTCTCCCTCTCCCTCTCGCGATTGAGTGTCGACTAGCCTCTCGTCCGTCTCTTGCGACTCGCCACCGTCGCCGGCTCCCATCTCGACTCAGGCTCCCATCGCCGGCCTCAGCTTGCACCTCGATTGCCGACCTCCGTTCGGGCCTTTGCTCTCGCCGCGCCGCCTCAAGGTAAGGTATCACTCCTCTGCTCCCCCTCCTCGCTCACGCCTCTACTCGAGATGGGGTTTTGGGTCGATTGTGTGCTTGTTTGTATCTCGTAACTTGCTCTTCACCAAACAAAGAAGAGCTCCCCCATCGAGTGGTCCAATAAAAGAACATCCGGTTCCCGCTAGCTACCGTTAGAGGCGGAATTTAGCACTTAGTGAGTTATGTCTCTTGATTGGTTATCTTGACCCGAGGCCTTGTAGAAAGGTATGGGTTTATTTTGAGTGGAGTCACTTGAGGATTTCGAAAGTAAATTGAGCGGATGTCGTTTTGTAAGATTTAGTTTGTTGGAAAATTTGTAATCAGGTTATTAGATAGAATCGAGTGTGTGTTAGGTGGTCTAAAGCGTTGAGCTTAAGTCCGAGGATACGACTCGTGTGAGCTTTTTGTTATGTGATATACCAAACGAATACTTTTAACGCATCTCATGAGGGTCAATGGTGTATCTTCTTAGGTTGTGAAATCAAAATAATGTTGGGATAGCCGCTCTCCTTGATGTCCATATAGATAATCATTGCTTTGAATGGAGCATGAACACGTCTTGGTTGTTTTTTAATCCTCTAGAAACACACATTGATCGAGATCGTATTCTATTAATACTCTTGTGAGGGATGGCGGACTTCGTGGTGTTACTTTGTCCGAGAGAATTCCAGGCGTTGCGGTTCGGATCACTTTATACAAATCAAGAGTTTGCCCTAACCGACTACTTTTGTCACATGCTAATGCTTGTAAATGGTCATTGACGGTATTGGTGCCGTGGGCATGTAAGCATATAGGTTGTTGCTATATTTCCTAGATTTGTTTTACTCCATGAATTGTCATAGAGTTATTTTCTTCCTTTGATAGTTGATTGTTAGCCTAAGAAAAATGGGAGCTAGACAGAACTTGTATGTTGAAATTTATAGTCCTTGTAATTGCATTTTTGTAAAGTGACATCAACTTATCAAGCATGGACAGCATTAGCAATGAAGATTTAAATAAACTACTGTGGAGGTATATTACTAACTTGGCTAATCATGGAGATGCGGAGGGGAATTATTCTTGGAAATGCAATTTTTGTGAAAAAAGATTTTAAGAGTTCCTACACGAGAATTATGGCTCATTTGTTGATGATAAGTGGAAGAGGAATTGCAAAATGCGGAAAAGTAGAAAAACAAGATCTTTTGGAGATGGAAAGATTAGATAGAGAGGTCAATGATAAATTGCAGAGTAATGCTCCCGAAATGTGCCTTTGCCACCTTCTAGTTGTAGTAGTAAACAAATGCATTCATCCTTTGATTCTAAGAAAAGGAAAATGGGAAGTGAGAGTGGGAGTGGGAGTGGGAGTGGAGGACCAATTGAGAAAGCATTCAACATGTCTCCACGAAAACATTTAGATCATTTGATTGCTAGGATGTTCTATTTGGCGGGTTTGCCGTTTAACCTAGCAAATAACCCTTACTTTCATGAAACTTTCACTTATGCCGCTAATCACAACATTGCGGGATATGTACCACCGAAATTTAATTTGTTGAGGATTATTTTATTGCAAAAAGAGAAGGCAAATATTGAGAGCTTTTGTGCACTTATTAAAAAAAACTGAAAAGATAAAGGTGTAAGTATCGTGAGTGATGGATGGAGTGATTCACAAAGGAGGCCACTTATTAACTTTAATAGCGGTGTCGGATGAAAATCCTATGTTTATAAAATCGGTTGATTGTTCAAATGAAAGGAAGGACATGCATTTCATTTTCAACTTATTGAAAGAAGTAATTATTGAAGTTGTACATGAGAATGTGGTCCAAGTTATTACGGACAATGCTTCAAATTGTAAGGGCGCGGGACAACTCTTTGAACAAGAATTTTCATCCATTGTTTGGACACCTTGTGTGGTGCACACACTTAATCTAGCTTTGAAAAACATTTGTGCCGCAAAGAATGTGGAGGCCAATGAAGTAGCATACGAGGAATGTAATTGGATTACAAAGATTGTTGATAACGTTATGCAAATAAAAAATTTCATCATGAACCATTCAATGAGATTGACAATATACAACGAGTTTATTTACTTAAAATTACTTTCCGTGGCGGATACCCGTTTTGCATCGATGATTGTGATGCTTAAGAGATTTAAGTTGATAAAAAATAGTCTTCAAAGCATGGTTATTTGTGAGAAATGGAGCACTTATTGAGATGATAATCAAGGGAGGGCCAGGTTTGTCAAGGAAAAAGTGTTGAATGATCTTTGGTGGGATTCAATAAATTACATACTTTTCTTCACGGCTCCTAGTTTATGACATGCTTAGAGTTTGCGACATCGACAAGCCTTGTCTTCATTTGGTTTATGACATGTGGGATTTGATGATTGAAAAAGTGAAGAAAGTTACATATATGCTTGAAGTGAAAAGGCTACATGAGGAGTCTACATTTTATAAGGTGGTTCATACAATTCTTGTGGATCGTTGGACTAAGAACAACACTCTACTTCATTGCTTGGCACATGCCTTGAATCCTAAGTAAGTTCTAAACTTATATTATATTGGTTATTCTTTCTTTGACATATTGATATAATGCCCCTCTTACTTATTTATGTTTTGTTAAATAAGGTACTATAGTGATCAATGGCTCGATGAAGATTCTACTCGAGTTTCTCCACACATGGATTATGAGATCAATGAAGAAAGAAAGAAATGTATTAGGAAATACTTTCCTAATGAGGATGAGCTCTACAAGGTGAGTGTGGAGTATGTAGATTTTGCGTGCAATAGTGGGCGTTTTCAAGACCCTCATTCCATTCGAGATCGGTATTTTATGGACCCTAAAATGTGGTGGGTTAAACATGGTGCATGTGCACCTATGCTTCAAAAAATAGCCTTCAAGCTTCTTGCACAACCTTTTTCTTCATCTTGTGCTGAGAGGAATTGGAGTACCTACTCCTTTGTGCAATCGGCGAGAAGATATAGGATGACTCCAAGACGTGCAGAAGATTTAGTTTTCATTCATAGCAATCTTCGTCTTCTATCAAGAAAGGACCCACGATATTTAGAAGGAGAGACCAAGATGTGGGATATTGGCGGAGATACATTTGACACGTTTCAAGATGTTGGGGTGCTTGAAGTTGCAAGTCTTTCACTTGATGAGCCCGATATTGAGTCCATTCTTTTGTCGGAAGGAGCGGATAATGTAGATCCATGACTTCTTGTTATTTTTATGGTGAAATGAGATTTGTTTTTTGTTTTCCACCTATGGTTAAATGTTAAATTTAAGGTGGAATGTGGATTGCTTTTTTTTGTCCCCTCCAAGTTTTATGGATTATTGAAATGAAATGTAGTTGAATTCTTCACATGATATATTTCTTGATCGCAAGGTATGGTTTTGCTTTGCCTACACATGATTTATTTTGTGAGACATTTATAAGGAGGAGATTAATAATAGTTTCAGCATCATGATGTATTATTGTTGAAATTATAAAAAAAATAATTTATCATGTATATATAAAAATATACATATAATACACAACGTGTCCCAGTGTCGTGTAATGTCGTGTGTCGTGTCCCGTGTCCTGTAACATAGATTGTACCGATGCCAATGCAGTACTTAATTTTTCAATTTTGTTAATTTAGTCTTAAACCATTTTGAGAAATTTTAATGTAGTCCTTCCAGTAATTTTTGCTGATAATTGCCGATATGGCGTTCTAGTAATCTTTGATCGTCCTATGTGGCACATTGCCACGTCAGCGATTTCCAGTTAAAATTGATAGGAATGTTTATATTAAAATTTTGTGCAAAGATTTAGGACAAAATTGAAAAGTTTAAGATTGAATTGCAATCCATACAATAGGTTTAATGCTAATTGGACAATTTCCCAGATATGATTTTGTCCCACGTTTTCCATCCGTTTTACATCAAACTTCATTTCCTCTGTTTCGCTTACTAATGTGCTTAAACTGATATCTATGAATGATATTTTATAATAAGCTTGAACCTTATTGGTAATCTTTGTTAATTCAAATATTTCAAACCTTCTGACCAATATATTTCAAACTAGTTATAATCGTAAAGAGTCCACGACTTTAAAACAAGAATTGTACACGATAGTGAGTTATTAGAGATTGTATATAATATGTAGGATATGTGCATAAGAAGGTCTAAAACTTATTACCAAAGTGTAACTAAGTCCTAAAATTTTCAAAAAGTGCAATTAAGTCTTCAATTTTATCAAATTAGTGCAACCGCAATGAAGTCCTTCCATTAACTCAGCCAATTTGTCTAATGAAAATTACTGCCGTGACATTATTCTAATTATTTATTTCTCTTACGCAGTATTTTTAATGATTTTCCACGAATCTTACATAAATTAGATTAGAGACCCCAAGCCAAAAAAAAGAGCCACAAGCCCTCGCCGATGGCTGTCGTCGCCACTCATCGTAGGAAAGGGCCGACGGAGGTCGCTGAAGCCTTGCCAACCATTGCTAGTGCGCAAGCATCTCGCCTTCCCGGGTCTGGAAAGATTTCAAGCGGCGCTACCACCAAGCTCCATCTTTTTCTCATTGTCTAAATTGTTCTTGGGGATAGCATTCGTGCTCAGAAGTGTCTCCATCAATGAAAACAGTAGAGATCCCCAGATTCTCAGCGTGGAATCCAACTATTGCAATGTCTGGAACTGCAATTTCTAGCTCCTTATACTTGTACATTCTCCGGTTAGGGTTAGGGAGGTCGATGAAGAGGCAGAGGCGTCGGGATGACTAGGCTTGGAGACGTCGTTGTTCTTGGCCGCCATCTCTCTTGGTAGAGAGAAATGAAATATGTTGGCCCTTGCTTGGGACCGGCGAGCAAGCTTCTTGCGACCTCCATCGACCCTTTTCGCCGATGGGCCACAATGGCCACCACTAGCGAGAGCTTATGGCTATTTTTTCAGCTTGTTCTTTTTTAAAGAAAATTCTTTTTTTTTAAATTCAATTTAAGTGAGATTTGAGGGTGAAATTAATAAAAACAAAAAGGGTATGTGAGCATTTTTTTCATTAGTTAAATCAACATAGTTAAATGAATGACTTAATTACATACCAATTTGACAACTTTTAAGACTTTGATTGCACTTTTTAAAAGTTTTGCAACTCAATCGTCACAAGTTTTAATACTACTCGTGAACTTATCCCATAAGAGTCCAAACCCCCCCCAAAAAAAAAAAATTACCTCATAAGAGAGATTGTAAATATTTCAAGGAAAATTATCAAAAAAATCCTAAATCTATTGGAATTGTGCTAATTCAATTCGAACCTTTTGCATTTGTGTTAATTCAGTTAATTTGGATAGACGGCGCTGACTTGGACTTTTTAAATAATATTTTAATGATTTTTTTTGAAGTTTTTCCTTTTTTTAAAGGTTTTCCTCCCCATATTTAGGGTTGACGCGGTCGCTGGACGACCCTCGTCGGCCATAGGCGAGAGCCCTAACGCCATCGTTAGATCCGGGTGATGGACTATGTACCCTCACCCAAGCTGGTGAGGGTTGGCCGGTGTCAATAGCCCGAAGTCTTGGGAAAGGAAAAACTAAAAAAGAAAAAAGTAAGAAATCATAAAAAAATTCAAAAATACTATTAGAAAATTATTTTAAAAAAATTCTATGTTTTCATTTTTATTTTTAGATATTACTTCTCCAGAAATAAGTTATGTAAAAAAGAAAAGTTAACAAGAAAATATTGTCAAAGAATTTGACTTTTTTGGTTACTATTACCAAAATATTTTTGAGTGGAGTATGTAGGACGTTATGAGAGTATCGAGGAATACACTAAAATTATCGACATGAAAAAGTCATGCATAATGAAGCACATTGCTATTTTTTCATAAACATTTCTTGGATAATATTAACTTTTGTCCATCTAAAATGACGAGATTTTATTAGCATTTAGAAAAAAAAATCTCATTTTAAGCCACGCTTTCATCTAATTAAAGTTCGTCTTTTAACTTTAAAATATTTGGAGTATGTAACAAAGAGGTTTTCTTCTTCTTTTTTCATCCTATTGTCGAATATATATCTCTATGCACATGAAAGACAACTGATACGCAAAGATTTGATGGTAATATGCATGAAAAAATCGAAAGTTTATAAATAAGTGATTGTATTATAAAAATAAAAAAAAAAGAATTTTGACCAAAACAAAATTGTATTATAAAAAGGCACATGTCAAAATGGTTCTAGATTGCACATGACAGTTAATATATTAATTTGCTTGACAACGTAAAAAAAATTTAGATTTTTTTTTAAAATTCTTGTTTTCGACAAAACTAATTAATACGAAAGTTAGCTCTAAAAATAAAAAGGAAACGTATTCCCTCAACAAACTACCACTTTAAATTACAATTGAATGATTGAGGGTGGTTTTGTCTTTTGGTGAAAATTGGGTAGATTTAACTACATATGGAGTGAAAACAGCGCCGCTTTAAAACATTGGCACAACTCGAAATCGCATATGAGGTATTTTCTTTTTAATCCTGAAATGGTTAGGTTAAAAGTCATGGTTTTCTTCTTTTGGGCAGCAAAGAATCCCTTCATGCTTTGTCATTGATATCAAACGCCACCGAAGGAGTCACTCAGTTAAGCACAAATACATGAATATTTCCAAAATGCATATTATGATAATCAGGACTTTGCCTAATTATCATAATATGCATTTTGCCTAAAAAAAGATGAGAAAGCTGAGCGATATCTTGACCGAAACACCCTTTCATATGACGATAATCGAAAACAGAACTATTAACCTCTTTCCTTAAGAGCTCCATATTTACACCTAAACTGAACCGGAAAGAAGTGTAAATTAGGTTACATTTTAAAACTATCACAGTGCCATGGTCCCATGTAAAATTACTGTCAAAAGAGTGCGAATTAGAATGAGCAGTGTAGTGCTCACTAAAGTTTAGAAACCCGGATTTTCGTATGCTTTTGAAATGGACGCCTCTTTGAAAGGATAATTGAAGATGACTTCAGTCTTTTGGGAAGCTCTTCGATAGCTGAGCACTTTTTGGATCATGCCAAGTAGCTCCGACGGAACAGCGTCTTGATGGCGTTCTTGTCCATATTGGGTGGGCAGTTCAGCCTTGATGATTAACTTCTCCAGCACAAGTGCATCCCCAAGAAGAAACTTAATCGGGGAGAGCCGATGTCTCGACCGAAAAAAATTAGCGCGAAAGCCGGTGATCTCAACTCTCTTGAGATGTTTCGCCAAACATTCGAAGTTCCCCTTCCTTGAGTACAAAAAATCTTCTTCGTCAAAGTTAAGATGATCTTCAGATTCTTCATCAAGCTCAAAGTGCACATGAATATCCCATTTAAGAAATTACTTCGAACGAAGAAAAAAAAATCATTGGTTGAACAAAATTTCAAACAAACAACCTTCGTTGTCCACTGGAGATTCTAGTAAGTTTTACTTCATATGGAGTCTTAATCAATTTGAGCTCTTAAACTCGTCCACACAAGAAAACATATTCTCTTTCTAGGTGCTCATTGCTAACCTATTAGTTCAAGATCCAAACCTACATGGCAGCAAAAGAACCTCCCGGACACCATTGCAGTTACTTTAAGACATGAACTAAAACAGCTTAAAGTTGCCCTGCACAAATGATGAGTAGACTGAACGATTTACAGGCAATTTTCGATTGCTAAAACAAATAAGAGTTTGGATTTGATCATCCTTATGTGCTTCCAAAGTTGTAACTCATTGTTTAAGCATTTGAGGGAAATAGAAGTCAGCACAAGAAGCGAACTGAAAATATCATGGTGAAGGAACAAACCTCGGGAATTATGATTAATTTTTCTAGGCACTTTGAGCTTCGTAGCAGGTATGCTATCCCAGGAAGGTCGCATTGACTAACCGGTGCATATAGGCCCCGTTTGGTTCAAAGATTTGGAGATGAGCATTGGGGCTCTAAAGTCCCTTGGCCAAATGCAAATCTTTGTTTGGTTCATTTTTTGGCTCACTTTGGCGAGATGCACTTGCATCTGAATATCTTCTCAAAGTCATTTGGCCAAAGACCTCTAGAGTACTTTTGGGCTAAAGATTTTGCAAAATGCAACTAAATTTTTTTTTTTAAAAAAATTTGTCACATTCGCTTACCGCCCCCGCCGCCCGGTCACCGCCGTCGCCCCCCGCCGGTCACCGCCGGCCGCCGCGTGCCCGGTCACCGCCGCCGCCGCCCCATGGCCGGTGGCCGGCCGCCGCCGGCGCCCGGTCGTCGCCGCCGCCCGCCCCGCCGGTCGCCGCCGCCGCCGCCGCCGCCGCCGCGGCGCCGCCGCGGGTCGTTGGCCGCCCCTCGCCGCCGCCGCCCGCCGCCGCCGGTCGGTCGGGTTGCCACCGGTTGCCGATCACCGCCACCGCCTTTTTTTCAAAAAGAAATTTTTTTTTACGGAGTTCATTTTTCACCAAACAACATTTACGTCAAAGTTACTTTTCAAATGTGTTTTTAAAATACACTTTACCAAACACTACTTGCATTTTGAAAAAGGCCTTTAGCCTAAAGGTATTTGCATTTTCTCAAAGTCCTTTGGCCAAATATTGAACCAAACAGGGGCCATAGTGTCGAATTCCAACATTTTAACAATGGAGATGGAACTCCTTCCATATCCCAGAGGGGGAGAATCTAAGCACATCGAGCAAGCGACATTGAAAGTTTAGTTTTTCAAGATGAATAAACGGTGCTAATCACGGACCGTATTCAACACGAGTACGTCGAAAATACCGAGCTGGTACCTGCTAACACAAACCGTCTGTGGTGATTGTAGGAACTCCCCGCAGCTTCTCAAAGAGTCCCTTCAAGAGGTCGCCGGGCATCCTCATGTCACTAGACTCAAACTATAACTTTGCTTCCGCCAAAGAAGATACGTCCTCAAGCACCAAAGAAGATTCAGTATCACGAAACCAAATCCCTGATACCATCGGCGACAGCAAATGTGGGCCCAAAGTTTTTTCCGTTTTATGCATACCGGATTGGATGATTACCAACTCTTTCTCACTCGTTGAATCAATCCTAACGTTCTTCACGCCCTCGCAGAAGCACAGCTCAAGGGACTCTAAAACAGGACTTCCCTGGACAATTTCCTCGAAGATATCGTCACTCAATTCAGTGAATTCTAACAGCAAATATTTAAGACAAGGCCACCTAATAGGAGTACCCAACGTAAAACAGCAACTGATCTCCAGGCATACCAACCAACTCAAGCGACACAAGAACCACGGCATTGTGCAAAAGAAGAATGGTGAACCAGTCAGCCGCAGGCAGAGATCCTCCACGCGGCGCTCCTCCGCAAAGCGGAGCCAGGAGTCGAGCTTGGGGGAGTTGGCCTCGTTGCACTCGAAGGCGATGACGCGGAACCTCTTCACCGTGGGGGAGGTGCTCTGGAACAGGACGCTGTTGAAGAGGGACGAGTCCAACCTACCCGAAGGCCGGTCATCATCAATCGCACTCATACCATCGAAGACGAGGTCGGTGGTGGAGGTCCAAGTGGACCGCCAGCGCTTGGAGAGGATGCTAGTCCTGACGACATCTCGGAGGGGCAGGAATGAGAAGATGAGGTGGATTGCGTCATCTTGCAAGGCACTGATGAGATCCCCGGGGCACAAAGGAGGAAGAGGCAGCGGGATTCATTCGGTGCGATTTAGCCTCTCGCCGGAGGGTTTGCGGGGGACGGAGGTCTCCACCATGCAATATAAATCCTAGGGTTTCTGCGGATTTTACCTAGAGCTCTCGAGGCTTTCTACTTTTATGTTTTCTATTTTTGTGGCATAATTCTTTTTGTGAGTTTTCTTTTCCAACTTTCATAGGAATTTTGTTTGGTGAGGGGCGCTTGGCAAACCTGTCTGCTTTAGAAATCAACTTTTGACCAAAAATTGATTTTTCTACTTTTATTCGAAAAGTTGATTTCTTATCGGAGAAATTTATTTGATGACCGTTGAAAATTTCTACTTTTGAAATATTATTAACACAAAATCTTCTATGAAAAATTATTATCGATGGCCAAAAATTTTTACTTCATTTTTAAACTTTTTATTTTTTTAAATAATTTTTGTTATTAAAAATATTATTTATTTTTTACTCCGTCGGCCGAAGATAGGGACTTGGCAACGGACCGGCGATGGTCGTGGTGGCGGTTGGCCATGGTTGGCGGCGGCCGGTGACGGGGCGGCGTCGTGAGTGGTGGTAGGTAGTGGGCGGCGGAAGTCAACCGTGGCGGTGGTCGGCGGTAGCCGGTTGGAGGCAAATGACAATGGTCGCGAGTGGCGGCCAACGGTTAGCGGTGTTCGGGGGTGGCTTTTGGCAAGGCCGGTGGAGGTCGGTGGTGGTTGGTAGTGAGGGGTGGTTGATGGTTGGTGGGCGATGAAGGTCGGTGACGACGGTTGGCGGCAAGGGACGATGGGTGCTGGTGGTCGCCGGTGGCGGTCGGTGGTGTCCCGGCGGTGGTCAAAGGTGTGCGGCGACGGAGATCGGCGGCGATGGAGGTAGGCGTGGTCGAAAATTGTGAGGGCATAATAAAAAGAGTGTGAGATGAGAAATACTTCTTCGGTTGAGAAGCAATTTTTTTAAATTTCTCAAATTGGGGGAAAAGACAACTTCAAAAGTAAAAATTTTTACTAAACAAATTTATACTTGAGAAGTTAAATTATCAAACGAATTTATGCTCTAAAAGCATTTATGAAACAAAATCTACTTTCAAAAGTGTTATCATGCGACCCCAAGTAACTGCTCGATGGTCAATTAATTTTTCTCCGTGGAATCAATTATCAAGTTATTCCGCCACCGCATTTTGTGAAGATATCCTAGCAAATTGTTAAGAACATTCAAGGAATACAGAAAGCATAATTACTATACATATTAATTAGGGTTTTTGATAGACGCGAACCTAAGGTGCAAATTACTTGATAGAGACGTCACTCCTTCTCAAAAGATGACATGTGGTTTAACAATTATGTTCACAAAATTCATTTTATACTTCAAGCCATTAAAAATTAAGTTGAAAATTTATATGGTAAAAACATTACAAGCTTCCCAGAATGTCACTAAACTAAAGTGTTATTCCCAGATCGACAATTATTACCCTTAATATTCATATTTATATAGTGTGACATCCGGATTTTCTACATGAATCGATAATATCGAGGACATTATTTTATTACGTGGCTTGTTGGGCTCTTCCGTGGTTCGTTGTCTAACTATGATTTTATAGTGGCCCACATGGCTTTTTTGGCCCGTTCAATTTTAAAGATTCTTTTTTTTTAACCCTAAGTATTCATATTTATGAAATGTGGCTATTCGAAGTTTTCCGTATTTGTTTATGGTAGTGAGGATATTAAAGATAATAACTAAATGGCTCGGACTTTGGATAATATCGATGAAATTACTACTTTGCCATTGAGTTTTATGATGCTCGATAGTTCGAGATATTAATTTCTTATTCTTTTGGAATGCATCTTCGTTGAGGATTATACAATTCAAGATAGGGACACGGACATTCGGGCAAACAAGATAATTGAGACTTAGATACTCCTCACGAGAAAGTCGAACGTGTATTTAAGATAAGTCGCCATACTTTCATACTCTCCATAAGCTTTGGCTCGGTATGTTGAAGACCAAGCCAATCTCAACAAATAAAAAAAAAAAAAGAGTCAAAGCAACTATACCTCCAAGTGAGCGACCGCATTTTGAGTATTGTAACCGGAACCGTCAAACGGGTGAGGTAAAAAATGATTCGATTGAAATTGGTCAATTTAACTCATTTTGATCCATTTTCATGTATAATGTAAATTTAGCGATTCACAATGATCCGGTCTACACTTGGCCCAAGATCTTTTCTTTTAAGCAATTTTTCTCTTTAAATTGTTGCCTTTGTATAATGGGCGGCTTCATGGATCGGCTTGTCAAATATGTGGGCGAGCTTCGAGTCAAGTTATTGAAGGGGGGTGTAAAGGTGGTGGCGAAAGTCCGGCTCGGGCTATCCATTAATCACGAGAATGGTTTCCGACTTTGGTTTTAGGTTAATTACAGACGGGGTTCCAAGTCATCCACAAATCACAAAAACCTAAACGGACCTTGTCTCGTCCACAAGCTGGTGGAGCAACAGCCATCACATCTGAACTACGTTGAACCTTAAAGTTAAACCCCTATTATAGCCTCATCTAAAGCGATGGCCATCAAAATTGAAAGAGAAGAGAACCCGCAAGACTCTGTTGCAGCAGCCAGTGTTGCCGAAGTAGCGTTCGTCCTCAGAGATGTTCTGCCCCTTAAGAGGGCCTCACGGTAGATGGCGGTAAAGGCCGAAGATAGGTGGTGGTGGAGCGGCAGCGAAGCCGGTTAGTTGGGACCCAAGAAAGAGGGAGAAGCTTGAAGCTTGTGAGTCATATCCCTGGAATGGAAGAGCGAGAGAGAAAAGATTCTGACGTAGCTATAATGGGTTCTAACTTTTTTTGTTTTTTTGTGTGTGTGTGGTAGGAATGAGTTCTAACTTTTTTTTTTGTCGGAGAATGGGTTCTAACTTGAAAAATACCACAAAAAAAATGGGGTTTAAAATCCACTTAAGTAATATGAAGTGATCCATATATATGACTCATTTCAGTAAATTTTGAGTTAATAAATAAGTTTAAAGGTCCATTTTGAGAGGGCTATTTATAATCAATAATAACGAGAAAACTTTTTGTTTACCGAGACAAACTAATATAGATCCGCCTTGATTCAAAACGATTTCTCCTTTCATTTCTATGCGAGGATCTTTCTTCTATTATGAAAAAGCCTAAAAACACAAAAAATTTGAGGTTATAAAAGCAACCCTTCATAAAATTGCGATGATTTTCAAATTATTAATCACATACAATCTTCTTTTAAAAAGGAAAAAATGATAATAATTCTAAGGGTTTTTTTTAATCATTCTAAGTAAAAAGCCACAAAAAATGGTACACTTATGAAAAATTTACCCTCAAATTATTTTTTTGATCGTAAAAAATCATAAATTGATACATTTGTAATAAATTTACCCCAAATTATTTTTTTAACCATAAAAAACCCTAAACTTGATGTAATTATGATAAATTTATCCCAAATTAATTTTTGTACAGCAAAAATTTCGAACTAGTATACATATAATAAATTTTGCCGTCCGTTAATTTTCGTTAAATAGAGTTAATATTACGAAAAATCTCAAATTGATACTCCCGTAACAAATAGAGGGTAATGCGTACACGTGACAATTGCCACATGTCATCCAACTTAGTAATTTGAAGGTAAAATTTAACGAAACTAACGATAAATTTGTCACGCTTATACCAGTTTGAGATAAATTTATCAAATGTGTATTAATTTTGGATTTTTGATAATAAAAAAAAAAAAATTTGGGATAAAATTATTACAAATGTACTAGTTTGAGATTTTTAGTGGTATTAACCATAATTCTAAATAATGGCTTGATATTTCCTTACTTTCATCAAAAAAATTTGAAGATTATTTCAAATTAGGACCTAATGTGCTCTCATTGCTTCAAAGAATAACCCTACTAAGGAAATTTTCGTCATTTAATTTTTTTTCCTTTTTGTTGCGGTGGCGAGGGGCTCGTTGGTGGCTAGTCATTGTCCGAGATCGGTCACCGGCGAAAAGTAGGGAAAAAGGAAAAAAAAGAAAACAAGAAAAAATTTAAAAATTATGAATGACGAAAATGCTCATGATCAATTTCTTCTTTAAAATAACGAGGGGGCTTTATCTTTTTATTTAAGATAAAATTCAATTTAGATCCATGTCCGAGAAAACAAGAAAATGAGACATTCAAACGCTTATTTGAAATTTTTTCTCAAAATAAGGAAAGAGTGAGTACCGAAATCGCGAAATAAAGTGAAAATCCTCCTTAGACTTAAAATTGATTTTTTTTTATGTATATGTAAATACGTAAATCTAGTTTTAAAAAGGACCAAAAAAAAAAAAAAGGAAAAAGAGAGTACAACCGAAGTCTGCCAAACGAAGTGAAAATGGGGAGCGAACTTCCTCCGAAGGGCTCGCCTCCAATGGAGCTCTCCCTCGCTGAATCTCGTAGCTAAACCCTCTCCTTCTCTCTCTCTCTCTCTCTCTCTCTCTCTCTCTCTCTCTCTCTCTCTATCCGAGGGCTTGAAAATGGTGCTTCGCTCGAGTCCCATCTTCTCTCTACTCCTCCTCTGCCTCTCTTCGTACGGCTTCTCCGCCGCATTCGCTCCTGGATCGGCAATCGAAGGAGGAGAAGAAGATTTCTCGGAGGAGCTGCTGCTGAAGCCGCTGCCCGATCGCAAGGTGTTGGCCCACTTCCACTTCGAGACCAGAGCTCCCAGGACTCCCTCCTATGGCCGCCACCACCACCTCTTCCCCAAAGCCATCGCTCAGCTCGTAATGCCTCTCCATTCCCTCTGCCTGTCTGCGTGTTTCGATTTTGTTTAGGCGGCGTCCGCAAGATCATCTTGTGGCGCCAGTTCTCCGGGAGCGTGTCATTGATCGGCCATTGCCCCGCTTGTGAATGTTTTGACTCTTGGTGTTGAAAGCTGAGTCGATTTGCTAAAAGTTAACGAGGGCCTCCAGGAAGTTGTTCTTAAGCATTCTTGATAGGGAATGCTGCTTTAATTTGCAAAACGCTGACCTTGATTGCATTCATTATCCTAAAAGCCGTTGTCTTGAAAGATAATATTTCCACTACTTAGTTACTTTTTAAGACTTGTTAACGAAATCAAATTTTCTGGAAGAGCATTCGGGAATCTGTTGCTTTTACAATATCGTAGAAATTGCAATATGGGGGCATTGAATTGATTGTGTTGATGTAGATGAGGAGAAATTACATACGCTTGTTGGAAACATAAGTTTTCATTTTGGTGATGTGTTGTATTATGGATAGCGGTTCTGGGTGGATAAGTTATCTACACCATAGGATTTTGGACTGGTTTTTATAGATTTCGCAACCTGTAGCAGGTATTTACGAGCCTCACACACAAATGAGTGATGGTATGAAGAGAGATTTGGAATTTTCTCTCTATGGGCGATATCGCTTTGAGTGGGGATGTCTTCATTCCTGATAGTGTTGGTGGTGTGGATCATATTTTAGAACCTGAGCTTGTTTGAGCAAGTTCAGAAATTATAAATTGTACCCTGTCTTATTCTATTGGATCAGTGGGACCAATTCCTGCAAGCCTTTCTGAGAGTTTCGGTTCCAAGGATTTCAGTGCTCACCCTTAGTTCTCATGCCAAAGGGACACATCCTTCCAAGGGTTTCATTGTTCACCCTTAGTTCTCATGCCAGATGCTGAGTTGATAGGCTAGCTCATGGCAGTGGGAAGGAATTAAATTTGATTGGGATATTCTTTTTACTTGCTCTAGCTTTACACTGATAATTATTCTATTGCATTTCTGATCTCAAATAGTGAGTGAAATCCCATTTGATGTCCCAATATCTAGTAAACTATCATAGTGGTGAATTGGTTTGAGCTATTTACAGTGTTAAGACGATTACATTCAACCTCTTTATTCTGAAACACTCTCAAAATGAAATTTTCTTTGGTCAACACTGCAAGAATAACCTTGATATGGTCAGCCAATTGGATCTTTAGGATGCAGAATAACTTATGGATTGGTACTGTTATGACAGGTCAAGAAATTCCACATTCAAGAAATGGAGTTATCTTTTACACAAGGTCGGTGGAGTTATGACAGTTGGGGTGGATTTGAACCAATAGCAAGCAGCAATGCGAAGCCACCTGGGGTTGAATTATGGGCTGTCTTTGATGTCCCTTCAGATGATGTTGATGCTTCCTGGAAGAATTTAACCCATAGTCTTTCAGGGCTTTTCTGTGCTTCCATTAACTTTCTTGAATCTTCAACGGCTTATGCTGCACCTAAATGGAGCTTCAGGCCTGCTCCAGGAAGCCTGAGGTATGGCACACTTCCTCGTGAGGCTGTTTGCACTGAAAACTTAACTCCATGGTTAAAGCTCCTTCCCTGCCGTGATAAAGCTGGGATATCTTTGTTAATGGACAGACCATCCATCTATAGAGGATTTTATCATTCTCAAAGGTTGAGGTTGAGGTCAGCTAAGACTAGTTCTGATGGAACTCACTCAAGCATCATACTTGAACAGACTCTTACAGTTGTTCTTCATCCTGACAGTCAGAAAATGAGTACAGTGAATTCTAGGGAACCTAAATTACAACCGAGCTGGTCTATGAGTTCACTTTTTGGGAAGAAAATCAGCGGGACATGTGTTCTTGCCAAGTCTTCTACTGTTTATCTCCAACTTGATTGGGGTGTGGTGAGAGAACTAAAACATCTGGAAAATGGAAATCAGGCCCTTGGGGTTGCAAGCATAATGGAAGAAAGTTTTATCAGTGATCCTGCCTTTGTGTTATCTGATAAGCCAGATAAGGTCATTCATGAAGTTGATTCACGTAGTGAGGAGTCAGCAATTTTGTATGAATTTTCAGTCAGGAAGCACAGTGATTTAGGACCTTTTGATCTTGGCTTTACTTGGAAGACTCCTGTAGTCTGGTCATGCCCACAACTGCCTTTACGTGTCAGTCGATTCTTAATGGGTAGTGGGAATGAAAGGGGCGCTATTGCTATCTCCTTCAGATCAGCAAGAGCGAGGGAGGGATTAACACATGCCAAATCCATGGGAGAGAGTTGTAAAGTGGACGTAAATGTTTTCCAAGTTGTGCCATGGTATATCAAGGTCTACTTTCATACAATGAAAGTGTTTGTGGATGGAAAGCCTTTGGCGGTTTCAGATATCATTGAGAAGATATATGTGTCGCCGTCGGAAGACAAAGTATCTCCAGGGGTGTTGGAGATGATTCTGAAATTACCATGTGCCGTAGACTCTGCTGCTTTCACTTTGGAGTTTGACAAGGTTTGCTTTGACATGTTAGTCTTGTCAGTTTTCAAGTATCTTGGGACAAATGAAAGTTTCCGTTAGATTATTTAGTGCTCTAATCGAGCAGAACACTAGTGATATGTCTTGCATTAATCAATGGTGGCAATGATTCATAAATTTTCACAGAGTATTAGCACAGTAAATGGAATAGAATAGGTTCCTTGTAATTGGTATACCAGGTACAATGATTGGTAAAAGGACATGGATTTAGACTCTTCTGGTTGTTGTTTTATTTGCAAGTGAAAATAAATGCAGAATCTCAAAAGTTATTGCAAAAAACCGAGAACATGGAATCTATGTTGGAATATGTTCTCCCTTACACCATTTCCATAAGTCATAACTGCTAAAACATTCAAGTTGCAACCTGCGATGAGAAATCCGACAAAAACCAGAAGTGAAAGCTTTAAAGCCACAATTAGGAGTGAAACATAATCTTATTTAATCTCCAGGGGATCTTTGACATCTGAACTTTTTCATCTGTCTAGCATCCTTAAGAGATTCTCCATTTGGTAATGGCATCATGTCGCTTTCAGAAGAAGAGGTGATGATGATGTGACTGACTGTAGTTAATATAAAGTTGAGACTACATTGCTAGAAGACACATAATCGCAAGAATTTTTTCCATCAAAGGCCTGTTAGGATGACAAGGAATGGAGCAACAGAATGACAAGCTTTGCAAGTTATTAAACGTAGGATACAGCTATCCAGCACTATTTGCATTGTTGAACTGTAATATCTCTTATATCAGCAGTTGAAAGAGTTGAACCTGCACCAGATTCTGTAGTTTATTATCCTACAATGGTTGACCACTGGCTTTTGCTTAGTTATGTTCCTTTTCTCTATTGTTTGCCTTGGTTGTGGCATGAACCGCACAGATTCGTAGTTTATTACCTACAATGGTTGACCACTGGCTTTTGCTTAGTTATGTTCCTTTTCTCTATTGTTTGCCTTGGTTGTGGCATGAACATACTATGCATTTGTAAAAATGGTTTTTTATCATATTAAGGTTTTCAATGGTTCCCAAAAAGATACATACTGCATTCTAAGTTGGGCCATCCATATGCAGCTTACTTTCACCTGTTTCAATTTTTATTTCTCCAATGTCAGATTCTTATTCTACTGCTTTATTGTAACAATCTAGGGGTTTCTGCACATTGATGAATATCCTCCAGATGCTAATCAGGGATTTGACATTCCCCCAGCTGTAATAACATTTCCTACCTTTCATGTGAATATGCATTTTGGTGAAGATAACTCGTCAAAAAAGTCGGCGGTATTGTCTAGGTTTCAGGTACTAAAAGACTATTGTTTTTTAATTACTAGCAATTGAAGAAGAAAGCATACTGATTGCCTCTTGTGATTTTTTTTTTTTTGAATGTGCAGGAAAATATTCCTGTTCGATCTTATACAGAAGTATTGCTAGTTCCTTTGACAACTCCTGATTTTAGTATGCCTTACAACGTGATCACTATTACATGCACCGTTTTTGCATTGTACTTTGGATCTTTGCTTAATGTGCTTCGTAGACGTGTCAATGAAGAGGAAAGATTTCTGAAAAGCAAAGGTACTTTTTCTTGACATTGCTGTCATTGGTTTGACAACTTGATGGACGATATAGCCAATCATTGAAAAAGACTTTTCTGGATTTGAGGTGGTCTTTGCTTTCATCATCACTCTGAAGTTTAACGTTTTTCCAGTACCATGATAGTATGAGGAATGACCATGTAATATCTAATGGTTTGCATTTTCCATCTCAGTATTCATGTATCTTTCTGCTCATCTTGTAAAGAATCTTAACATATATTTATATCAATGCCTGCTATTGACGTTGTTTTAGCAGTCCAAATGTAGTCTTTCCTTTCTCCTTTCCATGAGTGATGCACTTTTGAAAATTTTTCATCTCCATCTATGCAGCTTTGTATTATCTGTGAAGCACCTTATTTACCTCGTCATCATCACGAAAAAATATCAAGTAACTGAAGTGATCCATGAGATTGATTCACAGTGATAAACCTGAGATTGTATTTACTGCGGTAAAACCTGCTTTTGTTTTTGCTTTAGTTTTCTTGTTTTTGTGTTGAAGACCAACTTCCATGAACCTACTACCCTTATCTGGTTAACTTTATAAGTTTTACCTGCAAAAGCAGCAGATATATTCACCTTTGCCTACAATGGCCTTTCATTCTGTTTTCTTCAGCCTGCCATTTGATGGAATTGATCATGACCTGCAATTTTTTTATTTAGCTTATTCAGATTCTGATATCTTTCCCACCTTTTCGTATGAATGTTCCACTTGCAGGTAAGAGGTCCAGTCCACTGTCTCGTCTGCTTTCTAAGCTGTCTGCCAAGCTTGGAGGAAAACCAGTGGTAGCATCCCAGTTATCAGCGAGGTCATCATCTTTTGTTAGTTTAAAACTCATACTGAAAATCATATTGGTGGCTGGGATTGCAATTGCTTGGCAATACTTCTCCGAATGACACCACGAATGACATCACACGGAGTAATCTAGATAGTGTTTTTGTACATTATGTGCCAAAAGATACAATACCTGAGGTTCAAAGATTTTCTGATTTTTGCATTTGTTAACATGTACTATATAGATGAGGTTATGAACGTTTTTGTTCTAATGAGAAATTGACATGGATATGCGGTTCAGATACATTCTGCTTCTGTTGCTACTTCATAATTCACAATTTTTGCGCTACTTTAAAAAATTGCCTTGAGTTAAATATATTTCACAAGAAAAGGAAGGTTTGATTTGTTCACCAGGGTATCTTTAAAGAGAAACTCTGGAGCTGAAATGGGATTATATGCCTTTGCTTCTGATGGCACGTAATGAAATGTGACGTGCCACTTCAATCAAACATTACGAAATGCCAATTCTTGCCATCTGCAACATTGGCATTACTATACTGGCGCAAGTCTTTGATTGGACATTCTCCTTCGTATCTGCAGGCAAAGTGTCTCTATGCTTGAATGCTCGGGCCTTTTCTTCCCTAACCCAGAAGAAGGAACCATACACATGGTTCCATGTTTATGTAGGGAAAGAAATCATACGCAATCATTTCGAAATGAAGGACATTATAAGATGCTAAATATGAAAATCGCATCATGTGGAAATGAATTTCTGTTGGTGTGATAAAGCTCCCACGAAAGCAAATGGCTACCCAGATTGGTGATAATGGTGAGCCTAGAGAATGTTTCAAGTCATTCCCTACTTCATTCGTGCATATCATGCTTTGTCCTGTGATTTCACAATGTTACTGATTAGGCTTCTGCTGGAATGAGTTGTTATCAACTGGAGGTAACGACGGCGTTGTTGTTACTTGGTCTTTCAAGAAATAAGTGAGTTCTTGATGAAGTGAGATGCTTGCCAATCCTCTTGCCGAACCTTCACCTAGTTCAAAGGTGGCGAAAACAATCGGTGACGCTGACCTATTATCAATCAAAAGAGGCGTTCTTAACAAAGTCCTACTGTATAACTTAATTCGTTAGGAGCAGAAACATTAGACAACAAATGGGGCTGAAATCATTAATTAGTGATCGTAATAAAAAATCTTTCCTAGTCATTTTCTGTACCGTCTGATTATTTTAGTTAGCAATTGACCACAGAGTCACACTGCTCCAGGACCCTTGAGGGGGTTTCAAGAATTTTGCAGCAGCGGGGTCACTTGGAACCTCTCGATTTGAAGGACGGAGGGCTGAAGCGCCTAACCACCGCGTCAGCTACTGTGAAGTTAACTTGAAGAGGTTAAAACAAGCTCTTAAGGATGAAACAACTCATTGGAAGCCCGCGATCAACCAAACAAATTGGTCCTCCTCTTTTAGGAGAAGCTTCATTATCATTCTACCGATGGTTTTGTCTCTGCTACACAAGCGTGAGAACCTGCATCAAAGTTACTCACGAAGGCTAACCGGACAAACTTCATTTGCGGATCAATTGTTTTGCTCGACATAAGGCATCGCCGTATGAGATGACCAGACATATTAGCGCTAGGGCATTTTGGATATGGCAATGCGACTAATGTGAGAGCAGATCAAATGAAACAAGACAGGTTCAGATCTATCTCATTAGACTGCCAGGGATGGATGGGAAAAACAAGGAAAACTTCTCATATCAGCGAACACTGTAAGTTGTATCAATGTAATTCTTCATGTCATAACTCAATAGTGCCTACTGTGGGCACTTTCTCATATTCAGGAGTCCCCCTAAACCTCTTGGGAAGAATACACCGGCCTCCAAATCGCTGCTGTAGGTAGATGAAAACAGCAAACACCAAACCACCGAAAGGAATGATGATGTCCCAAGCAGTGGAATAAAAATCCATTCTATGGTTTGCGTATATATACGACATATCAAGGTTCCAGGCAGAACTGTGAGCCCTGTAAAGATCATACGCATGGGGTACTAAACGGACTATGGTGGTCCCAATATAATAAGAACGAGATAATGCTTCCACAGAAGGATCGAAGAATAAGTTGAATAGGAGCTGGGGGAATAGAAAACCGTCCAGGATTAAGCCCCCGTAAGATTTAAGGTCCCCCCAAAAAGAAACTTGCTGATACCTTGCAAGCTGACTCGCAGGCAGCATATAACCGAGACGGCCTTGCCTTAGAAAAGGACTTCTGTGAGAATTTCTCCATTGGTGAACAAACCAAGCTATCAACGCACCGCTGATATACATCGGTATAGATACAAAGATGACCTTTTTCTCAGACACCCACAAGCCCTTTGGGCTGTCATGACCATGTCTTGCGGACCAAGTCATGTGGAGAAGATAAAGCTCCAAAAGGAAAGCTACCATAGTGACCACCCTTACAATTACTTCATTGACTTCAAGCCACCCACCACTCCCCAGAAAAACGCTCTGCCTATTATGGTTTGTTACAAGTGCTTCAAAGTTTAACAGGAGAGGAATCATATGTCCCAGAGTAAGAACAGCCAGCATTGTGATGGAAATGAAAGGAAGCACCTCTGGTTGCTTTTTCACATGGAAAAGCTGTAAGCCCACAAGAACACATGCAAGAGTATTAGAAACAAGAACCATCACGATCTCTAAGTCCATCCTCCAAATGGACTCATTGGCTTGTTCAACATATATTGTACTTGAAGCCAGCTCTAGTGTATCAAAGTAAAGAGGATCTGATCTCACTCGAGTGCTTTCGATAGACCCCTTGATTTTCTCCATTGCCTTCCCAGTCAATGGATGGAACTGGATGTTGATCCGAATCTGACAGTCCATAGAGCCATTCCTATACACTTCCGCCCCACTTTGTGCGACGTAGCGACAACCCATCATGCACAAAAGACCAGTTTCTCTATTATATGTTCCTTCTGCAAAAATATCAACTGCTTTGGAGGAAAGATTTTCACCACCCAGCTCAAAAATAACTGGAGGGGTGAAGCGGATCGTGTAACTGATGTTCTGCAAGGGACTGTGGCTGCTGTCTAGCTGAACTGCATTCTCTGTTGGAATTACTTTAGGCACGTATCCGTCTTCGTAAAGATGAAATGGTGAATTGAAACGTTTATCACCCACAAATAGTGGAGAAGAATAACCAAGCGCTATCTGCCCCTTCTTATTCTTGATTGACATGTCAAATTTCATATCCGATGAGTACGAATTTGGATATCTCTTTCCCTTATGCTTCCCAGTCTTTATCTCACAAGGTTTCCTAACACTCCCCATCAGTCCGTACTCGTATTTGACACCTGGTAACGCATCATTGTAACCCCAGAATTTGATCTTATCAAAATAACCGAAATCATTTACAGTTCTATTGCTCCACATCTGTCCTACGATTGGATGCCTGTTGATGACAGAAAAAGTGGCAGGGAATCTCCAGCACAACTTTATCGAGCAATCTCCCACAAAAGCATCAGTCAAAGACACCGAAAAGTTCAAGATTCGGCAAGCAACAGCACACCACCTATTGGCCTTCGAACTCCATTCTCCTTCACCGATTAGGGTAGTACTAGGATCGAAAGCATAGTAGCCATAATAGACATTGGTGACATTTTGAAACTTCATTAACAATTGCATCTTACCCTGATCCGAACATCGAATCATTGTGAAGCGCATGGCCTTGGGTAAGAACCCGACATCTGTGCCAAGAGGATTGCAGTTACTACCGTCACAAACACTTCCGTATTCCAAGTCAAAGGCAGAATTCCGCTTCAAGGCTGAGCACATACCTTGCCCTAGTTTCTCACTAGACAAATTATCTCCACCGCCATCATCAAATTTACCAAAAGACCCGTTCCCTCCCTCCTTCTCAATCAAACTGTACTCATAATCAACACTTTTACTACTCAAAGCCAGTACAGAAACAGTCCCAAAATGATGTACCCCACCAGCACCATCACCACCACCCAAGCTCTCCAAAACCCCACTAACAAAACTACTGTTAATACTCAATTTCAGCGGATAATTCAGCTTGAAAACGGCATCAAAACTACGGTTGGAAGAAAACACGCTAGATCCAACCATGCAAAGCTTACCTGAAGCTTGGGACCAGTACCCATTAAGCCTGAACTTCACCATACCCCGCCTGACGGGGATTCTTGGCCCGCGGACGTGAAATTCGCGCAATCTCCGGTTCTTCGGATTATCAAAGATCGCATTCACATTGGGGTCCACGAACACCAGTGTCCCTTGCAGATTGATCACGTCCTCCGACTTGGTCTTGTACATCATCATGGGGGTGAAGGACACCGTCCTCCGCAAATCATGGCCGGACTCCGCCCTCCGGCCATTGACCGAGAGGAACCCACCGTGGAATTGGAGGAATTTGGCGTAGGAGCTAGCCGATTCGGAGGCGATCGAGGGTTGTTGAGGGACCTCGTGACCGCAGTGGTCGCTGTAATAGGCATCGAAGTTCACAGAGTGGATTCTCGCGTTGGATGCGGTGATGGCGAGGAAGCCGACGAGCGCGAAAAGGAGGAGTTTGTGAGGCAACGTGGGTTCCATGGTTTGTCAGACGATCGAGTGACGGAATGGGTAGCGGCTAGAAAAATGGCCAAACTGAGGGGCGCATCGAGAGTCAAGACGCCATGGCTGAGGTTGTAGTGAAGGTGTTTGAAGAAATGCAGGACAAAAAACCCAGGAAAGGACAAACCTTTGTCTCTGTAGAGACTTTTTGGCCATTGGGACCATCGGGTTTTACGTTTTCCAGAGCAAAAAGCAAGTCTTTGGGCCGGCTAGGTGAAGAGGAAAGGGCGAAAGAGAAAATTACAAATGCAAAAAACCCTACTCTAGTTTTAATTTTTCTTTTATTTCTTTCTCTTTTTTTGGTAAAGTTATTTCTTTCTTTTTGTCATCCCTCAAAAGGATAACTTTTTTTGTTTATTGCTCTATTTTTATGTGTTTATGCGTAGGTGAACATTTACTAATGACCAAGGTAATTAATTGTACGAGAGAACCAAATTTGATAACGAATGTCCTAAAGGCATTTGCTAAATACCCATTTAAGAAAAGTCCATGTCTGTCAATATGTAAAATATCTTCCGAATTACGTGTGATCAACGTAATTTTGAGATCGAAACATTTCCTTAATAAGTACGGTTAATTAATATTGTGAGAACATTGGTTGATTTGATGATATCCAGTCATGTTATGGTAATATCAAACGTACTCGACAAAATACGAGCTTTTTGCACAAAGCTAATCGACGTGAAATTCCACCACATCGTGCCATCTTTTTCTTAATCAAGGGTGTCTTTTTTCAAGGAGAGGAATGGGGAGAAGTTTCTATTTTTACCACAAGCTTTCCAGCGAACAAACCCAAAGAAGGTACACAGCTCATTCTAAAAGTGATCATAGTGAAAATCGAAATGGAGGACAAGGACAAGATAGGCGTTGTGATCAACGAAACGAGAACGTGACGATGAATCCAAATCGGAATAAATGACTTTCGGGTCAAAGGGAGCACCTTCGACGGTACCATCATGAAAATTGGTTATTTAGGCAGCAACGTGGAAAATGAGGATGCTCTGTTTTCTGCTCAGACGACAGGGTCACGCATGCATTCATGGGCCACCAAGTGATCACATCACGGGCTTCCAAATTCAACAGTGCCCACATCATCTACAAGTTCTGTATTTGATCGACATAATTTCTACTTTCCATAGTCATATGACTAAGTTAACGGATCGCCCGCATATTCTTTTAGGAGACAGGATCTGTAATGTTATAGAAAGTGGAGTTCCTCATCGCAGAGAATATAAATACCCGTAGAGTACATGGCCCGTATCATCTTTATCATCTTCGGATATGATACATTAGTCTTCGTTTACACTAGCAACAATAGCACACGTCTAAGTTAACAACCTCCTGAGTTAACGACAGAGATAAAACTGGCATAAGGAACAAGAAATTAACAATTCTACCCATAAATGATTGCAACAATCTCTTGCATACTTTTGCAGCATGAAAACCAGCAGCACCGCCCATCTCTCTACAGAGTTATTGACTAGGCAATTGTGCAGATTGAATTAAAACTATCCCCGGTATGCTGCAATACATAAAAATCAAAACCATAAGGAGCATTCGATCCAATAAATGAAGTACAGAAAAGCTCGGTCCTGATCCCTTGCAGTGATCTAAACACAAGATCTCTCGCCACATGTGATTCATCAGTCATATCTGGATAAGAAGCAAGATTAATGCTCTCATGATCCTAGAAAAACTACTTCAATCTGGAGGAATCAGGATTCACCAGAAAAATCTGGAGACTCCAAGCACGTCCTACTGGAGCTATGATGGTATTACCATCTTAAAAGGTGCTCGGCACTCGGCAGGCAAATCCTTTCAGCCAATACAGTGGACACGCCATGTCCAGCGGTGCTCATGATGCAGAAGTAGCATTGGAACCATTATTGGCGGATGACCATGGGAAAAAAAAACACTCCTATGCAGCAACAGCGACCTTCTCCGACTTCTTAACTGCTGACTTGATGGGTTTCTCATTGTCTGTCATCTCAGGTTTCTCAATTCCTTGAATGTCAGTTATCCTCAACTTGGTGAGTTCCTAAGGAAAAAAGATGGGTCAGGAGAAAGTACCAGAAGGTGAATGGACAGTGAAACAATCATTTTCTCATCTGCTGATAATGCACCTGTCGATGTCCTTTTGTTCGCCGGTAGTTCTTCCTCCTCTTTTTCTTAAAAATAATTACTTTTGCATCTAATGCCTGAAGTATTAAAATGAAAGAAAGAGTTAGCCGTCATATGACGGGAAGAAGATGATATCCTGTCTTTAAGAACGGACTCAATTCTTACTGGACAGGGCAGTAAGTAGGCAGAGCAAGTAAAATGTTGTCAGTGGATCAATGCCTTCATATACAACTAAATAGCAACAAATTTCTGAATAAAAGGAAGTTTCTTTCATCACACAATTAGATATGGTCATTTGTATAGGTCAGATAATTTCTCATTCCAATTAAGAACTTCTAGACAAAAGGCAAATCAGATAAGTCTCACCAGTTACGGATCTGACAAAGTATCAAAACCAAACAACATTTCGCACATAACTCAGCTCGACAGATCATTTACAGAAGACATGTCAATTCTTGGAACTTAAGTTCACACTTCCCAAAATCATTTGAGTATTCAGTGCCATTTCTTTGGAAGGCCAAATAAGCACAGGATGATCTCTTGGTTTTGTTTTGTTTTGTTCTTTTATTGTAGTGTGGGTGACGATGATGCAAAACTCACATGCTCCTCAACAACTGCATGTACAGCTGCATCTGGAACTGTCGGTCTGCCAACAATTGTCCGAGTCTGTGAGCCGAGTAGCAGAACTTTGTGCAAAATCAACTGGATCACATAAAAGGTTCCGAGCATTAAATATGCAATTCTATTAGACGAAGGGGAAGAAAAGAGAAAAAGAGGCAACCAAGATGTAGAATATTTTGCTAGTAGAATAATTAATGGGCAGGCACAAGTTTAAAATGGAAGCACAAGTCCAAAGTAAATTTCCCACCATCATCCATAAGGGGCAGATAATGATTTGGCACTTCCAAAATTTCAAGGAAGACAATGCAATCATGAATAGAAGCTTCCATTAAGGCGAAAAAGAATGTGCAGACAATTTCCCTTATTTACACAAGTGAATAATGCACTTCTAGGGGAATGGGTGTGGAACTAGAAGGAACAAATATATACAACCCCCCCTCCTCTCTAAATGGAAGATCACAAGAGCTACTCTACATGGCAACTGTCCCACATCATTTCCAGATTTAATGGAAAGTGAACCCCAATGAGATGGCTTTATGGATCAATTGAAAGCACAACAATTCACATTTTGTTGTAGAAGGAACAAATACATACAACAACCCCCCCCCTGTCTTCTCTAAATGAAAGATCACAAGAGCTACTCTACATGGCAACTGTCCCATATCATTTCCAGATTTAATGGAAGGTGAACCCCAATGAGATGGCTTTATGGATCAATTGAAAGCACAACAATTCACATTTTGCTGTAGAATAAGTAAATAATGACCTATTACTGAGCATTTTGAGGCCAAATGAGCAGAAAGGAATGCGCTAGAACCAAAAGAAACAACTCCTCTACTCCATCAAGTTGATGGCTAGGTACAAGCTGAGTACTAATAGTAATTGATACAGAAAGAAAAGAAAAGAACTGTCTTTTCTGTGTTCTCTTGGGGGTGGTTACCCCGTTCTGAAAAAGTTGAACTTTGTATATCCATTCAAGAAATTTCTTCTGGAATACAATTTTCATTCCTGCCATAAACATCGATACCACTCAAAAGCTGACTATAGACTTCATTCATGATCAACCGGAACTCCAACAGAGACTGATGAAGACAATTCAATAGGAACTAGTGCTTCCAGCGGCATCACAGCAGTCACTTGTTACTTAGAGAAGTAACCAATACCACCCGAGAACACTAAATAGACGAAGAGACAGCAACCCAGCAGATCATTAGCAGAATGGCTTAATCAAATACCCACGTCAAGATTCGTGAGCAGCATTCATCAGCTTGCTGTGTACCTTGTCATTGATGTCGCAGAACTTGAGTCGCTCAGTGAAGATGCTGTCCCCATTGCTCACCTTGAACTGGTGCGAACCAATCTACACACCACACGCCTAACAGCTAAACACATCAATACAACCAAACCAAAAAACAAACAAGCAAAACGCCAACACCACGCATCTCATTCCACTCTCAAAAGCCACTGAACACCAGCACGGATCACCGAACCTGAACGACGGCGAAAACCGGCTCGTAAGGCGTGAAAACCCGGTCCGACCTCTCCAAAGGGCCAAGCACTGTGTACCCAATCGCGGCGGCCTCAGCTTCTCTCTCCTCGGCGGTGTATTCCCACTTGGAACGTGACGAAGACTTGCCGGTCTCGCAATCGCTCTCCTCCATGACCTCGCCTCCTTCGCCGTCCGACTCTTCGTCCTCCTCGTCCTCGTCCTCGACGTCGCTTGTCCTGTTGGAGCAGAAGGCACGCGCCCGCGGCGGCCATAGAGCGCACCGGTTCGGCTCGAGACTGGGCGACACCTGCCAAGCTTCGAGGAGCGGTTTGGGAGGAGACGGAGCGGAGAGCGGAGGCGGAGTCTTGAGGCGGCGGACCGACGAGGAGAGAGATGTGGCGTGGCGGGTCAGCGCTTGGAGGCAACGCCGGTTCGCCATTCCCTTCTTCTGGTTTTCTTCTTCCTTCAGTTCATTTTCCCAGAGGCGCGGTGCGCTAGGGTTTTAGCTCGATCCGGTTAGGATTCAGATCGCTAAGATTGAGATTTTCAACGACGTGACATTACTCAAATTAAGCGCCATTTAAATGAAAATAGATAACTAAATTTGAGTACACATTTGGGATTCAAAATTTTTCAAACTCCAAAAAATATTTCCGTCCACATTTTTTCCCTTCCTTTCAACACACGACGTGGCTCAAATCGGATCGTCCATTTTCATTTAGACGGCCGATTTAAGTAATTTCACGCACGTCACTGAAATTCCAATGTTAAGCGATCCAAATCCAAAAATTCTAAAAGATCCGAAGTCTCAAATCTTTTCAAAGAAGGGCATGACTAAATGGTATTTTCCTAAATTACTTTTTTGCATTTCTTTTTCTATTGTCCCTTTTCCTTTTTTTTTTTTTTTCCTCCCATCAAAAAAGAGATGTTCAAATTTTTAGGAACATGGAGATTTTTTATTATTTTAAGAGAAGAGAAGAGTTCATATTTACATAACTTTGTAAATTCGAAGTGGTTAACATTGAATGGAATTAAAAGCTCAAATTTTGCGAACCCAAAATTTGGAAAAGAAAAGAAAAGACAAATTTAAATAGTCTCTAACTCCGTCTAGTTTATTACATAAAATTTTACTAAAGCAAACAATATCGAAGTGTGCAGGCCATGTAGAGAGGAATGATGAAATTTGCATTTAAAAATATATATTTTTTCCTTATATTTCTCGTATTACATATTTTGATTCACCAATTTTAATATGCAATTTCATTTGCAATAATTAAATGAAATTCTATCATAATGCATTTTGATTTCTTCCTTAAACTTATGCCATGACCATTTCATGCTAAACACGTTGCCAAATGAATGTCAAGTTCTCCATTAAACATAACGTCAGGCATGAAATCTTGGAAACATATCATATTCGTATCCAATAAATAACATGAACTTAAGCTAATCGACATATGGATAAATCACAGAGGTTGCAATTGCGCACTATCCCAACATGGTTACGGTTTTAGAATGATATGCCAACCACATTGCGAATCATATATCTTGAGGGTAATCAAGCCGATCATTATCAATGCTGTGAATTACTCCCTCTCGAGGCGGATCGTTCGACGGATACGTTCCTTGTCTTTCTAGACACGGTGCCGTTGAGTCGAACCCTGGAACTTCATCGCTTAACTGTCTGGCGCCCGGAAGTTTCCACCAACTCGTCCCAGCCCCCATTGGTAGGCCAGTGGCTCCATTGGTATCGCCCAAAGTGAATATTGCCGCTAGGTCTAACATGCCGATTAACTTAGCCGGCAAAATTAGCATCACCCAATGCGGCGAAGGTGTTCTTGGTCCGAGAGAGAAAAACACAAATGGAAACTGGACATAGATAACGAAATGCGTCTTCATCTCGGCGAATCATACACGAGGGACTGATCCTCCTCCAACAGAGTCAGCTCCACATCTGCTTTCGATGGCGTCAATGTGGAGACCGCACCCGAAGGACAGACAGATCCACTTCTAATGCGGTCGATCTCTTCATCACTCTGCACCGGATTTCGAAGAGATCGCACTCGCTCCAATTCCATCGCAACTTCCTTCATTGTGGGCCTGTACCTTCCTTTAAGGTTTAAGCATCTTTTCGCCAGGTTAGACACCGCAATAATTTCTTCTTTCTCACCGTGGTGTAGTACCTCCTTATCAAGAATATCGAACAGGCGGTTCTCCTCCGTCGAAGTGACGAAGTACACGGCCAGACTTCTGCCCTCTTCCGCCCTCAGTTCAGAAATTGGCTTTTCTCCGGTTAGGAGCTCAACAAGGACAACCCCGAAGCTAAAGACATCGCTCTTATCCGTAAATTGACTAGTTTGGTAGTATTCCGGGTCTAAGTATCCGAAGGTTCCCTGCACCTTTGTGGTCAAATGAGTTTGGTCGATGGTAATTGATCTAGAAGCTCCGAAATCCGCCACTTTGGCTCGGTATTTTTCGTCCAAAAGTATATTCGACGACTTGATATCACGGTGATAGATCGGGATGGCCGCAGCAGAGTGCAGATACGAAAGAGCCCCGGCAACTTCATTGGCGATTCTTAACCGCGTCTCCCACGACACAGGAAATCCTTCGCATGGATTGTGAAGATATCGATAGAGAGTTCCATTGGGGATAAATTCATATACCAAAAGAGGAACTTCACTCTCCAGACAGAATCCCAACAGCTTGACCACATTTCTGTGATTGATTTCGGAGAGAATAACGACCTCGTTTACTGAACTGTTCGACTTGTCCCGCATTGACAACTTTGGATTTCTTGACGGCAATGATCATTCCGTCTATCAACATTCCCTTGTAAACCGTTCCTTGACCACCCTGACCCAGTATCCGGTTATTGTTAAAATGGTCGGTAGCTCTGTCTAACTCCGTTGAGGCGAATAACTTGCCTTTCGGTGTGTGTTTGTCTTCAATAGAAGAAAGGCGTTGTTGCAACATGAGTCCGCCATTACGTTGGAAGAACTCTTGCTTGAGCTTTGCCGCACGCCTTCCTTTTATGAACTTGTATACCCAGCAAGAAAGCAGAAGTAATACTATGGCTCCCGCACCCGCGCTGATACCTGTGTCAACAGAAGTCGACCGCAATTGCTTCAGGAGCCTACCAGATAACATTCTGAGAGTTTTTCTTCGCTCTAGGATTTACATAAACAATACCGTCAATGAATTTGCTTCCACCAATTTGAGCAAGTGCTTCTTGCTTTCAAGAGAGAAAATAGAAAGGGGGATTCACTCAACAAAACAATTCGAAAGACCCTCCAGTAGTATGCATCTTGTACGGGTGAGAAACGAAGATTTCAATCTAATTGTAAATGCATAGGATTGGAAAATACAACCGAGTTAAAAGCATTGTTGAATGCACAGACCATGAAAGCATAGTTAAATTGAGCAGATTGGCCTTCATGCAGACGAAATTGGTGTATATAGGCAGTCACATTCCGTGAGCAGGAGAAAAAAGAGCAGGCAGTGAGGTACCTGCAATGGTGATCATCTTGCTGTCTACGCAGTGGTATGTCCCCGGTCGATTCACACACTTCCCTTGGCAGATGTCCGGATCTTCTTCGCACTCATTGACATCTGATCGATGAAAATGATGGATGTGTTAAGGAAAGATGCAAAAAGAAGAGGCAGTTTCAAGAGATATGACCAAACATTCAGCAGTCAAATTCTCTCTTGGATTTTCCTGTATTACCAATTTGGGAGCATCCATCATCTGATTTGAACAATTCAATTAATCCAACTGTGCTCGCAGGCTCTTCGTAGGTTTTGAGCTTGCAGATCGTCCTAAACAGCTTTGGATAAAGCGAAAGTGGACATTCTAAGCTCACCTTGGCATCCCTGGGGAAGAAAATAATTCCCTCTGTGGCCTCGATTGCAAGCACAAGATACACGAGTAGAACTCCAGAGCGTCTGGCAGGAGGTGCGCCCATTGCTTTGTTTGCATTTACGATAAGAGTGCCCCAGCGTCTGGCAGGAGCCGGAGTTGTTATTATGGCGCCTATTGGTTTGTTTGCTCAGCAGCTCTTCTTCACGTGGGGTGATCGCCCATTCAAGCACCACCGAACATCCGGTGGTAAACTGTTCAGATCAGCTTGATACCACCATGCAGCCTCGACCAAGAAGGCGTACCTGCATTCTACATCCGTTGCAGATATGTATTCGCCTTCGAGACTCTTGAATTCCACGCTGTAGTTGTGGATATTATTGCTTATCGAAGTCTCACAACAGCCGGTACTACAAAGGCGCCGGTCAAATACGAGAGTCCTGTCTCCACCACAAAAAGACGTGCATCCTACGAACCGTGGTGTATTATTGATGAACATCAAGGCCTGGATGTCACAACCTCCGGCGACAAAGTAGTTTTCCCGTTGGCAGTAGCTGAAAGTTCCGTTAGTGCCACTTAAGTCCACCGGGGTATTGTTTTGTTGGTTGGTCGTACAAGTATGCAGTATCGGCTGGCTGACCCTGATGAGGCCAGGGGAGCTTGAACTTCGCGGTAGCTGGATATCTAACACCACCACTCTCAAATTCTTAAGCACCGCTGTGGGGTTGCCGCGAGTCTGCTGGCAATCGATCTCATATAGGGGATCCAAGGAGCAGTTGGGCCCGATTCCAAAAGGATACGAGATGTTTTTCAGATTGCCACATGTGTTCGGACAGCCTGGCCAGGCCAGACTCCGAGGAGGTGGTGGTTCTGCAGCATCAGCTGACCGTTTCGCCACGAGAACAAGCACAAGAGCAAAGTAGGCCGTCGCCAGGATCATCTTGCCCCGGTTCCTCCGCCACAGGCTCACTCCTGCCGCTAGCTATTGAACTGTTAGAACACCTCTCCAGGAAAAAATAAACCAGTCCTAGAGGGTGCGAACATCAAACTATGACGCTGCCCCTGCTTGTCAGCCCGACACCAACGTCTTTCTCTCTGTCATTAATTGATGACGCCACTCAGTCTCAGTGTGTTCTATCGCTCTCTCACTCTCTCTATTTGTTAATACTGGACTTGACTCCACTATTAAATTTCGCCAAATACTTCCCTGACAGTATTGTCATTGATCATATTCGTTTATTATTCCTATTTTTTGCTAAATCGGTGGTAGATTTTATGTCATGTATTTCCAACAAACATGACGTCAGGCGTGGTCATAGCCTATTTTACGGGTAATTTGAGAAGGGGCTTAAGCGAATGCGCAGATTTAAAGATAATATTATGGGATGAAATAATAATTATTGCCGCCCAGATGCTTCTTGTAAGTGTCATCCTAAGAATGCAAAAACTCTTGTATTATCTTATCTTGTATCCATATGATAATATTGACGGGATGCGATCTTTGCATTGGGAACTACCTATGAACTCTCGCCCCCTGCCGCCCCATAAACAATATAAAGAAAAGAAAATATTCGGAAATATTAAAGTGTAAAAAAACTTTCACATCAACATCGACCGCTTCACATAGTCGGCCAACGTCCCTTTAGCTATTATTTATTTATTTATTGAAATTGGCAATGCCAAGAAAGTCCTTTACAAGACCGTTATTCTCAAAGGTATATTCCCTAATGGTTGTCGCCTTAGCCAAGGGCGAGGTAGGATTACTCACTTTCTTTCCCCAAGTGAAGCCAGAACTCTTAACTTAAGCAAGTATGATTATTTGCTTCTTAATGTTAGTCCATGGGCAGTCATTACATTTCATTGCTATGGATAGCTCTCGCGTCTCCGAACCTCTAGATTGAACTTCCTTTCACCCATTTTTCTCTTCGTCTATGCTATATTGTATAGTTATGTGTACCATATCGAGAAAGCAATAAAAAATTATTAGTTAGATGAACATATCATTCCTAAATGCACTCGTGATCAACTATACGATACCACCATAGATGTGGTCAGACATGATGGTCATATAAAGATGAGCTGTAATGAATAGGAAGTAGGTTGGAAGGCCAAGATGGATAATCGTTCCATGCACTAGAAAGCTACTAAATTATCAAAAGGTTTAGGACTCAATTGGCGCAATTAAAAGGTTATGGCTCAATTGGCCAAAGTGCAATAGGTATAGGATGAGAAAAGTATAAAAAAAATTCATAAAACTATTGAATTTGTGCCAATTTAGTCCTAAACCTTTCAATTGTGTCAATTTAGTTATAAACTTTTTGTACTTGTACAAATTGAGTCCATCCGACCAATTTTGGTAGGAAATAGCCGACATGAATGTTATCCGTCCTACATGGCGTGACCAGCGCTATATGATTTTTTTTTAAATAATTTCTTTAAAAAATGATTTTTAATATATATATATATATATATATATATATATTTTTTTTGATTGCTAGCGATGAGCCGCAAAGGCCCTTGCCCATAGCCTTCGTGGCCCCATTGGTTTTAGGGAAAGGCAGCCCTCACGGCCAAAATCAAAGAAAAAATTTATCCATATCGGCCTAGGTCACGCTTTATAAGATAGCCGACGTCCACGTTAGCTATTTTTGAATAAAATTGGCGGGATAGATTCAATTGGCACAAATGCAAAATGTTTAGAACTAAATTGGCGTAGTTTAAAGATTTAGGATTGAATGGCATTAATCCAATTTTTGCAGTTGAAAAAAGGATCTTCATTTCATGTCAAATAGAGATACATCAGTTCAAAATGAAATAAAAATCCCATAAATCAAGTAAATATGAAAAGTGAATCAACTTGGTCCAACCTACAAAAACTCACTCATTCTTCAAAGACCGATCTATCATTGCATTCAAGCACAATCGTGGTCGGCCACCCAATCTCGCATCATCATTAATAAGGGAAAATGAGAAATCTCTCAGAGTTATGGTTTTGCCAAAAGATGCTATGCGCCTAGGTTCGGCGTCTCTAATACCATCACTATATAGAGATAAGCACAACACAAAGGTTGTGTTTGGTCGTCCGTATTTCTAGCCAAGATAAGATTAGATGTGATAGAATATGAATCTAATGATTTTGTCATATCCTATCCATCATTTGGTGAATCAAGTATAAAGCCGAATATGTTCATATCATATTCGTTCATTGTTAAAGTTTAAAGAAAGCAAGAGAAAAAAAATTTAATCGCACGTAAATGATTATATTTTCTCTCTCTTAGTTGGTTTGGCAGTGAAGTATGAGATACTTCTATCTAAGCCGTGTATTTTGAAATTCATTTACATTGATATGTTTTTTGACTTTTTGCTTTCATAGATTTTTGACATGACTCGGAAAGTTAAGAACGAGAATAAGTTTCGGGTCCCTCACTGTTGTTTTAGAGTTTTGTTGTGAACTAAAAAGCTACAAAGGACTTATGAAATTTCAACATGAGCTAGAGATACAAAAAGAAGAAGAAGATGGAAATGCTAGTTTTTTCCATAGATTTCATTGCCCCTCATTCTGGATCCTTTTGCTTCCTTTTTTCACTTTTTTTTTAAATTTTGTATCTCTTTGTTTCATTTTTTTTATTCAGTTCCATCATTTCTCAATAAAAATTTTATTGAATGATAAACTGTATTGTTATTTTTAAAACATGCAAGATATAAATACTAGGTATATGCACATTATATATCATAAAGTTGAAATATATTTAAAATAAAAATAAAAATTATAATAAATAAGAACGAAAATGATTCATTCTTTTCTATTTGAGTTTAGTTTTAGCATTAGAATTCGACTTTCATCTCGACTACCAAACGCAGCCAAATAGATTGAGAAAGTACAAAAATCGCGTTGTAAATCCCAGGATCTATATCTAGATCGGGATACAAGAGTACCCAAATATAGGCTAAATCTAGATCGAGAGAGAATGATTGCAAAAGGATACTCGTTGATTACAAAAATCACTTTTAGACAAGCCGTGAATAAAATACTTATATGGTTTACAAGCATACAAAGTGCAAAATTTCACGAGTGACAACTCTTACTTTGTTTGATATAGACCACTCAAGATCAATAAGATGATATCATGAACGTTACAACGGATGGGAACTTTGCGTTGGAGACTGCCTATGAAATTGCTAAAGGAATGGATCTGAATGCTAAGGGGTGCATGAAAACCATCTAGAAACAAAATTTGTTCCAATTTTATTTGGAAGAGAAACTCGTTTGGTAACGTAATTTATTTTTCAATTTCAAACAAAAGTTGTTTAAATAAATTTGAAGGAGAAACGAGAAACAATAATTTTCACTTTCGGAGAAACAAAATCTCACTTTTTCTCAAATACCTCATCGCCGATCACCACCGCCCCCTGATATTCGGCCGCCGCCGATCGCTAGCCCGATCATTGGCCACCGCGATGCCGAGTGCTTTCCACCATCGCCGACCGATGCATTTTGTTGAAATAGAAATTTTCAAAGGTTGTCAAATAAATTTTTATTTTAGAAGTAGAAATTTTATGTCGTTATTAAACGCATTTTTTGCTTAGAAACTCATCCAAAAACGAAATAAAAAACTATTTCAACGAAATCTATTTCAAAGAATGTTATCATATCATTCATCCCAAGTGAGATATCGCACAAGGTCACTTGATAGTGGGATCCTATATGCCTTTTATATTTAGGTAGCATCTCTCTATCTATTAGCTTGTACTTTTGGATTGGACTTTTTCACATGATATTATAGCAGCTTTGTGTTGATCAAAGTTGCTTGTATTTCCAAAAACTACTTCTTGATTTTGTAACACTTGGTCCCACATGAAACACTCAAATGGTTATTCCTCATAAAAAAAAAGAGGATAACACCGAACTACGATATCATGTGAGAAAGTCAAATCCAAAAGCTCAAACTAATAGGTGGAGAGATTCACATGAATATAAAGACCATATAAGATCTCATTATCAAGTAAAGAGGCCTATTGGCTTTCAAAGATGCCGATATGATTGTGGCGATGAGTTGAGGGAAAAGTGTCAAAAAAGTCATAAACCTATTACATTAGTGCCAATTTAATCTTAAATTTTTTTGTGCCATTTAGTCCTAAACCTTTTATATTAGTACAATTATCCTAAACTTTTTATTGATGTCAATTAAGTTCTAAACATTTTAGATTGGTGCCAATTCGGTCCTAAGACTTTTTGCCTTTGTAAAAATTAAGTAAATCCGGTCAATTTTGACTCGAAATTGCTAACATGGACGTCAATTATTCTATGTGGCATGGTCAATGTTGATGTGGATATTTCTTAAATATTATTTAAATTATTTCTAATAATTTTTACTATTTTCTTTATTATTTTTTTAAAAATTATATAAATATGTAATAATATTAAAATAATATTAAAAAATATTCACTTCAACGCTAGCCTTTCCACGTCGGACAAATGACATCCACGTCGGTGATTTTTAATCAAAATTGACTGAATTGACTTAATTTGTACAAATACAAAAAGTCTTAGGACTGAATCGACACTAATCCAAAAAGTTTAGAACTTAATTGGCGCCAATAAAAGACTTAGGACTAAAGTGGCACTCATGCAAAAGGTTTAGAATCGAATTGGCACAAAAAAAGTTTAAGACTTAATTGGCACCAATGCAATAGGTTTATGAGTTTTTTTACACTTTTCCCGACGATTTGATATATCTACGGTTTGATTCATAGTTATGCTAAAATTGAAAATTCTTAACAAAAGTGCGAGACTTTTATGATAATGGCCAAAAGATCAGCTAATTGGTCGCCAAGTGATTTCTTGTAGTTCTCTAGTCTTTTTCAGTTTGATAGGTTGATTCTTTTGGGTAGTGTAGGGCACTTCAAAGATAACGCAATGATGGTGCGCAGAGCAAAGATTCAGCTTCTATGACTGAGCTTTCATCGGCTGAGTAGCCTAGCTCACGCTAACTTTGGAAAATTTATGGACATTGATTTGAGTTTCTGGGTTTGATAATGGATTATGCAGAGCGCCCATGAACTGTTTGTGTATATGCAAGGCCGAGGGACATGATGAAACAGGGCTCTCTTTTGTTGGCGAAGAAAGTTCATGCGGTCGAAAGATTGATCATATGGTGCTTTGCATCTATTGACCCAAACGACAAGATGTGTGATTAATGGAAGATACATTTACATCCGTGTACTTCGTAAGATGTGTGATTTTGGTCTCACTATTATTTTGGCAACATTGCCAAAAAAAAATTTAAATCTATTGCAATTGTCTTAATTCGATCATAAACCTCTCTTTTTATTTTGTCAATTTAGTTTACACCTTCGCATTCATGCCAATTCAGTCCTTTCGGTTAATTTTAACTAGAAATCACCGACGTAGCGTGACCAGCGCTAACGTGGTCAAATTTTAATATTATTTTAGTAGTTTTTAGAATTTTTTGATTTTTCTTTTCTATTTCTTTTTTTCCACTCTTCTTCTTTTTCCTCCTCCTCGAGTTGGCCACCAAACTCGGCGACCGGCCGCAGGTGAGGGCTGGCTCAAGGACGAGGCAATACCTCTCCGGTGGGCGACGAGGGTGAGCTTCGCCCGGCCTTGCCCTCCGGGTGGTTGCCAGGCTTGGCAGCCGACCCGAGAAGGGAGAACAAGATGAGAGGAAAAAAAAAAAAAAAAAAAAAAAAATCTAAAAAACATTGAAATGATATTAAAAAGTGGCCATGCTAGCACTATTCCCGCCATGTAGCGCCGTCGCGCCACATCGCATCGACCATGCCATGTTAGCGATTTTTCGATTTAAACTGGTCGGAATGACTAAATTGGTACAAACGTAAAAAGATTTATGACTAAATTGGCACAATTGCAATAGGTTTAGGACTTTTTTGGTAATTTTTTCCTATTATTTTTCATGATGATGTTAGCCTATGTACGTTTATTTTGGGGTTGATTTAAGTATTGTCTCATTACTTACAATTTAAAGATTTGAATCCAATTGTTGTATTTTCTTTCGATGAAAAACCACAATGAATGATGCAATAACTGGTCGACAAGTATATTGTTGTGTAGCAAATCCATAGGTTGCTCGTCAACTGAGGGATATAATTTTGGGAAATCTGCAAAAAGATGATAAATTAGTATAAAATTTGCCTTTGTCACGAGAGAAATGTAAGTTTGAGCTTTCATCAACAAATATTACAGTCTCATCTATATTTGACTTAAAATTAAAGGCCGTGCCCATTTCATGATTTGTGGATTGCTCAGGCTGACTTTCAACACCACCTTCACCCTCGTTCATAGCCCGCTCTCTGAGCTTCCTCACTAACTCGACAAGCCGGTCCATGAAGCTGCCTATTCTTCAAAAGCCACAATATAAAGAGAAAAATTGCTTAAAAAAAAAATGTATCGGGTCGGTTTGAGTATGAGCTAAGTAGTATCAATGCGGACATGCGACATGCGACATGCGACACGACACGTCATTTCTAAAAAAATAAAAAATTCCGACACGTTAAGACATGCCATATGTTAAATATTATATATATGTTAACAAATTTTTTTGGCATTTTATTAACTTTCAAATCAACCTATAGTGATGACATTGAATTGCAAAAGAATAGATACCGATCTTTTTGTGTAATTTTTGTGTAATTTGTCAACATCAACCTCCAAGTTTTGTCATGCCAAGGTGTTGTCTCACACCGCGCGTAATTTTCTTTGCGAGAATCCTCTGCGTCTTTCATCTCTTTCTCTCTCCACCGATTTGGACTCCATCGGCCGGCGAAACCAAGCTTCCTTTGTCTCTCGCCACCCGCTTGGATTCCACCGGCCTGCGACAACGGGGCTCGCAACTTTCGAGTTCGTCAGCCGTTTCGTTCTTTGGGTCGTCTCCGCGCATTGTCGCTCGTGTTCATTTCGTCTATGCTTTTCTCATCTTCTCATTTTCTCAGACGGAACCTAGATAAGGTGAAACCGTTCGTTGCAGGGTCGCAGTTTCACGCCCTCCTCCACACGCTGAATCGGCCCAGCCCTGTCGCTGTCCTCCCGTCCCCAACACGTACCCCCTCCTCCCCTCCTCCCGGACTCAGCAAGTCCGGCTCTCCTCTAGTTCCTCTTCTTCTCCTCCTCCTCCCGGACTCGCGTGTCATCAGTAAGTGCGGCTCGTTGACCTAGTGCCGGAAATCCGTCCGACGCTTGGTCAACGCATGTCCGGCCCCATCTAGGGGTGTCGGAGGCGTCTCGGACACGTGACACGTGTCCCGACACCGACACGATGCTTCATTGGGTGTGAGTTGCTAAATTTATTTGCATATAAATGGGTTAATTTGATTTGGACCATTTTCGACCCAACGGCTTGATACGCTTAGTTTTAGTACTTGTATATGAATTATGATTTAGTTAGACATACTTTTCTTTCGGTATATTCTAGCCCGTGTTTAGTCAAATTAATTTTGTTATGTGTATATGAATCATGAAATAGTTGTACATTTTAAAAAAAAATTCCCTATATTTCAAATGTTAGTCCATTTATTTTCACGTTTTGACAAAAGAAAAGATTTGGCATTTAATTTCCAAAAGTCTATTTTCCTTTTAAGTTTGGTTTTGTTTTTTGGAAAAGCTTTTAAAGTTTTATTTGAAAATGGAAAACTAATTCCATCAAAATTAGTTCATTAGATGTCTAAAAGCCTATTTTACGGGATTATTACCAAATCAATCCCAAAGTTATCGTACGGATGCCAAGTCAATTCTAAGCTTTTCAATTTGCTAACGTAGTCCTAAACGTTTGCACAAAATAGTAATGTGATCACTCGATCAATTGCGGTAGGAAATTGTTGACGTGGTGCCTAGTCATTGCCAACCATCCTACGCAACATGCCGACATGAATAATTTTACTCAAACAACATCCTAAGTGACTCCTACTTAGTGACTTCCGGCGCTCATAAGCCGAAAATACTACATTTGAATTTTCCATAAACGATTATCATTATATTGACAAATTGAAAAGTTGAGGGTTTAAATTGGTATTCGCACAACAAGTTTAGTACGAAATTGATAATTCTTCTTATACTTTACTATAACACATGTAGATAGATGTCATAAGGGGTTTAATTGTATAAGGATTTATGACTCTTAAAAGGAAGAAGACATTTTTATTTAGCTTTTGTCGCGATCACCGAAATAAATTATAAAAATACTATTTTCTCTCCAAAGTTAAAATTTCACGAATCATTTTTTTATTTGCAATACATCGGCGGCGGTGTCCACAAATAACGATCTTTTCCAAAGAAAAGAGAGATTATGATAGCACAACAATGTAGTTATACTTGATTGAATTTCACTCTAACACATTATGTTTTTCATTAATATTTCAAAAAAAATGAGAGATTAGTTCCTCCTAATAATTATTTGAGACACTAGGTAAATTTTTATTCACCAAATAGGTGAAAAAAGAATTCGACCAAAATTTTAAAAAAAAAGTGAAAAAAAGAAGACGAAAGAAAACCATCGGAACTAGACATCCACTATAAATACCGCACGCAAAACCCTAGCTTTGCTTCCTTTCCTTCAGCCGTCTCTTTGTGCAGGACTCCTCCCTCTCTTCTCTCTTCCTCTAGCTCGCTCGCTCGCTAGCAAGCGCGACTACGATGGTAAGCTGCTGTTTGCCCAGCTCGATTCGCTCGATTCGAGTTTCGGCTTTCGTTCCGATCGATCATTTTGATGGTCATAAGCGATTGTTTCCTCGATTGACTGATTGGAGAGTGGAATTGGGCAGTCTCTTGTGGCGAACGAGGATTTCCAGCACATTCTGCGTGTGCTGAACACCAACGTCGATGGGAAGCAGAAGATCATGTTCGCTCTCACCTCCATCAAGGGTATTGGCCGCCGTTTCGCCAACATCGTCTGCAAGAAGGCCGACGTCGACATGAACAAGAGGTTCGGCTCCTTATGTCTTCCGCTCCCCGAGCGGTCGTTGTGTTTCATTTGATTCTGGTCGCGGAGTAGTGCAGTGATGCAGCATTCCATGTGCTGTGTGCGTCGTATTTCTCTTTAGCAAAATGGATGCGGTATACATGCGATTGCGATAGTTACAGAAATTCTGTGAATTTTAAATGTTTGCCACTATGGGTCGAAATACCTAGGTACTGTTGGATGCGAATTGGCTGTAATTTTTGTGGCATCTGCAATCTGCAAATTGTATGGATGATCTGTGGAACATATAGATATCGGGTATTTTGTCTTGTAATCTGAGTAGGATTTGGGAAAAGCCGTCTTCGTTTATTGTTTTTTAGATGAGCTGAAGTATGGAATTGCATAAGAGCGTAAACGATGAGTTTAACCTTTTGTTGAGTCTGATTTGCTTCTGAAATGAATTGGAGAAGTCAACTGGTGTTTAGTCTAATCTTCTGTTGAGTCCTGCCTTTCGAAAGATCTGCATAGTCGTAGTTGTGACTCGATGATTCCCATGGTTTTATGAGGCGGTCCATTATCTAGCGAAGCAGTTGCCTCTGTCATTTTCATGGGTTCAATCAGTAACAATGGTAGGCCACTTGGATTGGTGGAATGTTCATTTCTTACTTCGTTCTTTTACTTGGTTCAAATCTATAAATGACTTGGGGACTTTAAATTCTCTACTTCGGGGTTGTGTAGGTGTTCACGGGATGGCTTAGGAAAATCTCTACCTGTTATCTATCTGCGGCACCCCATGTCCTTTCTGTTGAAGTTCCTTTTTCCTTGTTTTATATTATTTACAGTGCATTTAATATTTTCTATGAATGTGAGCTGTGCCTTGTATGATTTGGTTTTAAATTCGGTTCAAGATAATTGCAAAGTTGTTAATGCTACAATTTTTTTCTACCAGGGCTGGTGAATTGACTGCTGCTGAGCTAGACAACCTCATGGTCATTGTTGCCAACCCACGCCAATTTAAGATTCCAGACTGGTTTTTGAACAGAAAGAAGGATTACAAGGATGGAAAATACTCTCAGGTTGTCTCAAATGCATTGGACATGAAGCTGAGGGATGATTTGGAGAGGTTGAAGAAGATCAGGTGACCGGAATTTGCTTATCATGTTGCTGTAGGATTGATTTCATTGCTGTCCCATGGTTACAAATAGTATTGTCCAATGGTCTTTTTCCTTCTGCATCCCAATTCTTTACAGTGGTATGTTCTTGTAAGTAGAGTTTCCCATTAATTTCAACTGTAAAAGCTAGTAATTAGCATGTCGCATCAGTTATTTCTGCTAGTTTTCATTTTTACAGAACTTCCTTTTCTTTTTTGCAATTTGGACATCATATCTCTGGAATTTTCTGGATGTGGAACATGATCAGTAGTTGACATTGGCCACAATAATGCAGGAACCACCGTGGTTTGAGGCACTACTGGGGCCTACGAGTTCGTGGCCAGCACACAAAGACTACTGGACGTAGAGGGAAAACTGTTGGTGTCTCCAAGAAGCGTTGAGTTGAATTCTTGTTACTTCTAATTATGGGCATTACATTCAAGGTCTTTGGGGGTAGTGTTTTGTGTTTGATCTCCGAGTTCCTTGCGTGGACTCTGATACAATTACAGCTTAATATTTTTTCTTTGCCCTAGATGTATGATGTTTTTTGCATGCCCTGCTTGCTGAAAAGTTAGTGGAGTAACATAGGATCAAATTTTTAAGAGAACGTCCGTTTTTTTAAGCAGGCATTGAGAGGTCGAGATGGTTTTGGTTTCCATGGTTGAGTGGTACATGTTATTCATGCGATTCAGCCCATTACTAAATTCATCGGGTATGTGATTACTGCCTTGGCTGCTAATGATTAGGGGTGAGCCTTGGCCACTTCACAGTTGTCCGATGTGGGACTTATGTAGAAACGAGAAATCCGGACCTAATTTGTCTGCTCCTGGTTCTCAAGCCTTCTTTCAAACGAAGAAAGGCTGGAGTTTTACGTTCAAAGTTTGGTCCGATTCCACTAGTTAGTATCCAAATCTAGGAATGCTTCATCTGTTTGCAAAAAAAAAAATTTGCATCATTCCTAACATGGAGCACAATGAGCTTGGTTCTTTTAGGAAAAATTTAAAATTGAGTGTAACTAAATTGACTTCTACATATTAAAATAAAAAAATAGAGTGTCGAGAATAACTTTCATCAATTTGGTAAAATTTTCTTGGATATAATTAACAAGTAAAGAGAGGGTAGGTTTTTTTTAAATAAAAAAAAATTATTTAGTCTCTTTTACAAGTAGATGCCCTATACTGGTTGTATAAGAGATACCTTAAAATCGATGAACGGACCACTTCCTCTAGAATAGGAAATCGGACCACTAGTCTCGGTTCGGGTCGACGATCCCGATCCGGTTGGTCCGATTTGCTCGCCCTACTAATGATGGCGGTGAGCCTTGCCAACTTCACGGTTGTTTGAAGTGGAGTGAAAAGACATAGTGGATAGAAACTAGAAATTTCCACCTAATTTGTCTGCTCTTACTGGTTACTTATGGCTTTCCTTTCAAAATTCGAAAACGAAAGGCTGAAAGTTTTACGTTCAAAAATTATGTATAGCATTCTACTAGTTAATATCGGTAAATCTAGGAATGCTTTATCCGTTTAGGGGTAAAGAAAACCTTTTGATTGCGTTTGGTCGTTCTTATTTTAAGTCATGATAAGATTGAATATTAGAGGATAAGAAATTTACAGATTTTATCATATCTTATCTATCTGTTTGTTGAATTAGAGATTTAAAATCGTGGCAAGGTGTGGTTGTGATTAACTTTGTTCATCAAAGTATTTAAAATATTTGATGATTTTTCATGAGTGAGATATTATTGAGTATATGCTTGTGCCATCTAAATTCGGGTGCAACCTTGAGGGTCTCACTTGTTCGTTGTTTTGTCAAATGGGTAAACAAGTACTAACCAATCAAATTATTCACCTCTTTTACAAGTGGAAAATGCCCTCATACTAGTTGTATAAGAGAACTATCTTTAAAGTCGACGATCAATCTTGGGTTTAGATCCATTTCAAATGTTAGAAAAGTTGAAGCGATTAAAGAACAAGCGACGTGATCTCATATCACGCTAAGCAATCGATTAAAGAATGAGGTTATAGAGGTATTCGATTTTGCAGCCAAGGCCTCACCGAACCATCGGAGAGGGACCACACTTGACGCTTGTCGCCACCGGAGAGGTGGGCCTCCGCTAGTGAAGGAGCCCAAGCAAAGAGGATGCCCGGCGTGAAGAAGAGGGGTGGTGGTGGAAAAACCCCGATTTCTTCTCATGTTTGCTTTTTTTCGAGAAATCTTATTTTGATAAATTCCACTCTTTGCCCTAGGATATTTTTTTTTGGGCTATATCCCTGTTTTGTATAATGAAAAGCTACCAAGCACACTATAAGATAAAGTATATCACATGATAACTTTTCAAATACAATATATGATAAAACATATTACATGATTACAAAACGTAAAAAACGTGGAATGTACAATATCCGATGATTACATGTCAAGTTTATGCCTTTTGCTGTAGTAGCGTGTTTTATCCGACACCAGGTCCTAGAAGTGGGCCGAAGGACCTTGCTCGGCTTTGTGATGCGATATCTCGAGCACATGTAAATCATGCAATGTCCCGTTTCCATCAATTGTTAGTCGTTCGATCATACCGATTTCCGAACAAGGGGGAAAAAAAGATGACACGGATTGATAAAATAGTCAGTCTGTTGAAAATACGTTTTTTTACTTCGGAAGTCCCAATGCGCAATCCGTTATAACAAATATCAGAATGACTAGGCATGGCCACGGGTTGGGAATTGCCGATTCCGGTTCATGAGCCGTCGGTTCGGTTCTAAGATTAGGGGAACTGAATCGAGCCCTTAAGGGGCGGTTTCGGTTCCGATTTGGAACCGGCGGTTCCGGGGTCGATTCGGCCTGTCCGGCTCAAAATCGAAAATGGAACCGATGGTTTCGGTTTTGATTTTTGAATTTAAAAATTAAATTGTAATGAATTTGTAATAAAATTATAATCAAATTATCAAATAATGAATTATGAAATAAAAGAAAATAATAAATTATGAAATTGTGAAATAATGAATTATCAAATACAAATTGTAATCAAATTTGAGAAGAAGAAAAAAGGGAGAGGGAGGAAGCTTGAACTTAATGAATTATCATTAAGCGCCTATATATCTTCTTGAGGATAGAAGAATCAAAGTTCATGTAGTTCTTTTACCTTTGATAACTCCATACTTACCTCATCCTCAATCGTCGCTACCCATTCCAACCCATTTCGGTATCGGTCTTGGTGGCGATGGCATCTCCGTCATCAAAGAATTCAGCTTCATTATTGCGATCTATCCCTTGTTATCTATATTGAGCCTTTGTGTAATCATCAACACGAGTTTGAGCCTCTACCGAATCCGGAGCCTAATCTTGAACGTTGTTCTTCCAAAATATTGCCTCCAACGCTAAATGCTTCTTCTACCGCAATTGTCGAATAAGGGATTGCTAAAATTTATTTTGCAATGAGAGCAAGATTTGGGTGTTTGGTTGGATGTCTCTTCCACCAATCAAATATTATGAAATCTGTTGTTGCCTTGATTCAAAAAAATAAAAAAAACGTTTAGATAACTCTCTATTTCAAAATTATTTCATATTGCTCCCTTTTGCTTTTTTTGCCTAAGCAACATAAGTTGGTACCATCTACTAATTTTACCTATATTTTCACTTTGTATGTCATTAGATTGAAAAAATCTATTATCACTTAGAATATATTAACTACAAAATTCACTATATAATTCTATTATTGCGTTTTTAACCATTGTTTGTACAATTCTAATACCGATCAATTAAATATAAACAATCATATTACGTATTCAAATAATCGCCTAAACCATCTAATTTGTAACGTTGATAAAAAACACAAGCAACTAAATAAATAATAAGAATTTTGTTATAATAATATAGCCATTTTGTTTGCATTGCTATAATAATGTCACTTAATCTATCATCATTTTCATTTTCTTCAAAAACTCCAACAATATTGATACATTCTATTAAAAATAAATACACAGTAGGATAATAAACACTAGACAAAGTATAAGTTGCATCATTAAAATCTTTTAAAATATCTAATTTTTTTTTTTTGCAAATATCCCATGCTTGTGGGTATAAATTAATTTGAGTTATATTATCTAAAATACTTGCACATAATAAATTTTTATATGCAAAAAATTCATTAAGCAACTCGTAAGTAGAATTCTTACGATTTGGAATATCTCTTGAAAATTTTTTTGGTCTTTTTTCATTTGTTCTACAAAATTTTAACCTTTCTTTCATTTTTTGGGAATAGTTTTCCTAAAAAATTGAATTGCTATTTTTATTGGATCGAAAAAAATATCAAGAGTTTTTAAACCACCTTCTACACACTAAATGTAAAAAATGATAAATACATCTAATGTGAGAAAATTGTCCACCAAAAACGGGTTTATAAATCTTTTCTAGTTCAACAATTGAAGCGGTATTTGCCATGACATTATCAAAATCAATTGAAAATTTTTTTATTAAATAAATAATATTCTTTTAAAATTTGCCTAATTGATCTACAAATATTACTTGCCATATGCCTATTATCAAAAACCCTAAATGCAATAACTTTTTTTTAATATTTCAATTATCATCTATCCAATGACATGTTATATCCATATAAGAATGAACTTGCCAATGATCACTCCAAATATCGCTACCTATATGTACATGTCCATTAAAATTCATAAAAATTTTTTGTAAATCTTTTTTTCCTTTGTTTATAAAAATATTTAACTATGAATTTAAGTGTATTTCTAGGAACACGCATTTTGTTTGTGGAGGACATGCATTTTGTATAAATTGATTAAAATCAAATCTTTTACCAAACTAAATGATAAATGTTCAATGGAAATAAATTTACCTAATTCTTCTTTATAAGTTTTTTCATTATAACGAAATAAAGGAGGAGTGTTAGGATTTGCATACTCGAAAATTTATTGTTACTTGGTGTTAATTCCCCATTGAATTAGGATGTTTCGTCTTAAGATGCCATTTTAAATGTTCCATATTCAACTCCACCTGTATATTTGTGTATTATCCCACAATGTTTACAAACTACATCATACCTTTTTGGACCTATATCAAATCTTTCCATCTTCGTGAAGGGGTCCCATACATTAGAAGTAAACTCGACTATCGACTCTTTTATGTTGTTGACATTTCTTTGATACCGATAGGAGGATGAAGACTTTTTTGCATTTGGACTTACTCCATATTGGGAGTAATGTTGATTTCGTCATCTACGTCAACATTGATTCCCCAATCTTCATAATCACGAGGATTAAATGGATAATTAGATTCCTCCACCTTGTTCTTGCCTTTGCCAATAGTTCTACTTCCACTTGCCATTTTTTGAGACAACTAAGAGATAGCGGAAGAATTGAAAATTGAACGGAATTTGAGAGAATTTGAGTGAAAAAAATGGGAGATGGCAAGGGGTATTTATAATGATTAGAAATTAATAAAGAAAAAAGAAGGAAAAAAAGGGCGGAACCCCCATTAAAGGAAATTGGCAAGCAACGGTTCTTTCCCCTTTTTTTTAAAATTATTTTTATACCCGATTTTTTCTGGTTCAAGTTTTGAGGAATCGATAGGTCCACTCGTGCCTATTATGACTAGAATTTGGGTGATGAGTCAAGGCCTCGAATCCAAACCTAAAATCGTCCACGTCATCAACATTTGCTTACTAATGACTTGGATGTAAACCAACACTGAAACTTGGAAAAACAAAAGGGCCCGAATTTTTGTCTCAAATAAAAAAAAAGTGACTTTGAAAAAAGCCGGTTCCGGTGTCGGTTTCGAAACCTAAACCCGGCCCGTGGCCATGCCTATTAAAAATTGTATTTTAATTTTTTACTTATTTATTTTTTATTATACTTTTTATTATATGTTAAAAAAAAAAAAAAGAAGAAGAAGAGAGAAGTGGGCGTCACAGACTCATTATATAGGATGATGTGATCGATTGGTGTCTTGGTATTATAAACGCATGATAAAGGTGTGGCTAGCTAGGCCGGCGCCGAACTGAGCCCAATTGGCCCAAAGATAGGTCCACTCGTGCCTATTATGACTGGAAATTTTTATCGTGGCGAATGAGTCAAAACATTAAAGTGAAATCCGAACCTAAACATCGTGCCTACGTCATGCAACATTTGACATTTACTTTGTAATTGACTTGGATGTAAACCAACACTTGAAACTTTATTCTTAAAATGTTGTGGTGTCCAAAATTTTTCTGGAATAATTCTGTCAACGAGTGACTTAGGGCTGGCTTTACAATTGGGATTTAAGATTTGATAGGATAATGAATTATCTTATCTAGTGTTTATTTCTCTGGATCGGATAAGCTAGATACATTTGAATGAAATGGCTTATAAAAAATTCCGTATAAAAGATGGGATAAACCCGGATTAGATAATAAATTTATGTTATTTTCTACAATAATAAAGTGTGATGCTGCTTGATCGGCCACCGTGTGAGGACCACTGTTAAGATCGCCGATCATAGCTGTCGCCTCTGACCACGATGAGTAAGGCTGAAATGGAGTCTGAAGACGATCATTGTGCGAGGTTTGCATAGATCATCCTTTGCACCATCCCCTATCGCATTCGCCCTTCACGTCGAGCCTGACCTTTTAAGCGTGACTCATGAGCTGGCCGTTCACTTGCTCGTCGACGAAGACCGGCCAACGATCCATCGGCTTCATGGTAACCGGGCTCTCGAGCATCATTGAGTTCCACTTGCTTCTCAGGAACGTCGCAGCGGCACCATGGCACAGAATCTCCTCCTCCTGGCCCCGCCCCACCCCACGACTTACCCCTTCTCCCGCTATCGCCTCCCTCAGCTTCTCCGGGATGGTGCTGCAGCTTTCTTCAGCCATGGAGTTGATCCGCACGACCGACAGGAAGGAAGTGCTGGGAAACTTGTGCAATACGAAGGATACTTAGAGGCCGCAGATTTTCGAAATCTTTTGTTAGATTTCGAATCTGTTTTTTTTTTTTTTTGGCCTAGATTTCGAATCTTGTCTGCTGGGAAACTTGTGCAATACGAAGGATATTTAGAGGATTAAACGGTGTCTCTCCTCTCTCTTTCCTTGCGGCCAAAGCAAACCCAGACCCGACCCATATATAAGACCCGATGATCTCCTTTATCCTTCTCATGTTCTCCTTCTTGGCTCGACGTCGTTCTCCCGATAAAAGCCATGGCCGGTCTACTGGCTAATCAACTAGGGAAGAAGTTCACCAACCAGGTACCACATAAGTTTTTCAAGGTTGTCCATGGCCGGCTCTTCCAAGGCTGCCCATGGCCGCCGGCAGCCAGTGAGCCGTCGTTGTTCACTATCGAATATTCACGCAGCAAAAGAAATAGATATCCAGTTCCGGGAGCGAGGAAGATGGCTGACACCTAGAAATGTCTAGCACACAGGAACTACATTTTCAAACTAAATATAACTAGCTGAGTCAAGTCTTAAACAAGAATAACAAAACGCATCGACTTTCAGCACAACTAAGTAATACGGTTTCTAATGAATAGATTTTATTATTGCACTTGTACTTTTTGATGTATACGGGCATGTAAATGTATTTTTCAGTTCATGACGGTACGGCAAAGGGGAGCATTTGAGTATCGTGGGAACAACAATAACTTCACAGCCAATCACCTTGCCATGGAGGGACAAGAAAGGTCACATGCTCCTGGAATAAAGGTTTTCATTTTAACTTCTTCTCGTTTTCGTTGCATACGGTTTTAATTTTTTTCTGACATTTATTTTGCCATCCAGATTTGAAGTCATACGGTGAAATTTTTGGTTAGTATATCTATTTAAATCTGATTTTTAGATTGCAGGAAGTATAGCATTTTGCATTAGGAATTTGAGTGCAGTGAGGGTGTCTGTCGTGCTCATGGAGCACAGCTGAAACTTCTGCGGTCCAATCTTGCCCTGCACTCATTTGTTGGAGAAATAGAGAACATCTATTTCATTTCCCGTGTGAATCTTTGATAGCGAACATCTTCCTGATGCAGTTTTATTGGCCATTTTGCCATAATGTGGTAATTTTTGTTGATTCCGTCTCGACCGTTGTGTCTTGTTGTTCAGGTCTTCCATCGATGCGCCAGTAGCAAAATATTTAAGCGGAAGCAATTTAACCTTCAGTCCCTAGGCATCGGCGGCTTGAGTGCAGAGTTTGCAGATATATTTCGAAGGGCTTTCGCTTCTCGGGTTTTCCCTCCTCATGTGACTAGCAAGTAAAGAAACCGGAATTCTGGGGCTTTGCAAATTTGTATGGTGTGTTTATATTCTGGTGCAGTTTTTTCTTACTCTAATACACGGTCAATTCCAGGCTTGGCATTAAACACGTAAAAGGTATGCTGCTTTATGGGCCTCCCGGTACTGGCAAAACCCTAATGGCTCGTCAAATAGGGAAGATGTTGAACGGCAGAGAACCAAAGGTATGGTTGCTCTATTACTATGGATGCTATCGTGGAATGCTGTTAATCCAAGACGGCTATCTGTGAATTTAATCAATAACATTTATTTTTTGAAGATGTTCGAGGGCTTAAAAGTTTCTTGCTACCAACTTTTCCCCGTTTTCTTAGGATTTGTCTCCCATCTTTTTCAAAAACTTGAACCTATTGGTCGTGGCTTCATTACTGTTCATGTGGTAGTTTACTGATTTTGTTAAAGATGTTTGAATCATCTCTAAGATATAAGTGTGGGAACCGACCTTTGTACTTACATGTATGTATGTGTGTCTGTATTAAGTATGACAGAACCATGTTCCATGTCGATACATGGTTCTGTCATTATACTATGATGTGGTAATCTTGTTGGTCCTGTCAAATTGATTTCATATTCTCTGCCAGATAGTCAATGGTCCTGAAGTGTTGAACAAATGGGTTGGCCAAACTGAGAGGAATGTTCGAGATTTATTTGCTGATGCTGAACAGGATCAGAGGGCTCTCGGTAATTAGGATATATGAATTGGATTTATGATTCTTCTTAGCAAGTAACCGTAACTTATGCTTCTGATTAATTTTCAGGTGATAAGAGTGATTTTTATTTTTTATTTTTAAGGTGATGAGAGTGATTTGCATGTCATCATTTTTGATGAAATTGATTCTATTTGCAAGGTATGAGATTATCTGGTCGATATGTGCATTTCTGTCCTCAATTGAATCAACTGCGCTTTTTGCTAATAGTCTTATCTTTATCATGAATTATTCTATTTTACTTTGTACCTCTTAAATAGCTGTGTTCTGTCCAATTGTTTCATAGACTATTGCTGGTTGACAACTTTCCATAATAAAGATATGAAATGACCGGATTTTGCATCTGCAGTCAAGAGGATCGACCACATCTGGTACTGAAACTCGTGACAGTATGGTAAACCAGCTACTTACAAAGGTTTGTAGGAACATCTTTAGTGTTCTAATTGTATGAAGTTATTTAACTAGCGTCCATTTTTTTATCAAATATTTTCTGTTATGCTCATTTATACAAATCATGGCTGCTGAGATAGTACCTGATTTATAGATTGATGGTGTAGAGCAACTAAACAATGTTTTGCTTATTGGAATGACCAACAGAAAAGATCTTCTTGATGAGGCTCTTTTGAGGTGGTCCCTCTTTTTACTCTTCTGGTTTTTCATATCTAAGCCTTTAGCTGCTTTTTAATCTCCTGGGATGGTAAAAAGCATCCATGAGTCATCATGCAACTTAAGGGAAGATTGTTTCATTGTTGCTTTAAAGAATTATTCTTGACATTTTGGTTTTTTGGATCTATAGACCTGGACGCTTGGAAGTACAAGTTGAGATAGGCCTTCCCGATGAGAGTGGTCGCTTGCAAATCTTTCAGATCCACACGAACAAGATGAAAGCATATTCTTTTCTTGCTCCTGATGTCAGTCTTGAGGGCCTTGGTAAGTCAGCTGGTTGCATTTACTAGAACGGAACTTTATTGTGCGCATTTTCAATTTTATTTGCAATCTGCGATTGTGCAGCTGCTCGTACAAAGAACTACAGTGGTGCAGAAATTGAAGGCGTTGTGAAAAGTGCCGTATCGTATGCCCTGAATAGACAATTAAGTCTTGATAATCTTACGAAGCCCGTGGACGAAAAGAGTATCAAAGTCACTATGGATGATTTTCTGAGTGCACTCCGAGAAGTTGTTCCTGCATTTGGAGCCTCCACAGATGACTTGGAAAAATGCAGGTACGAATAACTGAATGCTGATATTCTCCAAATATTTATCATTTTGTTTCAATGTTCTTGTATTCCGTAGTTCCGGCGAAGTAGGAATTATATGACTGGTTATTGCGTGTAAACTTAGCCCATAGTTTTGTTACTTTAGCATCTTCTTTGCCATCTTATGAAGACGCTAAAATGGCCTCAGTTTCAAGTTCTTATTTAGTAAGACATACCAGACATCATTTTCTAAGATACACATCATTTGTATGTGTCTATTCAAGTTTTATTAGTTATTAACTTTTGTTCTGAAGTTCCAGTTAAGGATAAAGAGCAAACGCTATTAAGCATGTGTCACTGTCTCGATAGTTTGTGCCAATATTTTTGTAGGCGTAATGGCATGGTGAATTGTGGCGATCGACATCAGGACATATATGAGAGAGCAATGCTAATGGTTGAGCAAGTTAAAGTGAGCGAAGGAAGTGCGCTCTTTACTTGCCTCTTAGAGGGTCCGATGGGCAGGTATTTGGGCATTGCTTTTCATTTTTGCTGAGGATTTCCTCCCATGTCATAAGACAATTGGGAAGGTTCTAAATTTTGCCCGTTGTGCAGTGGTAAAACTGCTCTGGCAGCTACAGTTGGCATGGACAGTAATTTTCCTTATGTTAAAATTGTAATCTTCTGCTCCGAACTATACTTTAGTTGAGTAATCAGACTTCTTTGTGCATCAAGTTTCAATTTCTGACTTTCTTTTGGATGCTTAGGTCTCAGCAGTAACTATGATTGGACTAGGAAATGAGAGCTCCAAATGTGCACAAATTGTGAAGGTTTGTGACCTGTGTATCTGGTTGATTAGTGCTTGAGGAATAGGCAATTAGTTGTTTCACCTCCGCTTTTAACCAAATCGAGGCTTGTATATCTTACATTTTCCCTAATGACTGGGGAAGGTTTTGTGATGGATTTTAATCTTTTTTGATAGGTTTTCGAGGATGCATACAAATCTCCGTTGAGCATTATCATCCTTGATGACCTTGAAAGGTAAGTTAGGTTGATTTCCATTAGTTGACCTCTGTTGTCATCCTTAGCCTTAAAAGATCGTTTTGGCTCGACTGAATTGCTTTGCAGGCTACTGGAATATGTCGCCATTGGGCCTCGATTTTCAAATTCGTTATTGCAGACCTTGTTAATCCTTTTGAATCAAGTACCTCCAAAGGTTGTTTCGTCTCCCCTCACCTTGTTTCTACAAATTGATACTGGTGTGAAGAGTAATTTTCCTTTTCTCTGGTCTAGTTAATGTTGGCAAAGCTACTGGTATTGTTGAATTGAAAATGGTTCAATGTGGATGAGTGGGAATTTGTTCCTTTCACCTGGAAATGAAATATACCAGTGTCAATGTAGAGAGAAAAAAAATCCCTAGTCATGTCGCTGAGGGAGCACAATAATGATGCCATGATGCAGGCAGTAATTGAATTTTGAGAAGTTAAGATCAGTTCATTGGCATTATCTTCCCCCATGTTGACCTTAGACTGATTGGCTAATTTGCTCTTCCTGTTTGAGATGGAGGAGTATCTAAAAAATTTGTTCTGCTGTATAGAGAGAGGGACCGAGTGCAACCTTGGTTCATGTCTTTCCTCAAGGCTGTTAGGGGAAAGAAACTTATGTCATATGTGTTTCCCTGTGCATTGTGATTCTAATAGTACTGTACTAGCTCTTTTTATCTCTACTGATTTAGTCGGTCGGTTTCTGACTTACGAGGTTTGATTCTGGGTGTCCTTTTTGCATTACCGAATTGCTTATCTCATTCTATACATGCGTCTCCCTCCTTATTTTTGTTTTTTTCCAGGGAAGGAAGCTTCTCGTGATAGGGACGACAAGTCAAGCGAGTTTCTTGGATTCAATTGGTGTCTGCAATCACTTTTCCGTCACTCACCATGTTCCCAGATTGAAGACAGAGGATGCTCAGAAGGTAAACTGCTGTAGATGCTATTTTGGTGTTCTTGCATGTAGTATTCTTCTTTCTTCATTTTCTCTTCTGCTGGAAAAAGAGAAACAGAGGGGAAGAAAAGTGCAGCAGTCTTCTTTTGAGGACAACTATATCTGCCTTAAAAAAACCAATCATCTATTCGGCTTCACTGGGTTCTGTTTTTCTTTCAAGTTTCCTAAAGCAAATTACTGCAGGCTGAAGAATTTTCTTATTTAAGTTAGCATCAACTCCAAATGCGGATGTGAACTGTTTGACATCACCATAGAGCTAGCATCGATTTACTTACTTTTTGTTCCCACTTCAGGTGTTGGAACAGCTAAATGTTTTCTCTGAAGATGATGTTCAAGCAGCTGCCGAGGCTCTAAATGATGTAAGCTTTTAGATCTCTTAAATTTGTGCCTTCTTACGTTTTGCTGTGTCGGAACAATGATGTGTGACAGAAATTGGTCGAGTCTCATGATTCAGGACTTAAAAGGAAGATTAACTTCAATCTCCATCTTCAGTTTGCCTGCAAATGGCGTGAGGGAGCAGCTTGGATAGAGAGGAGTTCTAACTCGTGCTTTTGTTGCTCCTAACTTTTTCTTAGATGCCGATCAAGAAGCTTTACACGGTGATAGAGATGGCAGCCCAGGGCGAGCACGGTGGAGCTGCAAAGGCCATCTACTCCGGCCGAGAGAAGATCAAGATGGCGCATTTCTACGATTGCCTTCAGGACATCGTTCGTTTGCCTAGACGGGCTGACCGACTGTAGAGTCCCATGTTGTTTTTTCGTTTTTCTCGTGATGATCTGTACGACGATTTGCAGTCTGCATGAGTTGTTTGTTTGTTGAGTAGCAACACTTCGCGAGTCTCATTTAACAATGTGGGAGTACTATATCTTTTTTGTAGGGGTGTCAAAATCGAACTAAGAATCGACTCGAATCGAAAAATTCGTGCATTTCGGTTCGGTTAATTGAGCAATAATCATTCTTTTTCAAGGAAAATCTTCATTGCCGGCGAGGTGTAAATTTCCATATCCGAATCATGTAGAGGAGATTGTTAGGATGCACGCCTAAGAAATCCCACATCGGAGAATCGACGTAGTGTTGAAAGTTAATATATCCAAGTTAGTACAACGCACAGTTGTTTCCGGTGAAAATTGCCATCACGTGCTCCCAACATTCATTTTCTTAATATTAGCAATTTGCGAAAAAATAACTATTCTTTTTCTTTTCCCTTTTTTCTTTCCTTTTTTGGTTCTAAGAGCCAGCAAGGGTGCCGCGAGCCCTCGCCGATGGGCCACCAGGGCCATGCCTTTCAATTAAAAAAGGAAAAAAGAAGAAAGAAGAAGAACAAGGAAAAACATAAAAAAAATAAAAATTTGAAAAAAGAAAACCGAAAAATTGAACTAAATCAAATGGATTTTCAGTTCGATTCATCGTTCACCCTAACGAATATTTAAATTTGAGCTCAACCGAGTATTAAATTTATTGCTCAAACTCAACTTGAAAAGAAAATCGAGATATTCAAATTTGACTCGACTCAACTTGACTAGATCCAAATATAAATAAACTTTTACCTCGAAATTTCATGTACAATGAAAATTTACATTTTTCTGTGTCTATTTTTATAAGATTGAGATAATCTATCAAATCGACTTAAACGCGATTAGGCTCTGGAGATTATCAAGTTTGAGTATTGGAGAAATCAACCTCGATATCGTGCGGCACATTCATATTTAAGTTTTCACCGAAACTAGTTTTTGGGTTGTATAGATTGAAAAACTTATAATTTTCTAATTTTTATAGTAAATTAAAAATTTTATTGTCATTCGACGTATAGAAAGTGTGAATGTCATTTTATGGACTTCTTCTTCTTCTATTTTTTTTTATTTTATTTAAGAAAACGGATCCAAATCTTCACTTGACTAAACATTAAATGTGCGCACAAAATCATCTCACCTATGTGAAATAAGAAGTATTCACTAATCTGATGTTGAGCGTGACCGTCAAAATCATTTAAAATGGCGACTTCGTGATTAAATGCCGGATTTGTCGTATGAATCAAGCACTTAACTACTCAATCCATTGATTAATATTAAAATTTGATTTCTTTTCTATCTACCTTAATTAAAGAAAAAATTATCTCAATGACCATTGAGCGTGGTTTGAACTATTCATTTATGTAAATTGAAAGTAACCAATTAGGTTTGAGATGAAACCTAGAGATCGATCACTGGTCCAATTTAATTTACCTTCACAGGATAGACTTTAGCAAAAAGCTAGAGAATAACGGTAGCATATGATTGAGTTTAGTAATTCCCCATATAAAGTGGGAAAACTTCAAAAAATGGTAAAAAAATGGGATTATTTTATAAAATAAAGTGTTTGGAGTGGATTTTGTTTTAAATAAGAAGCATGAAGTGGCCAACTCAAATTCAAATAAGGGCTTGATCTCGTTGGCCGACATTTACTCGGCGACTAAAACATAGTAAATTTTGTCTGAAATTTATAGTCGGGTAAAATTCGAAGAAAATCCCAAAATGAAATTCAAATTAGGTTCTGAATGTGGGTTTTTGGTAGTCTCTTCTTTCTTAGTTCCATTATCCGCAAGCCTCATAGGCTATGTGCAATAAGACATATTCACTAAGGCGATGGTTAGAAAATGACGACTTCGTGATTAAATACCAAATCTATCGTATGAATCAAGCACTTAACTACTCAATCAATTGGTTAATATTAACATTTGATTTATTTTCTATCTACCTTAATTAAAGAAAAAATTATCTCAATGACCTTTGAGCGCCATTTGAGCTATTCATTTTTGCAAATTAGAAATAACCAATTAGGTTTGCGATGAAACCTAGACATCGATCACCGATCCCATATAAGTTACCTTCATGGGATAGACTTCAATAGCATGCTAGAGAATAACAGTAGCAAGTGTCCGACAAAAGAAAACAAAAATGGTAGCAAGTGATTGAGTTCAGTAATTCCTCATAAAGGTTGGGAAAATATCAAATAATGGAAAAATAGGTCTATTTTATATAAAAAAAGTGATTAGAGTGGACTTTGTTTTAAATAAGAACCCAAAGTGGTCAACTCAAATTCAACTAAGGGCTTGATCTCATTGGCCGACATTTTCCGGCGACTAGAACATAATCAATTTTGCCTAAAATTTATAATCGGGTAAAACTCAAAGAAAATCCCCAAATGAAATATAAATTAGGTTTCTGAATGTGGGTTCTTTGTGGTCTCTTCTTTCTTTAGTTCAGTTATCCGTAAGCTTCTTAGGCTCTGTGCAATAAAACATACTCACAAACTTGATGGTGCGCGTGACCCTCATAGTCATTTTAAATGACGACTTTGTAATTAAATACCAGATCTATCGTATAAATCAAGCACGTAACTACTCAATCACTTGATTAACATTAAAATTTGATTTATTTTCTATCTATCTTAATTAAAGAAAAATTATCTCAATGATCTTTGAGCGCAATTTGAGCTATTCATTTATGTAAATTAGAGGTAAACAATTAGGTTTGCAATGAAACCTAGACATCGATCACTTATCCAATATATAGTTACCTTCACGGGATAGACTTCAACAGCAAGCTAGAGAATAACAGTAGCAAGTGTTCGACAAAAGAAAACATAGATGGTAGCAAGTGAGTGAGTTCAGTAATTCCTCATATATATTGAGAAAATTTCAAACAATGGAAAAAAAAAAAGGGCTATATTTATCAAAAAAGTGATTAGAGTGGACTTTGTTTTCAATAAGAGCTCAAGTGGCCAACTCAAATTCAAATAAAAGTTTGATCTTGTTAGCCGACATTTTCTGGCCACTAGAACATAGTCAATTTTGTCCGAAATTTATAATTAGGTACAATTAGAAGAAAATCCCCAAATTAAATTTAAATTAGGTTATGAATGTGGGTTTTTTGTGGTCTCTTCTTTCTTAGTTTCGTTATCCGCAAGCTTCAAGTCCATAGCTCGTGAGCTTCAAGTTCGTCGCCTGCCAATTTCAAGTCCTTCAATGCCGCTTCGGTCCTCGGGCGGATTTTCTTGGACCGAGGTCAGTTTCGTTTAGGGGCCTACATACATGGCCAGGTCCTCCAATGGAGAAAACAATAGAACTTGGTTCATCAAGCTGGGTATCATTATGACACCATTGATATCACCCCATGCTCCTCTATCAAATTTCTTATCTATTTCTGCAGCCTTGGACTTCTATGGAGCTCTCATGTCGCGGGCTTACGACAGGTTAATCTTGAAGGCGTAAAACAATTCCAAGTCCGATCGAGGAGACTGGATAATCCAACTTTTGAACTTTGAATTCGATTTGATGAAAATGATGAGCAAAGTTCCCTTGCTCTTAAACCAGCACATACGAATCCAATGACCAGGACATTCAAGTTTGAATTTTGTGTCACCTCTGTGAACCGTCTACTGTGATCCATGAAGTGGGGATCTTCTCTAGCAACCTGGCCGGTTAGCTTAAGTGGATCTGGAAGTTGTTAATTTCTTATCTTCTTGAGAAATTTAACGCTCTAGACATGTATAAACCAAGGTTGGTGAGATTTTCGTGGGTGGCAACACCTTTTTTTTTTTTTTTTTGCAGTTATTGGTGTGAGAATTTTTTTTAGATCACTGCTAAAGTTTTTGTTAGAACAGTTGGTAGCGGTATCACAAAATCTCACATGTTGTCAGAGTAAGAGAAGGTAGCATTTGAGTATCAAGAAAACAACTATAACTTCACAGCCACAGCCAATCTCGCTGCCATGGAGGGACAAGAAAGGTCAAATGCTCCTGAAATAGGAACGATCTCGAATGACACATATATTGCCTTTGAAGCATCGAATGCTAGTGGAATAAAAGGTTTTAATTTTAAATTCTTCTCGTTTTTGTCGCATCCGGTTTTAATTTTTTGCGACGTTTATTTCACGGTCCAGGTTTGACGTCAGACAAAGAAATTTTGCTTAGTATATCCTTTAAATCTGATTTTAGATTTTGACCAAGAAAAAAAATCTGATTTTAGATTGTTTTCTTGTAGATTAGGCTTCATTGTACTTATTTATCTGGCTTTGTGACTCAATACTGTATACAACTTTTCTTTCTTGATCTTTCTTCTCTATCATGGTATCAAAGAGATCTCTCTGAATCTATTCCATTATCTATTTCTCTAAACCAACCAGCCTTATATGCTACTTATATTCATGTGTTCTCCCACCATTTATTAGGTTTAAGCTTTTGGGTTGGATTTTCTATCATGGTATCAGAACAATCTCTCTCTCCATCTATTCCATTATTTGTTTCTCTAAACCTCACAGCAGGAACTATAAGTGAGGGTGTTGTCGTGCTCATGGAGCACAGCTGAAACTTCTGCCATTCAATCTTGCTCTGCACTTTGCTTGGAGAAATAGTGAATATCTATTTCATTACCTGTGTGAATCTTTGATAGTGAACATCTTCCCGATGCGGTTTTATTGGCCATTATACCATAATGTGGTAATTTTGTTGATTCTGTCTCGACTGTTGTGTCTTGTTATTCAGACCATCAATCGAAGTGAAGCTGCCCGTAGCACCATATTTAGACAGAAGGAATTTAACCTTCTGTCCCTAGGCATCGGCGGCTTGAGTGCAGAGTTTGCAGATATATTTCGAAGGGCTTTCGCTTCTCGGGTTTTCCCTCCTCATATGACTAGCAAGTAAAGAAACCGGAATTCTGGGGCTTTGCAATTTGTATGATGTGTTATATTCTGGTGCAGTTTTTCTTACTCTAATGCACTGTCAATTCCAGGCTTGGTATTAAACACGTGAAAGGTATGCTGCTTTATGGGCCTCCCGGTACTGGCAAAACCCTAATAGCTCGTCAAATAGGGAAGATGTTGAACGGCAAAGAACCAAAGGTATGGTTGTTCAATTACTATGGATGCTATTTTCGTGGAAGGCTGTTAATCCAAGATGGCCATCTGTGAATTTAATCAATAATATTTAGTTTCAAAGAAGTTAGAGACCTTAAAAGTCTATTGCTGCCATTTTTTCCCCTTTTCTTAGGATTTGTCTCCTATCTTTTTTGAATACCTTGAACCTATTGGACATGGCTTCATTACTGTTCACGTAGGAGCTTACTTATTTTGTTGAAGATGTTTGAATCATCTCAAGATGTAAGTGTGCGAACCGACCTTTGTACTTACACGCTAAAACTACCTACTGACATTGTAAATTATATGTATGTATGCCTGTATTATGTGTGACAGTACCATGTTCCCCGTCGATACATGGTTCTGTCATTATACTATAATGTGGTAATCTTGTTGGTCCTGTCAATTTGACTTCATATTCTCTGCCAGATAGTCAATGGTCCTGAACTGATGAGCAAATGGCTTGGCGAAACTGAGAGGGGTGTTCGAGATTTATTTGCTGATGCTGAACGGGATCAGAGGACTTGCGGTAATTCGTTCATATGAATTGGATTTATGATTCTTCTTAGCAAGTATCTGTAACTTATGCTTCTCATTAATTTTCAGGCGATGAGAGTGATTTGCATGTCATCATTTTTGATGAAATTGATGCTATATGCAAGGTATGAGATTATCTGGTCGATATATGCATTTTGGTCCTCAATTGAATCAACTGCACTTTTTGCAAATAGTCGGATCTTTATCATGAATTATTCTTTTTTACTTTGTACCTCCTAAATGGCTGTGTTCTGTCCAATTGTTTCATAGACTATTGCTGGTTGTCAACTTTCTATAATAAGATATGAAATGACCAGATTTTACAAATGCAGTCAAGAGGATCAATAGAAAATGATGCTGGAGTTAATGACAGTATGGTAAATCAGCTACTTACAAAGGTTTGTAGTAGTATCTTTAGCATTCCAATAGTACGATGTTATTCGACTAGCGTCCATTTTTTTATCAAATATTTTCTGTTGTGCTCATTCATACAGATCATGGCCGCTGAGATAGTTCCTTATTTATAGATTGATGGTGTAGAGCAACTAAACAATGTTTTGCTTATTGGAATGACCAACAGAAAAGATCTTCTTGATGAGGCTCTTTTGAGGTGGTCCCTCTTTTTACTCTTCTGGTTCTTCATATCTAAGCCTTTAGCTGCTTTTTAATCTCCTGGGATGGTAAAAAGCATCCACGAGTCATAATGCAACTTAAGGGAAGATTGTTTCATTGTTGCTTTAAAGAATTATTCTTGACATTTTGGTTTTTTGGATCTATAGACCTGGACGGTTGGAAGTACAAGTTGAGATAAGCCTCCCCGATGAGAGTGGTCGCTTGCAAATCTTTCAGATCCACACGAACAAGATGAAAGAAAATTCTTTTCTTGCTCCTGATGTCAGCCTTGAGGACCTTGGTAAGTCAGCTGGCCGCATTTACCAGAACGGAACTTTATCGTGCCCATTTTCATTTTTATTTGCAATTTGCGATTATGCAGCTGCTCGTACAAAGAACTACAGTGGTGCAGAAATTGAAGGCCTTGTGAAAAGTGCCGTATCGTATGCCCTGAATAGACAATTAAGTCCCGATGATCTTACCAAGCCCGTGGATGAAGAGAGTATCAAAGTCACCATGGATGATTTTCTGAGTGCACTCCGAGATGTTGTTCCTGCATTGGGAGCCTCCGTTGATGACTTGGAAAAATGCAGGTAGGAGTAATTGAATGCTGATATTGTCCAAATATTTGTCTTTTTGTTTCAATGTTCTTGTATTCCGCAGCTCCAGCGAAATAAAAATTATATGAGCGGATATTGCGAAACTTAGCCCGTAGTGTTGTTGCTTTAGCACCTTCTTTGCCATCTCATGAAGATGCTAAAACTGCATCAGCTTTGAGTTCTTATTTAGTAAGATATACATGACACCATTTTCCAATATGCACGCATCGTTTGTGAGCTTCTATTCGAGTTTTATTAGTTATTAACTTTTGTTCTGAAGTTCCAGTTAAGGATAAAGAGCAAAAGCTATTAAGCATGTGTCCCTGCCTCAATTGTTTGTGCCAATGTTTTTGTAGACGCAATGGCATGGTGAACTGTGGTGATCGACATCAGGACATATATGAGAGCGCAATGCTAATGGTTGAGCAAGTTAAAGAGAGCGAAGGAAGTGCGCTCGTCACTCTCCTCTTGGAGGGTCCAAGGGGCAGGTATTTGGGGTTTTCTGTTGCATTGCTTTTCATTTTTGCTAAGGATTTTCTCCTATGTCTTCAAACACTTGGGAATATTCTAAATTTTGCCTGTTGTGCAGTGGTAAAACTGCTCTGGCAGCTACTGTTGGCATGGACAGCAATTTTCCATACTTTAAAATTGTAATCTTCTACTCCGCACTGCGCTTTCTTTGAGTAATCAGGCTTCTTTGTGCATCAAGTTTCAATTTCTGACTTTCTTTTGGATGCTAAGGTCTCAGCAGCAACTATGATTGGACTAGAACATGAGAGATCCAAATGTGCACAGGTTGTGAAGGTTTGTGACCTGTATATCTGGTTGATTAGTGCTTGAGGATTAGGAAATTAGTAGTTTCCCCTCCACTTTTAACCAACTTGTGGCGTGGTTATGGTACATTTTCCATAATGATTGGGAAGGTCTTGTAATGGATTCCAATCTTCGATAGGTTTTCGAGGATGCGTACAAATCTCTGTTGAGCATTATCATACTTGATGACCTTGAAAGGTAAAGTTCGGTTCATTTCTATTAGTTGACCTCTTCATCATGCTTGGCATTAGAAGATCATTTTGACTCGAGTGAATTGCTTTGCAGGCTTCTAGAGTATGTCGCCATTGGGCCTCGTTTTTCAAACTTGTTATTGCAGACCTTGTTACTCCTTTTGAATCAAGTACCTCCAAAGGTTGTTTCTTCTCCCCTCGCCTTGTTTCTATAAATTGATACGGGTGTGAAGAGTGATTATCCTTTTCTCTGGTCTCTTCTGGAAGTTAACGCAGGCAAAGTTACCGGTATTGTCGAATTAAAAATGGTTCAAAGTGGATGAGTGGGAATTAGTTCCTTTCACCAGGAACTGAAATATATGAGTGGCAATGTAGAGAGAAAAAAAAAATCCCTAGTCATGTCGCTGAGGGTACACAATATTGATGTCATGATGCAGGTGGTGATCAGGAATTTGAGTTCGAGAGGTTAAGATTCAGTTCATTGGCATTATCTTCCCCCATGTTGACCTTAGAATGATTGTCTAGTTTGCTCTTCCTGTTTGAGATGGAGGAGTAGCGAAAATTTTTCTGCTGTATAAAGCGATGGACCGAGGGCAACCTTGGTTCATGTCTTTCCTCAAGGGTCTCCTTGGGGGAGAAACTTATGTCATATGTGTTTCCCCTGTGCATTGTGATTCTAATAGTATTGTACTAGCTGTTTTTATCTCTACTGATTAAGTCGGTTGGTTTCTGACCTACAAGGTTTGATTCTGGGTGTCCTTTTTGCATTACTGAATTGCTTAGCTCATTCTATATACATGCATCTGACTTTCTTTCTTTCTTTTTCGTTTTCCTTTTTTTCAGGGAAGGAAGCTTCTCGTGATAGGAACGACAAGTCAAGTGAGTTTCTTGGATTCAATTGGTGTCCGCGATGAATTTTCCGTCTCTCACCATGTTCCCAGATTGAAGACAGAGGACGCTAAGAAGGTAAACTGCTGCAGATGCTATTTTGCTGTTTTTCTTCATTTTCTCTTCTGCTGGAAAACGTGAAGTAGAGATGAAAGAAATGTGCGGCAGTTTTTTTGGAGGACAATTATATATGCCTTAAAAAACCAGTCATTTGTTCGACGTCGTCACACGGTTCTGTTTTTCTTGCAAGTTTCCTGTAGCAAATTCTGCAGGCTGGAGATTTTTCTTTATGAAGTTAGCATCAATGCCGAATGCGGATGTGGAGCGTTTGACATCACCATAGAGCTAACATATATACGCATATAATTTTCTTACTTTTTGTTCCCCCTTCAGGTGTTGGAACAGCTAAATGTTTTCTCTGAAGATGATGTTCAAGCAGCTGCCGAGGCTCTAAATAATGTAAGCTTATTGATCTCTGAAGCTCGTGCCATCTTATGTTTTGCTGTGTCGGAGCGACGATGGCCGACGGAAATTGGTCGAGTCGCTTGATGTCGTGTGATCCAGGACTTACGAGGATTTAACTTCACTCTCCATCTTTAGCTTGCCTGGAAATGAAGGCGCAGTTTGTACAGCACAGGAGTTCTAACTGGTGCTCTTGTTGCTCTTATCTTCTTCTTAGATGCCCATCAAGAAGCTTTACACGGTGATGGAGATGGCAGCCCAGGGCGAGCACGGTGGAGCTGCGAAGGCCATCTACTCCGGCCTAGAGAAGATCAAGATGGCGCATTTCTACAATTGCCTTCAGCACATTTAAACAATGTCCAAATATGGTAATTTTTATTAGTGGTGTTGGAACCGAACTAAGAAAGAACCGCACCAAACCGAAAAACTCGTGCATTTCGGTTGGGTTGATTGGAAAAAAACCATTTTTTTTTCAATTCCGTTTATTTCGGTCAACCGAAATGAAAATCTTGATTTCCTTAATATTAGCAATTTGGGAAAAAATAACCATTCTTTTTTATTTTTCCTTTTTCTTTTCTTTTTGGTTCCAAGAGCCAGCTAGGGCGCTGCGAGCCCTCGCCCAAGGGCCGGCAGGGGTAGCCGGCCCTTTGCCAGTGACCGGCGGCCCTGCCAAATTGGTAGTAACCAATTAGGTTTGCAATGAAACCTAGACATCAATCACTGATCCAATTTAAGTTACCTTCACAGGATAGACTTCAACAGCAAGATGGAGAATAACAGTAACAGGCGTTGGACAAAAGGAAAAAAAAAAAAACAGTAGCAAGTGATTGAGTTCAGTAATTCCTCATATGAATTGGAAAATGATAGAACAATTAAATATTATATCTTGCCTTCCTCTAAATCTTAAACTTTTTAGAATAGTTGACTTGATAATTAAGTATATTTGGCATACTCTCGTATTTGGACAGCACACCCACCACCTACACAGAGGGTGTTGGCTGTTGTTTTTTTTTTTTTTTAAACAGCCACTTGCACAGAGGCTGTTGTTTCAAGCTTAGGCTTGAAACTAAATACTTCTAAAGGGCAAATTCCTTTTTCCCTGCGGTTCTTGACTAAGAGTTGATGTGTTATTCAAAACACCTTTTGGATCACAGCGGGTTGAAGGTGATGGTGGAATTGAAGATCATGGAAAGAAAAAGACTCCTAAAACGAAGAAAACATGACGGGCTTCCAGTTTTTTACACCGCCGAAGGTAAGAGTTATTGCTGGTTTTGGTTGCAGTTCACTTCATAGACTTAAAAGGTAATACCTTGTTTGAGGGAGTTGACGCTTTAATGCATGCAACTAGGCATTCCTTGGTCCTCAAAAGGGTTTAGTTGCATGTTTGAGCAGCGCAAACAGCAGAGCCGTCGCATTGAGTCATGGTAATCTCTCCTGTTGGGGAAAATATGATCGGGATGAACAGTGGAAATAAATGAAATCAGACTTTGAAGCATGATAACAATCTCTTTAAAGAATTATTTGCCCCACATATGTTGCTAATGGTTACCGAAAAGATCTCAAGTTACAACAAAGTCTCAAGCGATAATATTATATTATGTAGCAATTCTAATATGCCTCCAACAACTCCCAAAGGGAAAATAATGGAAAAGATATCTGTATCTTTTCAGACATGAAGAGTTACATTCTTTTTAGATGTGAAAAGTTGTGATATTTCCGGTACATACACACACACATATATATATTTTACAGTTCTGCTCATTGTTCAATAATTTTTAATTCCCTATTTTCCATTTCTATTCAAAAAGATACAAACATCATTAATTAGTGCCAATTTTGCGGGTATAGTGTGGTCTAACCCACTTGACCAATTTCTCCGTTAGACAGCAAGAATAGCCTATCTCACACTTTACAATCTTTCCCATGTGGGACAAGCAACAGACACCATTTCATTTGTTTTACGAACAAACATTAACATCTCCTCGAAGAGCGGAAACTGGTCTTTCTAAGGAGTATATGAAGAACATAGATGATTGGCAGATAAGCAACTATTGCAATTTTCGTGCATCAATTCATTTTTAGCGATCGACAAAAGTTCCTGTCCTATGCATCCTTGCATTTGTCAATGAAGTTACATTTTCAATTACTAACAGCCTCCATACTTGCATCCGACATAGCATATATTGCTCCAAGAGATAAGATTCAATCGAAGCTCCAGAGATGATGATTTTGGTAAAATGGCAATAGCACACGAGGGCTGTTGGTAAACATTAATGAATGAATGGAATGAAATGGAATTAGATTTTGAGGCGTGGTGATACTCTTTCAGAGGAATTATTTTGCCTCATGAAGTTGCTAATTGTTACTTGCGAAAACCTTACTGAATGCAATAACGTCTCAAACGAGAATATTAGATAGCAATTATCATATTTCTTCAAGAAATCTTAGAGGGAAACAATGAAAAAGTGGCTATATTTCTTTGGAAAGAAAAAAATGAAAGACGGAAGATATAAGATGAAGTAATATTTTAATATATATAGTAGCGAAAACCTTTGTGAAATAGACATGTTATTCCAAAAAGATCACAACTTTTCACGTTTTAAAAGAATGCAACTATTCGCGTCTAAAATCTATTAAATTCGGATGCAATTTTTCATATCCAAAAACTGTTAAAAATAATTCAAAAAAACCTTATGTCTGAAAATTATTGCAAATGAATATTGGCATAAATTTTCATTATTTTCTTTTAAACGGTAAATAGACAATTGGGCTCGATCCAAGTCCCCATCAAGTTCAATGCAACATTTCCATTCGGACATATATAATCCGCGTGCGCCGCACACCAATTTGAGTTCGGATAGGTAATTACCTTATCCGGTGTGTTTGGTGGCGTTCTTCGGATCGGATAAACCTCATACATCCACATGAAAGGCTAGATAAGAAATCCGACATGGGGTTAGGATAAATCTAGATCGGATAAAAATGAATATGCTTATACTACGATTTTTTTTTTCTACTATGAGATTGACAATATGTTGTGAGCCATAAAAATATAGATAACAAATTATTAAGAGTTATTATGGGGTCCAATCCTTCAATAATTTATGGCCCATAACATGTCAGTTATTCCGACACCACAAAAAACTATTATGTTAGTAAAGTCTAAAATAAAAAAATAGGTTAATACCACGAAAAACCTCAAATTGGTATATCTATGACAAATTTATCCAAACCTATTTTTTTTACAACGAAAAATCCCAAATTAATAACTTGTGACAAATTTACACCTAACTAATTTTATTTAACACAAAAAATCATAAACCGATACACCTATGATAAATTTGGGTTAATACCGCGAAAAATTTCAAACCGATACATGTGACAAATATAGGGTAAAAACCCTAAATTGGTTCACTTGTGAATTGCTACGTGTCATCCAACTCAGCAATTTAACGGTTAGATATAATGAAAAAATTTGTCACATGTGTACCTATTTGGGGTAAATTTGTCATAAGTATATCAATTTGGGATTTTTGTGTTAAAAAAATAGTTTGGGGTTAATTTGTCACGTGATATCAGTTTGAGATTTTCCGTGATATTGCCCTAATTTGTCATAAGTATACCAATTTAACAATTTTTGTTATCTTTCACCATGGCGTGATACAGTTCAAAATTGCTTCATCGGCCACCGCATGAGGACCACCACCAAGATAGCCATGTTGACACCTAAATTTTGATTTTTTCCTTAATCATGCATTTTACATAAAAATGAGAATCAATTTTAGTTCTCACAAAAAATAATTAATTAGTTTTCATGCATAGCATATTTAATTTAGTTTTTTCATGCATTGCATTTGCATCATTTTGTATCGATGGCAAATATTTGAGCTTAAATTGACGAACGATAGGGATTGGCAAAAGGCATGAGGATTGTACCGAAATTCTAAGGGGCTTGGACTTATATTCAGATTTAATTCAGCCCATTTTGCTCATCTCGATTGTTAAAGGCTTCTAATTAATTATTCATTTAATTAATTAAAACCCAATTTGAGCTCGTGAGTGCGCGATCAAGCCCGCAAGAGCATGAAATTTGGATAGCCCGTGATAATCCCTCTTGTGGCTGAAATTTTTGAGGAATTTTAATGGGACCAAACTCTTGAAGATCAGAAATTTAATCCTACGGTCATTAACGAGTCATATTTCAACTAGGATTAGGTAACCCTTTAGTCTATAAATACCTCATTATACCTTAGGTTTAAGGGGGCCACACAACTCAATATACAGCCATTATCATCGAGAGGGAGGAAGAGCGTTCGTGAGAGAGCTCCCTCTCTCTCTCTCTCTCCACAAGATTTATTCTTCATGGTGCTCTGACACTGGGGAGGCCAACGAAAAGAGAATATATGGCACAACATGGAGAGAAGAACGTAAGAACAGAATAGATGGTGGAGAGATTCACGAACACCATAAGGAAGGAGGTCAAGATGTCAACGGGGTGGTCTCTCTTCTTCTTGCTCTTGCTCGGCTCTCCCATATATTCATGGATGCAGCATAAAATAGGAGGTAAGAAAAAGAAAAAGAGGAAGAGAGAGGATTCTGTGGTTGGACTTCCACGACGGAACCCTCGACGGCGGTCGCCGATCTCGTCCGCAGCCATGGCAGCCTCCGCAAGCTACTGTCCCCAGGTTTGCTCCTATGACTCAACTCCGATTCAGCAAGGCTGTGTCACTCATCCAAGATCCCCTCATCCTGACCTTCAACGACGACGGCGCAATCGCACCTCCAATCTCGCCAAAATCCGCGACCATAGCTGTCTGTTGGTCACTCCTATGTGGCAAGCCCAAGCGAAGCCAGCATCCCTTGAGAAGTCCATAGTCTTGGATCACTATCATGAATCATTCCAAAAGAGGCCACTTCTTGCACCAACGTGCCTCCTGGATAATGTCCAAATTCCTCTCGATGATCATGACTCCTGTAAAGGCGCGCATGGAAGTTCAAGTTCAACCTCGTCATGGAATCCATGGAGTGAAAAAAAAGGATAAAAAGATCCTGCACATGGGATAATCCACGTGAGTATGAAGAAATTGATATGCTCGATTTGTCTTCTTTCTATCTTGTACAGATTCGTCAAAGCAAGAAGACCAATCTCTAGCCCATCCTCCCCAACGCCAAACACGATCCCATGTGACAGAAACGTTCTAGGCAACAAAAGAACAAAGGCCATTGGAGGAGCCCTGCTTAGTCCATCACGAGCACCACCGTGGACAAGCTTTGCTCGCAAACCCATCGCCGATTTATTGTTTCTCTAGCAACATCGATTGTCCACAGGAGAAGACTTTGCTAGATTGCCACAAATTTAAGTTCAAGATATTTCTGTTCATGGGAGGTCTCCTCGGTGACACTTGGAGGCCATGCTAGCCAAGTTTGACTAATTCCTTGAAATGTTTCAAGCATTCTGATGTGCTAAATACCACTGGCTGTCCAAGTAACCTTGCTCGTTCATGAATTTTCTTGGATTCGAAGTTCAAATTAGGTAATTCTTCTATCCTGTGATATTCTAAATTGTGTTTATGTGATTCAATATTTGATGAACATTGCATGTTTTCCAAATAGATTATAGTTACTCAATTTGAAATCTCGAATATGGAATATCTTGGGATATTGGGCATATATATATATTTCTGGATCACTTTGAGCATATCTTGAACATTATTTTTTGGATCTATGATATATCTCTAGATATTTGATGTATCTTGTGGTTCAAATTTGAGATAACTTGAATCTCGATCTTTATCTTAAATGTTCGTGCATAATCGACGATCAAATCGAATCTTTCGGAAATCGAATATTTTGGATAAGATCACATCTCGAATGAAAATTTCAAACATATCTTTAAAATCCGAAAAATTATCTCGATAAGCTTCAAATCTTAAGAGATAACTTTTCCTAAATTTAAAAGATATCAATCTTTTATGGATAGGAGCTTATCTCCTTGAAAATTCCGGAATCCCTTAAGGATTTTTTTAAAAATTCAATAAATATTTGCACATCTTTAGACAAAACTGCGTATGCTCCCCGGTGCCTAGTCCCCGCGTCGGAAAATTAAATCACACGCCACATCCATGATCTTATGGAATGGGATGGTGATTTAAATATAGAAATTCGTATTCGCCCCTTTGGCGAGAATGGACGTTGTATTTCTATATAGTTATCCGCATACTTGGCTTGAATCCTCGAGGATGTAGCGGATAAAATCTCGCTCCGGCCTGGATCTTCGGGAATGAGAAGATTTATCGAAAAATTCGGAATTAAAAGTGTATTATGGGTATTTTTGTTTAATTTTGTTCAAATCCATTAAAAGAAATTCGAAAATAAAACAAAAAAAAAAGCATCCAATTCATATAAACCAGAGTGTGGGGATCACTGTATTTTCTCCTTCTCCCTCTATCTAATTCTTCCTTCCTTTGCCGCCACTCCTTCCTACTTCCTCAGCTCGGCCATCAACTACTACATAGATTGACAAGCTTGAGTCTCGGCCGGTCCCGGCGAGTCCTAAGCTTGGTCTCGCTCGAAGCCGGGCGAGCCTTGCTCGAGGCCACCAAGGAGGCGAGGTGAGCTTGCTCGAATCAAGCTTGAGCCTTGATTTTGCTAGATCTGGCAAAGGTTGCGAGCCTCATGGGGAATATGAAGGAAAAGATGACAGATCGCTAGAGCTTGAATCAAACTTGAGCTCGAGCGGATTACGAGCTAGAATTGAGCTTGAGCCTCGATTCACATGATCTTGCGTGCTTGAGGCTCGTCTTGCTGCCTCGACTTCGTCGGATCCGACATGGTTAAGGCTTGTCTCGCCTCCTCGATGGTATCGAGTGAGGCTCGAGCTCCCCAGCTTCAAGCGAGGCCGAGCTCAGGACTTGTTGAGACTAGTTGGGCCTTAATCTCACCCACCTGCGTCATGGTCGATGGCTAGGCGGGAGGAAGGAGCGGCGACGGAGGAAGGGAGAAGAAGAAGGAGGAGGAAGAAGGAGAAAAGAAAAGAAAAGAAAAAAAAAAAAAAATAAAATTAGAGATACAAGTTTACGAAATTTTTAAAAATAAATAAAAATAAAAATTAAATTAAAAAAATAATTAAAATGAAATGAAATGTGAAAGACAAGAGGAAATGAAATGTGAAGAGATTATTTTTCTTTTCTTAAAAAAAGGAAAACATTTTTCCCTCAATATAAAAAACTCTTTCAAAAAAATGAAGGAAAATGTTTTCCTGAACTAGGTTATTTTTTGGAATTAAATGTTCAAATTTTTTTAAAAATTTTTGAAAATTTATTTTTTACGAAATAAATGGAGCCAAGAGAATTTCACATTTTTTTATCTTAATTAATTTGTAATAAGGAAAAAAATTTAGGTAGAAGTGTAGAAGGACAATCAACGCGCGGTAAGGCTTAAGGTTTCCTTAATTGCTGTTTTATCAATCGTCTCGACCTAAAAAAACCGTGTCTCTCTCCCTTTCTCGTTCCATACGGCGAAAGCGCAAAGCCCAGACCCGAACCCGTATTATAAGACCCGATCTCCATTTCTCCTCCTCCTCTTCTTCTTTTTCTTCCCTCGACGTCGATCTTCCCGATCACAGCCATGGCCGGTCGGTTCTTCCAGTCCTCGTCGCCGTCCGCAATGATCGTCACCAACACTCCGGCCGCCGATCTCGCCCTCACCAACCTCGCCTACTGCTGCCCCTCCGATCTCCACAACTTCTCCGTCCCCGGCACCAAGCTCGCCCTCGCCTCCGTCGGCGACTGCTTCGTCCTCTCCCTCTCATATCCTTTTCCTCGCCAGCTACTTTCTTCCCGAGCTTACTCTCGTTTTGATTCTTCTCTTTTGCGAATCCGAATGCCATTTGATCGTTTACGCGTTTGATCTTCTCATTGGCTGTGTAAATTTTCGTTGGGACGGTTGAGTTAGTGATAGATATCGAGGCTAATTAGGATTGATCGTTGGTTTTGTAGCTTACGTTTTGCTTAGTTTTTCGCATGTTAGTTTAAGAGCGAGGACTATCTATTCGTTTGATTGTCTGCCGGTGGTGTTATGTGATTGTGCTCGAACTGTCCAATGACTGGCTGTGGCCTTAACTGAGAGAAACTCCTCACGAGAGTATCCGCCCTGGTCACATCGCGCTGAATGCCATTCAGCGGCGCCATGCGAGGGTTTCCACTGGGGACTCGATCTCTGTTAGCAGGTTAGTTCACTTCAAAATGCGGCACTTGCATTCCTAGCAAATGGAAATTGTCTCAAGGCTTGTTGCGATGTAGGTTTGTGCTGCCCGATGATTTTGATTTGGCGCTGCTCACGGTTGAGTTGGAGTTTGTCAAGAAAGGAACCAAAAGTGAACAGGTGTGCATGTTATGAGCCTACTGTCCTGCATTTCTTCGTGGGAGTAGCAGTCTCAAGAAACTTCCTCTTATGTTCTTTTGAATTTTGTAGATTGATGCTGTTCTACTGGCTAAGCAACTACGGAAGAAGTTTATCAACCAGGTACCACATAGGTTTTTCAGAATAATTCCAGTTCACATGATGCCAGCATCAGTCCTGGAGTGTGTCGATTATGTTCATTTATATTCATGTCATTGCATTTTTTAACTATCCCCCCTCCCGTCCTGGTTATTGATTTACAAGTTATTATTCTGCCCTCTTTGTGGGGGAATGCATGAGCCAGTTGCTATTCTATGAGGCGTGCGACAAAGTTACTCTTGTGATCGCCGTTATCACAATCCTCAAATGTGTGAATGAGCTCTTTCTTTTGGGATAAATAGCAGAGATTTGCTGCTGCCTAAAAATGTCTAGTGAATAAGAACTGCATTTTCAGACTAATTATAATTAGCTGATTCAAGTCTGAAACAAGAATAAGAAAATGCATCAACATTCACCACAACAACGTCAATTAACACAGTTTCTAATGGACAGGTTTGAGTATTGCACATGCACCGGATGAAGTTAAACACGCTCTAGACTCAAAAAAGTTCTGTGAAATGAAACATCGTTTTTAAGTGACACTGATTGAGCTGCATAAGCACCCAACTGGATGATGCCAATCCAGGAGTGTGTGTAGTTGATAAGTAGTATGAGTTTTATGAAGGAAGTTATTGTGGGGGGTTTCCACTTAAACTGCGCAATATCACTGACCTAGGAAGCATGGACACTCTCTGGAGGCTTTCGTATCGTGTTGGAGGCGTATCGCGTCCAACACTCTCCGACATGTCCGGACATGAGAGTCCAAGACATCCCAACAAGCCATTCCGACACGCACGGTGTCAATTTTAAATATTCTCAATAAATTAGCGGTCAAGATGTAAATCTATCGAAAATTTATATATTAAAGTCTATCCAGCCACTGCAAAATTAATATATCCAGCCAGCCCAAAAAAACCTAGTTGTGAATCCCTAACGGAAGAAGAACTCACAACCGATTTTGTTTTATATACATGATAATTTACCATATATATATATAAAATAAACATTTCATATACAACGTATCCCAACATGTGCTCCTTAGCCATTGACCAACACTCTAGCATCAGTTATTTCTAGGATTATCTAAGTTTCTCTAACTTTCATCCGAAACAGTATTAATCATTTGAATGAGATATTTTGTTTTCGATGAGTAGGTGATTCATTGAACAATAAAACTTGAGCTGGTGAACAACTCCTGCTACATATTCAAGTACTGAGGAGAATCAACGGACTAATAACATTTATTACAAGAGAATTTTTGGGAACTTGCTCCTGCATCTTAGTGTATTTGAAATCCATTCTCTTCATAGATAGGAAAAGAACCCAAGCATAGGGGCACTTCTAGATAAAGGTGCCAATTCGGTATAGGATTGCTGAGGTAGGATTGCCTCTTGGATCTCTAATATCTCCTTGTCAAGGGCTTGGTATAGTATGTCATCTCTTTGAAATGCATTCTTTGTATTCGCGGGGATAATAAATGAGTGTAGATGGTGCACTTGGAGGTAAACGTGCATATTTAGCATAGGATTGCATCTGGTACCTCTACATCTTGTTGTCAAGGACTTAGTGAAGTATGAAATTGCTAAATTCTATGATTGTATATTTGCTAAAATTATTGAAATGGGACTCTGAAAGTTCATGTATTTATTTGCGTCCATGACTAATTATGAACTTGTCTTGGACATGCATTTCTCCTTTCTGTCTTTGATATATCAACTTTTTTTATGTAAATCGGCTTGTAAATTTTTTTTCAGGTTATGACAGTAGGGCAAAGGGTATCATTTGAGTATCATGGGAACAACTATATCTTCACAGTCAATCAAGCGGCTGTGGAGGGACAAGAAAGGTCAAATGCTCCTGAAAGAGGAATGATCTCAAATGACACATATATTGTCTTTGAAGCATCGAATGCTAGTGGAATAAAGGTTTTCATTTTAACGTCTTTTTGTTTTCATTGCATACGGTTTGTCTTTTGTGATATTTATTTTGTGATCCAGATTTGAAGTGAGATAGTGAAATTTTGCTTAGTATATCCTTCGAATTTGGTTTTAGACTGCAGGAACTAAGCATTTTGCATTAGAATTTGGGGGCAGTGAGGGTGTCAGTCATGCTCATGGAGCACAGCTGAAAATTTCTGTGATATTAATCTTGCTCTGCACTTAGTGCTTGGAGAAATAGTGAACATCCTTTTAGTTTCTTGTGTGAGTCTTTGATAGTGAGCATATTCCTGATATGTTTTTTTGGCCATTGATCTATGATGTGGTAATTTTGTTGATTCTGTCTCAACTGTTGTGTCGTGCTCTTCAGGTCGTCAATCAACGTGAAGCTGCCAGTAGCAACATATTTAGGCAGAAGGAATTTAACCTTGAGTCCCTAGGCATTGGTGGCTTGAGTGCAGAGTTTGCAGATATATTTCGAAGGGCTTTTGCTTCTCGTGTTTTCCCCCTCATGTGACTAGCAAGTAAAGAAACCAGAATTCTGGGCTTTGCAATTTATATGATGGTTTATAGTCTGGTGCAGTTTTTCTTTCTCTAATACAAGGTCGATTCCAGGCTTGGTATTAAACACGTAAAAGGTATGCTGCTTTATGGGCCTCCCGGCACTGGTAAAACCCTAATTGCTCGTCAAATAGGGAAGATGTTGAATGGCAAAGACCCAAAGGTATGATTTGTTTCCTCATGTAAACTATGGATGCTATTTTCATGAAAGGCTTTATCCAAGATTGGTGTCTGTGATATTAATCAATAATATTTAGTTCCCAAGAAGGTTGAGGGCTTAAAAGTTTATTGCTGCATGGCTTTTATTTCTCCCCTTTGCTTTGGACATGTCGCTGGTTTTTTTTTTCAAAACGTTGAATCCTATTGGACATACCCTCATTACTGTTCTTATGGTGGTTTACTTATTTTGTTGAAGATGTTTGAATCATCTCTAAGATGTATGTATGCGAACTGACCTTTGTTCTTACAGATATAGACCTACCTACTCACATTGTAAATTATTGTATGTGTGTATGTTTTATCAATTTTGACTTCATTTTCTCTGCCAGATAGTTAATGGTCCTGAAGTGTTAAGCAAATTTGTTGGTGAAACCGAGAAGAACGTTCGAGATTTATTTGCTGATGCTGAACAGGATCAGAGGACTCATGGTAATTGAGTATGTGAATTGGATTTATGATTCTCCTTGGCTAGTATCTGTAACTTATACCTCTCATTAATTTTCAGGCGATGAGAGTGATTTACACGTTATCATTTTTGACGAAATTGATGCTATATGCAAGGTATGGGATTATCTGGTCGATATATGCATTTCTGTCCTCTATGGTGCTGAATAGCTTTGGGCTGTTGCTTATATCAATTGGTTGAGCAATTTCGTCTTTCCTTTCATTTCTTAGTTTTAAGGATCTTTTTAACTGGTTGTATTTGGTTTTGATTTGGACGCAGTGTATATAGAATAGCACACTGTCTGCAGGGTTTGGTTCTCGTGTAAGGTCAACTTTAGCGAGTAGTAAGAGTAGACTTCTGTATTTTGTTGTCTTTGTAGTTGATGTATCATGATTTGTATAGTTTTTGAGGTCCCGTTTTAGGATTTTCCCAGATGGTCTGATAACTAAAATTCAGTATTCAGAAATCCAAAATAAAATATCATTAACCGAATATATGTTATGTTGAGGTGCTTAATTTGTTCCTGGAATTTTTATCAAGTACGACAGAACTATTTACTGTGCAGTACTTTCTCAACAAAACCAATAACACCCCCATGCCACCCCCTCCCCCGCAAAAAAAAAAAAAAAACCCAACCGGAAACACACACACACACAAAAACAAAAGAGGAGCAATGGATATGATATTAATATGTCAATTGCATTAACTGCGCTTTTTACTAATAGTCACATCTTTATCATGAAGATAATTGTGGTAATTTGTTGATCTTTTTTATTTTGTTGTACTTCTTAAATGGCTGTTTTCTGTCCTATTGAGACTACTGCTGGTTGTCAACTTTCCATAATAAAGATATGAAATGTCCTGATTTTGCATCTGCAGGCAAGAGGATCTACCAGAGATGGTACCGGAGTTCATGACAGTATCGTAAACCAGCTACTTACAAAGGTCCGTAGGGGTATCTTTGTATTCTAATTGTGCGAAGTTATTTAACTAACTTCCTTGTTTTCTGCGAATTTTTTCTGTTATGCTCATTGTACCAATCATTTCTGCTGAGATAGTTTCGGATTTTCAGATTGATGGTGTAGAGTCGCTGAACAATGTTTTGCTTATTGGAATGACCAACAGAAAAGATCTTCTTGATGAGGCTCTTTTGAGGTGGTCCCTCATTTGCTCTTTTGGTTCTTCATATCTAAGCCTTTATCTGCTTTTTAGTCTCCTGAGATGGTAAAAAGCATTCATGAGTCATCATGCAACTTATTAGAAGATTGTTTTATTATTGTTTTCATGAATTATTTATGACCTTTTGGACTTTTGATCTACAGACCTGGACGTTTGGAGGTACAAGTTGAGATAAGCCTTCCCGATGAGATTGGTCGTTTGCAAATCTTTCAGATCCACACTAACAAGATGAAAGAAAATTCTTTTCTTGCTCCTGATGTCAACCTTCCGGAGCTAGGTTAGTCAGCTGTTTGCATTTACTAGGATGAAACTTCATCTAGCAAATCTCGACTCATTATTTTAGAAATGGCTAACTTGAGTGAGCATTGTCATGTGGAAGCAGAAAAAAAAAAGATTAGTTTCGAATAATTTTGCTTGTTTCTTTGATTAAATAGGCTAAATCTTGTAATTTATGGACGTATTATGTGTATACTACTAAGAACTATTGGGTCCCCGGTTGGCCTGGCGGCCACTGTTCTCTTTGAGAATTGGGAGGTGGCCCCTCCGCCTCCAGGGAAGTAGGGGTAAGGGACATTCTTAATTAACAAAGAAAAAGAAGATGTATACTCTAAGAAAGCTGGTGCTTAGTTCATCTCTTGTGATGACGCTACCTTATTTGCAATCTGCGCTTGTGCAGCTGCTCGTTCAAAGAACTATAGTGGTGCAGAAATTGAAGGCGTTGTGAAAAGTGCCGTATCATATGCCCTAAATAGACAATTAAGTCTTGATGATCTTACGAAGCCTGTGGATGAAGAGAGCATCAAAGTCACTATGGATGATTTTTTGAATGCACTTCAAGAAATTGTTCCTGCATTTGGAGCTTCCACAGATGACTTGGAAAGATGCAGGTAGGAATAATTGAATGCTAATATTGGTATATCTATCCTTTATAGCAATGCTCTTATATTCTGTTATTCCAATGAAGTAAGGATTGTATGACTGGATATTGCATGTGGAATTAAACGCCTTCAAAATTGTTTGGCTGGAAATCTGCTGGTACACCAACCACAAACTAAGCATTATCCCACTAAGTGGAGTCAGTAATTGTTTGTGTCGCTGTTTGATACTTCTATTGGGTCTCCAATGGTACCGTCACTGTCCATCATATATAACAAGTGTACAAAGGTACATTGTTTCAAAACGCTAAAACATAATTTGTCGTCCTTTTGCTACTGGCCTCTAGAGGACTGAGATTTAAGAACGTTGAAACCAAAAAAGTTGATTTGCAAAAGCTTTCTCTGAATCCTTTTATGCATTATATATGAGCATACACGTAGAACAACACAATGCCTTCTATTGTTTTGCTGCTGTAGCTGCAGGCCTTAGTAATATGCAAGTGATTCTTATTAGAATGTACGAGGATCTCTGATTTTACTTAAGGATGGTAATTACAGCAGCGAATATCCAGATAAAGAAACGAATGAAGCTCAGATGAGAGTTGATGTTTTTCAAAATTGCTTGTTCATTTGGGGTGGGGTTTTTCAACTTGGTCTTTACCATCATAGAATGATCCCATAAGTAGATTTATCTGATGTGGTTTCAGGAATTGTCTCATTATGTGGTTTTACCCAATTATGTGGGGTCCATGGTGAATCATATGGTGGATTTCGTTTTCCGCAATTTAGTTCTGGATAGAATAAAGGATGGGAGTAAGTCAGGGAATTCTCTCTGAGCTGTTCATTTGATTTGCTGCATGTTTTTTTCTCATAAACATGTCTGGTCCATTGTAGTCTCAGTAAAAAAACATTTTAAGTTTCATTTTGCAGATAGATTGGACGGTGTGAATATTAATGGGTTTTCCAAATGCTTCCTTCACACATGCTATCGTATGATTCATGACTTGTCTGAATCTTAGAGCTCAAGGTTCTCCTAGTTGATGAATCGACATAAAAACATTCCGTTTGTTCTTCCAAAAAATGATCATAAAACCTTGGCAATCTAACTAAGCATTTTGCAGATGGGGTTTTCAAATTCTGCTTGGGGAGCCCAAACTTTAGCACTTTCTTTGCCATGTCATGAAGACACTAAAATGGCGCCGGTTTTGAGTTCTTATTTACCTAGATATATTGAAATCTTTTTAAAAAATACACAATTTTTTGTGTGCTTGTATTAAAGTTTCATTAATTGTTGACTTTTGTTCTGGAGTTGCACTATTAAGCATGTGTCACTGCCTCAATTGTTTGTGCAAATATTTTTGTAGGCTTAATGGGATGGTAAGTTGTGGCGACCAACATAAGCACATTTATGAGCGAGCAATGCTATTGGTTGAGCAAGTTAAAGTGAGCAAAGGAAGTCCCCTTGTCTCTTGCCTCCTGGAGGGTCTCAGTGGCAGGTATTTTGGATTTCCTGACACATTGCCTTCCTATTCTCTGAGCATTTTTTACTAGGGTCTTAAAACAATTGGGATTATTCTAAAATCATTGTCTGTTATACAGTGGTAAAACTGCTCTGGCAGCTACAGTTGGCATCGACAGTGATTTTCCATATGTTAAAATTGTAATCTTCTAGTCCACATTGTGCTTTCTCTAAGTAATTAGACTTCTTTGTGCATCAAGTTTTAATTTCTGATTTTCTTTTGGATGCTTAGATCTCGGCAGAAACTATGATTGGATTACATGAGAGCACCAAATGTGCACAAATCGCGAAGGTTTGTGACCTGTATTTCTGGTCGATTAGCGGTTTGAGGAATTGTAAACTAGTGGATTCCCCTCCATTCATGATTAACTCGAACAATGGTTATCTTACATATCCATTCATGACTAACTGTTAGCTTATATTTTCCAAAATGATCGGGGAGGTTTTTTTAATGGATTCTAATCTTTTATAGGTTTTCGAGGATGCATATAAATCTCCATTTAGCATTATTGTCCTTGATGACCTTGAAAGGTAAATTCTGTCGACTGCTATTAGTTGGCCTGTGTTGTCATCCTTGACATTAAAAGATCATTTTCTCTTGAGTGAATTGCTTTGCAGGCTACTGGAGTATGTTGCTATTGGCCCTCGATTTTCAAATTTGATATCTCAGACATTGATCCTCCTTTTGAAGCGACTACCTCCAAAGGTTGTTTCTTCTCCCCCACCTTGTTTCTGCAAATCGATATCGGTGTGAAAAGTAATTATCCTTGTCTCTGATCTTTTCTGGAAGTTAACGTTAGCAAAGTTACTAGTATTGGGAATTAGTTCCTTTCCCCAGGAAATAAAAAATACCAGTGACAATGTAGAGAGCAAAAATCCCTAGTCATATCGCTGAATGAACATAATAATTGTGCCATGATGCTGGTGGTGATCAGGAACTTGAGTTTGAGAGATTAAGATTCAGTCCATTGGCATTATCTGCCCCCATATTGACCTTAGAATGATTGGCTAGTTTGCTTGTCCTGTTCAAGATGGAGAAGCACTGAAGTTTGTTCTACTGTATAAAGCAACAGACCGAGTGCAACCTTGGTTAACGTGATCTCTCAAGGCTGTCCCAGGGGAAGAAACTTTTGTAATATGTGGATGCATCGAACTTGGCATTATCATATATAGATGCACTTTGGTATAAATAGATGGTATATGAAATGTTATATGTAATTTTGCTTCCGCTAATTAAAAATTAGGGTATGTACATGTGCCCCTGTGTATTTGTGATTCTAATTATATTATACTAGCTGTTATTTGCTTCTACTGATTTAGTTGGTGGTTTCTGACCCACAAGGTTCGATTATGGCATTCTCTTCACATTGCTGAATTTTTTAGCTTATTATACACATACATTTGGCTTTTCTTTTTTCCAGGGTAAGAAACTTCTCGTGATAGGGACAACAAGTCAAGTGGGTTTCTTGGATTCAGTTGGTGTCTGCGATGCCTTTACTATCACTTACCATGTCCCCACGTTGAAGACAGAGGACGCAAAGAAGGTTAGCTGCTGTAGATGCGATTTTGGTGTTTGCATGTTTTATTCTTGTTTCTGCTGTTCCTTCTCCATTTCTGTTCTGCTGGAAACGTGAAATAGAGGGGGACAAAATGTGCAGCAGTCTCTTGTTTTAAGGGAAATTTTCTGCTTTAAAAAACCAGTCTTTTGTTGACTTCACTTGGTTTTGGTTTTCTTGCAAATGTTGGGAGTTTAGAGGTGCTCGTATCCAAAACGTCCCTTTATCAGATTTCAATTCAAGACGAGGGATATGGGATTGGCCATTTGGATTAGCCTAGACATTGTGAATTATAGGAAACTAATATTCCCAACCCAAAAGTTACTAGACATTGTGAATTATAAGGAAACTAATGTTCCCAATCACACAAACATAATAGTAACTTTTGGATCCTTAGCTTTTCTGTTTGCTTCTCTCTGTTTTTCCTTTTTCCTCAGAAAGCAGGGGAGTTTGGGTGGGTGAACGAGGTTGGTAGGAGATGAGCAGGTTTATAAGAAAGTCATGTGGTTAATGTTTGAGAATAGTTCAGCTCATTCAAAGTGCGGATTAGTAAAGTTTCAGATTGACTTCTTTAATTGACTGGGAATCTGGTTTTTCTTTTAAGTTTCGCGAAGCAAATTCTGCAGGCTGGAGAATTTTGTTGATAAAGTTGCATCAATCCAAACCGTGGAGTGTTTGACATCACCATAGACATGACATACCTTTTGCTTCTCTTCAGGTGTTGGAACAGCTAAACGTATTCGCCGAAGATGACGTTGATGCAGCTGCCGAGGCTGTAAATGATGTAAGCTTTATATCTCTCCACTTGTGCCTTCATATGTTTTTCTGTGTTAAGAGTGATGATGTGCAACAGAGATTTGTTATTTCGGATAACTGTGGCCTTAAAAGATTTATGATTAACTTCATTATCTGGAGAGAGTTTTAACTCGTGCTTTTGTGCTCTTTACTTTTCTTAGATGCCCATTAAGAAGCTTTACATGCTGATAGAGATGGCAGCCCAGGGTGAGCACGGTGGCGCTGCGGAGGCCATTTACTCCGGCCGAGAGAAGATCAAGATTGCTCATTTCTATGATTGCCTTCAGGACATCATTCGTTACTAAGCCGCCGCTAACCACTTGTAGCGTCCCATATTGCTTATTCTTTTTCGTGTGACGATCTGTATAACGATTTGCAGTCTGCATGAGTTGTATTCGTTACCATGATGCTGCTAACCACATGTAGCGTCTCATATCGCTTATTTATTTTGTTGTATTCATCGTTAACCACTCGTAGTGTCCCATATAGCTTATTTATTCACTTGATGTTTTGTATAGCGATTTGCAGTCTCCATGAGTTCTTTGTTTGTCGAGTGGCGAACACTTGCGAGCTATAGTTACACAATGTGGGAATACAGTACTTTTTGCATTCCGTATGCGCTTTTTTTTTTTTCTTTTTTATGGTCCTCTTTTTTCTGCTTTAATACACCAGACATATATTTTTGCAACGAATTGGTTGAGCTAATACAATGCCGAGCTAGATTCACATACTTAAGACGCTCGAAACTTAGCTTAAGCTCAACGGAGTATTAAAAGTCGTTGCTCAAACTCAACTAAAAAAGATGGGATGTTTAAATTTGACTCTACTCAACTTCATTAATGGATTAAGAAACTCGAGAAAGATTTTCTTTCTTTGAGGTCTAAATTTCACATGCAATCAATCTCGCATATTTTTGTGTCTATTTTTATAAGTAATAAATAATCTACAAAAGTGACTTAAATGAGATTAGGCTCTCAAGATTATCAAAGTGAGTATTGGCGAGTTCTACCTCGATACTGTGGCATATTCATGTTTTAAGTTTCACCTAAACTAGCTTTCTTTTTCCTGCTTTAGTACAAGGTAATGATTTACCCTTTTTAGCTTCAAATTTCCTCCTCTAAACCAACAAATCGATAAGTTTCCAATTGGAACGTTCAATTTGGCACTTAACTACTCAATTGGTTAAACATTAAAAATCATCTCATCTACGTGCAATGAGACTTCTTCACTAATCTGACGGGGCGTGACCCTCAAACTCATTTTAAATGGTGATTTCGTGATTAAATACTGGATATATTGTACGAGTCAAGTACTTAACTAGTCAATCAATTAATTAATGATAAGATTTGATATTATTTCATCTACATTATCTCAATCATCTTTGAGTGTGGTTTGAACTATTGATTTACGTAACTCGGAAGTAATCGATTAGGTTTACGAAGAAATCTTAAGTTGCCTCTACACAACGAGATCTCAACATGAAATTGAAAAACAGCGGCAGTAAGTGATTGAGTTCAGTAGCTTCTCAAATAAAATAGAGAAAATACCAATTAAGGGAGTGAAGTGGGGCCATTTTAAGTGGATTTTATTTCAAGTAAGAGTCCGAAATGGCTAAGTCGATCTTAAATAAGTGCCGATCATGTCGGCCAGCCAAATGTTCGCCAACCAATGTTTTCCGGCCACTAGAACATAGACAATTTTGTCCGAATTTTATAATCAGGTAAAAATAAACATTAAAATCCCCAAATTATTTCTGAATTGGGTTTTTTTGGCATCTCTTCTTTCTTGGTTCCGTCGTCGGCAAGCTTCAAGTCCGTCGTCCGTGAATTTCAAGTCCTTCTTCAACGCCAGTTTCGTTTAAGGGGCCTACATGGCCAGGTCCTTCAATGAAGAAAACAATGAAGCTCAGGTTCATCAAGCTGGTATCACTTGGACGCCATGATACCGCCATACTCCTCTCTCAAATTTCTTATCTATTTGTGCAGCCTTGGACTAGTATGGAGCTCTTAGGGTCTCGGACTTATGACAGGTCAATCTTGAAGGCGTAAAATAATTCAAGTCCAGTTGAGGAGACTGGATAATCCCACTTTGGACTTTGATGAAAACAATGAGCAAGTTCCATCGCTCGTTAGACAGTACATGCGAATCAACATTTGTCTTTTTCTCTGCCCGGGAAAAGAGAATCGGCAAAGGAAAGATGACCTTGTTTCCGGAAAAAAATGGTTCATCGAAAAATATTCTCGTCATATTCTTTTGCATGGGGAAAGATTAGTAGATCTAGAAAAACCACATCGCAAGATGAAAACTCATAAGTTGGTTAAATGGAAAATGACTTCTAAATTCAAATTGAAAATCATTTTTTTTTTAAACAACGAAGTTCTGTCGCATTGATTCTTCTAGTTCTAGTCTCAAATGGGCATCTTAGGGTCTGTTTGGTAATGATTATGTTCCCGAGAATAGTTTGAGTAGAAAGATTTTTTGGCTTCTTGTTTCTGTTTTCGGGAACAAATTGTTCCCGAGAACAGAAATATTGACTGATGCTACTAAACAAACTTCAGTTCTTTTTTTTTTTCTTGGGAATAAAAGAATAAGAATCAAAGAATCCGGAATGTTACCGAACAAATCCTTATTGTTTATGTTTGAGATATTTAGGATATTCTATGATACTATATATTTACCTACATTGATTCTGATTGATTGTATTTAGTTTATTGCTTCATATAGTTTCATGTAAAGTCTACAAATAGTGCTCTTGTAATCTTCTACTGATATACACAGAATATTACATTTTTCTGTCGTCACAATTATTCTCAGCTGTTTCATTTTCTCTGTCATGTTGCAGCGTGCCTTTCTCCCTGCTTTACAAATTGTCCAGATGTGCACTTATCTTCTCTCCCTCCTTCTCTCATTATCCGATTTAGTTGAGCTCCATCACTTCTTCTGATCCTATCCATTTCATGGGAGGACAAAATACGTGAAATCCTTTCCCCTGAAAGATCAAATTGGATTGGTCATAGCAAGCCCACCAACTGCTTGTGAAAAAATCTCAAAGAAATTGGACTTAAAATCACGAAAATCTCGCTAAAATAGTTATTCAAGTGATAATCCACCGCATCATCAGCAATGCAACAAAGTGAACCAGGAAAAGATACTGTATTCCCCGACCGAAACACAATTCAGTTTTCTATTCCAAAAAATCCAAGTGGTTAACATTGAACATAAGTAAAAGAAAGAAAAATAAGAATTTCAGATGGTCTCTAACACCATTTGGTTTATCACTTAATTTTACGAAAACAAGAAGAAACTCGAGTTTTCTATTACAAAACTTCATTTATACTGCATTTTGATTTCTTCTTTGTAAGGTAGTTGAGTCACAATTATATATATATATATAAATATATTGTCGAAGTAACATTTCATTCATATCTCCAAAAAAAGAAGAAGAATAAAGTGAAATGTTGTAGTCCGCTACAGACAAGCTTCAAATAACAAAATATTTCATTAGAACAAAAATTGGAGTCACACACTAAAAAATAATTAAAATATGCCTTCTTCAAATCAAAATCGGCGATTGATTATCGAATCCATCTTCACTAATGAACACACACCGACATCTTATGACTTTGCCTTTCGGCGGTGCGCACCTAAATTCAGCATTTCCAGTACCATTGCCATTCGGACTAAAAAGGTTGAGCAAGCACGGATCCGATAGAGAGAGTGAAACCTTCACGAAACTCCTCCGATCTTAATTAAAACTGGACTTGTATGCTAATGAAATCCGAGTGAAGCGAAATCCTAAAAACATAGCTAAAAAACTTGTCGAAATGGGAGAGAAAAGCTTTCGGATCTAAAACTAAATCGGAAGGAAAAATGCTCCACAAACGAGAGAAAAGCAAGAAATAAAAAAAACTAAGACAATTGACAAAGAGAAGAAGGAAGGAGAGGGAGAGATTTAGCTCAAATCCTCTCTTCCATGGAGGTTAGAATAAAGGAGTTATATGAGATGAAAGGGAAAGAGAATGGAGTTGGCGACTTAGTGTTTCTTTGAGACACAATTTATGTTGAGAGTCTCGAACATTTACTAATTTCCCTAGCTAGGAAGGATAATATGCCGAAGTCGACATCCTTTGCCAAGGACCGTCTTTTACTCGGTAGCCATTGATGCCCACTGCAGCAAAGCTGCTCTTGGTCGGAGAAAACATAAGCGGACGTCCTTTCAAGCTACGAAGCATTTGTATTACCCAGGCCACTAGCGTTTGTGTATATGATCAAAGATAGAAACTGTATGAACTAAAAGGCATTGTAAATACTATTCTCATATTTGCATACTCAAGTTCACTCCAAACCCTTCAAAATTTTCTTACCCCTTTTGATTCCTACAATTGGTATCGAGCCACAAAACGATACATGACCACCGATATGCGACCAACGCCGAAGCCGGTCCTACCTCCACAGCCAAAGTATTAACTAACTTTTTAACCTTGACCTCCGGATGGTCGGGATGATCGGAGTAATGAGCAGCCATCCAATAGGGCTTGTGGGTTGGGAGGTAGAGGGAAGAACTCCCGAGGTCGGAGAGGGAGCCATCTTGAGAGAAATGCCTATTGTTAGACATCCCAAGATCATCCATCATTGTCGTTCTATCAAAAGATCAAAGATAATAGAAATACCGGCTGTTAATGTTGCAACTCCTACTTTTGCCATGGAGTCTCACGTGAATCCCGACCATCCAGAGGTCAAGGTTAAAAACTTAGTTAGTACCCTAGCAATATGCGGCTTTGATACCAATTGTAGGAACCAAAAGGAATGAGAAAACTTTGGAAGGTTTGATGTGGAGAGAACTTGAATATGCAAAAACTTTACACAAAGAAAACACATACTTTTTGTCTAAACTCAACTCTCCATCTCTTATGCTAAGGCTTTTATGGCCTACTCTAAAAAAAATAGCTATCATGCCCCCATATTTATAGTCAATTTCCACCGCCTACACTATACTGTTAATAAATAAGCAAAATTGGACTTGGTCTTCATTTTATTTCAAGATAGTCCATCCACTTGTACAGCTAAGAGAAGTCCCACGTTGACCCAAAAAACTTGCTCTGCACACGTGTGGTAATCCTTGAGTCGGTCATGAAACAAAACTTCCACTTGGATACATCTAGCTTATCTCTTCATGTGGGATAAGGATTATCCAAAGCCAAAGTTGGACTTTTCTTCTTTAATTAAAGCAAAAAATCAATTTTATTATTTTCTAACAAAAACAATGTCTTCTCCTTCGCGATAAGTCGCAAGAGTGATCCACAGTATTAGTAGCAATCGGGCTTTGCTAGAGGCGCCGTGGCTTGCGTGAGGAGTGTACATTATGAATGTCAGCAAGAGAATGGAATGGAAAAGCCAATAGATAACTATTGACACCTTAATTTCAATTACTTATTTATGAATTAATTACAAAAAAAATTAGGGACAGAGACTATATATAGAGTAAAGAGGAAAAGGTATGACTAGAAGAATTGTGTAAAAAAAATGAATTTATCCTCTTGGGGCATGGAATATTTCTTTTTGAATCATAGCACCCAAAAAGAAATAGAGTCCTTCATATACAAGTGATTGTACAAAATAAATAATTTGGGTTGGCAATGAAAAGAATGGGAATTGAAATGTAAAGTAGGGTTTTCAATCAAAAAGGGGTATCGATAGAAAAAGAAGAGGAAGAAGAAGAAACAAAACTTTTTTAGGGGTAATCTTTAAATTGGTATCACATTTATAAAAATGAAGAACTTTGGAATAAAAAGAATATTTTGAATATAGTAGTTCTACTTCATTTTGGCGTCCATTCACATCTAAATAGAACCGGCAAGGAGAAATGGATATGAAGCGATCACGTGGATCGACCCATCATTACGAGCAAAGATCGGCCACGGCATGGCAAGGAGTGAGGGCGGAACTTCTTGAAGAAAAGACGGGCCCATAAATTACAGCTTTGATCCCTAATTGAGTTAGGCACATTACGGCCACATCAATTAATTAAATTGGGCCAAATTCGACCCTCACGAAAGGCAAATGCCGGCCCAAATTCCACTCAAGGAATAGAGCCAATTTGATGCATTTTTGTCATTCGGGGACTCAATTAAAAACAATGCTTAAATTTTGGGTCGATTTTAGAAAATTGAGGCTCTTGACTTTTTTATTTATTTATTTTGGTCGAAAGGCTCCTAACTTGACCTAGCTTTTCTTGTAGCTTCACTTACGATTCCAAGCTTAACCGCCATTTCCGGATAATGTCCCACTCTCCACCATCGTGTACCATGATCCCCTCCCCTAAACGACATCGCTACGAACATCGTAGGCCGAGTCCCTTGTTCCCACCACTCCACTCTCTTTCGTCTCCAAGACCTTCCACCTCTCCTCTCTTCCACTAGCCTTTCTCCACGCGCTACTTCCTCCGCTGCACTCAACCCCTTCCCCTTCCTCATCCTCCGCCACCGCTCCTCTCCTTACAACATCTGGTTCACCCTCTACTCGAACCCCAACCCAAACCCCACTTCTAGAAGCAGTACCCTCTCGTCCTCATAGCCCCGGTCCCATCCCCTTCCATCGTCTCCACCTTCGCCGCCCTCGGCCCCCCGATCTACGTCCCCGGCAGGTCCATCAATGATGTGGGCTCGCCCTGCGTCCGGATCCTAGATTGTTGGTTCCAATGGTGGAAGTCGGGCCCGTCATGCGGGTGGGGTGGGAGTTTGCTATTGCGGGGTGGTCGGGGAGAAGCGGTACCTCATGGCGCATTGTGTACGCTTGGTCCGGATTCGCTCATTGGACGGAGTTTCGGACTTGGTGGTCGGATCCTGCGGTTTTTACTACTGTGGATGGGATGATTTATGCGACGGTAAATTGGGAGGGGTCGCATATGATGTGAATAAGAGGAGGTTTGGAAGAGTGTGGAGGGTGAGCTCCACACGTGTGGACAGAGAGGGTTTGTGTGTTTTTTGGTGCTTTTGTATTGCTATGATTTCTTGGGAAGATTAAAGGGGTTTGATGTGAAGGAAGTATTTGAAGCCCGTGGAAAGCGGGCTAACAAATTTCTTGCAATGCAGCGATGACAAATTTTGGCAAATTTTTGTGTGAATTTGGTGGTGGTTTTGAAAGCAATGTGTGGTGGGAAGAAATGGGGGGGGGTTGGCGTAATGATGAGTATGAGAAGCTTGTTCGGATTCGATTCTCAAGGTATACAATGGGTCTTTGAATTGACGATGGTATTGTGATCTTAGTATGCTCAAACAATTATTTTTCTTATTTCTAACTCATTAGTACGTGATTTTTATGTTTATAATAATTTAGTTGTTTAAATTAACTTTGTCAGGCTTACGGAAGATAGCTGATTTCGCATTTATTCACGTAGCAAAAAATAGTCGTATACATGATTAAGCTACGTATACATAATTAAGTGCAAAAATCAATTAGTGCATTATATATTGATGTATCATGCTAACAAAGTTAATTTAAAATACTAGATTGTTAATAAACATAGAATTCACATGCTAACGTGTTAATCTAAGAAAAGCATACCATGATCACAATGTCACCACCAAGCAATTGACGATTGAATACCCATTGAATAGCTTGAGAATCGAATTAGAATAGTAAATACACCCAACTAGTTTCCCATGCTTATCCTCCTCCTTCACGGGAATCTCAGACACCGGACCTCCATCTTCTTCCCACCACCCTTTCATTGTCAAATCACTACCAAATTTTCACAAAAAAATTTGTCATCACCGCATTGTACAAGAATTTTGTTAGTCCACTTTTCACACCCTTCAAATTCTTCTAAACCCCTTCCTTCACATCAAACTCTCCAATCTTCCCCAAATAATCATAACAATACAAAACTCCATCGAGTACACAAGCGCTCCATCTCCACCCCATGCCGAGTTCACTCTCCAAACCCTCCTAAACCTCCTTGTCCACATTGTACACGACGTCGCCCCGGTTTGCCATCACATAGATCCTCCCATCCACAACCGCACTAGGATGTATCCACTTATCCCTCATCTCAAGCGACAGACGATGAAACTACCACTCACGACCTAGCCACCGGGTCTAGGACCTTCACCCAATGAGCGGCTTGAGACCAAGCGTCCACAGTGCACCCGCCCATGACGTACACTTCCCCCGACCACCTCGCAAGTAGTAACTCCCGCCCCATCAGCATGGCGGGCCCAGGCTTCCACATCCGCAATATGGGGTGAGTTGTTAGGTGAGTTTAACATCTGTTGCTGCATGTTATTGTGATGGTTCCTCTATAGTACTTATTAGGGGTACTCTTGTAAAGGCAATTTGTTTGCTTGGGAGATGATCTTGTAACTTTTTCTAACTATTTTGACATCATCATCAAGGTCATTCAAAATCTAATATGCTTTTTTGTACCTTTTGTTGCTTAGCTTTTTTAATTTTTTTTTGTTGTACTTATTACTAATTTGAGCACGAGGAGAAATGAAAGCTTTTGTGCTTTTGATGACTTGATAATTCTTCGGTGGTCGTAAAACATAAGATATAGCGGGGGTTGCTACCATATGCAGAATTTTTAGATGATGTATGGAGTTGAAGGGTGAGAAGTGCGAGATGTTTCTGCTAGGATGATTGTGGCTTGTTGATATTAGCAACTTTCAGCAAAATCATCTTTCTTGTTAGATATTTGGGATTGTTCTTTATCCTTGGGATGCTTACCAATTGGGATTGTCAAAGCTTAAATTTATTGAATTTTGTTGAGAATCGGAGCTTGGGGTGCTAAGAGTCTCTATTGTAGGTTGGCTTTAGCTTATTCAAATATGTCATCCAAAGAGTGGCAAATTGCCGGTATCTATTTTTCCTCTTAGCCTATGAAAGTTGTCCGTGCGATTGATCATTGAGCGAAGCAATGTTGTGATTATTTATGGAAGGGGAGTGATATAACCGTAATAGGTGCAAAAATAAGATGGCTAATAATCAGCATGCTAATGGGAAAAGGGTGGGCAATAACTTAAAAATTTTTGCTCATTGTAACAAAAATAGATATGGCCTCATGCTAGAGCGAGATCATGCCATGATGTGAGGGTTTGTACTTCGTTGCGCTAGTTGTAAATAGCCCCATCCCAAGACTATGGAACGAAGGGTTATCTCAAACCTACACCGAGACCAAATTATATAGGTTTCCGCATTTTGAGGGACAATTATGGCGTATCCATAAGCAAAGCAAGGGCCTAGAGATTGATAGTTGAACCTAGCGAAAGTCGATGTTGTGTTCAACTCCCTAGGTTGGCTGGTTGGAACTTTGCAACCTTGTGATGGATGTGATAAACTCGCATGGACTGCAGCTTATAGTGGGGTTGTTTCTAGTTAGAAGTGATTCGAATTGTCTTAGAGAGAAATGAAGAAAAGCTCCAAGTTGATATGGTTTCCACCTCTTATCTCAAATGGTGCTCATTTTAGGCGTGTTGCATGGTAACTAGTTGCTATTAGGCGGTTTCGCTAGATGGATACTTGGTATGAATATCGATTGTTTATTCTGTGGTAATTTCATTGATGGCGAGATCAATGTTTTTCCAAATGTCGATCTGCTGCGGTTTGGGATAGAGCCTTGGTGGTTATAGGTCTCCGATGCATTTCAAGGAGAAGAATCTTGAATCTATGTCATATATGGAGAGCTAGGAATGTTGAACTACATAGTGCTCGCTGTTGTTACAATTCCTAGTGTTGTTCAACCAATGTAAGGCACTAGTTGGTTGACCACAAAAGAAAGGTTGAGAAGAATCTGATTTTCGCGACTTGATATGTCATTCTTCCACCGAAAGTATTGGACGAATCATGTCAAAGATGGGGATTTCTTTGTGTGAACGCTCTCTCCATAAGTACCGAATGGCTGATGCTAGTGAGCTAGATCCATGTTGTGAATAATCATTCATGTTAAATATGTCTTGAATTTTATGTACTCATTCCGGCTCATCACCTCATCCGACATATTTTTTGTGCGGGCCCAAAAGTGGAGAAAAAATTGAAATATAGTTCGTGACGCAAAGAGTTGAGTCGATAGGCCCAACTCGGAGTAATGAGGAACCAAAAGGAAAGTGGAGAAAACATAAGCGGATGTCCTTTCAAGCTAACGTAAGCATTAGTACTATCCAGGCCACTAGCATTTGTGTATATGATCAAAGATAGAAACTGTAGGAACCAAAAGGCATTGTAAATACTACTCTTATATTTGCATACTCAAGTTCTCTCCACTCCAAACCCTTCGAAATTTTCTTACCCCTTTTAATTCCTACAATTGGTATCGAGCCACAAAATGATACATGACCAACGATACGTGACCGGCGCCGAAGCCGGTCCTACCTCCATAGCCAAAGTATTAACTAACTTTTTAACCTTGACTTCCGGATGGTCGGGATGATCGGAGTAATGAGTAGCCATCCAATAGGGCTTGTGGGTTGGGAGGTAGAGGGAAGAACTCCCGAGGTCGGAGAGGGAGCCATCTTGAGAGAAATGCCTATTGTTAGACGTCCCAATATTATCCATCATTGTCGTTCTATCAAAAGATCAAAGATACTACAAATGCCGGTCATTAATGCTGCAACTCCTACTTTTGCTATGGAGTCTAGCGTGAATCCCGACCATCCAGAGGTCAAGATAAAAAAACTTAGTTAGTACCCTGGCAAGATGCGGCTTTGATACCAATTGTAGAAACCAAAAGAATCGAGAAAACTTTGGAAGGTTTGATGTGGAGAGAACTTGAATATGCAAAAACTTTACACAAAGAAAACACATATTTTTTGGGCTCTATTTTATATCTGCGACTAGGGTTTTTTGTCACATGAGAGACTTGTGAGCCGTGTGCTTTTGTTTAGTCAATAAGACCAACTTCATGTAATCTGTACTCTCTTTGATTATAGTGGAATCTTGTTTTGCCTCGTCCGTGGACGTAGATCACATTGATCGAACCAAGTAAATCCTTGTGTTACTGTGTTTGCTTTGTGCTTTTGTTACAACAATTCCAGCTTCGAGGTATACCTTACTCTCTGTAATGGGCTATGTAAGCAAGAACCTTTGGATGAATTTCATGGATATCCTTTATTGAGAGGTAATCTCACATGGGTTGCCAATTTTAATCATGTCATGATCTATAGTATTTGATTTTTTGATTCAACGAATAGTGCAAATTATTCTCAAGAATTGGTTTTTAGGTTTGATACATTCATCCTTGTGAGCTATGGAACTAATAAACTTTGAGCCATTAGTGTCAAACAATAGGATATAGATAAAATGGATGTGGCTCGAAGTAGTTGTGCCCGGCTCAAGAAACCGCAAGAAGATCGGTTGGAAGGCATGGCTTTATGGACATTGATTCTCTTGAAGGATGAGGAGATGATTGGAAGGACGTTAGTGGAATTCATAGCGACGGATCTTTAGAGAGTTCTAAAGAATTTGAGAGATGAACCAAAGTTATCTGTGCGCATAACCTACTCAAAGAAAACAAATGTGCTTATCGTTATTTCTTATCCAATTCATTAAGTTCACAATCATATCATTTTTACTTGTTGTGGTCCACTCTCTTGCCTAACACAAGTTCTTGTCGAAGAAAGCACTCGGGTAGTGTGATGGCTTTTTTCATTAGAGGACAAGCATCGCTGTCGATCATTAGCGGTATAATCTTAGCACTTAAGTTATTATTGCTTTGCTGCTTCTTGGTGGTCACCGTAGCGATGATATGCTAGGGAAAACTGTAGCACTATGTCATTAAGATGGCGTCTCAAGTTTTAGTTCACTTTGGACATGCTTGCTTTCTTTGGTTCTTTTATTCTTGTCCCCTCGTGAGTGGCTTATTATTGTCTCCGTTCCCTCTTCAAGGTGTTGAAATATCGACGAGTGAGTAAATGGATCATTGGACGGCCCTACTATGAAGCTGTCATTCGAGACTCTAAAAGACAACAAGTGCACAACCGCGCTAACCTTGTTTGGTGCTTAGCTATGATTGGATTTAAGACACCTTGAAGGAGATGTGCTCCTATGTACAACTTGTGTCTTTTGTATATACAACATTGCCTTGTTGGACGATCCATCTTATCTTTTGCCAAGTCCAATGAGTTTTGGGATGCTGTTGGATAAATCATGTCACAACGTATATGAATAATAACTACAAAAACTCTTGATACTCTGTTCGTTCTAAATATGATGATGCAAGTATTGATGCTTTTCCCCCTTTTGATGTTAGTTTAAATTGTGCTTCAACTAAGAAAACTCACAAATTGTATATTTGGGTCTGCAACAAGGGTAACTCGCCTTTGTATTGGCATCGCTCGATTTGTCGTGTAAAAGCCGACTAGAATGTATTCCCATAGTGGCGGTCTCCGTGCCAATGCGGGAATCACCGTGGTTTGTGCTAGGATTCAGCGCACAATCACAAATAAGTAAAACATAAAAAGCAAGAAACAGAAATTGACACGCAAGGTTTTATCTTGGTTTATCCCGATTTCACTATAATTAGCATCTCACATCTCTATAATACATCACTCAATTACAAGCAAAAAGAGTATATAATAGTAATTATTCATGATCCCAAACCTCAATTATCCATAAAATTATGGGCTTAAACTACAAAAAGTCCTCCTGCGGCTTGGGCGCGCTACCCTTGCGACCTCGTCGCCTACTCACCATGGAGCGGGACTCGCTTGCCTTTCTAATGATTGGAAGTATGAAACACACCCCAGTAATTTGAGGCATTATTCGGGCCTATGTGTTCATGCCAGCACACAAAAAACTATTGGACGTAGAGGGAAAAATATATCGTGTCTCAAGAAGCGTTGAGTTGTTGTTATTTTTAATTATAGGCATCACATTCACACTGTTTGGGGAAGTGTTTTTCGTTTGATCTCCGAGTTTACGGTTCCTTGCATGGACTCCAATACAATAATAGCTCAATGTTCTTTCGTCATCGCCATAGCTAGATGATGAGTTTTGCCTGTCTTGCTTGCTGAACATTAGTTGTGAAGTGACGCTGAGGTCAATTTTTCCAAAGGACATCGGTTTCGCTAAGCAAACAATGATAAGCTGGGATGGTTTTCGGATAATTATTGAAGGTAAATTTATTTATAGGAAAATAATCAAAAAGTCATAACCATATTGTAATTGTGCCAATTCCGTCCTAAATTTTTTTTTTTTTTTTTTGGTAAGATAAGGTATATTTTGACTTTTCAAAAGCGCTACATACAAAAAAAGACCATACACAAAACCTCGTACTCGTAGAAACACCGACATGTGTCAACGGGTGCAAAGGTGTATAGCCACAAAAGATGAGGAGAGCTATACAAAACCAACATTGGCCGGACTAGCGAGACAACCTACACAAAGCCTAGACATCGGTATATAAGTCATCGAATCCAAAAAGGCCAAAACAAGAGCCAAATCCCAGCAGAAAAAGAGTAAAAGAAACAGGGGACAGCACATTAAGACAACTCCGATCGGTCCCCGAAGTTGGAAGAGGATATGCCCCACTTTGACCGGATATGCCTGTCGCGCGGATTGTCCTCAATGCAGTCAAAGGTGAGTCCTTTGTCCCTTACTACCTTTAGTAGATGCTTTATAATGCCCGGTATAAACAGCGTCTTCCGTCTAAAGATGATGTTGTTTCTTTCCGTCCAAATGAGATGACAAAGCGCTCCTAGAGAAAACCGTGCAACGCCGTGAGGGAAATACCGAAACCAGTTTTTTGGGTCGTACAGATTGAAAAACTTCTCTTTTCTTAATTTGTATAGTAAATTCAAAAATTTATCATCATTCCACGTTTAAAATGCGTGAATGTCATTTTATCCTTCTCCTTGATGACGGATTTGGTACAAATGATCTTCCGCAAAAAAAAAAATTGAACTGTAACTAGCCCGGCCCAACGACTTAGGTATATGTGGGTCGAGTCGGTCTTTGAGCCTAATTCTCTAAAATGACCTTATTTATCCTGTTCTTCGCGAGAACAAAAAAGTAATTTCTTTTTTTACTTTTTGTTTCTGTTCCAAATCCATTCCCTAGCCATTGATTTGGGGAACAAAAAGTGAATTGATGTACACAATCATATTTACTTCACAAGTAGAATGTTTTTTAGAAGTAAAATTTTTTATCAAATGGATTTCGCTTCAGAAATTAAATTACCAAATGGATTTACGTATCGAAATACTTTTGAAGCGAAAGCCACTTTCGAAGTGTTAACTCAACTTAGTAAAAAATTTTACTAGATAGATTTACGCCTTCAAGTAAAATTACCAAACAGATTTCTGCTCCTCATGGCATTCTTTTATGCGTACCATTAGCGACTCATACCCTACCCGACTCATATTGCTAAATGCTTCCATATTTAACTCAACTTAGGAAATCTCATACTCAAATTGAGGTGAGAGCACGAGATCGAGTGAGGGCGAGAAAAAGTAACGAGAATTATAGAGATGGATTGAGTCTGTAAGTCATGAACCCATTTAACACACATGTTATATTAGATTTTACCATTCTAAACCCATTTATGGCCCATTAACTCAATATAAATAACTTATATAGGGGCAGTTTTGGGTGACACTACCCAATCAAGATAAAAAAGTCAAAAAACATATCATAGATCTTTTCCTCATATTCGAATAGTTCTTGTATTATAGATAGAAACAATAGATGCTCTTGATCTTTGCCTTTTCTTTAGCACATCTCTTAACGTGTATATAAAGAGATTCATCTTTGTAAATGACGATATAGAGAAAAACATTCAATACAAAAACCACTCTTTCACTTCTCTCGTCTATGCATCATTTATCTTCCTATTATCATTGTTTTGATTCGATCCTTCTCTCCAACTTGGTATCGGAGCTTCTTTGGCGAAAGCCATTTTTTATTTTTAGACAAAATTAATGGCTTCTACATCAACCCCTCCTACTTCCTTTGTTTCCCCAGTTTCCACTCAATGTAATGGTGTTTCATTCGTTCTCCTAGCTTCAATTACTCCAAATGTAATCTCCACTCCCTCAATTGGTGAGAGATTCGACGGAACGAATTTTGTGTCTTGGAGAACTCATCTAACTCCCTTCCTCTTGGCTTCCCAACTTCTTTCCATTGTGGAAGGCACCGAACGATCTCCACCACAATACATCCAGCAGCAAAGAGAGCAACGGCACCATAACATCAAATCAAAATCCAGCATATATAAACTGGTTAATTAGAGACCAGACAGCCCTTGGATGGAAAATGGCGACCTCTACTACAAAGAATCGTCACTCAATTATCCAGACATCGCACCTTGGCTTCGGCATGGGCATATCTTTTGTCATCATATAAGGCTCAATCTTTAGCTCGGGCTTCATCTCTCCAAATGCAACCGCAAACAATTAACAGAGGTGGAAGATCAATCACATAATACATACAACAAGCGATTGAAATGCGTGATCAACTCTCACCATAGGTGAGATTATTTCAGAAAATGAATATCAAACTCATCTATTCCGTGGCCTTGGCAAAGTGAGTATGACCCACTTGCTACCGCAATTTCGGTGCAAACCCGAGCTAATTCACTCTCTCAAGAGGACCTTCATGGTCTCCTCTTATCTCATGAAGGCCGAATTGAACTATCCAATTTCAACAGAGCACAACCACCACCCGCCGCCTTTGCAACATACATCGGAACAACACCATTCTCAACCAATTCGAGAAGTTTCTCCCATACTTGGTAGACGCAATTCTTCAAGTCTCTATACAGGGCAGCAAAGTGAAAATTACCTACTCCCAATTCCGCGCCGGTGGTCGTGGTCATGGCCGCCGCAACACTATCTATTGTCAATTATGCCGACGCCCAAGCCACAAAGTTGCTACGTGTCGTGAAAGGTATAACCCACATTTTGCGCCCCCACCAAATTATAATCATGCCCAATATGCCAACCCAAATCAGCCTACTTATCATCCACCCGCAACTCAAACACAAACTAAACCCCACCAACTTGGATCATCTCCTCATGCATACTACAGGTTCTCTTCCCCGCACCGTTAATCACCATATCCCTTTTAGCTCCGCCACCATCCGCTCTTGCTGCTGCATCGTGGTACTCGGTTTACGGTGCATCCCACCATATCACCGACAATGCTTCATCTTGTCTAATGCCACTCCATATGTTGGTCCTCAACAACTCACTATGGGTGATGGAGTCTCTCTTCCCATCACCCACATAGGTACTCTTGGATCTACTTCATCCACTCCTTTTCGCCTTTCAAATATTTTAGTTGTCCCTTCTATCACTAAAAATTTGTTGTCATCTCTTTAATTTGCCATTGAAAATAATTGTGTCTTCATTTTTTATGGTATTCACTTTCATGCAATTTCTCGTCAAACCGGTCAGGTTCCACTCCAAGGCAAGCTTGAAAATGGTCTCTACCGGGTTTTGCCATTCGGTTCCACGGCGTTTCCATCAGCATTTACCGTGACTTCCCATTGTTTCATTTAATTGGTGGCATCATTGACTCGACCATGCCGACTCGACTCGGCCATGCCTACAAAGTTAAGCTTCGTGCGGATGGAACTTTAGATCGATATAAGGCTCGACTCATCGCTAAAGGATTCCACCAATAAGTTGGAATTGATTACACCTTGAAACTTTTAGGCCTGTTACGAAGCCAATCACTTTCACGCTGTCATTGCTTTGTTGCCTACTCTAAAGGATGGCCCATCAAACAACTTGATGTCTCCAATGCATTTCTACATGGTTACCTAAATGAGGAAGTTTATATGATACAACCTCCAGGGTTCGTTGATCCCACAAGGCCTCATCATGTATGTCATCTTCGTTGTTCCCTTTATGGCCTCAAGCAAGCACCTTGTGTTTAGTATCAACGATCGAGTTCCTATCTCATTGACCTTGGATTTCGACCGTTGGGCGCAGATTCCTCGTTGTTTACTCTCCATACCACTCACTATAGCATCATACTTCTAGTATATGTGACATTATTCTCACAGGGCCCCTAATGCTCCCTTCGGAATTTTACTTGCTGCTCTTTAGACTGAATTTGCAATTAAAGACTTGGGTCCACTTCACTACTTCCTTGGTGTCGAAGCTCAACCAACTTCACGAAGGACTACTTCTCCATCAAGCAAAGTACACTCATAAAATCTTGGAGTGATAAAGAAATTACAAATGCTCGTGGAATCTCTACGCTGTGCACGATTGATGAAGCACCCTCTCGTAGACACGGAAATCATTTACCGGACCCTTTACATTATCGCAAAGCATAGTCGGTGCTCTTCAATATTTGACCCTCACTGGACTCGACATTGCATATTCTATTAATACAACATGTCAATTTCTCTATACCCCTACAACTGCTCATTGGCAATTAGTCAAGCGTATACTACGCTATTTGGCAAATACACCTTGTCTTGGTATTCTTTTCACTCGTGGTCCTTCCACATCTCTTCATGCCTTTTCGATCTTTGGATGGGTTGGTGATAAAGATGATCATCGCTCAATTGGAGGATATTGTGTCTTTCTTGGTTGCAATCTTATTTCTTGGTGTTCTTGCAAGCAACGAACCGTGGCTCGTTCAAGTACGGAAGTTGAATATAAATGCTTAGGCGACACAACTGCAGAAGTTATGTTGATTGAGTATCCATTGAAAGATCTTCAAGCTCTTCCACAACATCCACCAACTCTTTGGTGTGATAATTTATCAACTTTATACCTCACTTGCAAATCCTATATTTCATGCTCGCACAAAGCACGTGGAAATTGATTATCATTTCATTCGTGAACGCCTAGCCCGTGGACGCATCAACATCCATTTCATTTCATCTATGGATCAGCCTGCTAATATTTTCACTAAAGGGTTCTCTCCGCACGCTTTAAACTTTTGCGGTCCAAGCTAAGTGTTTGTTCCGCACCGTCGCCTTGCGGGGGATGTTAAATAAGTCAAATATATGATCCCGATACTTTCTACATGATACGAGATATGATCTTGATCCTATATTATCTTTTCCTCATATCTCGAATAGTTTTTGTATTATAGATAGAAACAATATATGCTCTTGATCTTTGCCTTTTCTTTAGCACATCTCTTAACGTGTATATAAAGAGATTCATCTTTGTAAATGACAATATAGAGAAAAAAAATCAATACAAAAACCACTGTTTCACTTCTCTCGTCTATGCATCATTTATCTTCTTATTATCATTGTTTTGATTCGATCCTTCTCTCCAACTGGTATAAGCTCATTTATGAGCAAGCAATGCTAATGGTTGCATAGGTTAAAGTGAGGGAAGGAAATTTACTTGTCACTTGCCTCCTAGAGGGCCCGAGTGGCAGGTATTTGGGTATGTTTTTTTCATTTTCACTAGGCATTTTGTGCTATCTTAAAACAATTGGGATTATTCTAAAATTTTGTTTGTTGTGCAGTGGTAAACCTGCCTTGGCTGCTACAACCTGCTCCACACTTTGTTTTCTTTGAGAAATCAGACTTCTCGGTGCAGCAAGTTTTAATTTCTCATTTTCTTTTGGATGCTTAGGATTTAGCATACACAATGACTGAACTTAATGAGAGCACCAAATGCGCTCGAAGTTGGAAGGTTTGTGACTTGTATGTCTGGTTGATTAGTGCCCGAGGAATGGGAAATTAATTGTTTCCCCTCTACTTTAAACTAACTCGGGGTGGTTGTCTTACATTTTCCATGATGATTGGGGAGGGTTTTGTAATGGATTCTGATCTATGATAGGTTTTCGAGCATGCATACGAATCTCCATTGAGCATTATCATCCTTGATGACCTTAAAAAGATAAATTATGTTGATCTATCAACCGCTATCGTCATCCCTGACATTAAAAGATCATCATGACTTGAGTGAATTGCTTTGCAGGCTACTTGAGTAAATCCCCATTGGGCCTCGATCGTTCAATTTGGTATCTCGGACATTGGTGGGCCTTTTGAGGTGTCTTCCTCCAGAGGTTGCTTTTTCACCTCTCGCCTTGTTTCTACGAATTGATGTTGGTGAGGAGGTAATTCTCCATTTCTGTGATCTCCTCTGGAAGTCAATGCTGGCAAAATTACTACATTTGGCAAGTGAAGTGAGTCTCTTGCGATGCCCTTTTTGGCACTTGCCATGTCCCCACATTGAAGACATTAGGATGCGAAGAAGGTGAGCTAGTGTAGATGCTATTTTGGTGTGTTCATGGGGTACCCTTGCTTCTGCTGTTCTTTCTTCATTTCTCTTCTACTGGACCTCGTGAAATAAAGGGGAAGAAATGTGTAGAAGTATTGTTTTAAAGACAATTCTTTGAGTGAGAGAAGCCTTCGAAATTCTATTAGTTGTGAGATGATATAAACTAGGGGTTAAAAATTCTATAAGTACTCCTCTGATTGCAGCCGTAGCTCTTTCTTTAATCTAAAGATGAAGGTTCTATGTTTTCATCTACCAAATACCTATATTTATTATAGAATGATACACAATTCCCATATTACCTGCCCTTTGGAATGTTCTGAAGTACACAAGGAACCCTAGGACTCTAAGGCTCACCTCAGTTTTTGAGTAATCCTTGGTCCTCAGTGCGTGAGAAACCTCCGGACCATAACACTAGACACATACAAAGAACTGGACTCAAGTGAAGTTTCCTCGGACATTTACATTAAAACCTAAAACCTAAAAATTCCTTGGAAAGTACGAAGTCGCGGTCAAGCGAAGTTTCCACCCGTTAGGAAAACGTTGGAGCTGCGTCTTCCCATTTGTCTCGTGCTTGCAAAGAAGTGAGCATGTTATTGCCCGACACTTTCTACGAAAGTTATCTTCCCTCTTTCGCTTCGACCCCTCTCTTGATTTTTTTCGTGTCTTCATCTTTCTTTATACATAAAAATAAAATAAAATCGACCCATAAAGTAATCTTATAATTTTTTTCCAATCTTATCCAAATTGAAGGTGACCGATCGACCACGGACAACCCCTAATTCATCTGCGCCAAAACAGCTGAGCTTCGCTCCTCCAATTTGTCACCGGATGAGAACAGCTCAAAAAGACAGTAATAAAGATCATCAAGCACCGTATATCTACTGTATACAGATGGTATCCCAAGATCTTATACCTTCCTTAAAGAGCTCAGATGTTACAACGCTAACACAGGTTATGATCCAGCATCTTCACAGACACCCACTTACCCAAAGCAAAAGAAGATCCAAATATGAAAAAAAAAAAAAACTACTGGCCTCATAATCTACAATACTATTTTTTATCATTCAATCTTTCTATTATTTTATGCAAAACACGCGATAATAATATATGGATTTACGATTGAGATTTTACTGACGGTCTTAGGGAAGTATTTTTTCAAAAAAAAAAGCTCAAAATCCTTTTTTTCCTTCTTTACACTAAAACCTTATTTTGGCCAAAATTAAGAGGAAAATAGCAAAAACACGCGCGATTCCATTTCGGGGTCAGTCGTACTTCTCCCTCCAGGAGTAGACGACAAAGAGGACCCACGACAGAGCCAGCGAGAAGTCCCCCACCGTCTGCCGGAGGCAGTCTCCGGCCAGGTCCTCCACCCTCCGCTCGAAGGACACCCTCCACGCCGCCACGATCACGTGCAGCACCGTGCACCCCTTGGCGAAGAAGTCCTGAAACTCCCGGTCCTTTATGTTGGACACCATCAGGAGCAGGAGCCCGATGGCGAGGAGCAGCAGGCCCGCGAAGGAGTCGGAGGTCCGGATCAGGAGCCGGTCCTGTGGGGTCGACCCGAGGAGGCGGTCGACGGCGTCGGTGCCGTGGCCGAGGGAGTAGAAGGCCCGGGCGTGGAACATCATCAGGGAACCGCAGAAGAGCGCGAGCAGCGAGTGGAGCACGCAGATCACCGTGAACGCCGAGGACGGCGGCGGGGGAGGGGCGGAGGGGGATTTGGGGGCGGCGGGGAGGTGGCCATGGTGGTGGGTTTGGGAGGGTGTGATGTAGGCGTGGTGCATTGTTCAGTGCGGGAACTGGGAAGTTCTGGGCGAGAAAGAGAGGGGGGGAGAATCTAAAGAGTTGGTGATGATGATGTTGGCTTTTGTTGACAAAAGTTGCTCACTTTGCCCTTGCCTGTTGATATTTTCCTTTTAAGCTTTTAGACTTGAGAGAGAGATAATGTTGGGGACTTTATTTTTATGGAAATCTTTAAGGGATAAGTGCATTACTAGTCCTAATATAATTAAGTTTTAAAATTTTAAAAAAATTAAGTTAAGTCTTAAAACTTATCACGAAAGTGTAATCGAAATCATAAAACTTTCAAAAGTTAAAATCAAATCATAAAATTTATCACGAACGTGCAATTAACTCCAAAAACTTTTAAAAAGTCGCAATCAACGAAGAACTCGATCTCACCAATTTGATAAGTTTTGAAATTTAATTACATTTTTTAAAAATTTTAAGATACATTTGTACTTTCGCGATAAATTTTATGATTCAATTGCTTTCTTTTTGAAATTTTTAGGACAATCATCGGGCTTATCCCAATCTTTAAATAGTATCCCTAAATTACTTTTTTTAGGATCATTAATAGTATTTCTAATTAAATCAAATTGCCCTCTTGAAATATGCTCCTGTTTAATTCTTTAAAATACCTTCATATGTTTTTAAATTATTTTTTTATTTTTAATTATTGTTTTGAGGCATTTATTAATAAATAATATATTTTTATTCATGGTCTTTTTTTTTATTTATAAAGAATAGGGAATGGAAAGTAAAAAACGATGGGGATTGGAGAGAATCAAAGATAAGCGTATGGTGGGGACCAAGAGATGGGGATATGCAGTGGGGCCCCCGGAGACAGAGACAGGTCGTTGCGTGGTGGTGCCAAAGTACGTAATGAGACTCACACGTGGGGTGACTACTGTGTGCCGACAAACGGGCCGGGTATGATCCACGGCGCTGATTTGTTTCGGGGAGGGGCCCGACGAAGGGGCCGAATTACCGATCCGTGCAATTACACTTTTGCCCTTACATTGTGCCCGATTTTTTTTTTTTTTGGAGCTTTCGTCTTCTTTGTACATCAGCCGCGGAAGCTACTACTAGAGGCAAAATCATGGTGAGCATTAAGGTAACCAAATGGGTTTATTTTCGATTGGAAACTAAAGAAACAGATCGATGATCCGCGTTCTACTTCGGTGTCACGGGTTTTGGCGAAACCCGAGCACGAGCTATCTTTGGTTGAATCTCGGAGTGAAGATCGATCCGAAGATTTGAGAGTGTACATGAATAAATTCTATATTCTAGAAGATTTCTTTTCACCTTATCAAATAAAATGTCGGACAATATAGTATAGTTCAAGAAGCGGGAAAGCCTTGTATTGGGAAAGAATATTCGAGAACACATGGTAGAAGTTCCGGCCAATTCTGAGGCCATCTTTTTAGGCGGAAGTTTCGGAAGGTTAAACTTGTAAATATGCACAGTCGGACTCCATTGTCGGCTCAGGTAGTCGGCCGGTTTCATTATTTTCCTTGTTTTTCAGAGACAACTTTACAGTTGAAATCAACTGCCGTGTTTTCTGGACAATAAACTGAATTCAACGGCCACGGAGGGAACACTGATCGGATAAGAACGGAGCAAAGAAAAGTCATTACAAGTGAAATTTGACCATCAAATTATGGCACATAAACGAAACAAGATCGTACAAAATTGGAAACACAATTAGCTAAAAAAATTCGTAATATTCATTTTGGAACAAAATTTCGAGGTTCGAAACTATTAATTCTAGAAAAATCGTCACAACGATTGAACTTCAAGAAAGTCTATAATTTAAGGAGAAAGATATTAGAAGCTCTAAAACTAATCACGAAAATGTAATTGAGTCTTAAAACTTTCAAGAAGTGCAATTAAGTCCCGAAACTTTTCATTAAAGTGCAATTGAGTCTTGAAATTTTCAAAAAGTGCATAAAGCACTATAACTTGTCACTTGGTGCAATTAAGCCCTTTCTCTAACGCCGCCCAATTTGACAAACGGAAAATGCTAACAAATTTTAGGATTTGGTGGCACCAACTTAATAATTTTTAGGGTTTAATTGCAACTTTTGAAATTTTTAGGGCTCGATTGTAATTTCATGACAAGTTTTAGGATTTTTAGTAGACTTATCTCCTTATTTTAATTCATCTAGAACATGATTTTTTTTTTTGTATTTTTGCCATTTTGATATGATATTCTACTTAAGATGTGCAATCACTATTTTTTAATGTATCAAATATGATTCTAGTTTGATAGCTGCAAATATTGTTGCGTTATTATTATTATTATTATTATTTTATAATCGATGTGTCCGGAGTCATTGCGTGCACCTTAACTAATTTTCGAGGAGACAAGACAACAACCCATCGTCATGGCCTCCCACTTAAATCACAAGTCTTCGGTTAAGGAATCGAACCTTGTGATTAGTGCGCCTAACCACACAATCCCAAATGCGCCCTAACCAACCAAGTCACCCATGGGTGGGTTATCATTGCATTATTTGATAAAGCTTTTTTTTCTTAAAAAAAATTGGGAATTGTTCCATCCCTCCGGTTAGCTTTTCTTTCTTTGCTTTTCTATCCCTTTAGCGGCCTCCCAGGTTTGTTAGATGCCAAGATGATTGTCTCCTTGAAGTGGCTTGCTAAGGCGATGATTTGGCTAAAAGAGACTTGATTATCTAGTCTCTACCTTTTTTGCTAAAAATAGTAAGGTTATTTACTTGCTAAATTGGATGATCAATTTATTTATCAGCCATTCGATACATCACGACGTCACCCATACTCTGCAGTGGACTTTTATTATTATTATTATTATTATTATTATTATTATAAGGAAATCGAAATTAGATTGTTTACGGAAAATTCACAAATATCGCCCTCACCTTTTGTATCAATATCAATTTTCGTGTTTTCAAAAATTCAGGACTTGCTACAAATTAAGCAGATTTTTACCAATGGAAAAAAAAAAACAAATTGACAGGATTATTTTATTAAAAAATAAAAATTATATGGGAGCTAATTGCAAAAAAGGAAAAAAAAAGAGAGTGAAAACATATGCAATTCCTTTCTCCTCCTTCATTTGTCCCCCCACTTCTCTGATCTTTCGGATCCCGTGACGATATTTATAGAATGACAAGCATTGTCAAGAAGTCGTGGTGTAGAATAAGGCCGGGTCCATCCCGACATAATTGAGGATGCTTGAAGTCGTCCACGTGGCTGCCACTTATTCAAGATTCAAGATCTAGACCCTTCTACTTTTGGCATTTTCCTTGAACGGGTATGTAGATATCAACTAATTTAGGGATAAATGCACCATAAATCTTAAAATTTATTGTTAAAATACGATCGAATCTTAAATTTTTTTTAAAAAGTGTAATTAAATCTTAAAAATTATTTTTAAAAAAATGTAATCGAGCCATCAAACTTTCAAAAAGTGCAAAAAAAAAAAAACATTTCCGTTTTTCATCCAAATGTTCAACGCGATGTCGATTAAAATCGTAAGTGACTAATGCATCATCATTAATTGAGAGGAGTCGGGGGTTGAATTTTACGGTTGGTGATAATTTGATCTCTCTTCTTGGTAAGGTCGTTAACCTAACGTCGATCTATTTTAGGTATGAGGAGTGAAGATGGGTCATTTTTCGGACTTGCTGTGGAGGATCAGCAAGAGAATCGGCCCATAACTTCAGTCTTGGAGGCCCATTTAGTGGAGTTGACCCGAGATTGTCTCAATTCGGGTCAGCCCAAGATTTTGCTCGAGAAGCTGCCCAACCTTGCTTCATGCTTGTTGGATTTTGGGTCGCATTTTTTTGCAAAGCTTGAGTCATCCTTTTGATTTTGCTCTTGAACGTTGTTAATACAAAATAAGCCACAAGAATTAGGAAAGGCTCATAAGGCGGGATGATACGATGTCTAAATATAATCGACATATCGCTTTCGGGCATATTGATCGTTTCCTATAGGCGGTGTTTCTCCCATTATAATAAGATATGAAATGAAGTATAAGCCCTTAATGGGTTGGTACTCTCCCAAAAGGGTCGTTAGTGTTTGGGGTAAATTTATCACAGGTATACTAATTTAAGATTTTTTCATGATATTACCATATATATATATATATATTGGTGTATATTATTCCCTCGAAATGTAATATAGTCATTTGTGTAGAGACTATAGTAATCTTATAATAAGCTTAGGATGTCAGATTCAGAAAGTGATTGGCAATGTAATTTCTTCTTTGTTGAAATTTGTGTTTTGATGGACGTTATGGATCTGCCAAGGCTTAAATGAAGGGTGGAAAGGGCTGAAAAGTAAAAAGAGAATGAACATTAGTGTAAGCCAAAGAAGAATGTAAAGGCAATCCTAGTATGATTTTATTTTTTTTGGTCGAATCCTAGTATGAATTCTATGTAGTTTTATCTAGATTATGAATTTCATTATATTATTGTCATTTTAATATGATACTCTAGTTAGTGTTTACAATCCATATTTTTGAAAATATCAAATAGGATTGTGGTTTTGCCTCTCTTTCCCTTTAGGGAATTCTTCGATTTGTTAGCGATCAAGATACCGTCGTATCTTTGGCGTGGCTTACCATGCCGGTAATTCAATTAAGAGATACCCGATCATCTAGCCTTTGCCTTCAAGCTTGAACTATTGAGATTATTTACTTGCTAAATTGGAAATCGATGGATTTATTTTGTCACTCGACACATCCCGAGGTCGCCCTTTTTACTCTCTAGCGAAATTTTTTTGTTTTAAGAAATTGAAACTAGATTGTTTTAGGGAAAATTTACAGATATGGTGGAATGTTATCTCCCCTCCCACCAGAGAATCCCTTGAACCTAATATCCCTCTCGCGCTTGCATCACCCAAAGGAAAAACAAGAAGAGAAAATTGTCATTTTGGCTTACGATTCTAACACATACGTCGTTTCGTTCTGTCTTTTTAAGGTGATTGTCTTTTACATCTACGCAATCGACAATAGCTAGCGGTCCTTCTATGGGGATCACTGAGATTCCAAGCCTAAGCCAAAATTATCAGCAATGCAAAAAAGTTGAAAAGGATTACATACCAAAAGTGAAAAGACACGCAAGTCCTTTTTCACTATTGAATTCCACGCTCTCAACAAAAATAAGTCACGGGAATTAGGAAAAGGCTAATGAACCGGAATGTTTCCATGCCTAAATTGAGTCGGCATATCGCTTCGGGCAATATTACATATTTCCTATGGACAGTGTTGCTCTCATTGTAATAAGATCTGAAATGAAAGATATGCCCTTTATGAGGTGACGCCCATAAAGGGTCGTTAGAATTGGTAAGTCCTTCCTGTCGTTGATTGTGAGTGGGCAAATTGTATGAGATATGAATCCGTATCATGATCCAATACAAGACACTATTGGTGTATATGATCCCAAGCCATTAATGATTGTATCCAATAATGTAGTGACGAGCATTCGACATCTCATATTCTCTCATAATATGATGAGGTCGCTTAGTTTTAGAAAGCGATTGGCAATGTCATTTCTACTTGAATCTTGCAGTCTCAATACATGACGGTTAAATTAACACTTTCCCAAATATTATAGATAACATTTGGGAAATTGGAAGACCGTGGTCATTCAACAAGCATCCTAGGATTAATACACGCTCCATTACAATCCATAAAGAAACAGAGGCACAAAAATAAAAAATAAAAATTGAGAAAGAGTTCCTCAACCATGTTAAAGGTGATCAGCGTTCCTCTTCATCTGTTTCACTTGGACTATCTTCTTCCTCGGTATCTGTCGAATTGTCTTCTCTGAGTCTCCTTCCTCGAAAACGCAATATCTTTCTGTGGGTTGATGGTCTTGGAACTCGACCCTCTAGACAGAATTGTATTAGACGGAACCCACTCATCTGTTTCACTTGGGACTATTTTCTTCCTTGGTCTCTGTTGTATTGTCTTCCCCTGAGCCTCCTTTCTCGGAACTCATTATCTTTCTGGGAGCTTGACCCTCAGATCATCCTCCTGTTGCTCGCATATTAGACGGAATCCACACTTCTTTGTGCTTAATCCCCGTAATCCAAGGTGAACCTCGAAATGTCTCAAGGGAAAGCCCAGATAACCTCGTTCTTTAGTCGGCTCCCAGCGTGGGAAATATATAAGCCACACAGCATCAGATTCTAACGGACGTAATTCACTATCCGAACACACTTGCAAGACACTATCAACAAGTACTTCTATCGTACGTACTTCTGTATTGGCCACGATTCCTTTCAAAGGGCCAAGAACGAAGCAGAGTGCTAGTCCTAGGTACTTGTCATACAAGTCCCGGGGAACCGCGAAAGATATGGAACCCTCTTTACAGGGGATAATCCATTCAGGCATCTCTCTTCCATTTAGGACTATGTCGAATCTGATCCTCTTCGGGACTTCCTGTTATACGGATAATACACATATCAACCCATTCAAATATGAGAGAGAGAGAGAGAGAGAGAGAGAGAGAGAGAGAGAGTCTGACCACCTGAGGAATCTCTTGTAATTGCTTGTGTTTATGAACAAACAACTCTTTCCAATAATCATACTTGCTGATGCATGTTGGCAGATGAGTAAACTTGTTATTTGAAAGATATAGGCGCCTTAGTTTGGGAAAACTGGAAAAACTCTCGAGGAACTCCAGTTCCGAGAGACTGCAGCCACAAAGTCCTAGCTCGATTAGATTCGAGAAGCCCATACTGCCATCAGGATCAGTTAAATTCTCCAAGTTCTTTGGAAACATGGCAAAATTGGAGCAGCCATCAAGCCTCAGACGCTCCAGATTTTTCAACTTATAAATGGTCGAAGGAAGGCTTGTGAGGCTTCGGCAACCTCGTAAATCTATGTCCTTTGCAGAGACGAGATTTTCAATTGATGGAGGGAGTTCTTTAATGCCCGTTTCCTTCAGCCAAAGCGTTTCTAAATGTTCCATCTTTCCCTGAATATCAGGGAACTTCTCAAGTTTAGAGCAACCGTAGAGACTAAGTTCTCGAAGAGATTTTGTCTCGAGTGTGCTGGGAAATATACTAAGAGACGAGCAAAAGGTTAGCCGCAAAGACTTTAACTTGTCAAGATATCCGACGGACTGGTGAACCACCACCAACTTTGGGCACGCATGAACAACCAAGCTCTCCAGATTTGGAGCCGATGAAAGGTCAGGAATGCCAGTCAGGGACTCGCAATTATGGATATCGATGGACTTCAACTTTCTAAAATTCTGCAAAAATAAAATGGTGCGGTCATTAAGCTTTGCAGATATTTATATAGCTATAAAAATAGGAAAACGAATCATTCCAAGGGCTTACATGAAAGTTGCCCCCTAATTGTTTCATATGACTTCCCCAGACGTCAAGTCTCACGAGTTTCTTTGGACCGGAGCCAAATTCTAGATCCGGGGCATTGAACCATTCAAACAATCGTAGCTCGTTGGGGAGACGTAGAGGACCTTGTGAAGAGATGTGCACTCCAAGCAAAATGAGCATTCTCAATGATTTCAGGTTTGTGAAAGCATCGGGACTGATCGTGATCTCTTCTGGTCCGGGTAAGACCAATACTATGGCCTTTACTGCATTCGTTCCCTATCCATAACAGAGCAAATTCAGTCGTCAGAAATAAAAAATTTCCGGTTGAGATTTCCATTATACTGTCCGAAATAGAGTAATGTAAAAAACTGAGATGCAGCATAATGGACATGAACAACTTTTACCGTATTTTCACATAGGATGTTCTGAACGTCTTCGAAAAGCCATAATCTACTGCGCTTCCCAGGATCATCAGGACATTCTTGATTAACGATATTCTTACCCATCGACTCAACCAAATCATGCATTTGCAGGTACCCATTCTCATCTTTTATCAAGGACCTCTCGATAAGAATATCTACTCCTATGGTTGTGTCGAAATCACAGTTGTCAAGAACATCCTTGATGTCATGCATATGTTTCCCCTTAAAGAAACAAGCAATATGGAGGAAAATCTCCCTCTCGTTTTCCTCCAATCCATCGAAGCTTGTCTTGAGAACTCGATTGATAGTTTGGTCAGGAATTTTGGATAGTTTATGCAATTGACTTTCCCATGCACATTCCTCCCTTCCACATAAGAATGAGCCCAACACTTCGAGGGCTAATGGAAGACCATCAGCATATTTTAATGCTCTATCTATGAGATCCCTTCTTATTTCAACTTTCTTACTCTTTGAAAAGGCATGCCGCTCAAAAAGGTCTAGTGCTTCATTGTCTTCTAATGTTCTAACTTCATACACACAATCTATACCATGAGAAGTTAGCAAATGTTTATTTCTTGATGTGACAATGATTGTACTTCCTTTACCAAACCAAGCACCTTCTCCAGCTAATGCATTCAGTTGACCCAATTCGTCAACATCGTCAAGAACCAGCAAAACCTTCTTGCAACATAGTCTTTCCCATATCAAATTAATTCCTCCGTCGACGCTGCCGACTGTCAAATCTTCACGAGATAAGATCTCAGATAGAAGTTTTTTTTGCAAAGTAACTAGACCATCGCTTTGGTTCGAAGTTTCTCTAACTTGCGCCAAAAAGCTACGACCCTGAAATTGGCTCTCAATAGTATTATATAGGGCCTTTGCAATCGTTGTCTTGCCTATGCCTCCAGGTCCCCATATACCTATCATCCGCACATCATTATCCTCCAACTGTTTATGTGACAACGTTATCAGTCGTTGAACTCGGGAATCTATTCCGACTGGATACTTAGCAACATGTAAGAGTGTTCGGTCAAGACGAATTGATAACTCCTTCACGATGCATTGTATGAGCTCCGCTTCATTCCTAATAAGTATTCAAAAGGAAAATAAAAAGCACGGTTTAACATTTCAAAGCCACCGGAGGAATTCAACCTCTATCTTCATGAGAAAATTTTCTTAAAATAGCAAATAACAAGATGAAAAGAAATAACACGTACCTGCGCCAACATCTGCGAAAGGAAAATTACAAAGAACCTGCCCCTGAAGACAATAATGACTCGGGTACTATGAACTACACTATTCATCTAAGACAAAAGTTTCTCATTATGTAGGTAGCAAGAATCGAATTCAAAGAATCTGCTAGCATGAAGTTTTGGTTATTCGACTTTTTAATCCACTGCAAATTCAAAGAAATTGATGCGTCGTTTCAGCAATTCAAAGATCTACATACGGTTTGATATCTAACAAACAATCACGAACTAACAATGGAAAAGCACTGCTTCACATCTGTGCGTACCTGTCATTCAAGTGCCATCCAGATAAGCTACCGGCGTCAAGTAAAGCCTTCATCCATCTCTTCACTTTCTCCAAATCCTTCCCAAACTTGGACTCATGCTGAGCCATAGCTCTCCCATAACTCCCTCTCCCTCCTCTCACTTCTCTCGGCTCCACTTTGTAAAACACGGGGAACACGATCAGGCCCTTTCCCTCCTTGCACTCCATGATTTTCGCGAGCTCCTCCAAACACCACGGCGAGGAAGCGTAGTCCTTGGAGAAAATGATGATCGCGATGCGCGATTCTTCGATCGCCTTCATGAGCGCCGGAGATATTTGCTCTCCTTTCCCGAGCTCCTCAGTATCCACGAAAGTGTGGATCCCTTTCTGGTGCAGTGCTGCGTAGAGATGACTGAGGAAGTTCTTGCGAACGTCCTCGCCTCTGAAGCTCAGGAACACTTGGTAATTCCTTTTCAGATCCGAAGCACCAGCCATGGAAAGAGGTGATGAATGATGTGCGACAAGAATGTTTACTATCTGATGGGGTTCCCGAGCTCCTCCTGTTCGCATGTATATATCACTTTGTTAGAGGAGTAATGACATACGCAATGGAACAAAGACCAAAGAAAGTTTGGACGGAAATCAGATTCCCCATATGCAGCACCGACCCGTACGTGTGTCCGACACCCTCCGAGACGTCCAGACACGCGGTCAACGCTTGTTGGACTTCCGACACGCAATCAACGAGCCGAACACGCGAGTCCGAAGGAGGAGAGGAACTGAAGGAGCGCACGGTGGCAGAGGATGTCGACGAGGGAGGTGTGAGAGAGGCGCCTAGTGAGGTTGGAAAAGGCGAGTTAGGCGTTGGGGACGGCGAGGACGATGATGGCAGAGCGCTGAGCCAGATCCAAGGCGATGGTGGTGTAGAGGAGGGGCCAGAAACGGCAGACGAACCGCAAAGAGAGACGAAAGATCTGGATCGGAGCTAAATGGTCATCGGCCTGAGAAATGAGAAAAGCCAAAGACGACGCCAGGCGAGGGGGCCGGAGAACGAAACGGCAGATGAACTCGGAAGGTGCAGGCCCGGTTGTCGCCGGCGGGTGGAGTCAGAAGTGGGTGGTGACTGGCGAGAGGGAGATGAACGGAGAATGAAAGATGAGGAGGACTCCCCGGTTTCAAGTGAACATCAACGTGGGTTTCTCGGGTTTAACGCGAGAATAAGAGAAAATTTGGGGAGTTGTAACTTTTAAGACAAAAGCTTGATGTGACAAATACTTTTAAGATCGTCACATGAAAATGCTTTGTCATATTTCTTACACAAAATACTTTCAAAATGATTTACATCTATTCCTTTGCAATCCGATGCCATCACTCTAGGTTGATCTGATAATTATTAAAATGTCCAAAAAATTATTTTTTATTGGCATGCACATATAAAAATATATATTTAATATATAACGAGTTTCATCGTGTCGAAATTCCCTATTTTTTAAAAATGACGTGGCGGCGTATCGTGTCGTGTCGCGTATCGATGTCGGTCTTCACATGAATTCCCTCCATGCGCTACCTCAAATAGGCAAATTAGAGATTATGCCCTCGTCCACATCTATTTGTCGGAAGTTTCTTTTTACTTTCGTCTCCTTCGTGCGTACACCGCGGAACTTTCCTCGTTCCTTCCCCTCCAAATGAATAACCCATACGCCGGTTCCGGGCAATTTCTTGAGCTCAGAAAGTGATTTCTACTTCATTGAATTTTGTGTTTTGAATAGATGACGACTTCGGGCCGCCAAGACTTAGACGAAGGGTAATCACTCGGAATTTTCGCAATCTTAGCATAAGGTAATCTTACCTCTCAGGTGGAAACCACTTGGTGTTTTCCCTTGCCCGTTGAAATGGGACTCGACCCTTCAAGTGGAGGAGAAGAAAAGGAAAGCATATTTCTATATTATCAGGATTAGTATAAGAGAAATTGCAAATTGATATTTGCTTGAACACATTTACCTAAATGATGTTTCGATCGAAAAAAGCACCAAAAAAGTATTAAATTTATTGCATTTGTACCAATTCAATTCACTCAACTATTGCATTTTGGTGGCCATCCTACATGACACGACCGATCTTGACTTAGACAATACATACGATGTTTAAATTCTTTTTTGTTATGAATTATTAAAGATTATTTCTTTTCTTTTCTTATTTTCTTTATTTGCTGGCTGGGCCTCACATGAGCAGTCGCAACCAACATGAACATGACTTGCCTATATTCTCAATTGAAATTAGGCTCCGTTTGTTTCGCGAAAAATAACTTTCAAAAAATATGTTTTCCAAATTTTTCGGCATTTGATTCTCAAAAAATAAACTAGTCAAGGAAAATATTTTCCACCCATGGAAAAAACTAGTTCAAAAATGGAGAAAATATTTTTCTTCTCCCAAAATCCTAAACCTGTACACTTGTGACGAATTTTACCTCAAATTATTTTTTTTTATAAAAAACTTTAAACATCGTATACCTATGATAAATTTATCCATAATTGATACATTTGTGAAAAATTTACCCTCCGTTAAATTTTTCGTTAAATTTTACCATCAAATAGACGAAGTTTGTGCTCTACCAATTATCATTCGTTCATTTTTTCTAGGCGATGTAAAAAATTCATTGTAAAAATAATTCTTTTTAAAATTCATTCAACAAATAACTTAAAGAAACTCCCCTTGCTTCCCATTCACAGATAGAACTCACATTTGCAGGTCCATCGTATACAACACTAGATTTTCTGCCAGGAATAGGACAATCAAAAACGCAACCGCATCACTCATTTATTTTCTCCGCATTTAAAAGAATAGAAGCTTCTTTTCCTAATCACGAACATAATTCTCCTGACCTCTCTAAAATGGAATAATAAAATAATGGTTATACTTTTTTCACTCCCAATTTGACTTAGACACTCCCCTTCACAATGTACTGATCATAGTATCCCTCGGTTTTTTCTCCTTTAGAATTTTATATTGGCAAAGACTCAAATGTGGGGTCCATTTAGGATTTATTTTATTTGTTTCAACTTTTTCTTCCACTTCCCTTTTTCGCCTTGGTGGTTTTGTTGATTAGGGAGGATGACGCCGCCTCCCGCGATCTGAGGATCAACGACGAGAAAAAATCAATCAATGCGGTAAAAGAATTGTATCGGTCATAGAACATATTGCTCTTGAATTATTCAATGATTATCGGAGATGAGAAGTTGTGTTCTTAACGTGAACGAGACCGTTCGTAGAATAATTATGTTGATTTAGTCTGTAATAATTATGTTGATTTAGTCTATAATACTTTCGTGATCTGATTTTATATATATATTATATGAGTAATCTCAAAGAGCTAATCAAAGTAATCAAATTCTCTCTTTGTTCGTACCGTCTAGTATAGTTGTTAATTTCTAGTAAATTCGAGCAATGAGATATTTGATCGAATTCATAAACATTCGAGCAAAAGTGGCTTCTCATTCGTAGTCTAAAGATCGTGAGTGGATATCCCATATCACTCCAATCAAGTAATTATGAAAGTCATTGAGGTATTCTAATTTCAAAAGGGTTTCATCATTCATCCAATTCTTGTTTGTTCGACATGAAATGAGTAGAATTGCTTCAAACAATTACTCCATAGATTCTCCTCCTTCATGGACTTGATTGTACATGTACTTAATCTATGCACTCTTGAAAACTTCCTCCGTTATCTTTGGAAACCGGATGACTTCGACAATTTCCCATCTCTATCATAACAAGTATACTACAGAAAAAAAAAAAACAAGAAAGAAGAAGAAGAAAGCATGACGGACAAAAAGTAGGGGTGAGCAGGTTGTAGGGTTGATCCATGTTCCGTCTAGAACCTATCCGTTGGTGTCCATAGAGGTTTTAGAGGAGGAAGATGAAGAAGTCTGCAATACGCTTCAACACAAGTGAGAACAAGAACAAGGAAAGTGGAAGAAAAAGAAGAAACAAAAAAAAATCAAAATGGGCCTCACATTGAGGGATAATATAGTCAGTACACTCGTGAAAGGGAGTGTTTAAATCATGCAAGGAGTGGAAATAGCGCAGCCCTAAAATAAATTCAAATCCCGGAAATATACCCCCGCATAATAATCTTTTCAATCCCAAAAAAAAAAAGAAAAGAAAGGAAAAACACAATCTTTAGCCCAACCGCGAATAAGAATTATTAATTTATTCGCCTTTTTCGCTAATTTGTTGAACGGAGAAATTAGGAGTACTTCTATGCATTTAAAATATGTTAATATGTGTTTCAAGCACGTGTGACCGGTTTCATTGGACCACCCGATCGATCCAATCCGATTCGGTTCCATGCACCACTAGCCCGATCTCTCGTTTTCAAAAACTGTGAATCGCTCCTATTGGTACTATTCTCGATTCTTGAGTGAGACCGGATCGGACCGAAAATCGATCACCAATACCGAATCGAAGACAAAGGCAAAGGTTTTAGGATAGAATTGATCTCAAGGCGATAGATTTAGAACTTTTATGGTACTTTTTCCATGTTTCGACCCACAAAACCCCTCAAAGTGGTACCACCACTACAAATTTATCATTAGTAAAAATTGCATCTAATTTCGCCGTAGGGAGAAATGTCATAAGATGATCTGGCGGGGCATTTCGGTATTTGCTAGGGTATGCTAATATGGAAATTTTTATGCATGACGACTTACTCGTCAATTTTTTCGATGGAGTACCCAAGTAAAATTGGGAAAACCTGAATCTAGGCCAATTGTCAATAATTTGTTAAGTCAAAATTTCATATTGTAAATTTGACTTCCACTTTTAGCTAATTGATAGACCAAGAAAACATGTAGGCTAACGTCTATAGAAACGCTTGTGCCTAATCCTTTTTTTTTCCGTTATGAAAATAATTATTTCCTAACATATTATTTAGAGAGGGCTACTAATCTCCAGCAAAGACATCTGTTGGGTGCCATTTTCTTGACTGTTTCCTCAAATAAAGTTTGGCAGTGCTTCGATAAGTCAATTATCAAAACGAAATTATCATGATATTCATGTTTTTTTTTATCGTTCCTCCTTGCTAAGTTCCTTTCATCAAAATGTTTAATTCAACGGCAGGTGAATCTCCTTTCTCCGGTCCCATTTTGAAGATACTATCGCATTATTTTTTTAATGAGAGAAGAGTTTGCGGATGAATTTATGATTGGCGATAAATTTCTACGCGAATATGTAATTCACTTCTCACGTTTTTTGTTTTCTGTTGAGATTATGAGGCGTATTAGTGCGGTTATCATAAAATTCCGAAGAAAATGTATGTTTATGGTCGCTATGGTTCAACCTTATATTCCCATTAAAGCGTTTATTCTTGGGTTCGATCTTATGTATGTTTATAATTGCAATTATCTATTCTACGCCGAAAAATGTGCAGTGTTTGGTGAGAATTGTAATTTGGGAGCACTCTCAAGCAGGGATATACTAGTTAAGACCGCAAAATGCCGTAGAAGCATGTTCAATGCATTTCGATAAGTACTTTATTAGAGAGTCGGCTCACCATGGGGGAAAAGAGCCTAACGATAACACAATGGATTTGGTTGTTCAGCCAAAATGAATTGCTAAAAAGTTCAAGACTGAATTAGCCAAAAAAATATTATTTAAAACTGAATTAGGACAATTGCAATAGGTTTATGCATTTTTTTTTGTAAATTTTTCCGCTTTTAGCTAATTCATAAATCGATAACATTAGGTATAAATAGATAACATTAAGGCAGAGCCTAGAGGATCAGCTGGAGAACCGGCCCATCTATTCAATCTTGGAGGCCCATTTAGTGGAGTCAACTTGAGATTTTTTTTTTCCAATTCGGGTCGGCCCAAGATTTTGCTCGAGAAGTTGCCCCAACCTTGCTTCACGCTTGTTAGATTTTTTTGTGGCATTTTCACAAAGGTTGAGTCATCCTTTTGGTTTAGTTCCTGAACGTTGTTAATACAACATAAATAACAAGAATAGTGTATCGCCTCGGGGAGTATTCGTATGGGCAGAAAGATTTGAAATGGAGTATAAGTTATTGGATGGAAAGTGAGAAAGAGAATGAACTTTATCGTAAGCCGATGGAGGATACAAAGGCAATCCTCCTATGAACTTGACTTACATATTCTCAGTGGAAATTACTTGACATTTTACTTGCCAAATGAAATGGGACTTCAAACAAAAGGACACAACTCTTCAAAAGGAGAAAAAGCAAAAGAAGAATAAAACTATGTTATTAAGGTTAAGATCACAAAAATCATAAATCAATACTACTTGCAAACATTTATCTCAAAATGTATTGCGACCCATAAAAACTCAAAATAAGACCATAATTCCAATTTGACTCTCCGTTGCAATCCTATCCAGTTTCATCGTTAAATGCCCTACGTGGCGGTTGACGAGGGGTATATTGCTTGTCGGTCGCACTAATGTGGTGATTTTTTGTGCATGATGACCATGTTGCCATTTTTCAAAGGAGGCCGCCCATGCAAAAATCGGGGCAGACTCAAATCTACCCAATTTGTTTCGCAGGGAACTCAAAATTGCGTATTTGAATTATAACTTCATATAAGCGATTGGTAGACCTATGAAAACTTGCTAGGCTTGGCGTCCTCAGGAAATCTTAACCATGTAAGCAAAAAATCTCTTCATATGACTAAAGTCTCCTTCTAATCTCCAACAAGTCAATTCCAATCGCTATGATGAGCCCAACAAGGGGACAATTGACATCAACCCCGACAAAAGCATATTACCCAAAAATGTGAAGAGACAGGACTCATATGTCTCTCTCCACAACCTCAAATTGAGTGTGCTTGCACTATAACGATGAGATAAGATCTATACTGTACTGCTTTTGACTCTCTTGGAAACGGCGATCGTGTGATTACCTTGCAAAGACGATCACAAATGAGGTAAGAACCTCTCGTTTTTTCTCTTACTTTTATTGGACAATCCACTTTCAAATGTTCGGTATCAAGAACCTGTTGGATCAGATAAGACTCGATTTGGGGTGTATTGTATGCATATGAGATTGTTTACATTCGATGATATGGCGAATCGAGTTCATATTGCGTGTCCGATTCATAAATATGTCCATCCGGCAATCCGTAGATAAATAGTCGATAAGAATTTCTTAATCACAGGAAACATTTGAGAATACCCTTTTGCATTTGGTGATGGTTGAAGTGTGATGTCCAAAAAGTCCTAAGCCTATTACACCTTTGTCAATTCAGTCCCAAAACTTTTAAGTTTACCAATTAAGTCCTAAACATTTTCACTTTTTGCCAATTTAATCCATCGGCCAATTTTTGCCTGAAATTGCTAACATGGGCCACCCACTCTAATATGGATAATTTTTAATAATATTTTAATATTTTTTTTTGAAATTTTTATTATATTTCTATTTTCTTTTTCCTTGTTTCATTTTATTGGTTTTTTGTCTCAATGGCCGGCGAGGGTGGACAGCGATCCTCACCTAGCCTCTCCTAGATCCTTATCGGCCGCTGAGAAAAACAAATCAAAAAAGAAAAATCAAAGGAAAAAAATGGAAAAAAGGTATATAATAAAAAATTCCACTAGAAGCATTAAAGTATTAGTAAAAAAATGTCTATGTCCGCATTAACTATGCCATGTAAGATAGTCATCGTCTTCGTCGGTGATTTCTTGCTAAAATTGATTGAATGGACTCAATTGAAAGAAAAAGTGAAATGATTTATGACTCAATTGACAAATTTTAAAAATTTAAGATTGGGTTGGCAAAAATGCAATATGTTTTGGGCTTTTTAGATAATTTTTTTGCCATGTCAATCCCCGGTTGAAACGTTTCATTAGACCCCAAAAGGGCCAAAGATAATGATTTATCTTCCTTTAAGAATGATCTCCACATATTTTTGTCATGTGTGGAAACATGAGGTAAAGCTTCTTTATGATGTCTGTTTATCTTCCTTTCGAAAATTCGATGGCTATTGTAGAGCATGTCAAATTCTAGAAAGGGTAATGTGTAATTTTTCAAAATTCGAAGGCTCTCAATAAGTAAGGATGTTATAATTGAAGGGATTTTGAGTTCATTCGAATTCATTAAGTACTCAAAACTCCTCTAATCTGTCCACTAAGCTTTCTGACTTATCCCCTTACATCCCACATTGAAAAGTCCGTTGTTGTATGACATCCAAGACATGTATGACCCCTTGTGAATTTAGTGTATAATTAGAGTTTAGTTCATATCACGCGATCACGTCTCTCAGAATTTTTACAAATAATTTCTTAAAGGCGGCCGCCGCCCAACTTCTTTTGAAGCATACTCGCTGTGGGATCTCTCCTCCCGTTCCCTCTTTGTTTCTCTATTTCTTTAGCTTCTAGGCTTTTTCGTTGACTTCTTAGACAACACTGCCGACATCCTCCATGAAAGTGAGCTCTGAAGATCCAAGTGCGAGTGCCTCGTAAGAATATGCTATCTTCGAATCTACTTGCTCGTTCTAATTCCGAGTGCTCGTTCCGGATAATCGGGTGCTCCACAAGTCTTCGAGGCTCCTTTCCTGCTGTTTTCATTCTTCACCCTAACTGAAAGTAATTTTATAATTAACCGGTATTTCTTTTTGTAGTTTTGATCTTTTGATCTAGAGCTATATCTAGATTTGTGTGCTTTTCTATCCTGGTCATATAGATTTGGCTTGTACAATGCGTTTTTTGTGTTCTTTCAAAGCTTAATTATATCCTCACAAGTTTAATGAAGATATAGTCAACGTTCTAGAGACTTGAAACTTGTGAATCACGCACATTGTGAACATCGACAGCTACATGTGAATGCTCTTGGACAAAGTAAGGCAAGATTGAGAGAAAATAAAAAGAAAAAGAAAAAGAAAAAACACACCCGTTGAGCAATCCTTTAGGATATCCAACTTTGTCTTTCTTAATGCATCTTTTATTGTATCATTTTGTCTTAATTTACTAAATCTACCTAAACTAGTATCTTATACTGAAAAGTTTCAAAATTGAAGTCGGACTTCCAAAACTTAATTACATCCTAGAAATTCTACGAAAGATACAATAGAAGTTCTTGAGACCTGAAACTTGTGATTCACTCACGTTGTGCAAGTTGACAACTTCATGTGAACGCCCTTGAACAAAGTTAAGGCCAGAAGAAAGTAACTCCCACTAAGCAATTCTTTAGCATAGATAACTTTGTCTATCCTAAAGCATCTATTACCGCTGAACATATTATTTTGTCCCAATTTACTAGATCTGGTCGATTTTTTTTATCTAATTCCAATACGAATTGAAATCGACGTCGGATTCCCAAAACTATATCCTAAGAATTTGACCAAAGTTTTCTAACCGACGTTCTAGAGAAGGGAAACAGGAAACTTTGTGAATCATGCTGTCCTTTGTTTGCTTCCTCATGTCGATGGTTACATGTGAATGCTCTATGAACAAAGTAAGGCGCTTGAGGCTTTTCTTCGTATAAGGAAGCAAACAAAGGACTTGCTTTTTATGCACTTTGATGCAGAAAATGGTAAAAGGAGATCTTATACGTCATCCCCAATACGTCACCAATTATTCGTCATCTAGAGATAATTTTCTTAGGAAGCAATCAACTGATCAATGGGCTCATCAATGGCTTAAACAATTTATCACTACCCGAGAAAATTATACTTTTCGTCCCTATATTTTCACATTTTTCTTAACCAACTTTTAACATGTCTAATCAAGTCCTACTACTTTCACAAATTTTCATATGAATTCCCCTGAACCACTAAATCCGTCCAAATATAATTGACAGAACCGTCGGATGACACCAAAGCACGATGCAAATAAAATAGGGCAAATTCCTATGTGAACGTGTGGAAAATTTTCCACACGTTCACATGGGAATTTGCCCTTATATATGTGTACATGAGACCACAAGTTCTCTCCACCTGCCGTGCCGCCAACAGGGGTCTGCCATGTGGTGATCATACTCTCTCCTCTCTCTCTCTCATTGGTCTCTGAGAACCACCTGCCGTCAAGAGGGCTCCGTGATGTGCTGATCATAAGCTTTGTCATTTTGCTTAGAACTTATCTGGAAATTTCTTTCTTAATTTCAGACAGTCCATTCTCACCAAACACATCATAGAATAGTATATATTATATACATCTCAGTCTTTTCAAAATTAGATTTTCCAATCACAACATACGAGATTCCGTATGACATCTTTCTCCCATCTAGTCAACTAATCGCGAGGCCAAGCTAAAGACATTATACCTGGAGTTAATGGTCAATGAAGGTCCCCCTTGGTCCCAAAGAAAAAGCAAAATCTGCATAAGAATAATCATGGTATTACCTTTACCTTTTCCCGCTTTGTGGTTTCTGTACTGTGAAAACAAACTCCAACAGGGAATGGAATCAGACAACGTCATATGCCCTCAGATTTCTCGGCAACATATGCTGCTCTGATCTTGTTATTCAGTAATTCAAGGGCGAGGGTTCGATGGAATGCAAGCCTGGATCATCCAGACCCGAGCGCAAAACGACAGAGAGAAACAGGAGAAATCAGATGAAGGCCCTCCTCTCCAAGCTCCACTCGCTTGTTCCTCCACAGAGTCCTCCTAGGGTTTCTCTCTCTCTCTCTCTCTCTCAAAACTGAATTTTTCCCTTTCATGGTTTTTAGAGTTATATGGCGTACAAAATACCATTATTGATTTCAAGGTTCTGTTTCCCAGATGGTATGTTTAGGTTTAGCCATTGAGGAAATAATCGTGCCTTTTTCCCCCAATTTTGTCGAAAATGAGTAAAGAACAAAACTAGATTCTCCTAAACACAAGGAACCCATCTAGGGTTTTTTTCTGTTTCTCCTTTGGTCAAACTTCTAGTTGAACTCAAGCGTTTGGTGATGAGCCCTCATTTGAGGTTGACGAAAAATGTCTAGCATGGTATGGATTGTCGAGTGGTAGTCAGAGTTGAGCAGAATTTCAAGAAAATCAATTAATAGATTCGGGTTCTGTCTCGATGGAAGTTCTTCAAAGGGCTCAGTATGAGGTTCATCAAATATGTATGTCACAGATTTTGTGGATGAGGGCAAGTCTAGATAGTATGTTCTTGAGTTTGAAGTCTCTGAATTTTTGTAAAAGCATATTTTTCAATGCATTTTGATCAAGATTGAGTTGACAATTGTCCTTCCTTACTTATGTTTCGGTTGTAGAAATCAACGTCGGCAATGACCGATCAATTAGGTGAAGCGGCAAATTACATAAAGAACTTACAAGTGAAGGTGGAGAAAATGAGGGAGCAGAAAGAGAGGTTGTTAGAAATAGAGAAGATCAACACAACCATGAACAATGTACCAATGATAAGATTCAAGCGGCCAGAGATCATAATTTCGAACACCGGGTCAATCCTGGAGGTTGTTCTTGTTACTGGATTGGATGGCCATTTCATGTTCAACGAGACTGTTCGTGTGATTCATGAAGAAGGAGCCGATATCGCTAATGCCAATTTCTCTAACGTTGGTGAGGCAATGCTTCACACCATTCACGCCAAGGTAAGAATTTGTTTATATTTTGAGCCCAAAATGGTTGGAAGTTATACAGTTAGAACAAAAAGTTCACTACAAAACCTAGAATTTTGCAGCTCATACCTACGGTGTGTTTATTCATAAAAAACTTAATGGTGAAGGACATGATTTTACCCAAAATTCGTTTCAGGGAAAGCGATTGATTTTCCCTTATTTGATTGTGAAATGAGAGGGAAAAACTCAAAGAAGTGGTAGTAGGAAAGAGAGAGAGAGAGAGGCGCTCGCCTATGTTGCATTGGCAGCACCACAATGGGGTCTCTTTGGGGAAAATGAGTTCCCATTTCATGGGAGGGGAATTCATCCTTCAAAGTCTTAGCATGCCAGTTTTGGTCCATGAAAAAAAAAAACATTTTCTGTAGACCCTATTCATGTTTTACTATACAAATATGTGAAAAGTCTAAAAACAGTTTCCTGAAAATGGTTTTACTCCAAACAAAGACACTCCTAGAGATCACACATGAAATTAGTTAATGGAGCGAGGTGACGAAATTCTGTTAGGCATTCGATTATTATCCACTTGTTTTAAATACGACGAGGATGCCAACTCACTCAGGTAATATAATCACGTTGATCATGAAATTTCTTGTTATCTTGTGGATTACATAAGATGGTAGTCGGAACCTTGGTAGTTGACCCAAAGATGAACTTGTTTGCACTTGATGTTGTGGGAATCGAACACGTGTTGCCTGTTCGAGCACAACTACTTCGCTTGTTTAAAATACTTGCATGCAATTTATAGATCGATTCAGGTAAACGGGTTTTAATAAGCCTAGCATTGACATTAAAGCTTCAATGACTTTTGATTTATAACGTGAAGAGCTTGACGAAAATTCCAGGCCAAGGTTTGCAGGAGATGCTTTCATTTCCTCCTTTATGTGGTTCTTTCAGCCATTTGAATTGGTTGGTTCTTCAGTGTTCTTTCTAAGTTGAGTGACTTTAGGTTGGAGATGGCGATTCTTCAGATGAGAGGATATCTGAAAGGCTACGGAAGATGGTCAATGATATGCTAATGGAGTTTCATCCTGAGTCTAGTGCTGGTTGAATGTTGTAGAACTATTGAATCTTCAGAGGATTGTGATTCTTGTTCTTATGAATAGGTAACTATGTACTTAACTCCGAGGAGCTTCCAAAATGAATTTTTAAAGCCCTGAACAAGCTAGCTCTTTAACTTTTTCAATGCTTTTCATTTGTTACCTGACATAGTACCATGTTATTACCATCGTCTTGTGCTCTCAGACTCTCTCCATGCAATTTCCTTGCTAGCTGACGTCATAAAATAACCCAAAATGATATGTTGAATTTGGATATAAGAAGTTGCTATTATTAATGGCAATATAAGAAAGAGTAAGATATGAAAATGATAGAATCAGGGTTGATCGTAGTTGTACAAATTTTTTTTTTTCAATAGTGTGCAAAAATTAGATGGGCCTGAGCCTACCTAACTTTAGAACCTGTCTCTCTCTTTCCACTTAGCCCAATCCATCGCCATTATTATTGGAGTCAAGTCACAATCGCTTGAATAATTTGAAACAAATAAAAACTGACTTTAGATTCCCAAAGCCTAATTATATCGCAGAAAATTTTACAAAAAAAAAAAAAAAAAGTAGACGTTCTAGAGACTTGAAAACTCGTGAATCATGCACATTATGCATGTCGACAAATAGCGTGTGAATGCTCTTGGACAAAGTACGGAGCGAAGAAAATAACACCAGTTGAGCAATTTTTTAGGTTATCCAACTTTGTCGGTCCTAAAGCATCTATTGCCACTTTAATATATCAATTTTTTTTGGCTAATGTACTAAGGGTATGTTTTTTTTTTTTTGAAAAAAAAATGAATGATTTGAGAAATATTCTTTAAAAATAATGGCCAATATCACTTGGAAAACGAATAAACGAAAATATTTTCGACATACATGAAATGTTTAGACTTATATTGTTGTCGATAATTGAAATTCGATTGAGCGATACAAACGACTTTTCTTTTAAGAAAAAAAGTATTTTCAAAATCACTCATTTTGCTTGAAATAAACGGAACCTAAATCTGTTTGAGTTCACATCTAATCATTCATAAAACCTTATTATATCCCAGCAATTTGACAAAACATATTGTTGATGATTACATGTGAACGCTCTTGGAGAAAGCAGGGAGTTTGAGACTTTTCTTAGTGGGACGAAGCAAACAAAAGGCCTCGTGATTTCTCTTGGCTTTTAGGGTCCACTTATGCACTTCAATGCAGAAAATGGTGAAAGGAGATCTAGTGGGATGTCATCCATAATACGTCACCAATTATTCGTCATATAGCTTAAATAATATATTATCTTATCAAAACATTATCCTTTTTGTTCCTATACTTTTGATTTTTCTAATGAAACCCTCCTACTCTCACAAATTTTCTAATCAAGTCCCCCATACACTAAATTCAACCAAACTCCAGTTGAAGTAACCGTCAGACGACGCCAAAGTACAATACGAATGGAATACGCATATCCCCATGGGGACATGTGTGGAAAAATTGAGCTGATGGAGATGACTTTCAAATATGATATGCATAAAATTTAGCCAATGTGGAAGCCCAAGCGGACCTCCACATTAGAAAAGCCTTGTTCACGTCATACTGTAATGGCATCCGATGGCCATGTCAGTTGGATTTTGTGTCGAATGGGCTTAATTAAAAATTTTGTGGAAGTAGAAAGACTTAATTAGACAAACTAAAAGTAAAAGGAGTTGATTAGAAAAGGATTAATACCATGAAAAACCCCAAACTAGTACACCTATGATAAATTTATCCAAAGTTATTTCTTTTACCACAAAAAATTTCAAACTGGTACACTTGCGACAAATTTATCTCAAACTATTTTTTGACCACCAAAAACCCTAAACTGGTACATTTGTAACAAATTTACCCCAAATTAATTTTTTTTACCACAAAAAATTCAAAACTAGTACACATGTGACAAATTTACCCTTTGTTAGTTTCCATTAAATTGAGTTAATATCACGTAAATTCTCAAATTGATACACATATAACAAATAGAGGGTAACGTATACACCCGACAATTGTCACATGTCATCCAACTCAAAGATTTGACGGTGAAATTTAACGGAAACTAACGGAGGGTAAATTTGTTACGAGATATACCAGTTTGGGGTAAATTTGTCACCGATGTATTAATTTGGGGTTTTTATGGTTAAAAAATAGTTTGGGATAAATTTGTAACAGTGTACCAGGTTTAGAGTTTTTTAGTGATATTAACCCATTAGAAAAATGCGTGAAAATATAGCAAGAAAAATAAAATAAAATTCAAATGTTAATAAATAAAAAGTATCAGCACTAGGATGATGAGTCTTCATGATGATAATAGCTAGACGCCTAGCATTTTTCTTGACCGTTGGTCAATAGAGAACTTCAGATTTTAAAAAAGTCTTAATCAGGCCTCGAGCTCGTCAGACATTCGAAATCCGATGTGGCTCTCATGAAGAATATTTGATCATTTGCCATGTTCCAAAATGCTTGATATAAAGGCCTCGTTCTCTTCATTTCAATTCAATATAAGTCTATGTTTCATTTTTTTATTTAAACCGTAGAAGAACAAAAGCAAGGTTTTGCAAGGATAAAGATATCGACCTAATTAACTTAATTTTTACTATAACTTGAATTATAAGGGACAATCTTGCAGGTAATCAATGTCAAGATAGCCGGTTATGTGGACTAAATTGTGATTAGTGCTTAAATGTGATGATATTGCATTTTGCTTTTGTTAACTACGAATTGTGTGTTCTTAGAATTATGGTTTTTATTAGGTCTATTGTCGATTTAAAATGTTAGTTACGAGTTCACTATTGAATAGTTGATATGTGGAAGAATTGGATTACAAATTAACTCTGTTACCACATGTCATTCATCGAGCGATGAACTTTTTTTACATCAACGGCGAAGGTAATAATAATCTTGATTTTTGCCCATATCTAGTTGTAACCCCGTTAACGATTAATCCGCCAAATAATTGGTTTGTGAGATGGCAGCGTAAGTTTCTGGATACTTAGGATTGACATAAGTTTCTAATCTCCAATTGATTTTCACTTCAACAATTTTCAGCGGTAATTGACCGGAAAGATTATATTGTAATTTTGCATAAAGATCTAGGACAACATCAACCCAATTGAAAATCTTTTGACTAAATCGACATAAGCACAATAAATTTATGACTGATTTGCTAATTAATCACACAGTGATTAGTAGACCAATCAGTATAATCAGCCCAACTAGGGTAAAATTGACAACAAGAGTGAGAAAAGTATATTACCGAAGATAGAATGTCTCTCTCCACAACCTCAATTGAGAGCGATTGCTCTATGTCAATGAGGGAAGAGCCACACTGCACAACTTTTGACTCTTTTGGTACTGGTGAGTGGTGATTATGGAAATTCCCTTGTGAAGACAGTAACAATGAGAGGGGAACTCTTTTTTCTTACTTTTATGAGACAAGTCATTTCAATTGGCCGCTATCAATAACCTCTTCGATCCGGATAAGACATGAGGTGCAGTGAAATTTTTTTTTTTTTGGGGGTCAAAAGCAGTGAATTGTTTACATATGGGATTTCCTTACGTTTATAACTTTGAGTGTCATAATTTTTTAAACAAAAATATTTGTCACAAGTGTTACAAATATTAATGTTATCTCGAATGTTTCGGCAATCAAATGATCGATTGAAAAGTTGTGCTTCAAAATGGATGGTTTTTTAAAATTATAGTATTGAGGTGATCGATTGAAAAATTATAACATTAAAGTAAGCGACGTGGAAAGTTATCACTCTTATGGTATTCTTATCCCAAATGACTGTAAAACAATTTGATATAGCCAAAATAGATTGTGTATATTTGAGCGCCTAGAGTTACGAAAATGGGTAGGCCCCACCATTTTTTCTTTTTTCTTTCTTTGAGATGGACATAATTAAATTGATCTTTATGTTTTGTACCAGACATTCTAATCTTCACATGTTGCTTGTTTGTGGTTTACATGCTAACCAAATTTAGCATGTCTCTGCGTAATTTGAGTTTACTTCTCATTGCGTGACTTACGTAGTTCGGAATTTCTAAGGATCTATGGCTTAAAGCTAAGCTTGTCCCGTAAGAGGGAATCTTGGGTCCACTGCTAAGTGAGCAAATATTATGTATAAATCACTGAAAATATCGTTTTCTTCCTCAATTTACTAAAATTTGATTGAATTTTTATCTAATTAAGAAACGAATTGAAAATTTGACATTGGATATCAACAACTCAATCCAACATACAAATGGGCATTTGTGCCATAAGGCTGTATATTTTAAATGTTTTACCAAAGATGTTGTCTACGTTCTAGAGACTTGATAACTTGTGAACCGCGCACATTATGCAGGTCGATGACTACATGTGAAAGCTCTTGGGAGAAAGTGAGGCGTATAAAGGCTTTCTTTGCTGGAGGAAGCAAAACTCGCCATTGCGTGCGCTTTAATGCTGAAAACTCATCGAAGGAGACGTCATCCGTAATACGTCACCAATTATTTGTCCAAAGCCACGCCTTGCACGAGCTTGTAGATCGAAATCTTGGGCTTGATACAGACTATAGGACTAGAAAAATGATTAGTGCGGTGGCGGCAGGGCCATGACATGAGACCATCCACGATAGAGGTATGGGAAACACTAAAGGACATACAAAACCGCGGCCACGACATGGGTCATAGTATGGCGTCATCCGACGACAATGTCGGCCGAATTGGCAGGATTTTAGTGTCGAAGGACCTGATTTTTGGATTCGCAACAAATTATTTTGATAAGACATGCGTTTCATTTGTGAGATTGAGAGTATTCTATGAGGAATTATGAAGATTAAACACTAATTATTGATTGCAATTGAGGACTATGAGAAACCAAGAGTGTTTATATAACTTGAGTATGGTTGTAATCTCTATTGCATTGCTTGAATTATAGCGGAATCTTGTGCTGTTCTCCCATGGACTAGGTTATTTAATTTTGTTCTATCTATTATTGTATTTGAACGGTTGGTGTTCGCTACGAACTCGACTATTTCTTCTTCCTTTTTGTCTATTCTACTCTCTCTCTCTCTCTCGACTTTCACTCAGTCTCTTTAGAAAATGTGAGAGTCAAATCCCACGACCGATACTAAGTGTCCCCCCCCCACTCAATTCCCTTAACATAGGGTCACGTGCCGAGTGGGTACGATGTGACTATTGAAATGTTGACTTATTGTTATCTTCACCTATCGCCAATCGTAGTCCACCGTGTGGTGATCATACTTGAAAAATGATTGCATGACAGTCACACTATGCATCATAGTGTGACCGTGTGACACTTACCACCAAAAACTTTCACAACTTTTTTTTTTTAATGTCATGTGCTAGCCACATATTCTTTTGTGGCCGACATTGGACCATCCACCCTCGAAATGATGGTGGACGGTTAGCCTAGCAAGGCTCATCATACTTTTGAAAGATTATTGGCTTTGGCCTTTTCCTTAATACTTATTTGGTAGTTTTTTTAACTCGACCTATCCATTCTCACCAAAAAATCATAAAATAATACATTTTATATACATAGTCTTATTTAGACTTCTTGGTATGACAGATTGATGGAGAGATATCGAGAAAAAAGAACGACCTACATATGGTGTTTATTGATCTCGAGAAAGCATATGATAGGGTTCCAAGAAAGGTTTTGTGGTGGGTTCTTGAGAAGAAAAAAGTACCTTCAAATTATGTAGAAGCAATCAAGGATATGTATGATGGTGTTACTACATGCGTGAAGGCTTGTAATAGTGTATCAAGTTATTTCCCAATCACGGTAGGCTTACATCAAGGGTCTATTTTGAGTCCTTATTTTTTTGTCCTAGTTATGGATGAGCTAACAAAAGATATCCAAGATGAGGTGCCGTGGTGTATACTATGCACGAGATGATATTATGCTTATTGATGAGACAAGGACTGGGGTTGAAGCTAAATTAGAACTATGAAGAAGCACGTTGGAGTCCAAAAGATTCACGTTAAATCGAAGTAAGGCCGAATACATGAAGTGTGAATTCGACACGGCACGAGGAGGAGATGAGTATGCTCGGACAGGATGTACCCAAGAAAGATGCTTTTAGATATCTCGGGATCAATATTACAAAAGGGGCAAGAGATTGATGAGAATGTAAGCCATAGAATCGGAGCGAGGTTGGATGAAATGGCGCAATGCTTCATGGTTCTTGTGTGATCGCAAAATCCTTCTTAAGTTAAAAGGAAAATTTTATAGAATAACAATAAGACCTACAATGCTATATGAAGCTAAATGTTGGCCGAAGACATAGGCAACACGACCATAAAATGAGAGTAGCGGAAATGAGGATGTTAAGATGGATGTGTGGTCATACAAGGATAGATAAGATAAGAAATGAAGATATTCAAAGAAAAGTTGAAGTAATACCAGTGGCAAATAAGATGGGAGAACATAGATTGAGATAGTTTGGGCATATTCTTCGAAGATTCCTAGATGCTCCGGTAAGAAGAGAAGTCCGTTACCAAGAGCATAACATAAAGAAAGGAAAAGGCCGGCCGAAACTTACTTGGGGAAAAGTAGTAAAACAAGATTTAATGGAGTGTGAGATAGATTAGCGTACGGTTTGCCTTAGGATGGAATGGAGAAAAGCAATTAGAATTGTGGAGGAAAGCAATTCCTATGTTTCAAACTGTCCTTTCTAGTCTTTTTTTTCATATATATTTTTATTTTTATATATATATTTTTAGTTAAATATTTCTTTTCCTCGATGGATTTTGCTTTTATTTTATTTATTTTTGGGTTCATCGACCGCCGATCTCAACTAGTTTGAGATAAAGGTATTATTGATGTTGATGTTGAGTCTTATTCGGATTAAAATTTTCAATGACAACTTATGAGTAGACTTGTCAAAATAGATCATAAACCCATATCTTGACCCATATCTAATGGACTAAGTTGTTATATGGCTTAGTTATATTCAATAAACATAATATGTGTGTTGAATGGAGTTTACAACTTATCTAGACTTAATTTACCCCTATGACTCTCTCGTTCTCACTCGATCTCGGGTTTACTCATTCCGCACTCTCACCTTAAGTTTAGTTGGATATGCGTTACAAAATTTGCATTATAAAAAATTAGTCATAAACAATTTAAATGGATATATTTGAGTAAACCGTTTATGTGGCGATCCAAATTCGATTTAATTCACCTGTTTAACAAGTCTATTTATGAGATTACATACCTTATCTTTACCCCATCCTGTCAAATAATAGCAAGACCAAGCAAAAAGTCTTGCTTTTCTAGAAGAAGCGGCTGTCTTTGTTCACACACTGTTCAACTGAATTATTTATTTGGAATTGGTAGTCAAAGAAGGTCCACGTTGGTCCCATAGAAAAGCTCAAAATTGCCACCTAACGATTAGAATCCTTCATAGACAGTAGCATATGCAAAATCATATATTGGCTTTACCCTTTTTTTTTCCGCTTCGTGGTTTCAGTATGGTGAAAGACTTCCAACAAGGGATGGAATCAAACACACTATCTACACTCAGATTTCTCACTGACATTTGGTGCTCTGATCTTGGGATTCAGGAATTCCAAGCCGAGGGTTTGATGGAGAGAGAGCCTAGATCATCCAGACCAGACCGCAAAACGATAGAGAGAAACAGGAGAAATCAAATGAAGGCCCTCTTCTCCAAGCTCCACTCCCTTGTTCCTCCACTGAGTCCTCCTAGGGTTTCTCTCTCTCTCTCTCTCTCTCTCTCTCTCTCTCTCTCCCCTTCTATATTTTTCTCATGGTTTTTAGCTATATTACGTAGAAAACACCAAGTACTTCCTTTTCGTCCTTGAGAATGGGATTAGTTTATGATTTTATTTTCTTCAAGGTGCTGGTTCTAATGCTGATTGGAGTTAACTATTGGGAACCTCTTGTTTTTCTGCTACTTATCTTAGCTAGAAGCATGGAAAATATCAAGGAATGGCTAGCCCGATAATTTAATAAGTCCTATCGGTTATTTTTTACCACACGATCTCTCAATCAATGAGTGCTTTATGCAAAAAATATCTATGAGTTGTTAGCCTAACAATCGACAATATTGTCAATTATTTCGAGCACACGATTACTCAATCAATGAATACTTTATGCAAATCACACGATGATAGTGTGTAGATCTAGAGTTGAGATTGTACGATGCGAAAGCATTTTCTAAAATATCATTTCTCCATTTCAAGATGTTCAGTTTCCCGGATGGTATTTGTAGCCTTTCTTAATCCTATCAAGGCTATCATGCCTTTTTTCTTTTCCTCTTTTTTTTATTTGTAGAAAATGAATAACGAAGAGAATCAAATTCCCCTAAACACAAGGAACCTATCTAGGGTTCTTCCTGTTACCATTAGAAATCACACACCAATTTCCAAATAATAATCTAAGCAAACAATTCACACTAGCAAAATATAATAATAAAAGAACATAATTAGAAAAACACATTAGAGAATTAGTTATCGAAGTTCATCCAAACTTGTGTTACGTCTCCGCGCAGAGGCACTCTGCAAATTCACTAGTTTTCAAGAAAAGTAGAAATACAATCGATGCTCTTCTCACAAGATCGGAGCAAAAAGAATCGAAAACCTTCAAGAATGCCGTTATGGTCTCTCTTTTTCTTTTTCTCTCTATTCGCTACTTTGCACTTCTATCTTTTTCTGCTCCTGTGACGGTTATTACATTTACATCGCTAATATAAGACGTACAGCTTTTAACCTAGGAGCACAAAAGGGCAAAAGATAAAAAATCCCTTAATAAAACATTTTGGCTTTACATGCCAACAATCTTCCACTTGAACACAAATATATCTGATGCACCAAACAACTTTGCATCCATCCTCTTCAAAAACTAGTAAGTGAAACTTGTGCCTCTGCGATACTCCTCATCAATTATCATGGAGCAATGCCAATAGTAGTAGTACATAAAGTATGCTTCTCTTTGTTTACTACCTTGGTAAACATGTCACCTGAATTCTTCAAGCCATCAATCTTCTATAGCTTTAACTCATTATCTTTCAATGCTAACCTAATGAAGTGATAACTTTTTTGATATGTCTAGTCCTAGTGATAAGCTGCATTCTATGCTAAGTGCACTTGCACTTTGACTATCACTCCATAGTGTGCTCACCGGCTACTTTCGATGTAGCTCCTCCAAGTAATCTTGTAACCACATGATTTTCTTAGAGGCTTTCATGATCGCCACGTACTTTGCTTCTATCGGGGATAGAGCCACTACTTTCTGTAGTTGAGATACCCAACTCATTGCTTTGTACCAAAGAATTGTAAAAACATATCCAGTAGTACTCTTATTACTATCTCGATCACTTGAGTGAATCAACATCCACATAACCCCGCAATTCTAAAGATGTACCTCCATAACAAAGAGAATAATTTGACGTACCCGTTAGATATTTCAATATCCATTTTACCGCATTCAATGCTCTTTACCCGGATTCCGCAAATATCGACTCACAATTTCCGATTACTGTGTAATGTCCGGTCTCGTGCTCACCATAGCATATATCAAACTTCCCATTATTGATGCATGTGGAACTACCACCATCTCATCTTTCAAAGCTTAAGTATTCGACACATATCTTTGGAAAGTTTGAAGTGACTCGCTAGGAGGAGTCGCAACCAGCTTTACTTTATCCATGTTGAATCTCTCCAATACCTTGTTCATATAAACTTCATGTGACAACCATAATTTCCTATTTTTTCCTGTCCCCGATGATTTTCATTCCTAAAATCTTCTTGGCCTCTCCCAAGTCTTTCATAGCAAATGCGACGCTAACATCTTCTTTATTTCTGCGAATCTCTTCATATTAAAAGTAGCCACTAGCATGTCATCAACATATAAAGAAAGATATACAATATTACCATTGCTATACTTTCAAAAATAAACACAATGATCAGCCTCACAGTTTGCAAACCTTTTTTCTTCCATAAAACCATCAAACTTTAAGTACCATTGTCGCGGAGCTTGCTTCGGGTGATACAAGCTTCTTTTCAAGCTACACACAATGTGTTCTTTACCTTTGACCTCAAAACCTTCAAGTTGCACCATGTATAATTCTTCATCTTAATCACCATGCAAAAATGCTATTTTTACATCTAACTACTTGATATGAAGATCATCCACTATAACTATACTCGGTAAAACTCGATTGATGTCATTTTCACTCTTTGGTGAAAATATCTCGGAGTAGTCAATCCCTTCTTTTTGAGAAAAACCCTTTTACTACAAGTCTCACCTTGTATCCGATACTACCATCAGCTTTGTTTTTTTTTATCATATACACCCACTTATTTAACAAGGACTTTTTAGTAGTGGACAATTCGATCAACTCTCAAGTTTTGTTCGGAAGTAACGAGCTCATTTCATCTTTCATAGCACGCTCCCAATGAATGTGAGATGTGTCTTTCTTTGCTTCATCATACGTCTCCGGCTCTCCAAATATTAGATAAGGCTTAGAACGAATTACCTTTGGCTTTCTCACACATGTAGATCTCCTCAAAACATATACTTCGGGGTCATTAGCCTATTCTTGATCCTTTGCATTCCTCTTGAACTACTTGCTTATTGATAATATGTTCATCTTAAACCTCCCCTTTAGGTGTACGCCGATCTGCTAGAATCATCTTCACGGGAATTGTGTCCAACTCAACATATTATGGTTCTACTGCCGTCTCACACTTTGTCCGACAATCTTTGTACATCTTTTCTTCATAGAACACCATATTCCATTATGCGAACGACTTTGTTATTCTCATAATTCCAAAGCCTATATCCATATTCATCGTCGCCATATCCAATAAAGACACCTCCGGGACTTAGCATCAAGTTTCTTCTTCCTGTCCTCTCTATCAATCAAACATATGCAATACAAGAACAAAAAATTAGATATGAATAATTAACCTTTTTACCTGACTATTGCTCTTGCGGTATTTCTCCATCCAGCGCATTAAATGGACTCCTGTTAATCAAATATACAGCTACATCAACTATAGCAGCTCATAAGTGTAATGGGAAACCCGTGTGTAGTCTCATGCATCTTTTACGCTTCAAAATAGTCTTGTTCATCCTCTCAACTATCTGTTCTCTTGAGGAGTTCTAGGAACAATCTTCAACCCATGTATGCCTTCTCGGCTAAAATATTCGCAAATTCATTGCTCGTGGTATTCACCACCATTATCGGACTTTAGATCTTTTAATCTAATAGTTTGTTTCTTTTTCTACCATGGCCTTCCATATTTTGAAAATCCCGAATACTTCGATTTTTCTCTAAGAGCATAGACCCAAGTCTTTTTTGTCGTATCATCAATGAAAATGACAAAATACCTCTTACCACTATAAGAGAGTTCTTGAGCTGGCCCCCACACATCCGTATGGATCAACTCTAGCTTTTGGCCTTTATTCTGTCTCCCATTCAATAAAAAACTAACCACTTTTTGTTTTTCATAAATATAACTCTCACAGAAATCTAACTCAACTTTCCGCAAACTTGAAAGTAACTTTTTTGAGTGTAACTGTTTTACACCATTTTCACCGAGATGTCCTAAATGATAATGCCAAAGAGTATGTAAATTACCTATAGCCATTATAGTTGCTTCCATATGATTGATATTGTCTCCCTAGAGAATGTAAAATATACTTGTACGCTTTCCCTTTATTGCTACTCTTGCCCCAAAGGTTATCTTCCACTCTTCGCATCCAAAAGTTGTTACCATGCCTTCTTGATCAAGTTTACAAATCGAAATCACATTTTTCTTCAACTCGGGAGTATGTTTGGTTTTGCGCAAAATTAGATGTCCACCACCTAAGATGTTCACAATTACAGTTCCTTTTCTTACAATTGGACACATGTGGTTGTTTCCCACAACCACTTGTCCAAAATCTCCACTGTCATAATTAGCAAATATATCTCTTTGCGAGGTGCAATGAAAAGAAGCACCGAGAGTCAATAAACCACTTATCTGTTGTCAAGTGAAACCCTATAGACAAACACAAGTTCTCTAGCAAAGGCTCATCGCTTACCACGTTAGCTCCTTGATTCTTATCTCATCGCTTCTTTTTGTAGGCTTCACATTGAAATCTACCGTGTCCCGTCCGGTGCCAAAACCAGCACTCATCTTTTGCAACCTCTCTCTTCCCCCTTGATTGTGACCCTCTGCGCCCACTAAATTTTTCTATGCTTTTACTTCTCCCGCGGTTCTCCACAGCTAGTGCCGTTAAAGATGCAGATGCCAAAAACTTATGTCCACCTAAGACTTTCCTTCATATCTCTTCATCCATGATATTGCTCACAACATCATCTAGAGTCAAATCATCTTTCATGGTGCTCGAAATTCCTCTGCACCGCGGTGTTGCAACTTTTCGAAAGAGAACATAAAAACAATAAAGCTTGTAGCTTCATATCTCGATTTATGCCCGGAGATACCGACCGACTTATGACCTACATAAAAATGTTAATATTCTATGCAATAGAATCTCCGTTAGATAATTTTATATTAACCAACTTCTTTATCAAAAATATATGATTTGATAAGGACGGTTTCTCATAGATATTCGTAGGATATCCATGGCTTCTTTTGCGTCTTCGCTTTTGCAATGTGGTACCCTGTCTTTTTCGTCTGTCCTAGATGAATCGCACCTAACACCTTTCGATCAAGAATTTTCCATCCCAATTCTACTGTCGGATCCACTTCCGCAAGTTCGGGTTTCCAACCTTAAGTGGTGCATAGAGATCTTTTTTATAAAGATAGTCCTCTATTTGGAGTTTCCACCATCCGAAATCCCGCCCATCGAACTTATCGATTATGATTTTATCTTTTGCCATACGGTTTGTTTTCAATCGAACGTCACCGAAAATCCCTCGATATTCTCAATTAGCCAATCCAGGATCCGATACCGGTTGTTAGGAATAGCACACCAATTCTAGAATAATAATCCAGGCAAACAATCCACACCGGCGTAATATAATAATAAAAAAAAGAATCAAAAGAACACACTAGAGAATTTATTATCGAAGTTCACCCAAACTTGGGCTACGTCTCTGCGCAAAGGTACTCTGCTAATTCACTAGTCTTCGAGAAAAGTAAGAATACAATTGATGATTTTCTCACAAGATTAGGGAAAAAAAGAAATCGAGAACACTCAAGAATGTCGTCATAGCCTCTCTCTCTTTTTTTTCCCTCTTTTTCTGTTCTTGTGACGGCTACTACCTTTACATCTCTAATATAAGATGTATAGCTTTTAACCTAGGAGCAAAAAAGGACAAAAAACAAAAAAACCCTTAATGAAATATTTTTGCTTCACACGACATCAGTTACTATTTAAACACAAGACTTTAGGATGTCTCCTAATTTGTGCTGGCCGAGAAAAGTATAGCCTACTGTAGATTCTGAAGTGGTAGGTAGTGTTGACCATAATTTTAAGAAAATTAAGCGTGCGTTTTTTTTGTTGTTGAAAAAACGAACAATTTTGAAAATATTTTTTGAAAAATAATCGTATATATCACTTACAAAAATAAATGAACGAATTTTTTTCATTGCCTACAAAAATAATTGGGCATAGATTGTTATTGATGATGAAAACATTTTCTGTTGACTAATTCTTCTGAACAATAGATGCAATCGTTTTTGGAAAAATATTTTACAAATTGCTCATTTTTTGTGAAACAAATGCACTCTAAGTGTGAGGCCGGGAATCTGTGTTTACGAAAGTTTTCAAGAGAGGGACCCGTATGAGGTTGATCATTGGAATGTGATTGATGTTGTTGGGGAGAGTAATTTTAAATAGTATCTTCTCAATTACAAAGTCTCAATGTCCGTTTCAATTATATTTTTGTCAATGCATTTTTATCAAATTTAAGTCGACAATTGTCCTTGCATACTTATGTTTTGGTTGTAGGAAACAACGTTGTCCCTGCCCGATCAATTAGGCCAAGCGGCCAACTACATAAAGAAATAACAAATGAAGGTGGAGAAACTGAGGGAGCAGAAACAGAGGTTGTTAGAAATAGAAAAGATCAACATGAGCATGAAGAATGGACAGATGCTGGGATTCAAGTCGCCGCAGATTGGAATTCGAAAGACCGGGCCAATCCTGGAGGTTGTTCTTATTACCGGATTGGATGGTCAGTTCATGTTCAATGAGGCTATCCGAGTGATTCATGAAGAAGGTGCCGATATTGTCAATGCCAGTTTCTCTGATGTTGGTGATGCAATTTTTCACACCGTTCATGCCCAGGTAAGAATTATTTAAATTTTGAGCCCAAAATGATTAGGTAATTATACATTTATAACAAAGAGATTCTAGACAACCTAGAATTTTGCAACTCACAGGCATTCGATTATGATCCACTTATTTTACAAGGAGGATGCCCAACTCAAGTAGCAAAATCACGTTGATCATGAATTATCTCACTAATCTTACTTATCATATAAGACGGAAGTTGAAACCTAGGTAGTTGATCCGAACATGAACTTGTTTGCACTTGGTGGTGTGAAAATCGATCTATGCTGCCTGTACGGGCGCAACTAATTTGCTTGTTTAAATACTCGCATGCAATTTGGGAAACAATTCGGAAAACGGGATCGTTTAGGAATTTCTTGAAGAGGCTTTGAGAAGCACAAATTGATTGTAGTAGATTACCCTTGTCATTGCAAAGTCCTTCATCAGCTGTGACAGTATTAACATTAAGCCGTGAGAGCCAACTATGTCAATTCACGCACCAAGTATATACTGACAAAAGCTTAAGCTTCAATGACTTTGAACTTATAATGTGAATTCCAGGCCAAGATTTGCAGGAAATATTTACATTTCCTTCCTTATGAGAGAGTGCACTGTAGGTTGGCTGGTTTTTTCCAGTATTCTTTCCAAGTTAAGTATACTGTAGGTTGAAGATGGCGATTCTTCAGATGAGAGGGTGTCTGAAAGGCTGCAGAAGATTGTCAACGATGCCTATGGAGTTTCATCCTGACATAGCACCATGTTATTACAGTCGTCTTGTCCTCTCTCACTCACTCTCTGATCAATTTCCTCACTTCTTAGTATCTAGAACTACTCAGTGAAATATTTGATTTTTTTATGTAGTTCATCGGCTGAATGCAAGCCGCGACCTTCGTTAAATACTTTTCCTTCTGCTCTTTTTGTTGTTCTTTTGTAAAGGGATCTATCTTGGATTTGAATCCTCTTGTTGGATCACCTTCCACCAGCACTCTCGCAATATCCACAGGCGTAAGCACAATGTTATGTCACGTCGTCGTAATTATGTATGAAGACATTGTAAGAAGTGGTGAAATTATATTATGGCGCTTAAGGCGATTTGCCATCATCAAGTGCAAAAGAGTAGTAAAAAAATGAGATGGTATGGTATACTTGTGTATCTTAGAAATTTTCCACCTTCTGCTTGGATTTGGAGTCTTGCTGGATCTTGGTCTTCCGGTCATATCTAAAATTATGAAATGAAGAACCTCACAATGTAGAACAAGTATTGCTCTTATTGCAAAGCAAGCGATCAAATACAAATGAACTAGGAAATAAAAACTAAATCGGCCCTGATTTACATGGCTCGATCGGTGTGAACTATTCCATAGGAAGAACAGCACAGGATTCTACTGTTGATGAAGCAATACAAAGAAGATTAGCCACCAAAACACTCTTAGTGTCTCCCGACCTTTCAATTACACACATAATTACACAGTGCTTAGCTCTAATTTATTGAGAAAAATCAACTCAATCTCACGGAGGAATACACAAAAACCCTACCAAAGACAGGCTTCATTAAATGTTGAAACGACTTCGGGCCGCCAACACTTAGACGAAGGGTGACTAATCGTATGGAAAGTGAGAAAGAGACTGAACTACAAAGTAAGCCAACGAAGAATATGAAGGCAATCCTCGTATGGACTTGGCATTTCAAATTGCCAAATGAAACGGGATTCAACTCTTCAAAAAAGAGAAAGAGAAAAGAAAGAGCATATAAATATTATTAGGATTAAAATAACAAAAAATCAGGTCCCATGGCCGCCCCATGGGAATTCGCAAGCTCTATGTTTAGAGCTTGCATGTAGCCATCGCGAGCTCGAGATCAAGCTTGCATCACCGGCCGCTAATTTCCATGGCAATGAGTACAAACTCAATGGGGGAGGGGAGGGGCCTTTTGACTCCTCGGCCATGGAGGTTTCGATGGCCAAGGCTCCAAATTGTGATACCAATTTAGGGAGTTTCGTAGGTCAAAAATAGTTTGATGGTGAATGTTTCTAAATGGCGTGAGTTTGAAATTTTTTGCAATATTAATCCAGGGCGTTAAGTCTGTAATATTAAGGAAAAGTTTAAATTTGCTTCACTTTCTTATCATTTGTTCATTTTGAGAAAAGAAAGTTTGATTTTTAGTAATGGGAATCTAACAAAGCATCGAGATATGACAATTGACGAAGCGAGTTTACCTATAGAGGTACCTAGAGCTGTCAAAAAAGGCCCGCGCTTTGACCCGACCCGACCCGACCCGGCCCAACCCGACCCAGCCCGACTCGAAAATCTAGGGCCATCCAAAAGGCCCGCGTCGACCCAGCCTGGCACTTATCCCCTCCATTCATGCACCGAAAACCTTTTTTTTTTTTTTTCTTTTTTAAAATTTTTGTTATGGTTGATAGCTTGCATACATGCGAATTTGAGAAGCATCGAATGACTAACGGCTCCAATTCGTGACCTTGAAATCTCTGGGATTTGGAATCTTTATTTTTTTTTAAAAACCTACCGACCCGACCCGACCCGACTCGAAAGAATGGGGCATATGTTCTTCGGGCTCCGGCCAAGTCAAGCTAGGTACTTGTTCAATTTCGGGCCGGCTCGGGTCGGGCCGACACCCGGCACGTTGACACCCCTAGTGGTACCATTGAATTAAAAAAATTAAGACATTTACCTCTATAGCTCCCGCTCTCGGCCCTTGCTTTGGAGAACTGTGTATCACTTGATATTCTCGTGTGATGGCTCTAGGATTGGTGAGTGGTGACTGCCCTTGGGAAAAATTGTCCAAAAAATCCTAAATCTTCTACTCTGCGATGGCTTTGGAGAGCTGTGTATTTCCTTCTTGGTTCCTTTTGGTACAAAGAGCTCGCGGGTCCGGCGACCACCGGTTAGGAGCCAGCAACCGCTGCTGGCCCCCAAGCGAGGGCCACGAAGCCCTCATTGAAGCCACAACAAGGACGGCACGGCCCTCGGCCGGGCCTCGCTCCGGGCGACGAGGGCTTGGGTGAGGGCCGCCACTCCCTGCCATATCTAGTGAACCCTTGATGCCAATTTGCATATCGGCGACGACAAGGTGCTCTTCGACAATTTGGTTTCTCGCTTCGACTTTGACCCATGCGGTTGCAATAGTCGCAACTCAAAGCAAACGAAGGAGCCCACAAGCGTAAGGTTGTCGCCAAATCTGGCGAAGTAGGGCTTGGTGTCCCTCGCTAGCATCAACAAGGGGCCGAAAGCTGTCGCCGAGCCCTAGCCGAGTGCCGCCGGCCCATTGTACCAAAAGGAAAGAAAAGTGAAAAACAAAAAGGTATTAAAAAAATTTCTCGTCGGTGTCGATCATGTCACATAAAAAAGCCTACGTCCACGTCAACGATTTTGGATAAAAATTGGCTAGGTGGACTCAATTGATTAAAGGTAAAAATATTTAGGACTGAATTAGCAAAATTAAAAATTTTGGACTCAATTGGCAAAAGTGCAATAACTTTAGCGCTTTTTGAACAATTTTTTCGTGCTCGTGGTGAAAGGGGGAATGAGAGAGGCTGGGGGCGTGTAAGGTTTTGAAATGGTTGACAAAAATCTAATATAAAAATTTTATGCATGATGGCCATATTGTTACGATTCGGTATACAAATTACAATGAAGTAAAGAGAAAATCGAGACACAAGCTTTATCCCAGTTGACTCTTAAACTAGGATTACATCCAGCAAATAATTTTACTATAATTAACATCTCTCACCTCTCGTATATAGCTATAATTATTCATGGGTCCAAGCCCAAACTACTAATAAAAAATTGGTCCAAAAGAGCATGACCCCCGTACTTTTTTGTCAAAGCGAAGTATGAATCATACCTCATCGTTAGCCATTTTTCAAAGGAGATGCATGTAAAAATTGGGAAAACACGAATCTAATCGACTTGCTTCCACTGTTTTGAAGTCAACATAAAGTCATTCAAAATAATATTTCCAGGGAAAGCCCTGACTTCCTTTCTTCAAAGCCTAAATCATGGTATTGTCTCAAGCTAGATACGCTATATTAGGGCACACATGACAACACTTTCAGAATAGAATTTGTGTTTCAGAAGTACTTCCGGAGAAGAAATCTGTTTGGTTACGCAGCTTTTTTTCTCTACATTTATTTGTTTCAAAATTAGTTTTGGAGCCATTTTAAAAAGTAAAAAAAAAAAAATTTACTTCTCTCCATAAGAAAAAAAATCAACTTATGTTCAGAAGTAGAAGTAGAAAAATCAATTTCTTGCTAAAAGTTCATTTCTACAGCAGAAATATTGCCATGCAAAGAAGTTGGCGCAACTTCGAGCAATGAATTGTTCTCTCTTTCTTGTTACTCAGGCTATCCGAAAGCAACAAGAAGTTGCATTTTCCCCTCAGCTAAGCTGCAAAGAAGTTGGAACAAATATGGAACGGATTCCATTCCTGGTTCTTTCTCCATGTTTTCGGTTCGGGAAATCGAAGATGACTGGTTCCATCACAGAAAGAAAATTAATTCTTCCTTTACAAAGAAGTTTGATGATGCCCAAGAACAATCATCCAGGGCAATGATTAAAGTTTCTCACTATTTCCTCAAAGAGACAAATTCAAATCACTATGATGAAAACGAAGAGACGTGACTCGTTTGTCTCTCGCCACAACCGCAAATTGAGCAAACTTTCACTACATCGGACGAGAACTATACTGCCCAACTTTTGACTCTCTTGGTGCTTCTGGGGATGATGACAATGAGATAAGGACTTCTCCTATCTTTTCATTCTTACTTTTATGAGAAAAGTGACTTTCAACGAAATTACCTTGAAAAGACTATACCTCTTTTTCGAGATGGACAAAATTAAATTTGATTCTCATCTTCATATGTTGATTGTTTGTGGTTTATATGCTAATCCACGTTTAGTTAGTTTCTATGTAATTGAAGTTTGCTTCCGGCACTGAATGCACAAATATTACAACTTGAATTTAAACCTTTAGCAAAAAAAAAAAAAATAATGAAAAAATTACCATAAAAATCCTAAACATATTGCAATTATGTCAATTCAATCCTAAATCTTTTTCTTTTTTATCAATTCAATTCTAAACCATTTGCATTTGTGTCAATTTAATCCATTTAATTAGCTGACGACTTGGATAAATTTTAATAATATCTCAATATTTTTTAAATTTTTGAATTATTTTTTTTACTTTTTCAACAATTATTTTTCCTTCCTTTTTTGCTATCTTTTGGTTAGCTGTGGCCGGAGAGGACTCGTAGCCCTTGTCGACCACTACACGAGAGTCACGAGCCCTACCTCGCAACTGGCCCACATGGCCAAAGGCTTTCTACCAGCCCTAACAAAAAAATGAAAAGAAAAAAGAAAGAAAGAAAAAAATAATCAAAAAATAACTAAAAATAACTAAAAATTTGATAAATATTATGCATTATCAAAAGTTGTCGGCCGACCAAATGAGCTAAATTGCCACAAATGCAAAATATTTAGAAATAAATTGACAAAAAAAAAGATTTAGAATCGAATTGCAATATGTTTAAAGCTTTTTAAATAATTTTCCTGGAAAATAGCCCATTGAGCAGTCCTTCAAGTTCAGGCTATCCAACTTTGTCTCTCCTAAACCATCTCTTATCACTGAATGTATTAGTTTTTTTTTTCCTTCTAAATTCACTAAATCTGCTTGGAATTTTCATCTGGTTTTGAAACGAATTTAAATTGACACGGATTCCCAAAACACAATTATGTCGTAGAAACCTTACAAAAGGTATAGTCGATGTTCTAGAGATTTGAAACTGGTGAATCACGCCTATTGTCCATGTCAACGATTACATGCGAATGATCTTGTTAGAAACTAAGGCGCTTGAGGTTTTTCTTCGCATGCTTGTTATTCCAACCTAGGGTTTATCCGTTGCTCTTTAGGGTCCAATCCTGCACTTTTAACGCAGAAAGTGGTAGAAGGAGACGTCATCCATAAGCCGTCACCACTTAATCGTCATCAGGAGACAATTTGCTCAGGATGCAGTTACCTGATTAACAGGCTCATCAATAGCTTAAAAAATTTATTATTATTTTGCAAAAAGGAAGTTTCATACCTTCAACAAAAGCCTACCCTAATTTGGAAAAAGAATTGAGCATCTCAAACCATGCTTCTACTTTCTTATGAGGCTAAGAGTAGCCATTATTTTCATGACATTCCCCTCTGTATCTGAAGCAGAAGGAGAATAGCCCTAGTTGGCCCATCACCACTAAATCGGGTTATCCTTCTAGCTTGGTGAAGATGGATTTCCCAGGGTTTAGCTTATGAAGAGTTATCGGACGTGAAATATTTGACCTATATTACTTGACACCACAAGGAGTTTGGCCGCATCCTAAAATGTTGAAAGGAGGCATACCGGACCTATTGGTTATCGGGATGAGTAATTGCCAGGTTTCCATCGAAATCGATTCCCCATTTTTTGGAACGTGAAACTTACAATGCATTTCGACCAAAAAAAAAAAAAATTTACCATGCATATATTGGAACATGAGACCTACCCTATCACAGGTTTTAAAGTCTACTCAGATTTCATATGTACTTTTAATTGAACAATTGTAGTGAACTATCGCCTCTAATGACTATCTTTTATTGCTAGACACACAAAGAATATGAAACTTTAACAAAATAAAAGTGTTCAATCATGGATATCGAAGAAGATGGAAGCTTAGACTAACGAATATAGCATGACCGCACAAAGATATAAAGCAAGAAAAATGCAAAAACTTGTGCCATGCTCTAAGTTCCACCTACCCGTTAGAATCGGTTTCTCAATATTTGAAACCCGAAACCTACCATGTTTACACCTTTTCAATTTTTCAATTTCTGATACTACCCTGAAATCATGTTGTCCCCTATTTGGTTAGACAATCCTTGCCTTACACCCCCGCCTAACATGGACTCCCTAGGAAAGGAAACCTCTGCCCTCAAAGAATTAAGGAAACTCGAGCCTCGGAGTCTAAAGAGCAACTCCTATCACCGACAAATGGTAGGCCACAAAGGTTTCTTCATCCTTTTTACTCCCTTGACAAGCTACAAGGCGAATAAACCGAACAAAGTGAGAACATTGGCCTTCGTATTGAGACTTGAAAGGATGCTCGATTATCCTTCATCCATGTATGATTAAATAAATCATGCATGGTTATCTTTCACAATTAAAATAGATCTAAGACTTTTTTTTTATAATTTTCCTTAGAAAATAACACATTGAGCAATCCTTTAGGCTATCCATCTTTTTCTCTCCCAAACCATCTATTATCCCCGAATGTATCCCTTCTTCTTTTTTTAAACTAAATTTACTAAATCTGCTTGAAATTTTCATCTAGTTGTGAAAACGAATTTAAATTGACACGGATTCCCAAAACATAATTATATCCTAGAAACTTTGCAAAAGATATAGTCCACGTTCTAGAGACTTGAAACTATTGAATCACGCCTATTGTGTATGTCAATTATTACATGTGAATGCTCTTGGAGAAAGTAAGGCGCTTGAGGCTTTTCTTTGCAGAGGAGGAAGCCAAAAAAGGACTAGCTATCACCTTACATGATCATTATTCCAACCTAGGGTTTATCCTTTTAGGGACCCATCGTGCACTTCAACGCTGAATGTGGTGGGAGGCGACGTCATCCATAGTACGTCACCAGTTATTCGTCATTAGGAGACAGTTTGCTCAGGATGCAATTACCTTGATTAACAGGCTCATCAATAGCTTAAGCAGTTTACTATTATTTGCACAAAGGGGTTCCATGCCTTAAACACGGGCCTACCCTAATTTCGAAAAAGAAATGAGCATCTGAACTGAGATTGTCTTTTACCAAAAAAAAAAGCAAAGGGAGAACTGAGATTGCCGTTCTACTTTCTTAAGAGGCTAAGATTAGTTATATATTATTTTCATGGCATTCTACTGTTTGTCTGAAGCAAAGGAAGGAGAATAGCCCTAGTTGGCCATCACTACTAACTCGGGTTGTTCCCTTTAGCGTGGCTAAGAATCAAAATGGATTTCCCAGGCGACAAATGTCTCGAATGTTTGTTTAGCTTATAAAGGGTTATGGGGCGTGAAATATTCGGCCCTTATGATCTGACACCACAAGGACTTTGGTCGTGTCATAAAATGTTGAAAGTGGGCATACCGGACTTATTGGTTAGACAATCCTTGCCTTTACACACCCCCTTGCCTAACCTGGGCTCCTTGGTAAAGGAAACCACTGCCCTGGAAGAATTATGATCGAAAAGGAAACTCAAGCCTCGGAGTCTAAAGAGCAACCCGTATCACCCGATGAGAGGGGCCTTAACAAAGGGATCTACTAGCCTAACAAGTATTGTCGGTTATTTTTAACTACACAATCTCCAAATCTGTGAGTGCTTTATGCAAAACACGTGGTGATAGTATATGGATTTATGGTTAAGAAATGTACCGTCCCCGACAGTATTGTTAGAAAAATATTTCCCTTTAATAAATGGTGGGCCTCAAAGGTTTCTTCATCCTTTTTTACTCCCTTGACAAGCTACAAGGCGAATAAAGCTGATAAAGTGAGAACATTGCTCTTCGCATTAGGACTTGAAATCATATCTGATCATCCTTCATCCACGATACCTAAGGTACCCGTAGGGAAGGCTCTCATTGGGTATCGAAGAAGTACCCCTAAGACAGTGTTGAAGTCGTCTAGGAGCTACAGTTGAGTTAGTCTTGTCTTTCCATGCTCTTATTTATAGCTCCATTTGGAAAACATGAGCTTCTATGGGTGCTTGAGCTGAACTAAATCAATTGAAACTCCAGCCAGCTGAAAAAGAAATCACAATAAAGCATATATTCATTTTCTATATGTAGCTACGTAAGCCCCACTACTCGAATTTAGTTTCGTATATATTTGTTTTGAGGAAGGGTCTCTAAGGCCATTAGTTAGCATGAGAAGGCGGTTCAGGCAACTTTGAAAAGACTTTGTTCCATACTTCTACTGCTTCTCTAATCATATACTTCTAATTTGTACAATCAAATCCTTCTACTTTCACAAATTTCTTAATTAAGTCCATTTGACTCCGACCAAATTCAGGCGACATAACCGTCGACGATTTCAAAGTATGATGTAAATAAATTATACAAAACCCCACCTGGACGTATGTGAAAACATTTAGCTAATGAAAACATAATTGGAGTATGATGTGCATAAAATTTAACCAATCTGGACAAAATTTTATCCATCTCATACTATGACGCAATCCGACAGCCCATATCGGTTTGATTTGGTAGGAAAGAGACTTGATTAAAAAATATGAGAAAATAAAAAGACTTGATTTGACAAGTTAAAAGTATAAGAATTTAAGCAGAAATAAGCTGGAAGCAAAGTAAAAAAAAATAAAATATTTCTCTTAATATTTTTCCATTGTCAAAGAAATTCAAAGGGATAATGATACAAATAGTCTCTAAACTTTGACCTAATATGCAATGTGAGACCCGAACTTTTAATTTATTCAATGTTATCGCTAAACTTTTAGTGTATGTACAATTTGGTCTCTGGATTTTATGAAAATGTTCAATATTGTCCTTTCACAATTCAAGTTTAGGGACAATGATGAACAATTTTATATAGTTTAGGGACTAAATTGAATATGTACCAAAAGGTCATGAACCATATTAAATAGATATGAGATTACATATCTTATCTTTGTCCCCACATAGTCAATTAATCGCGAGGCCAAACAAAACATCATAATTCTGTAGAAGAAGCGGCTGTTCTTGTTCACCCACTCTTTAATGGTCAAAGAAGGTCCAAGTTGGTCCCATAGAAAAGGTTAAATTTGCATCTGAATAATCATATTTTTACCTTTACCTTTTCCCCGCTTTGTGGTTTCAGTACGGCGAAAGTAAAATTCCAACAGGGAATGGAATCAAACATATTATGTGCCAACACATTTCTCAGTAACATCTGCTGCTCTGATCTTGTATTCAGTAATTCGAGGTCCAGGGTTAGATGGAGAGAAAGCCTGGTTCATCCAGACCTGACCACAAAACGACAGAGAGAAACAGGAGAAATCAAATGAAGGCGCTCGTCTCCGAGCTCCACTCGCTTGTTCCTCAACAGAGTCCCATGGTCTCTCTCTCTCTCTCTCTCTCTCTCTCTCTCTCTCTCTCTACTGTGTTCTTTTCATGGTTCTCATCTATCAAGGCATAGTTGGTTTCCTGTAGGCAGATTTTGTCATTATTCATCTTCTTAACGTACGAAACACCATGTATTTACTTTGCTTTCTCGTACTGAATTGGCGCTTACCATGTATTTACTTTGCTTTCTCATACTGAATTGGCGCTTATTCTTTGGAACCTCTCATCTTCCTGCTCCTTATTTTAGCTAGAACCATGGAAAAGGTCATCCTTTCATTACAAGGTTTTCAGTTTCCCAAATGGTATTTTCAGTCATTTTATACATGCCTTTTTTTGCCCTCTTCAGTTGAAAATGAATAAAAAGATACTAAATTCCCTAAACACAAGGAAATCTTCTAGGGTTTTGTGTGTCTCTCCTTTGGTCAACTACTACTTAAACACAAGAATGTGGTGATGTCCCCTCATTCGATCTTGCCAGAACATGTCTAGCCGATTGTAGATTCGGGTTCTGTGTTGACGCAAGTTTTTAAGAGAGGATTCAGTATGAGGTTCACCAATGGAATGTGATTGTTTTTGTCAATGAGGGCAAATTTAGAGGGAATCTTCTCGAGTTCAAAGTTTGTGAATTTTTGTTTCAACCACATTTGTTAGTTCAATCATATCAAATTTAAGTTAGCAATTGTCCTTGCTTACTTATGTTCTGGTGTTAGGAATCGAAATTGACGTTGCCCAACCAATTAGACAAAGCGGCCAATTACATAAAGAACTTACAAGTGAAGGTGGAAAAAATGAGAGAGCAGAAAGAGAGGTTATTAGAAATAGAAACGATCAACACGACCATGAACAACGGACTAACGATCGGATTCAAGTCGCCAGAGATCAAAATATGGAAAAGCAGGTCAATGTTGGAGGTTGCTCTTGTTACTGGATTGGATGGCCAATTCATCTTCAATAAGTCTATTCGAGTGATTCATGAAGAAGGAGCTGATATCGTCAATGCCAGCTTCTCTGATGTTGGTGATGCAATGCTTCATACCATTCATGCCAAGGTAAGCATTTGTTTATATTTCGAGCCCAAAATGGTTAGAAATTATACATCTCGAGTAGAAAACATAGAATTATGTAAATCATATGCTAGAGATGATTTATCTAATTTGAAAGATGTAAAGTTCTATTAGGCGTTCGATTATGATCCCCTTGTTTTCATATGACGAAGTAGCCCCACTCACTCAAGTGAACTATCGGACGAGATTCAAAGCTTACATAGGTGAACCGAACATAAACTTGTTTGCACTTGATGGTGGCGGAATCGATGTGTGCTGCCTATACGAGTACAACTAATTCTCATGTTTAAAGACTCGCATGCATTTTGTAAACAAATTAGGTAAAAGAGTTTTGGTACGCGTAGCATTAACATGACTCGTCTAGGAATTTCTTGAACAGGCTCGAGAAGCACAAATTAAATTACAGCAGGTTATTCGGTGTAAAGTCATTTTATCGGCTGTCCCAGTATTGACAGAAAGACATTAGAGTTAATTAAAGTCAATTCACGCACCAAGTATATACTGACAAAAGTCAATGCTTCAATGACTTTAACTTTTGATATGGAGAGGCTAATGGAAGCTCCATGCCAGTGCTTGCAGGAAATATTTTTCATGTCCTTCTTTATGTTCTTCTTTAAGCCATTTCAATTGGCTGGTTTTTTCAGTTCTGTTTCCAAGCTTGAGTATGTCGCAGGTTGGAGATGGTGATTCCTCAGACGAGAGGATATCTCAAAGGCTACAGGAGGTTGTCAATGATATGCTAACGGAGCTTCATCCTTGAACTAGTGCTTTGGATTTTGCAGATTTATTTGAATCTTTAGAGGATTGTAGAAATGTGCCTTTGTTACATAGGAACTTGTGTCTTTCGTGCGCTGATTTGTCACCAAATCATGTATTTCTATATGGTATGTGAAAGTGCAAGCTGCATTGTTTCTGTAATTTATGTCCTGAATGCCAGCCGCAACCTTCTTTCAAAACTCCCTTCTGGTCTTTCTTTTTCCTTTTGGAAACCGGTCGATCTTGGACTTCAACTATATATTATATATCTTTATGGACCATGAAAATATTTCCCGTTCATTTATTTTTATCCGTGATATAAGTGATCATTTTTAGAAAAATGTTTTCTATATTATTCATTTCCGCGAAACAAACGCACCCTATGTATGAAAACATTGTAATACATTATAAAATTATTTTATGATGTACTCAAGTCTAAAAGAGTTGAAAAAATTGAGATTATACGGTACACTTATATATTGGTGAAGGGAATGCATCCCACAACATACGTGTTAGGATCGACACAAAATCACAACTAAATAAAAAAAGCGAGAAAGAGAAAATTGAGACACGATAGTTTGTCCTAGTCACACTTGAACTAAGGCTATGTCCAAAGAAAGAATTTCACTATAATTAGTATCTCGCATCTCTCGTTATATCACTCAATTACAAGAGAAAAAGAGTATATATAACAGTAAATATTCATAAATCCAAGCTCAAACTACTAATGAAAAATTATGGGCTTAAATCATATAAGCCCTTTGGTGTCCAGGGGGCACAGTCCCCTTTAGACCCCGGCCGGGCGACTCTCCCGAACCCCCGCCCGCCCAACATGAAGTGGAACACACGTGCTTTCCTGTCGCAGGGGAGTATGAACTACACCTCAACAATACGAAGCGAACTATACGGAATACATGCTCAAGAACATACTTGAATCACTAAACATTGAAGTATATCACAATTAACAAACATACCTCGTTTTCCATGAATTAAATATTACCGTTGCAGCCCTCAAGAGATTGTCCGTTCATTTGTCACATTCGGGAGAGAAGCAAGAAGTCTCGTCATTCACATTCTCTTCACTATTCTCTCTCTGTAGAGAATAACATCTTTTTTGTTCTTTAGAACTGACATAAGGAAGAGAATGTGATCGTTTTGTCATGTTTAAAAGGAATAACTGCCATGGCAATTATTCAATATGGGTCAAGGGCTATGATAGCCTATATAGGTGGACCACGATCCTTCCAATGAATCCCAACACTCGGAAATTTCCCACCTTCTACTTGGATTTCGAGTTTCCCTAGGTTCCTGGTGTTTGAATCATATCTGTAAATATGAAATTGAAAAGCCCTGTAACGTAGAGCAAGAACTGCTCATATTACACAAACAATTGATGGGATACATATAAACTAGATGATAGAAAATAAATCAGATATTGAATTTACGTGATTCGGTTCATGTGACCATCTCTATAGAGAAAGCAGCACAAGATTCAACTATAGATGGAGCGATGCAAAGAAGATTAAGCCTCAAATGTAATGTTTAACCCTTACAGTTTCTCCCCAAAAATCAACTTGATCTCGCTAAGAAATAGATAAGAACCATACCAAAAGATTCCTCATTTACAGGCAACCTTGAAGAAAGCAAATCTATGTAAGAAGACTATCCTAAATCTTAGGTGACATTAAATAACTAACATAAAATAAGAAACGGAAATAGCGAGGTGGTTGAGAGACTCCTATTCTCCATTCCAGTGAGTATGTTTGACGGACCATTCAACGAATCAGAAAATACAAGGGCTTCATTTACCAAGAAAACTCAACAAAACACAGCCAAAAGCATCGAAATTGTCCAGATCAGGCGTTGAATTCTTACCAGTGAATATTGTAGCAATATTTATAAAATTTGGAAAATCATATAAATTAACTTCTTTTTTCAAACTCGACTGGAAATAACACTTGAGCAACATATGTGGAAAATGTAATGAACACCCCTAAAACTATGAGTATTTTCAAGCCAAGAGACGCGCTCAATTGAATCTTCAATTAGCAAATCAAAACTATTGGATTAATAAACTTGACAACCATGAAAATATTTGCTTTAGTGCCTTTTATGTAACACTACTTGCTTCCACGGTTGTGAAGTCAACATGACCTCATTGAAAACTATTTCCACTCGATAGGTGTAACGTCCCATACCGTCATCAGCCCAACGGGATGGCTTTTCGAAACCTCCCTCTCTTCTTTAATTAATCTTTTCTTAATCGGAGTAACCGACTCATGCGGAAGTTCTAAGTAAAAAAATCAAGCGGCCATATAGGCATAAGTGCATGTCAAAATAAGACAACAATACGGCAGGCACGCCTAATCAAAGGGTATGTCTTTCATGGTTTCGCTAAGCGGATATCACACATATCGACAATAACCTTTTATTCATATCTTTCAATTAGTTCTTTACAAAAGTTCAAAAACAATGGGAGTATCACAAAATACGATAACTATATATAAGTTACTCCTTGCCACTAACATCACTAGTTAGATATACTAACCTGAAATTAGTTATCTCATGAGGGGTGAGCTCAACAGCTTCGAGAATAAATATCTAATCCAATAGCATGCAAGCATTAAAATCGGAATGCCCTATTAACAATTCATAAATCTAAATGCACACATTTCAGGCATTCAGTTCCTTTCCAAAAACTCATGAATTTATATGCAATGTCTCCAACTCCTTCATAGATAAACCTCATGCGAGTGTGTCGTCCTCGGGGATAAACCTCTCCCGACATCTCACTCCGGAGGGATCTCAAGCTCACAAGGGCGGAGACATCTCCGACCATCAAAAAGCATCGAACGACATCTTGAATTCCATCCGGCCCATGGGGCATCGCTAGATAAACCTCATGGCAGTATAACATCGAGTAAATCTCACGACGAGTGTTTGACATCGCCAGATAAACCTCATGGCGGTATAACGTCGGATAAACCTCACGATGAGTGTTTCATGATATGCCATGCCATGCATACACAATGCAATATTACCATCATCGGTTCTCGGAAGATTCAATGCAAATGAATGATTTATATGATTCTCATGATCAATTCTTTTTAGAAAATCAATCAATGCGAAATCAAGCATATCCGGCAAGAACTCAAGAATATAATCAAGATTCCAAACTATCAACGAAAAGTTCTAAAGTCAATCCAAGCAAACCATAAAAGTTAGAAATCACTCGCCTAGATTCAGAAATTCCAATTTTTGAAGACGACGAATGGACGATAGACAATTGGCCAAGGCAAATGGCGAACGGCACAGCCACGCTAGGGTGATGCACAACCAAGGCGGTGGACGGCTAAAGGCGGTTGGCTAAGGGCAATGCGACAACGGGAGTTGCAGCAAATGGGCGGTGACAAGTGAATGACGGTCGTAGACTCAAATGGATTGCTAAGGGCGGCGATTCGGCGGGGTAACGACAGAGGCTTCCGAAAGGAGCCGACAGAATGAACTAATAACTGTTTATATTTATAATGGTTCAATCAACTTAGGCTAGTCGGTTTGTTAGTAGCTTGCGGTAGAGTCGGCTTATGACGTATCGTGCTTACTGACTAGTAGCTTGCAAAATTGCGGTGGAGTCAAGTTGTAACATGTTGTACTTACAATCGGCGGCTTGCAATGGAGTGAGGTTGTGACGTGTTGTGCTTAACAATTTGTTGTGCTTGAGGCTTTGTCCCGCTTGACTACTTTGTCATGCTTACATTGGTCGAATTTCAATTTTCGTGCCAAATGATCCTAAACCTGTCAAGCACTAACCTGCTCTTATTTTAATCGGTGAAACTTCCGGTAATCACAATAGGCTATCCGAAAGAAACTAGAAGTCGCCTTTTCCGAAAGCTACGCTACAAAGAAGTTGGAACAAATATCGACCTGATTCCATTCTTGGTTTCCCTCAATGTTTTTGGGAATTCAAAGATAACTCATTCCACCGCACGAAATAAAATAATTCTTCGATTTCAAAGAAGTTACATGGTGCACGAGAACAATCACTTAGGGGAATGATTATGCTCGGTTTGTTTCGTGAAAAATGTGGCATTTCGAAAAATATTTTCGATAGTCATTTTTCAAGAAAATAACGATATTTTTCGGTGTTAGGCTAAAATACGAAGACTTGAAAAAGATTTTCGAACGTTTGGTATGGAAAATTGGATTTGATTTTCCTCCATCCACTCCTTTCAATAATTTTTTTCTTTTCATTTTTTAATCAAAATTTTAAATTATTTATATGTTTTTTCCTTTTTCCTTTATTTTTATTCTTGTCCTTTTGGTTTTGGTGGTCGCCGGCCACGGCGGCGGCTTGCAAGGCAAAGTTGAGCCTCGCAAGATCCGGCAAGGCACGGCTCGATCTCACTAGATCCAGCAAGACTTGGCCTGAGCTCGCCAACCCTCGAGCAAGAAGCAATGGCCGGTCACCGGCCGTCACCGTGGCGGGCAACCAACAAGAGAAAGAAAAGGAAAAGAAAAAATAAAGAAAAGAAAAAAATTAAAAAATTATGAATTATTTTTTAAATTGATAAAATAAGATGAATGTAAAGGAGTTGAGGGACTAAAGATGAGAGAAAATATTTTCCTCTTCTCGAAAAGAGAAAAATATTTTCCTCACCTTTGAAAGAGTTTTTTTCATCAATGAAAGATGTTTTCCTTAAATGGCTTATTTTTCGCGAACCAAATACTAAAAAATCCAAAAAAAAAATTCTGAAATTTATTTTTCTTGAAATAAATGGAGTCTTAAAATTTTTCACTATTCCTCGACATGCCAATTCAAATCCCTATGATGATCCCAGCCTGGGAAGATTGACATGAACCCTGAGAAAAGCACATATGTCTCTCTCCACAACCGCAAATTGAGTGTGCTTTCACTACATCTCAACTTTTGACATTATTGGTACCTATGACGATGATGACAAATGAGATGAGAACTTCTCCTCTCTTTTCCTACTTTTATCAGAAAAGTCACTTTCAACGAAATTACCTTCAAAAGATGACAACTTTGTTTTTCCAGATGGACACAATTAAATTTGATCCTTATCGCGTTTGTAGCCGACATTGTGATCTGCATATGTTGATTGTTTGTGATTTATGTGCTAATCCACGTTTATATTGTTGCTATAAAATTTGAGCTTACTTCTACTACTGAATACATAGATATTATTACAGTTTGAAATTAGACCTTTAACGAAGAGAATAACACATGTTGAGCAATCCTTTCGGCTATCCATCTCTGTCTCTCCTAAACCATTTTTCTCTCTGTAAATTTACTAAATCTGCTTGCAAATTCTCATCTGACTGTGAACCGAATTGAAATTGACATGGATTGCCAAAAGACATTGTGGATGTTCTAGAGACTTGAAACTTGTGAATCACGCCTATTGTGCATGTCATTGATTACATGTGAATGCTCGTGGAGAAGATAACGCGCTTGAGGCTTTTCTTTTGCAGAGGAGAAAGCAAACAAGGAAAATGCTTTCTTGACAAGATCATCAGAAACGGTACAACCTCAATCGTAAACTCACACACTATCACCACGTATTTTGCTTAAAACACTCATTGATTGGAAGATCGTATGATCGAAATAATTGACAGTGCCATCAAACAATCAGGCTGTAGCTTTTAGCAAACAAAGAATTAGTTATCACTTTGCATGCTTATTAGTCCAACCTGGGGTTTATCCGTTGCTTTTTAGGGTCCAGTCCTGCGCTTCAATGCCGAAAGTGGTGGCAAGAGACGTCATCCATAGTACGTCACCAAGTATTCGTCATTAGGAGACAGTTTGCTAGGATGCAATTGCCGGATTAACAGGCTCATCAATAGCCTAGATAATTTACTATTATTTGCAGAAAGTGGTTCCATGCTTGAACACGGGCCTACCCTAATATCGAAAAAGAAATGAGCATTTGGACATGCATGAATTGAGCTTTTTTCCTTTGGCCTATGTTTTTTTTTTTTTTTGTCGAATCCTTTGGCCTATGTTCACTTTCCAAGACTTCTCTCCTCTGCGGGGGTCTTGAAGGAAAACTCCCTCGTATCGCTTTGGTGCATTCGGGGTTCTACTCCGAAATGTTTCCATCAAGACTTGAGCCCACAATCACAAGAAGAGGAGCGAACTCCCTTGCATCTGTGCCGACACCTTGTGGATAAAAGTGCTAAACTTCCGGTCGCATATCTTTATGCCCTGTTGAATTTTACTAGGCTCGATTGTTCACTGTTACATTTACGTCCATAATGGGGTGTGTCGAGGAAAAGGTGCGTTCATGAGGCACCATTTGAGAGAAGTCCTATGAAGAGGTGTTTGAGAGACGTCTCACGAAGAGGTGTGTCAAATGCGAAAGGCACCGTCTTCTTATCTATAAGAAAGTTAATGGACAACTTTCTATGGACATGAAAAAGAAACGTTTAGGCAATCCATCATTACTTTGAAAAACAATCGAATTTTTTTTTTGTGTAGAAACGATCGGCATTTACGTTGTGGAACGGGAATATTTTTTCGCTTGTGATTATATTCAAACCATCTTGGGGTTGAAGATTCATGCAAGACGTGGTGGTGATTCAACGTAAATTGCTAGGTAACTCCACAGTCGCGCATCGAAGAGGTTAGACAAATTTCTCAATGAAATCTTTGAATATTCACACTCGACAGCAAATAATACATTTCCTTTGCGTTCCTACCAAAATTTGAATTATTATTCAATTTTATATGAAAAATATATGAAAAGAAGGCATCAATATTCAAGTGTTGTGAAAGTTTCAAAATTTTTACAACGCCATTGTGCGCCTCCGCACTAACATGGGGTCATTTGGGGAAGGGACATTGTTGATAAAAGTCTTTTCTCCGCAAAGAAAATATCTTTAACTAGATTTTGCGTTGTCGTCTACCTCAAGCCATTTGGGCTTTTGCCCATCTCTTAAAACTTACTAACTTTTTGTTTATCTTAACTCATACCTGTCTTCCGACCCAAAAAAAAACTCATAACTATCCATTCTCACTATGAATATCCCTGGATAGTATATATTGCAGACCGGCTAATTCCTTAAAAAAATCCTCGGCTCGACATCTAATTCAAATTCTACTAAGAATTTTCTTTTATCTAAGAAAAAAAAATCCCCGACTTCCATTTTAGTCCTAGATCTACCCACGTGTCCAAAAATCGCCACTCAATTATTTAAAATTATCAACTTCGGGGCCAGCCATAGTTCATTTATTAGACCTTGTGTCTTCATCAATATTTTCACCTTTGTATGAAGCAAGAGATTCATTATTAGAACATGTGTCTTCATCAACAAATTCACTTTTGTATGGAACAACACTAGTCTCTTGATATATATGATTCTAAAGAAATTAGTGGCAATTTTTTGGCGTCTGGGTAGATTTTGGATCAAAGTAAAATTTGGGAATAATCTTAGACAAAAATAAGCTCATGTCAAAATTGGAGTTGGACCTAAAGTTGAGATATTTTTTTAGAGAATTAGGCCTATTCGATACATAGTCTTATTCGGACGAAATTTTCCAACCACAACATATGAGATTGCATATCTTATCTTTATCCAGTCTAGTTAAATAATCGCGGGGCCGAGCATAACATTATACTTCCGTAGAAGAAGCAGCTGTTTTCGTCCACACACTGCTTAGGTTGATTGATTTCTTGGAACTGATGGTCAAAGAACATCCACGTTGGTCCCATGGAAAAGGCTAAATTTGCATCTGAATAATCATATTTTTACCTTTACCTTTTTCCCGCTTTGTGGTTTCAGTTCGGCGAGAGCACCTATGACAAGGAATGGAATCAGACAGCATTGTATGCACTCAGATTTCTCAGTGACATTTGGTGCTCCGATCTTGGAATTCTGGAATTCCAGGTCGAGGGTTTGATGGAGAGAAAGCCTGATTCGTCCAGACCCGACCACAAAACGACAGAGAGAAACAGGAGATATCAAATGAAGGCACTCCTCTCCAAGCTCGACTCGCTTGTTCCTCAACAGAGCCCTAGGGTCTGTCTCTCTCTCTCTACTGTATTCTTTTCTTGGTTGTCATCAAGGTATAGTTGGGTCCTATAGCCAAATTTTGTCATTATTATTCTTCTAGACGTTCAAAACACCATGTATCTACTAGGCTTCTTATACTAAATTGGTGCTAATTCTTTGTTACCTCTCATCTTTCTGCTCCTTATGTTAGCTAGAAGCGTGGAACAGATCATTCCTTCATTTCTAAGGTTTTCAGTTACCCAGGTGGTGTTTTTAGTCATTTATACATGCCCTTTTTTTGCCCTTTTCAGTCGAAGAAGAATAAGAGGAAATTGAATGTGGTGATGTCCCCTTTGTCAAAATATTAGTAAAATTGATTTGGTACCAAAAGGAAAGAAAGGCTTCTATCCATCCATTTCCTTCTTTCGCTTAATGAAGAGAAAGCATGAAGACAAACAAATCTAAACAAAGTTATTGGAGAGTTGGTTGAAAAGATATGCATGGATTTAGTGTTTCTTTTCTTTATGGTGTAGATTGCCCTTAGTGCCTATTATTGGGCATAGTACTTCTTTCTTTGGTATAGTGCTTTGTGGTGTAGATGTAACTTTAGTGCTAATTTCTTTTGTTTATTTTGTCAAAGTATGTTGTACCTCCAACCCTACAAAGGTTAGTTCGATCGATTAGTAGTTTAAGAAGCCATAGAAGCAAAGTGAGCTTTGAGTTGTATCCATCGAAGTGTTCTTCAATAAGAATATTTTCTCCATCTATTTGATGCCTCGTTTCATATATCCGAGAGTCACCCTTTTGTTTTGGTTCCAACATTTGGTATCAAAGCTAGAAATGGCATCTATTAATTCCATTCAAATGCAGCTTCCAAAGCTTAACGGAAAGAATTTCAATAACTAGTCCGTCCAGGATGAAAGTTCTTTTTAAATCGCAAGATTTGTGGAACCTAGTTGAAAATGGCTACAACAAAGTGACCGATGCTGAAGTATTTGAGGCTTTAAAAAAGGAGGAGAAAGAATCTTTGGTGGAGTCCCGAAAGAAATATCGAAAGTATTGTATGCGATCTTTCAAGCCGTGGAGGAAACGATATTTGAAAAAATATCGAGTGCGAAGACCGCGAAAGCCGCCCGGGATATCTTGCAAAAATCCTACAAAGGCGATGATCGCATTTGACGTATGCGGCTTCGGACCCTTCGAGGTGATTTCGAGTCTTTACGCATGAATGACTCGGAATCAATATCGGTATATTTTAATCGTGTGTAGGCCATCATTAACCAATTAAGGGTTAACAGTGAAGAACGTCAAGATATTCGTGTCGTAGAAAAAATCTTGAGGTCTTTGACCGAAAGATTTGACTACATCGTCGCCGCGATCGAGAAAGAGCAAGATGTGTCAACCCTAACATTGAAGCGGTTGATGGGTTCATTGTGCTTGCATGAGCAAAGAATGAATCGAAGTCCGTTGGTTCAATTTCCAAGCAAGCATTGTAAAGTCGGATTGTTCAACCAAGCCGAGGAGGCTATCAAGGCAATTGAGGTCGCGGAGGAGCCCGAGGTAGAGGTGGAAATTCAAATTTCACCGGAAAATTTAAAACACGTGACAAATCAAAAGCTAAGTGTTTTAAGTGCAACAAATTCAAACATTACATGGAACTTAGATACTGTGCGAAAGCAACCATATAACTGGCCAAAATGAATTATTCTCACGGTTGGATGAGACGAGTCGTGATGAAGTGAACTTTGGGAATAAATCAAAAATTCATGTGATGGGCACAAGTAACATTAATATCAAGTCCAAAGATAGTACTAATGTTGTTATTGCAGATGTTTACTTTGTGCTAGGACATTTTTGAAATTTGCTAAGTGTTGGGCAACTTTCCGAAAAAGGCCACAAGGTTCACATTGAAAATGGAGTTTGCACTATCGGAGATGTCAATAATAAGTTGATCACGACGGTGCATATGACAAAGAACCGGATATTTCCCCTAACTCTTCAGATGAAGAATCTCTTGAGTTTCCAAGCGATGACGAATGACAAAGCTGGCTATAGCATCTTCAATTTGGGCATTTAAATTTTCGTGGAATGAAGCTATTGGTCCAAAAAGGATGCTAACCGGCATGCCGTTAATAGAAGATTCAGGTCGTCCTTGCGAAGGATGTCTCATAGGAAAACAACATCGAGACCCTTTTCCAATTGGGAAAGCCGGAAGAACAAAACAACCGTTGGAATTGGAACATACCGGCATATGTGGCCTTGTTGAGGTAGAATCGTTCGGACAAAAAAGGTACATGCTAATTTTTGTCGACGATTTTACTAGAAAGATATGGGCATATGATAGAAAAATCTGAAGCTTTTGGCAAGTTCAAAGAATTTAAAGTCTATGTTGAAAAATAAAGTGGCTTTAATTTGAAGACATTGAAATCGATAGAGGGGGAGAATTTACCTCAAATGAATTTCACAAATATTGTAAAATTCATAGAGTGAAACGTCGATTGATTGCCAGCTATACTCCTCGAGTAGAATGGTATAGCAAAAAAAAGAAACAGGACAATTTTTTAAATGGCAAGAAGTAAGCTAAAAGCTAAAAATTTGCCCAAGAAATTTTGGGTAGAAGTCGTTGATTGTGTTGTATTTATACGGAACTAATGTCCAATAATGAGTGTTCATATAAGAATCCCAAAAGAAGCTTGGAGTGGAAATAAGCCAAATGTTTCGTTCCTACGAGTATTTAGGTATGTGGCATATCCCCATATACGGGATGAACGAAGAAAGAAGTTGGATGACAAAAGTGAGAAGTGCATCTTCATCGGCTACAATGACAAAACTAAAGGTTACAAGCTGTATAACCCAATCACCAAGAAGGTCATCATCAGCAGGACGTTCGGTTTTAGAAGATGAAGCTTGGGAATGGAACCAAAAGGGTGACCAGAAAAACATCACCATCGAAGATGAACCACTAGTGGGTGAGACTAAAACACCTCCATCATCTTCAACGAGTGGTCCATCTTCTTCATCATCTTCGATCGGTGATACATCTTTACCAATAGTAGTTTCGAACCACAACTACGTCGATCACAATGACAAAGGCAAATGCCGGTAAAATTCAGAGATTATGTGGTCATAAGAAACGGTGGCAAGTGATAGCAAAATCATTGATGAAACACTGGTACACTTTTGTTTATTTGCTGAATGTGACCCCATAACCTATGATGAAGCAACTGCAGATGAAAAGTGGATCCAAGCAATGGATGAAGAAATTCATTGAGAAGAATGATACATGGACACTAACTTCTTTACCACCTGGTAAGAAGCCCATTGGTGTCAAGTAGGTATACAAGACAAAGTACAATCCCAACGGTCAAGTGGACCGTCATAAAGCCGATTGGTTGCAAAAGGCTACAAGCAAAAGCCAGGTATTGATTATTTTGAAGTATTTGCACCGTTGCACTAATGGATACTATCCGGATGGTCTTAGCGATTCTGACTCAAAATCATTGGAGGATTCATCAAATGGACGTGGAATCAACATTCCTCAATGGTGTCCTTGAAGAGGAAGTCTATGTGGAGCAACCATAGGGCTATGAGAAGAAAGGGCATGAAAATCAGGTTTACAAAAGGAAGAAGGCTCGTATGAGCTAAAACAGGCACCTCGTGCTTGATACACACATATCGATACATACCCGTTGGAGCATGATTTTCAGAATTTTTCGTATGAGCATACACCGTATATCAAATCAAAAACTAACGGTGACATCTTAATTGTCTGCCTTTATGTTGATGATTTAATATTTACAAGGAGTTGTGAAAAAATATTTGCTGAATTCAAGGAGGCTATGACTAGCCGTTCGAGATGACCGATTTAGGATTGATGTCCTATTTTCTTGGCCTTGAAGTGAAGCGGACATGGATGGTATATTTGTTTCATAGCAAAAATATGCTAATGATATTTTGAAGCGATTTAAAATAGAATCACTCAAACCCATTCGAACTCCCGTAGTTGAACGGTTTGAGCTGAAGAAAGAAGGAACCATTGAGCTGGTAAATCCCACTTATTTCAAAAGCATTGTTGGCAGCTTGAGATATTTGGCTTTTATGAGGCCGATATTACCTACAGAGTGGGTATTATTAGCGAGGTTCATAGAAAAACCCTACCTGTCACATTTGCAGGCAAGAAAAGAATTTTACGGTATGTCACTGGAACTCGTGACCATGGAGTTTTATATTCTTATACTGATAACTTTGGTCTAGTGTGGTACACGAGACGGTGATTGGGCGGGTGATACTGAGACTCGAAAGAGTACGTTAGGATGTGCTTTCTTTCTTGAATCGTAGTGATTTCTTGGTCCTCAAAAAAGCAAAGAAGTTGTCGCACTCTCGACAATGAAGCGAGAATACATGGCATTAGCTTCAGCGGCTTGTCACGTGATGTGGCTTCGTAGGATGTTGTGTGAATTGATGCATGAACAAACAGGTCTTACCAAAATAATGTGTGACAATAAATCGACTATTGCATTAGCCAAGAAGCTTGTATTTCATGGTAGGAGCAAGCACATCAACATCAAGTATCACTATATTCGTAAGCGAGTCAAGATGGTGAAATTGAACTTAATTTCTGCAGATCGAAGATCGATTGTAGATATTTTGACAAAAGCACTAAAGGCGGATATATTCGAAAAGTTAAAAAGATGCTTGGTGTGGTTGAATTCCAAAATCAATTTTAAGAGAGTCTCGTAAAATTGATTTGGTAACAAAAGGAGAGAAGGGTTTCTATCCGTCCATTTCCTTCTTTTGCTTAATGAAAAGAAAACATGAAGATAAACAAATCTAAACAAAGTTTTGGACGTTGGTTGGAAAGATATGCATGGATTTAGTGCTTCTTTTCTTTATGGTGTAGACGTGACCTTAGTGCCTATTATTTGACATAGTGCTTCTTTCTTTGGCATAGTACTTTGCGGTGTAGATGTGACTTTAGTGCCATTTATTTTGTTTATTTTGTCAAAGTATGTTGTACCTCCAACCCTATACAGGCTAGTTCGATCGATCAGTAACTTAAGAAGCCATACAAGCAAGGTGAGCTTTGAATTGTTTCCATCGAAGTGTTCTTCAATAAAAATATTTTCCCCATCCGTTTAGTGCCTCGTTTCATATATCCGAAAGTCACCCTTTTTGTTTTGATTCCAGCACCCTCGTTCCATCTTGCTGGAAAATGTCTAGTGTGGGGTAGATTCTAAATTGATGGACAAAAGTAGTCGCTATTTCAAGAAAATGAAATATGAGATTCGGGTTCTGTGTTGACCAAAGTTTTTAAGAGAGGGTCCAGTGTGAGGTTCACCATTGGAATGCGATTGTTTTTTATGGTGAGGACGAGTTTTGATGGAATCTTCTCGAGTTCAAAGTCTCTGAAATTTTTTTTCAACTATATTTGTTAGTGCAATCTTATCAAATTTAGGTTAACAATTTTCCTTGTGTACTAATTTTTTGATTGTAGGAATCAATGTTGACTCTGCCTGATCAATTAGGTGAAGCTGCCAATTACATAAAGAACTTGCAAGTGAAGGTGGAGAAAATGAGGGAGCACAAAGAGAGATTATTAGAAATAGAAAAGATCAACAAAACCATGAACAATGGATTGATGATTGGATTCAAGTCGCCAAAGATCAGAATGAAGAAAAGTGGGTCAATCCTAGAGGTTGTTCTTGTTACTGGATTGGATGGCCAGTTCATCTTTAATGAGTCTATTCGAGTGATTCATGAAGAAGGAGGTGATATTGTCAATGCGAGTTTCTCCAATGTTGATGATGCAATGATTCACACCATTCATGCTAAGGTAAAAGCTTGTTTATATTTTGAGCCCAAAATGATCAGGAAATTATACATCTAGAACAAAAAACTTTACAAGAGATCATAGAATTGTGGAACTCATACACTAGAGATGATTTACCAAATTAGAAAGGTATGAAGCTCTGTTAGGCGTTCGACTATGATCTCCTTGTCTTCATACGACGAGGATGCCGCACTCACTAAGAAGTAAAATCATGTTAGTCATGAAACATCTCACTAATCTTATAAATTATAGGATGAGATTCAAAGCCCACATAGGTGAAATAATTGATCTGTTAGGATGCACGCGTGAGTTGTGCTATAGAAGACCCACATCGGAGAACCGATATAATGTTGAGCAGTTAATATATCCTAATTGTTCCACAGCTCATTGGCTTAAGCTTTTGAGTGAAGGTGAATTCAACTTGATATATTGACAAGCTCAGACTTGGTTTTCTCTTGGCGATCTCTCCGGGTGAAGGTAGTTTAAATCATCGCATGCAATTTGTAAACCAATTAGGTAAAAAGGTTTTGGTATGCATAGTAGGCTACTCTTGTCAGTGCAATCATTTTATTAGCTGGGACAGTGCTGACGGTAAGACATTAGAGTCAACCAAGTCAATTCAGGCACCAGGTACATACTGACCAAAGTCGATGCTTCAGTGACTTTTAACTTTGATGTGAAGAGGTTGACGGACACTCCATGCCAATGCTTGCAGGAAATAGTTTTTTGTCCTTCTGTGTGCTCGTCTTTGAGCCCTCTTCAATCGGCTGGTTTTTTCAGTTTTGTTTCCATGTTTGAGCATGTTGCAGGTTGGAGATGGCAATTCTTCAGATGAGAGAATATCTCAAAGGCTTCAGGAGATTGTCAGTGATATGGTAATGGAGCTTCATCCTTGATCTAGCGATTTGGATTCTGCAGAATTATTTGAATCGTTAGATGCTTGTACAAATGCGCAGTTTCACTTAGTTGATACATAGAAAACTGTATCTTTCATGGTCTGATTTGTCACCAAATCATGTTTTTGTATACACTTAGGAGATCTTAATAGTGCTTTAAGTACAAATTGCATGAAGAACGGATGTGAAATTGGCCTTCTGTTAGTTCTTCTGATATGGTGAAAGTACAAGCTGCAAGGCTTATGCAGTTTATGTGCTGAATGCAAGCGGCAACCTGCTTTCAATACTTCCTTCCGCTCTTTCTTTTTCCTCTGGTAAAGGGAGATGGTATGGTACGCTTGTGTATCCTCTATATTTCCCTCCTCCTACTTGGATTTGGAGTTTCCCCAGGTTCTTGGTGTTTGAGTCAAATCTACAAATATGAAATGTGAAGCCTTGCGATGCAGAACGAGTGTTGCTCTTATCGCACAAACGATGGATTGAATACATATAAACCAGAAAGATAGGAAATAAATCAGACATTGGATTTACGTCGTTCGGTTCATGTGACCTATTCTACAGAAAAACAGCATAAAATTTCACTGTAGATGGATCGATGAAAATGATATCACAACTCAAATATAGTGCATAGTCCTTACATAACCATCATCTCCATCTCGTAGAGAAATACATAAGGACTGTACCAAAAGATTCCTAGAGAAATTTATCCAGTTAAACGAGAACCAACTTCTGCACAATGACAGCACCTTCCTTGGACGGCACACCATAACAAAACCCAACCCCTGACTTTACGTATAGTGGACCTCTAAAGTAAGTATACCAAAGGAAAAAGAGAGAAATGCCAATCTTGGCCACAGAGAAGAAACACCAGCAGCCAACATTCAAATAATCAAATCATCATCCAAGCTTATTCGGCTTATATTTATGGGCAACCTAGAAGTGGGGCTATCACTATGGGTGAAAGACCAATCTTTTAACCTACATTTATGAAAGTGAGTCAAATATGAGTCACGATGGAATTAATACATGGGTTATGTATGGGTTTAAAAAGAAAAGCTCAAATAATAAGGTTTTATTTGAGTCTTTCACGAACCCATTTTCAACTTATTTTCGATACATTTTCAACTCACTGTCTGTAGCAAGCACCCACTTGCAAATAGGCCTCAACTAAATTATATTAGTTTATCTTTTTTATTTTAATTTTTTATAAGTAAAATAATGAAAGAAAAATAAAAATAAAAAATGTTCTGCAATTTCACCAGCCATCGACCGCCGCTGTCGACCTCGCCCGCCACCCTCCGTAGCTCGCCGTCGTCCGCCCTCCACCGCCACCAACCTCGATAGCCGTTGAGACTCTATCTCCCATTTGCGGAGAAAAAGAAAATATAACATTTAAAAATTAATTGTATAATAAATAAATAATAAATTTTTAATATTAAGAATTGAAAACTCAATTTTTCAATATTAAAAATTATCTCTAAAAAAACTAAAATTAAAAATTAAAAAAAATCAATTGCATGAAAGTGTTTTAACAATATCATTTTTCTTAACAAATTATAAGACTCAAATATTCCATGATTTAGTTAAATATAGAAATATTTAAATTAAATGGGTCAAGTCGGATCGGTATGGATCGTTAGACTTGTACCGTATAAAAATGGGTCAAAACGGGTTAAATTGATCAATATGGGTTAGATCATATTCGACCCGACCCAAACTTGACCCAATCCGACCCACCCGTTTGTTACCTCTACCTAGAAAAAGTAAATCTATGTAAGAGAACTGTCCTTAATCTTAGATGACATTAAATAACTAACATAAACTAAGAAACAAAAATAGCGAGGTGGTTGAGAGGCTCTTGTTCTCTCCTCCGACAAGTAAGTCTGACGGGCTTTTGGACGAATTAGATAATACCTGGGCTTCATTTACCAGGAAAACTCAACAAAACATAGACAAAAGTATCAAAATTGTCCAGACTAGACAGTCGAATTCTTTCCGATGGATATTGCAGCAATATCTGTAAAATATTTTGGAAGATCATATAAATTTACGTCTTTTTCAAACTCAACATATTTCGGACGTTCGGTTGAAATAAAACTTGAGCATCGTATATAGGAACTGTGGTGAACCCCTCGAACTGTGAATACTGTCGAGCCAAGAGAAGCGCTCAATAGAATCTTCAATCAACGGTAGGGTCAACAAATTTATGTAAATTGGGAAAATCATTTATTCAGATTGAAGCCTTTTATATTAGATCTAATTTCAGATTTGGATTTTTTTTTTTCATATTCTTTAAATCTTACAAATCAGATTGAAATGATTTAGATTTAATCAAAATTATCGTTGTCGTCTATTTAATTACAACAAACACAATGGCCACGATAAATTTGGAAATCAAAATTATAGGAATAATAATCTTGATGACCTTCAAAATCTAATGATTGTAATTATGGTCACTACACGAGTATCTATCTCTACAATTCAATTTTCAATTGGATGTTAAAATAGTGGGCTTCTTAAAAATTGGAAGTAATATTTTAGTTTTTAAGCGAACGTGTTTGGACAATTGACAGACGATTCCACTGAGATTTCAAAGGTCCTAGAGCTTGAATCTTCAAAGTTGATTCGCAAGTACGTACCCACCTTGGGCCCTTGATCCAGAATCGTCGTGTAGCGGTAGGACGCATGTGAAACAAGGATTTGATATCAATTATGACAAGATAGGCTTAGAATCCTAGGAATGAAAGAAAATTAAATAGCAAGAAAGGGAAATAAAATAGTAAAAGACAGAGGAAAACAATAGAAACACCAAAACAGGCGACAAAGAAGAAATGCTTAATAAGCAATAATCTATAATCAAATCCTCATCCAAACTCATGACATAGTTGTTTAGCTTCTATTTTTTCTTATGACATAGTTGTTTAGCTTCTATTTACAAGGGTAAATATCACGAAAAATCCCTAACTGGTACACATGTAACAAATTTATCTTCAATTAATTCTTTACCATAAAAAATCTCAAACTAGTACACATGTGTTAATTTTACCCACCGTCGTTTCGTTCAATTTTACCATCAAATTGCTGAGTTGGATAACACGTAATGATTGACGTGTACGAATTTGAGATTTTTACCATCCATTTGTCGCAAAGTATATATAGCATCGACACAACCGTGACACGATTTTTACGATCACGACAAATAAGTAATAAAAACGCCTGACATGAATGATATAAAAAAACTATCTATCCCAATGACAAACTTCATTTCCCCAAAATATAAATTAATAAAAAAATATACACAAAAAGAAGTCAAAGACACCCATCATTATTCACATTTCACAGCTAAGCATTCATTTATCCTTGGTTTGCCCTAATTAGCCCCCCACCCCCTACTTTTATTTTTTTTATTTCCTAGAAAAAGAATAAATTAAAATTTTAAAAAATACTAAAACAGAAATCAAAGCCCGATTAAAATAAAATGAATTCAGAAAAATATCACTAAAAATCATTACTCTCTCTCTCACTCCAAACCCTTTTTGCGATCGTGTAATTTGCACGATTTGAGAGAGAGTGCAAGGGAGCCTCCATCTCAAAGTTTCTCTCTATAACCCTTCACTCTCCTCCTCCCTCTTCTTCTTCCTCCTCCTTCGTCGTCCCTCCATCACAGCCGAAAGAAGAAAACCCTAATTCTCCATCGCGGTGGATCCGCCATCCACCCAATTCCAGCAGCTGCAGCTCGCAATGGTCATCAGCACCAACTCCCCCCCCCACCACTTTGAAACCCTAATCTCCCATGGCTAGGCCGCAAGGCAAGGCGAAGCAAAGCGAACGCACAAGAAAGGCCCTTGGGAGAGTGTTCGTGCTATATAGGTCACACGAATACTCATTTGGTACTTTTTATTAACGTAATATAAGAAAATAATGATATAACACCAATATAATAGGGTTTAGGTAAATTTTGTCAAATTTGTCACGTGTATATTGAGATTTTTGGATTTTTTATGGTATTAAACCTATTTATGAACAATCTATAGTAGGAAAATAAAAAACCTATAGTAGGAGAATAAATACAAATGCATGTTTTCTCAAACCAAGAAAAAGATATTAAATAAATAAATCAAGATAAATATCCCAAATCCTATATTACACTTCATCAAAACGACTTGTTCCTATGTGCCAGTGTTACATATAGGTGTATCATAGCTTATGTGTTTATGTTAGCATGGCTGCAGGGCTAAGATTAAAAGTGATGAGCATAAGAAGCTGGGGAATCTCCTGTTGCATTATAGCTCCTTGTAAATTGGGCATGTGGCGAGATATCGGTCCAAACGTCTTGAAATAGCCTGTTTATATAAATAAATGCATCATACCAAGTATAATTTGTCTATCATATGAAAAGGCAGCAATATAATACAGCACGCGTCCTAACATTAGTCACTATAATGCACTTGAGTTCTAAAACTTTTTATATTTTATATTTAAACTACATCTCGCAAAACCGAACCCCGACTGGGTTACTGGTTCCAACCCAACTTTAAAAATAGGGTAGGTGAGCTTTATCTGAACCCGCCAAAAAACCCAATCAACCCTATCCGGATCCACAAATTTTTAGGTTGGGTCAGTTCAACCTGGCTTGACCTGCTATATCGATATTTTTTTTGTCTTTTTGCTAGAATCATAGTTGTTTAAAAAAGTGAAAATCTCAAAGAATGGAGTCAATCCGGATTCTCATTTGCCAGAATCATACAAAACTATGTTCATACTTCTCGTTGGAAGCCCACCCTCTTACCAAGGCGGACAGGATCAGGAAAGCAACCAAATTGACCCATTTTATACAAAAACAAGTTTAGCGACCCAAATCTGACCCAACCCAGCCCATCCTGCGCTTATTCTCAGCACGTTTTCTCCTCATCTGTTGTCTGTGAGGGAGTTAGGATGCTTGGGTCAGGTCGCGGGATATGACTTCACATGGCACATGAGCAACATCGAGAAATGGGTGAGTGTCACGTTAATGGACAAGAGCACCTATGTGTATAGGTTCAGGGGTCGGGTTATGGAATGGGGCGCGAAGGTGGCGGTGATGCAAAGAGTGATGAATCTTGCCCGAGTAACGAGCAACGTTCTTGCTTTCATAAATCAGTTGGCTTCCACCTCGGTGTCGAATGGCCGGTTCGATCTGGTTTCCAAGTTGAACCGGACCCGATGCTCATACCTAAATGTTGTTATCTGTTGCCTTGTTGCCGCCCTCTCGGTATCAATGACAATCTAGTCTATCTAAAAAATAGTTATGAAAAAAAAATTTCAGAAAAATTTGAAGGTTAAATTTTTTCCTCAAAAAAAACTCAGAAGCTTCACAAATAGAAAAATGCTAAAATGTAAACTAAAAATAAGAAGAGCAACATTAGTTGCTTTGCCTTGAAACCCTTAAAGCTACTAGGGGTGAGCAGTTTTATGTTCCGTACGCATTTCACCTAGAATATAGAATTTACTTATCGGAATATATTCCTCATTTTTTGAAATGCGAAACCTACTCGCGACCCCGAAACCTGGAATGCCCTATCACGGGTTCCAGGGCCTATTCCGAGTTTACCTAGGTTTCTTTTGTATTCTTAATTGGATGATTGCGGTGAATCATCACCTTTAATGACCACTACTTGCTATTACAATCCATTGACCACAACTCATATTTAGACGCGCGAATAAATACGAAACATTAACAAAATAAAATTCTTAGTGATAAATATCACCTGAAAATGGAAGCTCGATTAGTGATTCCAAATTACACATTTATCATTGGATGCCATGAAATATCGCAGAATCGCACGAAGACATATTACCAAGAAAAGCACAAAAACTTGTTACATGTTTCAGATTCCAGTTTCTAATTTCCACCTACCCGGAACCCGATACTTACCCGTCAAAACAAGTTCCCTAATTTTTAAAACCCGAAACCTACCTTACATACTTTAGAACTTGGAACAAGTTCCTCACCAGCCCGCTTCCAGGTTCTAGATTCTACCCTAGAATCGTGCTCACCCTTAAAAGCTACGATCGTCTTTGCTTTGACTCTTAACAATTGAGTGTTCCGGTATTTGTTCTAAAATATTTAGACTATTATAAAAGCAGTGTGATTTATATTTGACATCCCAATACGTATGTTTTGGTCGTACGTGTTATTGAAGAAATTAGCACATCTGATTTTCCTTTTTACTATATTAAAGAGTGTGAGAGCAAGATGTCCTTGAAATTACGCTTTGATTAAAGTCTGTTTTTTACAAAACCACTTGAACCAATTATTAATTAATTTTTTATTTATACAGCTTATGCCTAACTATTTCAAATCTTGTGTTATGTTTGAGTAAAATAATTTTCCTCGAATTAGTTTTATGAACTTTCATTCATTTGGTTTGCTGAAAATGATCAGTCAATAAAAAATCATTAATGATCAAAGAACATATGCATGCTTAAAATTAATAAATGGATTCCCTAACATAAAAAAGGTAAACGTGTTTTATTTTATAAATGATTTCCTAAAAAGGATTTTCCTATTTCATAAAGTTTTTCCCAAAATAAAAGCACCTTCAAATAACCCATGCCTCACTCAAGTCATGGAATATGAGTATATGAAACCGACGACCCATTTTGCCACGTATAGCATATATAGTTGACATGCAAACTTCGGAGTGTAGGGTATTATAAACATCCTCATGATTCATCTTGAATGATGTCTCAGAGAATATGTTTTAACGTGTATTTGTTTGAATGAAAGAATCTTCTACGAATTGATTTTTTGAACTTTCAAGCGTTTAGTTTGTTGAAAATAATCAGTCAATAAGAAAAATACCCAGAAATTATTTCTCCAGCAAATTGTTTTTCCCTTTCATGATAAGGAATTCATTTTCCTAAACGTAAGCTAATATATTTTCCCGATCGTTGAATGGTTTTCGATAGCATTTCTCTTCTGCATGTTCATGGAGTTTTGAAATACCAAACATTTCAGAAATAGATAGATAGATAGAGGAATTTATCAAACGAAGTGCATTTGTTCGTACATAACTTAATTGATCATTTTTAGTAAATCAAACTCGTGAAAATCTGAAATTAATTAGAAAATAATTTTATTTTTTCGCTCAAACAAACACAGCAGCGATTGAAAGAAGAGCCCGCAAAAGTGGGTGTTAAAGAAAGACTGGCATACGAAACAAGTCGCACGTGCCCACGAATTTCTCTCTCCCATCCCAAGAAATGGAAATTAATAAAAGATCAATCCCAAGACAGCCGCTCATAAAACCGGGCACGCCAGCCTGTCCAATCACGAATCGAGGCTTTTGTTCTTGGATCGCCAGCGGGGTCTTGTCGGTGACTCATCTGGCAATTCCACGTCTCTCTTTTCTTATATGCATTTTGGAGTCAAACTCAGAAAACTTTAGGTTTATATAAGAGATTAGGTCCACATTCGCCGAGCCCTTTTTTTCACACAACTCACGTTCATCCCCCATTGGTTTGAACAGTTGGTCAATTTCTCAATCTACAACGAACCTATCAATAGCGATGAACGCGAGTTGTATAAAAGAAAGAGTACGTATACTATGTACCGTACAAAAATACTTTAAGTAGTCGATACATACCCATGTTTGTACTCGTGATATATTTTAATTACGTGTTATTGTTATTGAAGTTATACGTAGGAAATCTAAACTTTTTATATTTGTACCCATTGAGTCCATCCTACTAATTTTGGCCAAAAATTGATAACATGGATGCCGGTTGTCATATATGGCATGATCGGCCCGATGTGGATATTTTAATAATTTATTAAAATTTTTATTCCCTAATTTTTTTTTTTTGCTTTTTCTTATCTTTACTCTTTCTTTTCATTAACGGCCTGCGAGGGTTGCTAGCCATAGGCGAGGGTGTCACGACCTTGCCCAACTCCACGTGAGGGAGTCGTTGCCCTTGCTGGCCCAAATTTGGCACCGGTGAGGGCCACGACAGCCTCCCCTAGAGCCGGCGAGGTTCGCCGACCTTCAATCAAAAAAAGTGTAAAGATGAGGGGAAAAAAGGTGAAAAAAATAAAAAAAAAAATTAAAATATATGAAAAGAGATATCCACATTAGTATCGGCCGTGCCACGTATTGTTTAAGTTCAAAAATTGGCTAAATGAACTCAATTAATACAAATGCAAATGGTTTAGGACTTAATTGGCACAATCGAAAGGTTTAAAACTAAATTAACATCAATGCAATAGGGTTACGACTTTTTTGACATTTTTTCAACCTTCGTTGCCCAAGTTACGGGGATCTAACTATAGGAAATGTTACAGTCAAATTAAAATTACACATTGAATGAAGAGATCAATTACTGATTAAACTAATACTACACGCAAGAAAATCCGGTACCTTTTTTTTTGTTCATGTAATTAGAAGCATAACCTTGAAGAAACAAAAGAACATTAATTGAGAATCATTGAAGGAAATAGAGATAGAAAATCAATTTAATGCTTGCATTTGAAGGAGTTCTTGGATCTCGTACATGGTTGCTTCTACCAATGAAGGAGATCAATGAGGTCAAAAGCTCGAAATTGCAGTCCAAACCGAGACACGACGAGATTTTTGGGATCACTCTACTTATCAAGTTTTATTTTATTTTTTCCTTTACATGAAATAAATGGTTGACTTTATCATCAGATTGTTTTGATTCTGACTGCACATGGCGATGGCTTTAGGCTCACCCTAGCATGTGGATGACATTGATTATGCCTATGTACAAATTTCTTTATGATGGAGGGTACGTGAAATTTGATCCTCGTCTTCGAATGAAAGTTTATAAAACAATGGTTAATGTCATGGACAATCCTCAAAACTCTTTTTCAATGTTAACTCTAAACTTTTTGCTATTCAATCAAGTTCCATAATTTAGGACATACTCATTTCTATCGCCATGACACATGCAAATTTTTTTTTTTCACATGGGCAGGGTGTAAGCATTTATAGGGCCAATATAATGATTTACACTACTACGTCGTTTTTCCCAAGTCAACATATATTTTCTTCCCCTTTTGTCCCTTTCTTTTTGGGCCAAAACGACCGTAAAGATATAGTGTGGAATTCATATGTAGGCCGGTTAAGTGGACAAAAATTATGACCACTTCAGCTAACTGTGTTAGAACAATTGAGTGACTAGATTGATGGAATTTTTTAAAGTAAATGACTAGATCGAACAAACAAAATGTTCGCAGATCATATTGAACATCGAAGAAAAATTTAGAAACCACTCACGTCATAATCCCCCAAAATAGCCGACCAGGGAGTTCTAATCATGTGTGGATCTTCAACTATTTTACGAAAAACAAGCTCTTTTGTAGCTTATATAACGATCGGGTGGTATTTTGAGTCAGCTTTTACGCATCACGTTAAGTCTACCTCCTTGATCCTGTCAAAAGTCAACATCTGCACTGAAGTTAGGGGATCCATGAGAAATAAAACTTTCTTGTGGTCTAAACCCCAAGTGATCGTGGCCAGTTGGAATCTGTCATTGGAAAGCAAAATGCCAATCGTTCTAACCAAAAACCAGTGGGAACGGTTCAATAAGAAGAAAAATCTAGTTCTAGGGTTCATGGAGTCTAGGGCACACTTGGAAGTTACTTGCTCCATCGCTGTCATGGGGTCAATTTTCTTAGTCTAAGCAACACTTTCCTAGTCATATAATATACACCATGTTAGAGAAATCTGCCATGTTATTAGGCCTCACGATGACGAAACATGTGCCTATCGTTTGACCGTCGCTATGAACCCAAGTACTACAGGATTTCCTAACATGGTTTGCGGGACAAGCTTCACCAGCGAAGATTAAAATCCGTTCTTTCTCACTTAGCAGTAAATTCACCTGTGATCGGGATCTGGGAACATGCTTTGGCATTTCGCAGAGCTCTTCTTTTTACAAAACCCTAGATGGAGCACCCAACTTGAGCTGATAACATGTGCCGTCCGACCCCAAACAGATCGGAAACTCAAAGTTCATGAACGAGAGATGAACGAAAGGCCATCCAAATGAAGATGACTCTTGGCCGCGGAAACCCTTGATTTAATGATGCGACCGGTGCAAGCAAGAACAAGAAGCACCATGCCGTTTCTCCTAAGCTAAAGCAAACATATGTTGGGCATCAGAACCGCAGATCCGGAACCACATAATCTGGAGCAACCCTTTGTTACACGCTTTCAGTTTAATAAAGAGTAGTGTCCACGTTGATGCAGAGTCTGAAACACTGCATCGTATAGACCGGAAGGATGCCGCAACGGATACTCAAGAAATCTCAAAACATATTATGCATGTAAATTAGCAGCACCGTCAAACGGATGAGCCAGCCAATAAGCATGCGGCCCTATTGGTAAAGGAATTTGGGCGATGGTGACACTAGCATCATAGGTGCAGAGTTCGATTCATGCGCTCTGCAAAAAGGTAGAATAAAAGTTAGAAAGATGAGAGTTAGAGATAAGACAGACTTAAAAAAAAATGGGCCGACTCGGGTTTGTCGGGTCAAAAATGCTTCAACCAAAATTGATTCATTTAACACGTTTGGACCTATTTGCATGCAATATAAAACAAGTGGCCTATATCCGATCTAACCCATACACAAGTCGTATCCAACCCGACTCATATTACTAATATACTTTCATATTTAACCTAATTTAGGAAAATCCAAACTCAAATAAAGGTGAGGACAAAGAGTGAGTGAGCACCAAATCGAGTGAGGGTAAGAGAGTCATAGAGATTTTTTTTTTTTTTTGGTCGAAATAGAGGTTAGTTAAGTCTAAGTAAATTGTGAATCCATTCGACACCTATGTTGTTCTAGGTTTTACCATTTGAAACCCATTTATGAATCATTTAGGGTGTGTTTGTTTCACGAAAAATGAGCAATTTGAAAAATATTTTCCAAAAAGTAATCGCTTATTTTGCTTAGAAAAAAAATAAATGGGAATTTTTTTCATCACCTATGAAAATAGTTAGGCATAAATTGTTATCAATAATAAAAATTTCTCCATTGACTAATTTTTTTTAAATGATATAAGCAATCATTTTTTGGAAAATAATTTCCAAGTCGCTTATTTTCCGTGAAACAAACACACACTTAGTGAATATAACTGTGGACTTTGCTAGCATACCATTCTTTGGATGATTAAATAACAGTATGTTATGAGTCACAAACTCTTAAAAAATTAGACCCCGTAATAATTTTTAATAGTTGTTATTTATTTTTTTGTTTCCCAAAACCCAAAGACGGTAATATAATCAATGCTGTATAACTATCTCATGTAACAACTCAATCCACCAAATATGATTTGAGAAATGGGCCCATGACCCATTTTGATCGCTCTATAAAATTAGCTATGTTACGCAACAAATACAGTCTTCTACTTCCATTGTTTTTGGCTTGTCAAAACCGACCCATAGCTTCTTCTTTCTTAAAAAAAAAATAAGTGACGACTTAAGAAGAAGTCGTAGAGAATCGGCGAGACTAACTCACACACTTCAAAGACAGAGGTGAAGCGCATGTAGAAGTCCATGATACGCCAAAAAGGTGAAGCACATCAAGCTGGGACATGAATCCACAGCTTGATGCTGCTGCAACAAGCGTGTTGAAAGATGAAGAGGGAATGCACTCTTTGAATTGATTATCGCACTTATCACAGAATTTTACCGTCACTATCCTGTTACTTATACAGATAAATTAAGTCGATGATTTTGCATTTCGATTTTTCTGGGGTCCATTTTCATTCACGAGTCACGACGTGTTCATTTGATGACTTGCATAAGACTATCCACGATGGTTAAACAGCGCGTGTTGCGGCATAGGCATTGATCTCGGTAGCGACACCTCCCACAGGATTTAAACACTCCACAGGAGCATCACTCATATATTTTGTAGAACACCGTTCTTGCCAAGGCTATATGTTCTTTTTCCAGCCTACCCAAGTCCAATCCATTTTGACGCCTTAGACGTTCTAACGAGGGACCGTCCAGATCCCAAAAAGGCATATTCAACAAGCATAATTGCCTCTTCTTATCATCAGCTTTTCTCTTCATTTGTGTTCAATAATTCTGTGTATTCGTCCACACCAAGCATTCACTCTTAGAGAAATGTGAACTCCCACTCCTTTTAGGGCTACATTCTAAAAGAAGAAATTTGTCTCGTCTACTCAAATCGATCTTAATCCGCTAAACGTTATAAATTATGTCATTCATCGAGATATATTGATCTGTTAAGATGGATAGAAAAGTCATACATTAATAATATACTCAAAAAACTATACATAGTTTAAACGAGCTAATCAAATCAACTAGTTCATGTAATATGTTGATTGAGCATATGTCCTTAAGATCGCAATATGTGGAACGGTCGCAAAAGGGCACACGTAAGTTTGACCTTAATTAATTCCTCCTTACCCTAGCTGGCCAACATTATAATAATGTGGTCTATCGTGGGGGAAAGCCACTCAGAATCACTCCATAAACCCTCTATAAATTCTTCCTCGCGAAGGCCCAAATCACCCACTTCTCTTCACACTCAGCTGCTCTCCAAAAACCCTCGAGAAACACAGAAAAGCAGAAGCCATGGATTCTGTTCCATGCAAGGCTTTTCTGCTTGTTCAGCTCTTGCTCCTACTCAGCTGCTTCCAAGAAGCCTCCTGTGATTTCCCCAACCCGCCGGTTCACCCTCCGACCTGGCACCACCACCGCCGCCCCCACGGTCACCCCCCGAGCCCCGCACCTTCCCTCGCTCCCTTCTATCCTCCAGGTCACCCGCCGATTATACCGCCAGCCCACCCGCCTGTCAAACCTCCAGTCTACAACCCTCTTTGGAGGAAGTTCATAGCCGTTCAAGGCGTCGTTTATTGCAAGTCCTGCAAAGAAACCCTCGACCGCAACGACAAACCCATTTTTGGTGAGTTCTCTCCCTAAGTCTACCTTTTTTACTGCCCCTATATTCATGACATGATTAAAAGGATTGAGAAAGTAGCGCAAATGTATACTGGTTCTGCTACTTATTATACCTCGCAGTCGAAAATGGTTGACAGCACACAAGATAGTGAACTCGTTCACATGTCTAACACCAACTCACGGCATTATTCACTTGACAAAATTGCCTTGAAACGGCTAATCTTCCTCATTAGCTTCTGCAAGTTCTCCTTCCCCCGAGAACTGTTATACACTAACCGGCTGACACGTTCATGGTTCAGGTGCCCAAGTGAAGCTCCTGTGCAAGAACACCAGGTACTCGGCGGCGGTAGCGAACGCAACGACCGACGAGAATGGCTACTTCTTCCTCCAAGCGCCCAAGACGGTCACGAGCTTCGCCTCCCACAAGTGCAGGGCCTATTTGGTCTCATCTCCAAACTCCTCATGCAGTCAGCCAACAAACCTCAACGGCGGAGTGACCGGCGCCACCTTGAGGTGGGAGATGTGGCCCTCGATCAAGTATCCGTTCATCCTCTACTCGGTCGGACTGTTCGCATTCGAGCCCAAGTGCAAAGCCCCGGGTCCCAAGTGATCTTCCCATTGTGTGTCACCGTAGCTTCTATTGTTGTTAAGTTTTATCCGTGATTCGAGTTTCATGATAAAGGTTGTACTTGTGCTTCTAGTATTTGTTGGTCAGTTTATTTTGAGTGACAATAAATGATATAAAAGAGTGGGTGTACCCCTCTTGCAATAGATATTATCTTTTACACACAAAAATGTTACCCCATAAGGCGACAAAATATAAAGATACCGAAGAACGACATGATATAGATTTTGTCGGCTTAAGGTTAACCAAAGACGACAAATTGTCAAAGTTTTTTTTTTTTTTTAAGGGTCAACATAAGATAACAAATTCTTGAATTCATTGCCTTAGGTTATACTCTAAAGCTACGAAATTAGAGCTCCTTTCCCTTAAGATGAACTTAAATGACAAATCATGATTTGAGCGCTTCTTTGACTCTCCTTTTCCTATTTCGCTCTCTTGCCCGATCGATGGATCTATTGTTGTTTACACTATTGTGCCGAGAGTTGATGAGTGTGCCCATGGCCCAAGAGCCTCTTTTGCATTAATATACTTAGGCTCTATCTGTTTCACGGGAAAATATATGATTTGAAAATCGTTTTTCTAAAAATGTTAACTTGTATCACTTGAAATAATTAATCAATAAGCAATATATTTATTATTGATAAAAATTGATGCATTAATACTTTTACGGACAATAAAAATATTTTTTTGCTTCTTTATTTTTATAGGCGACAGAACCGATCCTTTTTTTTTTTCAAATGTGATCAAATTACTTATTTTTCGCGAAGACACACGCCCCCTTTGTTTAATTGTTTCTCGAGTACAAACTTCTTCTAAAGTGGTGAATCCCTTCTTGCCGACAGAAAACAAGAAGGGAAACATCTGGAGTCCCGCTATGGCAGCCAATGAGGCAGCATCAAAAGGAGGATTTAAGATTTCGACGGCCACCTCGTTAAATGGACGAAGATAATCTTTGAGAAAGTGCTAAAAAAAACCCAAATTATTAAAATTATGTCAATTCAGTTATATTAATTTTTTGTCAATTCAACCTTAAACCTTTTATATTTGTGCTAATTCAATCCACCCAATCAATTTTGGCCAAAAAATACTGCCCGATGTAACGGTAGTGGCCGACACCGTGAACAATTTTTACTCAAGCTCATCTGCAACCGGTCTCCAACTGAAACCAAAAGGAAAAATATAAAAAAATAAAAAATAAAAGAGAACAAAGAAAATTTGTAATTTTTTTAAAAAAAGTGAAAACAAAAAAACAAAAAAATAAAAAAAATTATTAAAATGAGTCCATGGAGGAAAATCAAATCCGATTTTTCATACCAAATGACGAAAAATATTTTTCGGGTCTTTTTCGTATTTTAGCCAAACACCGAAATACATTGTCATTTTTCTGGAAAATAAATTTCCGAAAAATATTTACCGAAAATTTCATTTTTTTTTTTTGCTAAATAAACAGAGTCTAAGTGTAAAAAATATTATAATATATCTGTGAAATTATTTTATAACGTCTAAAAGAGTCGGCAAAAAGATAAGGTGACATGATAAAAAATTGCTTAAAGCAATGGGGCAAGGGCCGTGCCTATGGCCCTTCTCTCTTGACAAGGGGTCTCCATGTTGTGGAAATTTCACGATAGTGCTTAAAGAGAGCCCTTGCTCTAATCGCTACTATTAGAAAAATGAAAACTGTTTTTTTGGTCAAACGAAAATTGACATTTAGCTATGAAAAATTTGCCAAAAGAAAATCGTAGCGGAAAAATACTCTTTTGCCGCAAAAATTTAAATAAGGGTTCGATATTAACAATGAAATCGCAAATATTTTCCTAGCAATAGGTCTCACCTTGAGTGACATGAGAAATTACCAAAAAAGTAATATATCTATTATAATTATGTCAATTCAGTCACAAATTTCTTTTACCAATTTAATTCTATACTTTTTGCATTTGTGTCGATTCAATTAGTCCAAATAATTTTGGTCGAAATTGCTGATGTGGATCTTTGGTTGGCTTACGTGACACCACCGGTGCTGATATGGATAAATTTTGTAACTTTTTATTAATTTTTATGATTTATTTATATTTTTTCTTTTCTTTCTTTTCTTTCCTTCTTTTCTTTCCTTCCTCCTCTGCCGATGACCACAAGAAGGGCCCTCCTAGGCCGATGACCAGCAACGAGCAAGGGTCGAGAAGCCCAACCTCAATGGCCTCGGCAAGGCTCGCCCATACTAGGATCTAGCTAGGGCCGAGCGAGGCTCGCCCTCGCCCGCTTCGGGCAAGGCTCAACAAATATTTCAAATCATTTTATTAAAAAAGGATTGCCCAAAAAACAAAAAGAAAAATTTAACTTTGACGTATAATCTACATCATTAGTTTAGGGGAAAAAAATAAAGAAAACAAAAAAAACACAAGGAAATAAGAAAAATATACAAAATTTGTGCATGTCAACATTAGGCGTACCACGTAAGTAAGCTAGCATCCATGTCAATAATTTCTTGCCAAAATGGGCTAGATAGACGAAATAGCGAGAATGCAAAATATTTAAGACTAAATTGGCCAAAAAAGAAATTTATGACTGAATTGACATAGTTATAATATGTTTAGAACTTTATTGGTAATTATCCCTTTGGCCTTGAAACAAATTTTCGGGGCACAAGATGTATAAACTTACTTTGTGCTGATAGTTCGCTGGCCGGCCGCCAATGGTTGAGGTCTTCGCCGAAAAGTTAGGGTTTTCTAAGGATGGCGAGGGTAAAATTAAAAGAAAATAAATTTATGTTCATTTTGCAAATGCAGCAGTCCAAAGTGCCTATGGACCTGCCTTGAGCCAAATGCTTTAATGCAATTGCATTTTTCCAAAGTTGTTCAAAAAAAGTTGTCAAACACTATTTGCATTTGGCCAAGGGCCTTAGAGGCCTCAATGCCTGTTACAAATGTTGAATCAAACGAGGCCTAAAACCCTTTTTATCAAATGACGTGACAAATTTCACATCATTTAGTTCTTTAAATATAAGACAAAAATGAAAAATTTCTGTCGCTTCATAAAAAAAAAAAAGGAAATTTTGGAAGATTTCTTAGTACATAAAGCTTGGTTTGGATTTAATTACACACAAGTCTAATGGGGCACGTTTGAAAGCCTGCCTTTTCTATTTCTAGAAACTATTTCACGCACGAAATGCGATTGACAATAAATTTGTTTGGCGCATGTCGTGCATGGTACAAAAAACGTCAAAGTGGTTTCCAGGGCCATGCAAATTTAGACATTAGCCGTTCCAAAAACAGTTGACAAATTACATCTTCTTTGCCTTCCTTCGATTCAGAAAAACATGGAGAAACGGATGGCCAACCCTAAATCGCGCAAGCTCCCAAGATAAACACCCATGGTTTTCCCCCTCCAAGCCCACGGATCTCTCTCTTGAACATTCAAGAAACCAAACCATCCCTCGCCACCTTATTTTCTCTCCCGTCTCTCTCTTTCTTCCCTCCTCTGAAAAGGAGAAGGAAAAGAGACCCTCCAATCAACCCAAACCTTCTGATATCTCTGCGTTTGGGCCACCCAAGAAAAGATGGAGTTTAGGCTCTGGCTGGTCTGTCTCCTCCTGGCCATGGCGGCCGTGGCCTCCGAGGGCTTCCCCCTCGACCACACAAGCATCGGCGACGGGTTCTACTCCCTCGAGGCTGAGCTGATGGACTCCGAGATCAACAGCCGCCTGCTGGCGGCGAACCGGCGGTTCATCAGCTACGACGCGATGAAGGGGAACTCGGTGCCGTGCAGCCGCCGTGGCCAGTCATACTACAACTGCAGGAAGATGAAGAAGGCCAACCCTTACAAGCGTGGGTGCAGCGCCATCACCCGATGCAAAAGGTTCACCAACTAAGAGAGAGAAACATATGAAGCAAAAAACAGAAGGACCTATATCAAGGGCTCTGATCAATTAATATTTGGTTAAACAAATTTGGATGATTATGTCGCATTTTGCTGGCTTTTTCTCTCCATGTTCCTTCTGAGTTATAAAATTATGGGTCTTCTCTCTCTGTTTTTTATTTGATTTTAATATTTCGGGGTCATAAGAAAAACCCTAATTTGTTATCTTTGAGGTGGTGGGGAGGCGGATATGTTGTTTATGTTCCTTTGGGCATCTTGCCCGATTGATCTTATGTTGTCTCAATGCTGTGTACGTTACTTATGTGGAGGAAATAATATGGCCGGAAGCCTAGAAATATTGGGTGTAACTTGCTGAAAGTGGAGAATGGTAGATGATTGGTTAGGTCTAATTGTTTCATTGTCTTCATTTCTTTCTATGATTTTGTTTTGGAATTTCTCTTGTAGTTTTTGTTTTTGGTGCATTAAAATCGTTGCCTATTTCGTAACTTTCATGCATGCACGGCTTATCTTCCATGCAAACCTGTGTGTGTTTGTGATTGTTTTTTTTTTTTTTTTGGGTGGATATACATTCATTTCTTGTGATTTTCGTCTATTATAGTAGTTAGATTATGTGAATCCCACATGAGATCTATAAAGATAAAGGACCGTGACGCAGTTAAGCTCATATAAATTTGGTTCATTTTAGACAGCTCTATCATGTAACAAAGGCATCCCCATAACTATAAGTATGTGAAGTTCTGGAAAGCCGTTCGAGTAAATGTTAGCACGTATCTTTTGGATATCCACGGCAGATTAAAAACGGCACCTTTAAAACTCATTGACATAGAAATTTCCTTTGCTTTTCTCTCTCTCTCTCTCTCTCCTCTCCTCTCCCTATTCTCTCTCTTCGTTCCTGCACAAAGAAGCTCGCTCAGCAACTGCCTCTTAGCCGCTTCACCCAACCTCGCTACCGTCTCAACACACAATGTCGCAGCTGCCGCCATGACCCCTCCTCGCCGCCGCACAATCACTGAGCCTCGAGCACAGTTGCCTCTCTCTCTCCTCTCTCTCTCTCTCTCTCTCTGACCCAACAAACAAGCGCTTCGTTGACATTGACATGCTGCCGGTGGTCAAGGCCAAGTCTGGCTTGATCTTGACGGAGGCTCTCTAGAGAGATAGAAACGGGGATGAGAGAAAGAGAGACGCACTGTGGTGATGGCAGCAATGGTGGCAATCCCGGAAAGGTGGTGACGTCATGGTGGACGACCATTATCCAAAGTGAGGAGCGACCGCTAAGTTGCCAAGGCACGACCACGAGTAAAGGTGTCAATATGAGTTGAAAACCTATGTTTAACTCACTTTATTAAAAATTGGTCTATTATGGGTTAGTCAAATTCTACAAAATAAGTTATTAATGGGTTAGCCTAATTATATATGGGTCGTAAATGTGCTTGTCTTTGAATCAATTTACAATCAATTTAGCTGGACAAGCCCAGCCCAACCTATTTAATAGTTTAATTTTTTTAATTTTTATTTTATTTTTTATTATTTTTTAGTAAGTAAAAGAAAGAAATAAAAATCAAAAATAAAATTAAAAAATGTAAAAACTGTTAATATTGTCGTCTGCCGCCATCGCCCATTTTCCACCACCATCCGCCACCGGAGACCACAATCCGTTGACCACCACCATCCACCATCAACCACCACCGTCCGCCGCCAACCGCTGCCGATGGAGAAAAAGGAAAAGAAAATAGAAAATAAAAATAAAATAAAAATTAATTTTCAAAAAATAATAAAAAACCAATTTTTTACTAAATCTTTTAGAAAAATTAAAAAAAAAAAAATAAAAAATTCATTAAATTTATGTTGCATGAAACCGTTTTAGTAATATCATTTTTCTTAACAAATTATAAGAAGTAAATATTTCATGATTTGGTTAAATATATAAGTATTTAAGAAATATTGATAGGGTCGGGTATGGGTTGGGTATGGTCGGGTTGGGTATTCGTGTAGTTAGATTTGAACTACATGAAAATGGGTCAATATGGGTCGTACCATATTCTACCCAAATCAAACTCAATCCAACATGCCCATTTGACACATCTAATCACGAATAGGGGTGAGCGGTTAAGCGATTGGAGATCGGGAACCGAATAATTTAAAATTTCATTTGTCCCTCACTCCCAAAGAAAAACAAAATCAAGGTTTTTATTACATATTTTTAGGGGAGCATTCTAGGAGAACCAAGAACTCGAACCGAGGATCGGATCCGATTCCAGGTTCCAAGGTATGTAGGGTAGGTTTTAGGTTCCAAAAATTTCGAGATTGGAGATCCATACCTAATGAAACCCGGAACCCGGTAATGAATCTTGAAATAAATTTTTATTTTTTCTATTTTTTTGACATCCCGTTTATGCACTCCCATAATGAGTTAATCTGGAGCCAAACACAATTTTATAGGTTTTAAGTTCAAAAATATAAACGTTCCATATGGTTCAATTCTAAATAAATATGTACTTATTTTGCTTAACTAAAAAAAAAAAAAATAAAATAAAATAAATTATGGTTCTCAACCAACCCACCCAAACCCGTGACACACGTCCCGATTCCAAGATAAACCAGTTCTAAAAAATACCCGTTGCATATTTTTTGCACCAGTCTTCTCATCGAGCATGCCTCTCCCATCTGGCTCATACAATATAAACCAACACTAGTAGCTATAATTTCTACAGAAGCATCCATAGTCTCAACCTTTGTTTCCGTCTATGTCTTCGTTGCTCTATTGAAAAATCTAAGTCATATTGAAACCTAGGGTTACATTTAAAAAAGGGTTATGTTCAAATTTTTTAAAAATATATAATTAAAATCGATTGGCCTCGTCCGAGCTGTACCCACTCGCAACCTAAAACCGAACCGCACGACCACCGGTTCCATTTTTAAGAACCAGGAGCCTAACCAGCACCATTGATTGGTGAGGGGCGCTGATTATAGGAAGAGTAGCAGAGATGAAGGGAAAGAAGAAGAAGATCAAAGGAGGAGGAGGAGGAGGAGGGAGGCATGATGATGATGTTGAAAGAATAAGAGGCGCGGAGGAGTTATTATAACCCCCCATCGCCGTGGAACCCGAATTCAACAGTCGGGTACTCTACATACTACATATCAATACTTTGATTTGTGTTGATATAGTTACCGAAAAACTAATATAACATATATAGATCACGCATAAAAATAGTAAGTTCGCTCATAAAATTTGTTCAAGCAGTGACTCGAGTAACCCATGGGATACATACGGCATGAAAAAAGGAAAGAATGATCAAGACTTAATTTTATATAAATCTTCGACCAAAAAAAAAAATTATATAAATCATATCGGAGTAAATAGTCTTAGAGAATTGATTGTATAACAGTTTTTGGGTGACCGTAAAATTAACCGTCTGTCTTAGCCCACAATAAAATTATATAATATTTAATTAAAAATTATTGTGGGGTCCACTCTTTTAAGAATTTGTGGCTCACAACATATTGTTATTTACATAGTCACCAAAAAAACTCTTATGCTAGGAAAGCCGAAAATAATTTTATCGGATATTTATTTGTAAAGAAAATTTTTTACGAAAGTCATCGTATCTATAGACGCATAGTCTCACAAAAAAATTGAGAGCTGCCCAAGCTTGGCGGAGTGATTGTAATACACGTGTCGGTACGATCAAGAATAAAAAAATGGATAGAACATAATTAACCCAGCCCATAAATTCGAACAACAATTGTTCAAATAGGATCTTACCAAAATAAAAAAACGTAACATCTGATTTGCAAAGAGATATTCTTTTCTATGTAGGGATACATATAAAAGAGGTCATTTTTCCACGAATGAAGGCAAACTGTTTTTTTAGTAAGGGAAAACAATTGTAAAGGGGGTGTTGGGAATTAACGCAAAAGTTAATATGTGCCATTTTTTGAAATATTAATATTAATATTAATAATTTAAAAAAACATTTTGTCCAAGGTTGGTGTCCCGTGAAGTCGTGGTGGAGCAAAGACTGCCTCGCCCGGTCCCATACCGGACGGGGACAAGGGGCAAGGGATGGGAACGGGATGCTAGTCCACTTTGCTCCTTGTCCATTTCTTGTTGACATCATGCTATTGCTCCGCCTTGCACGGTAGGTACAGGTGGTAATTCTTGACCCGTCACGATGACACGTTTGGAACACTACATGAGATTAAGCGGACTTTGATTGGTTCTAATCATGTTCAAATCAATTTCATGTCTAACCCGCGATGCAGGATCAACAATCATGCCGTATTTGGGTCAAACCAGTCAGATAGGATCAATTGTCATGGTTGGGTCATGCAAACGTGTTGTTCCATCAAACCGTTATTTCATCGTGTTACACGGGTTGTGTTATGTCAACCCGTTAATATACGGGGTCGTGTTCATATCACAAAGATCGACATGATTGACTGATCGTGTTGTGTGTTTCGTAATAAGCCCGTACGTCGCCACGATATGAACTCGACTTGCGAATACGAATTGCCACCCTTGATGAATAGTTCCTTTGTCCCTCGCACAATATATAACCACAAAGTTATGCGCTTATGTAGGCGGCTCAACAAAGATGTATGAATACAATCGTTTGAACATAAGTTTTGCCAAGAAGGATTTAGGTTAGCATTGGTGAAAGTGTTGTTCCACGTTGCTTAACAATAAGTCTTATATGCCTCTAACTATATGTGGTCTCCTTCTATATTAGTTGAAGCTGTTGATTGGACTTTTTAATATGGAATCGAGAGACAATAATATCCTTTTCGTCTATGGGCGTCCACGTACCGCCAATTGAATTCCACGTGTCGTTCCTAATCCGGCTTGCACGTGAGGGACGGTATTGAAAATATAGTATATCGCTTGACAACAAGCGTTATATGCCCTAACTTAAACTTAAGGGTTTTACTTTCTAATATATATAGCTTCGACATTTCAATCCGGTGTGGGGACTTCCGGGATTACAAGACTTTTTAGCTCTTTGAAATTGCATTTCCGGTGTTTTACAGTCTCATGTTCTCAATGAATTATAAATTTTCATGTCATACAATGTGTGGTTCCAAGACTGTGTCGGGTCGTAATTAGTTTGTTGCTACTTGGTCCCAATCAAGATCACAAATGTCAAGTTTGAACACGGAGGGAAAACGTACTTATTTACGTAGTTGTTACAAGATAAGATGTGATTTTGACATTTTCACGTTTGTGATATGCTGATGTGCCCACATAACATCAAACAATGACCTTTGCTTTGACGTGCAATTATTGCCCAACATTTTTTAAATCCTAACATCGTTAGCACCAAAACCGTAACTCTTTTTGGGCCAAGCCAAATGGGGACACAAAAAAAAAAAAAAATGCTGATCAATTTTGGAATTAAAACCTCACATTAAATTTGGCACATTTACCCCAAACGAACTTTCGTCTGACAAAAAATATCAAACTAGTATACAAGACATATTTAATCAAAATTAATTTTCATCTCATGAAAAAACTTAAACCCGTACCACCCTCCACTAACATTCCATTCAATAACATGTTAAAGTGTATACTAGCAATATATATGACAAAAGGACTGCAAAACAAATATAACATGAAAAATAACAGATATGACATGAAAAATCCACATGTGTTGGCACGTACGCATTTCAAAAGATGGTACAATTGGGTCAAGGTACCTAATTGAGATTTTCCATTTTTATGAGAAATCAATTGGGGGTAAACTTGTTATTGGGTACTAGCTAGAGGTTTCTGTGAAACAAAAATAACTTGGGCTGAATATATCATGGAAGTATCGGTCTGAAATTTTTCAAGAGACGAAGGTTTCGTTTGTCTTGTGGAAATGCAAGGTAAAAAAATAGTTTCTTAAAAATGGTCGATCGTATCATTTAAAATGAAATAATTAGTCAAAGAAAAATATCTTGATTATCGATTAATAATTCATGTTTAAACATTTTCGTACATGACGAAAATAATTTTTGTTCATTTATTTTGTGAGCGATACATTTGAATCACTTTCAGAAAAAAATTTTAAATTATTTTATTTAAACAAATGAAGCCGAAAATTAATTTGGAGTAAAAGTGTCATGTGTATCGCGTCGGGTTTGGGATTTTATAAACGGTGGCTTATATAAAAATTTACATATGGAAAGTCTATTCCATGGGACCCAAGAGACTGTCCTTTATCACGCGTAATCGTACGCGACTGGCGTTGAAAGTTTCCGCCATTTCTTTTTATTTTCACTTTTTCCACTTCATTTTATCATTCTTTTCAATTTTACCCCCAACAAGCATTCCAATTTGATTCTTCTTTTCAACGATTCTCACATGCACATTCCACTAAGTATCAATCCGTCGTTGTCATATATGCTAAATTAAGGCACCAAATTATACATTGTTTTTTTTTTTTCCATGTACTCGTTTGTCAAATTGCGGAACTTGATTTCACACATGAATCTCGTTCGTGCTATTGCTAATTTGTGATCTTGCCTTTTGTCTTGAGTAAATCATTTCCGAACGGACAAAAATAATTCCTCGAAACGATCCGATTCTTCGCTATCCTTTTCCGCAGTCATTCGATCAAGGGCTTAACAATTCGAATACAAATGAAATGGACGTTGGAAGTTTTTTGAGTTAATCCAAAAACCCGTCAAGATATCGCATCATTGTCCGTCAGGATCAAAAGTTAATGAGAACACCGTTAATAGTGCCTAACTTTGACTTAACGTGCAATGTTGCCATTGCAATTTTACTTTGTTAAATGTGGGTTTTAAATTATTTCTAAATGTTTAATATAATCCTTTTACTTGATCAAACATGGGAGAGAGTTACGATAAGTCTCTATATTATTGCGAAATGTGCAATCAAATCCTCCGAGACTTTTAATTTGTTCGATCTAATCCCTCGATTTTCCTTAATAAACACAAACCAGTCTTTCAATACTATCCGCAGGTCCTATACATAGTTTGCGAAAACGCATATCCTCCGGGCAACTTGATTGACTCATTACACCACCGCACCTACTCAGGTCATGTCATCGCATATCATATGCGATATTTTTCGAGCTGTTCCGTTTTCTATACGCCAAAAATCAAATATCTTTGCGCAATGTGTCCTTATCTGCAAAGAAGCATTTGTCTCGCCCGCATTAAATGGGCAGTTATTGTAATTAACCACATGTAGGACTCCTGACGAGGCAAGGGCCTCTCTGAAAAAATCACACCTCCCCAACCACCCCCCCATCCGTAATGCGATGGACTTCGCCGTGCGAGTCGAGCCCACCAGAGAGCTCACACCCTCTGCTCCGCAGCCCACAGTACGGATTAGCTCCCGGTCGAATCAGACGGCCGTGATTGGCCATCCCCCTTGAGTTGGAACGAATCCTAGCGAGAGAGCTGCACAGTAGTGTTCTAGAATTCCAAGAGGACAAAAATGGGGTCTTGGCTTGGATTGCAAGTGATTCTCTCTCTCTCTCTCTCTCTCTCTCTTTTTGGTCAGAGAAATGGATGATGATGAGTCACTTTAATTTATTCCCCACTTGATGATTTAAGTTCTTGAATTGAAACCAAGAAATGGGCAAAGAAAAGACAAAGAAGACGAATTATACTGGGCAAAGATATAGTCTCTGGGGTGAGCGCTCTCTCTCTCTCTCTTCATTCATCATCAGCAGCCACCTTTTGCTTTATCTTTTTCGCTGCTCAAGCAGTCGCAGGTGGCCAAGTTCTTCAAAATTTGTTTTTTTTTACCTCTCTGCGTTTGTAGGTTCTTTCAGTCTCTCTCTCTCTCTCGTGCTCACAAGTGTAAGCTCTTGGTGATTTGCTGGTTTGGCTCTGCTTCCGCAGCCTGAATTGGGTGGGTTAGTTACCTAATTTTCAAAGGGGTCTTTGGGGAAGATTTCGTTTGGTGATCCAGGTTGTCTAGGACCACTTTCTTGGAAAGTTCATGTTTGCCTTCTCTTGTTTTGAGATCTGTAAAGAGCATGAGTAAACTCTCTTTGGTGGGTGGCTGTGTTTTGCAATTAAGGTTCTGAACTCAAATTTTTTTGTGCGTTCTTGTAGACTTCTTGTTGTTTTCTGCGATGCTCACATCTGCTTGCTTCAATGTCCATGGGAAAGAAAATTCTTGTCATGTGTTGAACTTGTCAATCTAGTTGTAGCCGACCTTTTTAGCCTGATTGCTCTTCAAAGCTTTTGTTTGTATGATCGTCTGAAAGAGAATGCTTTCACTACATGTTTTTTTCCCTATTGGATGGTCAGAAGAATTGTGAATTCTCCCGCCTTGATTTAGCAAGTGCCTCGGCATAATACCAAGATGGTAAATGTTTCCATTTTCTCCAGCGATCCCTTGAATTTGCTCCCATACGTTCTGATTTTTGTTAGTGCCCTGAGATCGAGTTGTGAAGAGCTGGGGTCCATTTTAGATGCTTGATTTCCCCAATTCTCTTGTGCATTTGTGTGTTCATTCTTTGACTCCCTGTTCTTGATGGAGATGTGTCACTTCCCTGAATCATCCAATTCTCATGTAGGTCATCAGATAACTGCTAACATCCTGGAGAAGGAGTTCGTTTGAAGAAATCTTCGGACTCTAAACTATGGATGCTAGGCCAAGTGTGCATCAGAAAGATCAAACACAGACAGAAAATTCGCTTGCCGAGGTGATTCTTGAGAGACGGTGCACTTGCTATGCTCTTTTGACTGTATTTTTGTGGTTAATTATGATAGTTTGATGCTTCCAGGTATCTAACACTGAAAAACTGTTATGGGCATCGATCAATTTGAGAGGTCTATTGCATTCCGATGTCAAACACTTGTATCAGCAAGTCTGTTCAGTTTACTGAAAAAAGCATCTTGAAAGACTCCGAGCAGGCAGATTTTCAAGATATTGAGTATTCTTTGTGGAAGCTCCACTATAAGCATATTGATGAATTTCGCAAACAAATAAAGAAAGTTTCTTGTTGTACAAATTCCGAGGTGGTGCAGAATGTTACCAACGCGCAAAGAAGCGCTGATGATTACTATGAAGGAATCAAGTTATTCTTGTCAGAAGCAACTAATTTCTACAAAAGTCTCATTGTGAAGGTACAAAGATGTCATGGAATTACCGAAGATACCTTGTTCCACAGAAACAGCGGCATCATAAATAATGTTGATCAGAAGAGGATAAAGAACTGCCAATTTTTATGCCATCGCTTCCTAATTTGTCTTGGGGATCTCGCAAGATACAGAGAGCTTTACGAAAGACCCGATAATCAAAACCGTAACTGGTCTATTGCAGCAGCTCATTACTTGGAAGCATTGACAATTTGGCCAGATAGTGGAAACCCACATAATCAGGTATATTGTCTTACTTTGGTCTATACCTTGTATTTATCCTTGGATTCGGTTCGAATTAAAAATATTCAGACTGTTGTTTATTGTATCATGACCAATTAGTATTGTTTATAGTTGGCATTACTGTCGACGTACGTTGGTGACGAGTTCCTTGCTTTGTACCACTGCATAAGAAGTTTGGCCGTTAAAGAACCTTTCCCAGATGCATGGAACAACCTTATATTACTGTTAGAGAAGGTAAAATGTTTTCCTCTCATACTTTTTGTGCCATGATCCTCATTCTCCAGTGTTCGTTGCAGTTCTGAATTGCTTGTTACGACTATGCAGAGCAGGTTGTCTCTTTCGCATTCCCATTCTGCTGAGGCCTCATTCGATTTTTTGATACCTTCTGAAAGAAGAAAGGTTCCGACCAAGTTGCAATCTGGCGATGATGTGACAAACTGCAGTATTTCTACAGAGGAATGCGGTTGCTTAGTGGGAAAAAACTTGTGGCATCTTTTCGTGATAGTAATAAGTTTCTTCTATGTAAGATCCAGGTACTAGTTCTACTGAAGTGTATCGTTACCGTGTTGCTCCATGCTGCGTTTGTCCTGACAAAGATGGTTTTATGATATCTATGTCTTGTATTTCGTGAGACTCAAAAAGCTTATGTACACTTATCTTTCTTTTTCTCTGTCGTTTGAGCAGTTTGGATGACTTTTTGAGAGCCTTTTCTTCTACAAAGGGAGAATTGGAAGTTTTGTTAGATCTGGACGACATTCATCTAGAAGATGCGTTGAGGACGTATCAGTTTATGGATCCAACAAGAACAGGCCCATTTCGAGCTGTCCAAGCCATTTGTGTCTTCATCTTTGTCATCCAAAACCTTCCCAAGAGCCCGGTGATGACAAACTTGGAAGACAAGAAGGAAATGCCACCGCTCCTTTCGAGAGACCATGCAGTGATGGCTCTATTTACAATTGTGAATCGGCTCATTGATCGAGTTGTGAAGGCGAGTCCCTGGGATTCCTGCCCTCTTTTACCAGCTATTCTTGTGTTTGTGGAATGGTTGGCAAATCTACCCGAAGAAGAGGATCTTTGTGGGACCAATGAAATGAGTGAAGCGGCTTTCTCTTCTTTCTGTAAGAGCTTTATTTGCCTAGTAAACCTCATGCACTCTCATGTAGGCGAAGTTAAGTCTCAAGATTGTGCTCTTTGGGAAGATTACGAGTTGAGAGGCTTTGCAACTGCTGCACACACGCATGTTCTGCTAGATTTCTCATCTCATCGGCAAAACAGTACCAACTATCGAAGTGGAAAAGTGTGCCGAGCCCGTCGAATTATTGATGCTGCTATGAGGATTGCTGAGACCTCTGGTCGTCATCACAGGTGGATCCAGTACGATAAGCTGAGAAGACAATTCTATGAGCTGGAGTCAAATGGGTCTCAGGAGCAGAAATGCTCGGAATCCACGATGGGTACTCATCCTAAACTGAAAATTTCTCTGGCACAGACAAGTGAAGTCACTGAAGAACGAAGAAATGCAGTCCTCAGGGAAAGTCCGAGAAGATCTGTTGCCGAGGAGGAGGAAGTCATTCTGTTCAAGCCTCTGACAAGACACAACTCGGCTCCTCTTCATAATTACATCTCCAAAAAAAGAGACCCCCACAAAGAACTCATGGATCAATCAGCACCGCCTGATGAATGCTTGCGTCGCGCCACATCTTTGCTTATAGCCCAGAACCCTGTGCACAGCGAACCATCTAATTTCCAACCCAACACCAACAGTTTCAGGCACAATGAGCCATTCATGCAGCAGCAGCCGCCGCCTCCATTTTTTAGCGACATGGCAAACTTGTTTCCTGCAACCCCTATCTCTACCGGTGCTGGGCCTCCCTCTCTAAATGCGTGGGTCCTCAACAGAGGAAGCTTGAACATGGATAAAGAGAAAGGGACCGATTTGGGTAAACGTCACCTACCTCCTATAGAGGAAATAGCTTCTGAATCGCTGGCCGATCTCTCCATTAACAAAATCACCGAGCCGCAGAAGCCAGTTATCGGTTCTTGCCATGAATCCGTAATAACCCATTACCCTTCTCCTCCTTATTCCACTCCTGTGCCTTCAGCGCCTCTTTTACCAGATGATGCTGTTTGGTATGGCGGAGTGAATACATCTAGTTTCTCTGATCACAAGACAAATGAGACAATTGGGGTAACGGAGAATTTTCTCAACACATCACCTGGGAGAAGCTATTCAGATTATGCTGTTCCTCTTGCCCCTAGTGCTTCTAGTCTTGGTGTCGCCGGCTTTAACTATGTGTACCCAATACAATGTGGAATGAGTTCTTCAGAATGGCTCCGCCAGTTCAGAGAAATCAACAATCTCCATCAGGTCAATCACGGTCAAATGTTGAGTCCTAGTTTCCATGGCCCTGGAAACATCGGAAACATTTATCATCTCAGTGTCCCTCAAGGCGATCCATTCAACTCATGGGGAACACCCTCGTTCTCTAACCAAACAGTATACTCGAACCACCAGGCTGCGATTCCCGGATATCCTGCCTTTTACGGAGTGGATGAGCCGAAGGACAGAGTCTATCATGCGTATTATCGAGCAAGTCCTTATGGTTGTGGTGCTGGGACAGCAGAAGTGAGAGATGATCAGCAGATGCTTCTGCAATACCTTAAAGAGAGAGAATGGAGGCTCCAGCAGGATCCTGACCTGCAAGGTCCCACATTCTAGGAGATGAAGCGGATATTGTGTCACCTCTAAAGTGGCTTGCCGTGGCAATTAGCTACCAGGAGCGTTTGCTTTCATGTAATCAATCACGCTAAAGACTCACAAGTGACAACCCATTTTCCTGGTATGCAACTGTATGTAAAACTCATTGTACAGAGGATCTGATACAGGTAGACAAGGAAGAGTCATCTAGGAACAAAGGAAGGCCATACTCTCTCGTAGTGAGATTTAAGGATCTGATATTTGCTCATGTCCCTTTTGGACAATGTAATTGTTGAGAGAATGCCTAGAGAACCTTTTAGTCTTCTGACAGCACAACACTTCTCCCCAGTTGATAAGGAAATGATAACCAAAGCATGGTTAGAGGCTGTTTATGTTTCTTGCCCTAGAGGGCATGTTCATCGAAATGATTTCTTGCTGCAGTCAAGATTAGTAGGGCTTGGTGTTGGCCTAGTATCTGCATCGACGTGCAGGTTCCAAGTCCACGGTTCTTTCACTGTTGCGATCGTAACAAAGACCTAGCAACGAATAAATCAGATGAACGATCGGCTGCATCATCCTCATCATTAGGTGAGTCATGCATGGATTTAGACGATTAACTCTCCGGGGCACGAATGTCCTGGAACACCCTCCAAATATTGTAGTTCGGATTCTCGGCCTGTGCAGGTGATCTCGACTAAAGCAGTTTACGCGTGGTTAGCGGGAAAGGTTAGATTTCATGTTTGGTTAAATCCCGGGCAGGGTCATTTATGGTCGACTACTTTAGTCTCGAGGTGGCCCGGTGTACCTTTGACTGAATAGGTTGTGGACTTGGTCCGGAGAAGACAAACTACAATACGAGAAGAAAAGGCATACATGAACTCATCAAGCACTGAATTGATATCTTACCCAATTTGCGTATTCATCCGGGAGGTCTCGAGGCCGAAATAATCTAGTTCGAAAATGCCATTTGCTTTGCTTCGACCTGCAGCGACGTGCTCCGAACCGTATGCCTCATATTAGGGTCGGCCAATCCTTTTTTCACAAAAAAAATGGGAAGTCGTATCGAATATATCTTGCGAGAGCACCTAGTGAGCATCATGAGACCGCCTAAATGTTCTTTTCTTAATGTCAAGATCATGTCTGTTCGCAGTGGATAGAAAATCGGTCGTCCGAATTATGACGACAGGAGAAAGGTGCGGGAATCTGCCGAACAGTTCGGGCCAAATTATGATAATCTTTTGTTAGGTAGGCTGAATATGAAAATTTATTTTGGGCTTGTGCCATCTTTGTAATTTATAAAGTTTTCATTTTTTTGGTCCCCTTTGAAATTTGGCTAACTGCTTTTGATTAAACCTTTGAAGCCGAAGTACTGGATCGAGAAAAGCCCGTGAAGGTTGTCCGTCGGATCGACAAACACCTTCCAGAGCCCATCGCTCATCTTATTCAAATCAAGCAGCAAGTAACATTTTCCAGCTGATGCTCGGGATCGAACCGGAAATGGAGGACAGGCCACCGGCGAAAGAGGACGTGTCGCCGGCGACAGCAGTTTTGCTCGGGGCTCTCGCTCCTGGAGTCAACGTACGGCTTCGATTTCGTAAAACGCAAGAGAGAGTCGTTGACTTCGGAATCACCTGTTTCCGGTAGTTGCTCAAGCAAAGTGATGTTTTTTTTTCCCTCTTTTTCCTGTCTTTGTCGATTCCAGGTTCCGACATGGAACGCGCTGAAGATCGCGTTTGTGATGCTGGGTGGGTCGCTCGCCGTCATGATGGGCTTGGCCTTCTCTTCGAGCGATTCTTGGCTGACCCTCCATGTCTCGTTCCTCGTGATGATCACGCTCGCTCTGTTCTTGCTTCTTAGCTGGTAATCTGCAGCTGCTTGTGCTCTTGGAGCTGTTGCTTTTATGTCTTTCGATTGGAGGTCTACTTTTAGTAGAATAGATTGTACTTGTTAGGATGAATGAGTGAAGCGCGAAGTGAGATGGGGTCTCCCTTTAGATAATTGGAGTTAAAGATGGACGAATCAATATACCCATTGCCTTGAAATTTTTTTAGTGACTGGATAGTGCTAGGTACAAGATCTTGTGAGTACATCACATTATGAGATACTAGGTTTCAGTTCGGCTTCCCAACATGTTTGTTTGTTTGCTTGCTTATGTTTTGGTAATGTAAGACTTGGTAGTTGAAATCCACGTGCAAGATTCTGTTGGATCTGGTTTTGCTGTTGATTGATGGATGCTGCTTTTGAAAAATATAGTTTCCATTGGCTAGAGGAAACCTTGCCTTGGTCTTTGGTTCTTGGCTGGAGAAAGTAGATGAAAACTCTAAAATTCCTTTAGCTAGCAATTTCAGGGAATGGAGATGGTACTGTTAGATCTAGACCCCCTTTTAGTGGAAGAGTAATTGGCGGTGGCTTCAAAGTTTCGAATACGCTTGCATTTGCAGATGGGCATTGATTCATCTCTTATTACTCTGAAGGAGACGTATGGTCTGCTATTTTTCTAGGGACGACCGCTGTCAATTAATAATTGTTGAAGGGAGATGAATCTACCTAATTTAACATTCTTTTTGAGAATATACAAGTAAAAAGGTTTGACGTTTAAATCAACCATGGTAAATCAAGTTTCTGGACTAGCTTTAAGCTCTATAAGTGTTGGTGGTATTCTATTTACTCTTCTCCGATACTGGCCAAATTTCTGGGAACTTCACCTGATAAATCCAGGAAACCTGTTAATTATCTTTTGGAGCTATTCAATTCAATTGGGTTCTCGGTGTCTGAGAGGATGAGATCCCAAAACACCATAGGTGGATATGGGGAGACAAGGAGGGTAAAGAAGAACCAAGTATGAGTTTGTTTGATTGGGTGGCCTCCTGGTCCTGCTAATACATAGGAAATTGATAGCTGGTGTGTGCTTTGAAATGACAACTTTGAAGATTCAATAATGTAACATTCATTTCAGTCAGTTGCAGTTTTCCCGTAGACAAGTTAATGTGAATGGAAGTGGGTGGTAATGAAAGTCCCGTGCATCATTTGCAGCCAAAGAAAAGAAATGCCGCCCTCTGCTGCAAACTTATTGACATCTTTTGGATATGATAAGCCTTATCAGTCTTTGCATATCGTTTATTGCTTTTGTGCAACCAGGTCAACACTTCATCTAAATTAAGGGAAATTTGGTCTTTTACATGTGATTGATTGTAAGTAATTGGTGTGGTGAGGGGTGCTGTCTCCAGTCTTCTTGCTGTGTCACTAAATACTATTTTAGCCATGAAGGTTTGGGTATTTTGCAACGATAGATTGGTGGCCGTGTGTTTGGTTAAACTTGAAGCCGTTGTGACGGTTGAAGTTGCAGGAGCAAAGGAATTGCTTGAATGTGAGCTTCTTTCTGGTTAGGCATTTGAAGGTGGAACATGTATAAGTTGCCGAAGTTTATTGGATCTTGTATTGGTGGCTTTTTAGCATCTCTTCTACCGTTTGTTGCCTCATTAGTTGATATTCCGCTTTCTCCTGTTTGCTTTATACCACACCTGCATCTCTAATCTGTCTTTGTCCAAAAAACAAGCTTCCACTGCACATGCAGTAAGTCTGACAGTCCTAGAGTACCTAAATCTGGAAACGCAAAACACTTGCTTGCCGAAAAAATAATAGTAATAATAAGGAAAAGGAAAACTTGAATCAACTAGAAACACATGATCTGATGAGAATTTAGATCTTCAGTTTTGTCTATGTTCAATCTCGTGTCTTGCTTGGTTATTGCTCGGTATGCAATTAACTCTACTGAAAACTTCCCCTACATATGAACTAGGAACGGTGAGTGCAATACCAGTTTTCCACCTTTTTTGTATCACCCTGTGCAGTTTGATTTATTGCTTCTCTCTGCCTCCTAGAATGCTTGCCTCCAGCTCTGGGGAAATGCAAGATTTGAGTTTGCCTAATGTATTATAACTCCCTAAGAACAAAATGTACAATAGGATTTTACATGGAAATTCCCCAGTATTTGATGGTCCGGGACCCGTGAGTCCCTTTTCCTTTTAACCCCGTCTCTCCTTTCCTCCATGGTTCTTAAATAATTGGGAATGGAGACTTAAAAAAGGCTAAAACCCATTGGGAAGGAAACTTAAGATTGGATAGAAACTTCTGACCTCTTATTTATATGCCAGTTTACTTTAGTTCTTCCAAGATGTGACGACGAGGCACTAACCAAACACTCTTTTGGATCGCTGCTGTTATTTCCACAGCTTCAACGGTCGAGAAAGCAACTAGGGAACGTTTCAAAAACCAAATTTCCAGAATAGCATCCACTTTCTGAAGCTGGGCTTTGTGGCCATTCATTTTCACCTGTCTTTGTAGCTGGATCACTTGCAGCGACTCACTTTTCAGTCCCACGCATCTCCTGCATTTATGTCCATTGCCATCTCAATCTCGTCAAACTAGTGCTTCGCTAATGTCCCTGCTCTGCTCATATCAGTTCATGAGTTGCAGATTTTCATCAGAAACAAACTGAATGTTTGAAGTGACCGACTTCTCTGCAAAGTTTGGACGTCCTTCAGGAATTGGATTTTTAATGTATGGCCAGGATGTTCTAACTAAGCCACCATAGACAATCCAGACTTGTTCTAGGTGTCCCATCATGCCATAAAACTAAAATGCAGATTATTGGAACCCTCACCAGCCCACCAAACTGGTTTACTGGGGAAAAGACATTTTCTTTTCCAGGGATAACCTGTTTTGCCCCATTTTCATTATCGTCCAATACATGCCTATTCTCTCCCTTTTCTTCGTTTCTGTGGATTTTTATCATTTTGTATCACTTTATATTCTGGAGTAGCTGCCCAAACAACTGACATGGATGAATCTGGTTTTTGGTCTTTAGTCTCAAACTTTATCATTTGCTGGGAGATAAGTTTTGGTTCTTTTATCTTCAAAGTGTTGTTTTCAGGAGACAGGCATGTTTTCTGCAGGTTTCTCGCGCAAACCGGATTGGTTTCAGTTGAAACACAAATGCAGGATCTCAATTTGGTGCCGAATGATCAGACTGACAAACACAAAGTTCACTGATATAGTCCATGGTCTTGTCAAAAGTAATTGCCTGGTGTGAAAATTTTCGAGGTTACTCATGTATGACTTAGGACAAGCGAGACAAGAAATCTTTCTTGTTCGAAGAACTGCAACGCCAACAAGAGGACACCCCAGCTTGTCTCTGCTCACGAGAACACTGACAATGCTTGTTTGTTTATCAGTCTCATCTCAGCTTATTTTTTTCTCACAGGCTTTACACAGGACTAAAATACCGAACGAATTTATGTTGAAACGTTCAGTTATTTCATATGTACAAACATGTACTTTTGGAAAACTGAATACAGATGCACTTTTTCACCCCGTTATGAGTTCTCTCTTTGATTTTTCATGCTCTTCCTACTGCTTATTCCAACATTAAATCATGCAAAATTCTGTCTCTTTTACTATTGTCCGAGGCCAAGGGCAATTTACTCTCGGCTATGGTGTTTATATTTGCTTTGAGATAATTTTCTGCAGCAGAGATCCTGAAGTAGGGCCAAATCTGTGATAGATGCATCATGAAATTCACGGCAGCGCATCTTGGATGGCTTATAATCATCTCAAGCCATTAACAGATGAATCTCCACCTGAATATTGCAGCAAGTCGTTTTATCTATACTTTTTCTCAAGTGTTTTCAAGCGTCAAAAGTGATGATATCACAACCTCCCGTGAGATGATGTTATCATGGAGTTGTAATATCACTATTGCTAGGCATCACTATTCATACTTTGCCAATGTATCCTCCAGTTGTCATCCTCAAAATTTAAAGAGCTTGAACAGCTGAAGTCACTGGATTAAATTGAATGGGAAGCGAGACTGAATTTGTGGCTGCAGATTTCAATCAGGATTAAAAGAGAATCAAAATCCAGACCTGACTCGAACCACTGTAAAAACTAAATTCGACCGAAGAAAATTCCAGGTACCATTTGGTACTCGATTTCCTTGAAATCGAAGAATTTATGTAGAGTCCATCACTTGGTATATCATTTCGATGTTGCGCGGCTGTTGCCTATCCAAGACAGATCCAAGAGGGAATAAATGTGTGGATCCATAGCAGTAAGAGTTTCGAGACCTCTGTAGTAGTCGTCAAAGTCGATCTGTTGGTCGTCTCTTGTCAAAGCATCCGCCAAGGCTTCGGTATCTCCTTCGCCGCGTTTGAATTGTCCCGTTGACCGTGCGAGAGTTACTGCAGCTGCTTCTTCTTCGCCTTCGACGGCTCTTGGTGGTTCATTCGAGATCGGCGCCATTGAGGGGTTGACGTCAAGGTCTTCAATGGCCTGGTGTTGTTTTTTCCAGGGATTTGCTTCTGCTCTGGCCACCTTCTCGATGGAGAAGTACTGCGTCACACATATGCAACAGAAACATTCTGAGGTTAGCGTGCACAAAATGATTATGGCGGTAGTGAGAAATTACGAAGATTGAATAAATGCGATGAAGAAAGCCAATTGTTTTGCGTCAGAAATGTAGTGAAGAGGTGCTTTTGTATGGATCGACCAATGTGAGCCCATGCTTCTTGATAACTCTTACTTAAGACTGCACCGTAATTTTATGAGATGTTGCTTCCGTTTGCTTCGCGAAAAATGAATAGTTTGGAAAATATTTTATAAAAAATGGCCACTTATATGGTTTGCAATAATTAATCGATTAATATCACTTTTATTATCGATAATAATTTATGTCTAAAAATTTTCGTGCATGATGGAAAATGTTTTTTTGTTCATTCATCTGTAAACGATGCAAATACTCATTTTTCATAAAATGATCTCTAAATCATTTATTTTCCGCAAAGTAAACGGATCGTTAATCTTCTTTTCGGCCTTTAATTGAAGTTGAATGCTTATTTGGTCAATCAATGTTTTTTAAAAAAAATACATGTTTTAAGCCAGAAAAAGTGTGAAATATATAGCTCCATACATTATCCGAACGTATAAACATTCCTACGACAAACGATCGAGAGTCTAACGAGGAAACCCTTGCTGTAAGAGGACAAGAAGAATGAGATCGATCCCTAAAAACGAGACGTTTTATTTTTTGCTTTTAGATGGATATATTTAGCATTCTTTCTATATCAAAGTTTGGATTCTTAACGCTATTTTAACTCATGTCAACAACTCGAGTCATTTTGTTTATTTTTTAACAAGTTAGGCTTTGATTCATTCCTAATGAAAAAAAAAATATAAGTGACATTCTCTTCTAAGCACTATTATCGCGAGGTGGTTGACTTACCAAAATGACACGACATATCTTAAAGGAAAATCTTATTAGAGATTTCCTTCACCCCGGAAACAATAACTTTATGTTTTTCTTGGAAATTCGTTTCTTGGCAAACATTTAGAGAACTCGAGTGAGACATAGGGTGATCGGTTTCCGATCCGATCCGATCTAATCCGGCCTAGCCCCACCCTAAAACCAAGAATCGGACCTAGAGGATTAATTCCCAGTTTCAAGGACAAGGAACCCGGGACCGACTAATTTGGTTCCGAGAGGCGCAATCACCTGGAGGATCTAATCCGGCCTAGCCCCACCCTCAACCGACTAGAATGAGGAACCGGACCGACCGTAATCTGGTTTCAATTCTATAGAAGCGGGAACCGCACCAAATAGGCTAGTCCGATCCGGGCGGATCTAGATTTAGTCGGTCCATTATGCTTGGTCCTAGCTAGACACACGTCCTGTCCTAACTGTTTTGGAAAGATAATGTCAACCTTTTCATTTTTCTCTTCTCTGATGTAAGATTTCCTACAAATTTCATCCTAAGTGTCAAAGGTTGTAATCCTACGTCCTCATTATGACCTTCACTTTATTGGTCAAATGCTGTTAACGTTCCATTAAATTTGCAGGAAAGTCCAAGAACTAATTTCGTCGCGTAGCTAATCAAAACTTGCACCCTTTTTTTGGAAATTTTGAATTTTTGAATGCTCCTACTTTTCAACTGGCTTAATGAAGCATATTTAATGAAACACAATAAATAGATAAATAAATAAATTTTTACATATAGAAAGAAACTCACGATATTCTTGCATTCATCTTCGTAGAATGTAAGGGAATCCCCAATGTCCAGTCCATTTTCCGTCACTAATTCTCCTGTTTAGGAATTAGATCCTGAACATGGTGAGGTGGAAGTACAAAGCCATAGGTAGGAACTAGGGTTTTTCATAATTTAACCAGAACATTGCAAAATGATAAGTATGCAGCTATTTTTTACACCCCCTGTAATTACCGGAGACTTACAGGCTAGATAAAATCAACCAAATGCGATCGTCCGAATATACGACTTCAAAAAAAAAAAAAAAGATCAAAAGAGAATGGAGAAGATACCTGCATTTTCGAATAGGTACATTCTGCTCCTGTTATTTGCCCAATACCTAAGTTTTTCAAGGAGTTTGTACTATTAGTCCAAGAAGAGAAATAACATTCATAGATAATATAAAGTTATTATTTGGAGCTTTAATGAATTAAGAAGAAATAAAGTGCAACAAAGATCAATGAATACTGATGAGAGCTTGCTTGCTAACCTGTATCTCAGGATCCACTCATGTTGAGAGCACACATCTCTCACCACTAATTCAATTCCTTCTTTGTCGGAAATGATTGGAAGATTTTCTTCTGCCTCCCTCTAATTTAAAATCAACAAGGTGCAATAAACTCTAGGAAATGACCATGACATTATCAAATTAATTTGTGGGTTATATTAGTTTTTTTGAGTCTCACCTTTGGAAGTACGATCCTTCCTAGGGACCCGACGTCACTGTTCTTCAACTCCTTTTTGAGAATCATTCTCAATCTCTATTCCAACCAACACACAATTCAATTCAAAGAACAATCACAATTCCAAAAGAGCCGCAAGAACTTCCAATACTGTTCAGAACTTGAGATATAGTTTAGATTTCCCCACCTTACCATTTGGCATGAAAAAAGTATGCTGGTCCTCCCTACCATTATTTTCCAAAGTTTGTCCATCCATGAGATATTTGCTTGAAATCAACCCATTGCCCGGCGAGCCCGCGTTCGTAGTAGACGATGCCGAAGAGCCCCTTCGGTGCAAACCGAGGCTCCTTTGGCGAGCTATCTTTCTTCTGTTTCTCGCGGCCTTCGTCGCCCGAGCATCGAGAACCTTTTGTTGGTGCCCCGCCGGATCAAACGTGGTCGGTCGTGGCGGCGGCGATTCGAATCGAACCGGTTGAGGAACGTTGTGATTTTGCCAAAACAGAAAGGCTGGGGCGAGTAATGAGATGGGAATGGGTATGGATAAGGAAATGGCAGCCCTTGAAATGAAGGTGGAATTTGCGTTGGGCCATGAATTATCTGAGTTGGGGGTTGCTCAAATGAAGGGAGATGAAGGTTTCTAGGATGACCCATGATTGGTTGCCTGCTCATATTGTCAATACTTGTGGACTTGGTGGAGTCAAATGGTGCAAGAAACCTGTGCATTTTCCTTTGGCAATGAAACTCAAAACAACAAAGGGGATATTTTGCTATTTTTTTTCAAGCTCTCTAGCGATTTGGAGTTTGTGAAAGTGAAGAGGCTTTTTATGGGGCAGTGTCTCAAGCAAGAGTTAAGACCATTTTAGTGTAGGTCACCTGAGTTGGAAAGAAACAAAAACTGATTTTAACTCAATGGGTTATTTCTAAGTTGTCAATTGTAAAATGGGAAGCAACTAAGTTCATACCGCAAATTCATGAGAAAAAAGACAAGAATTCAACGTGTTTATTGTGTTATGTTGTCCGTAAAAATCATCGTTTCTAAGTTGAGTCTATCCTGTTAGTTCTTACCTGGGTGTCATTAACGGTCGGCTTAGAATATGTGTCTGACTCGTAATTATTATAGTGAGATAACATGCCTTTTGAAGACATTGCATGTGCATTTCACATGAACACACATAACATGTGATATTCTTTTGCTGAGGTAATACCCTCTAGCAGAAAAACTGTTTCTCTATAAGCATTATTTAATGAAGGGCCAATGTCCATGTTTTGTACTTTAATTCAGTTTTGTCCTCTCATAATTGAATAAGTAAAATCGTTACGATTTTCCTCTACCTTCGAGCATGAAAAAGGATGGGAAATTTTTAGAAAAGGATGAGCGGAATGAGAAAGTTGTCAGGACCAATAAATTCAGTGGAAACAGTGATTTTAAGCGGAAAAACCATTAAGAGGAACAGAGGAGGTAAAGAAAATATCGTGTGAACGTGTTATATAAATAATATGGTAGACAAAATCAATCACACCAGTGAAATTATATGACAAATTCGTACCTGTTAGTGGGGTATTTTCGAGACATAATCCTACATATTCTTAGCAAATGATTGTTTGGTGAAGTGAAATTAATGAATGATGAAGAGTGTGGAGTTAGTGATAAATGAGCGGAGAATAATCATATGAGGATCATTCTTGGCCAAAGTGGCAGCCACTTAGTAGTAAGTTCACGTGGGCAGAAGCATTGATGCTGTCATCCCTCGGGTGCAAGCATTCTTATTGCTTACTGGTGATCAAACTTGGTTTCCGTTTATTGCGTGAAAAATAATTTTTAAAAAAATGATTTTCGAATTTTTTTGCATTAAGTGTGTAAAAAATAAATTAATCAAGGACAATATTTACTGTCGATAGAAAAAACACATTCAAAACAGAAGACAATGACTTCCTCTCTTGAAAAGAAATCATTTTCTCTCATGTTTCTCACATTCAACCTGGCACGTTCTCCTCCTCATCTCATGCAATTCCTAAGGAACCTGCTCCTTCATCTTCCTCTTCTCCATCTACTTGCTCCACATCTCTCTTCCCCTCTAGAGTTCCTCTACCTCCCCCATGGCCTCTCCTCTCCACCTCCAAGTTCCTCATCCTCCCCCGCCTTCCGATCCTCATTTGTAGCGTCGAGCGCAATCACCTGTGCCCGTCCAAATTACACAACCAATACCTACGGCAAGCGGTTGACAATTAACAAACCAATTGCCAACAAATCAAAACTCAACATCTACCTGCCCTAAAAAGGCCTAAGAATTACTCAACGAAAGCAAGTAAGAAACCAAACTTGATTCATGAGACTTAGACTGTGTTTGACCTATTTGAAATTTTAGTTAAGATCGGAACTGGATAGAATAAGACATGAAATTCATGCATTTTATTATATCATATCCACTATTTGACAAAGGGCGGCACTATTTCCATTCCCATTTTGGCTAGCACATTCCTTTTTGCTAGTTAACTTACTAAAATGCCCTCCTTTTTGTTCAATTAAATGTTTCTTTTTTTATCATGCTAATCCACAAATCTACCTTTATTTTTAGTTGATCTTGATAAAAATGGAAAAGTAAAATTAATCACAAAATGGAAAAGATTAATTTGTTAAAAGCATAATAAAATGTCGAACGTATTTTTATTTAGATATGTATTAATAAAGGATAAACACATAAAGGAAAAAATATGAAATTTCGTGGCTGTTCAACTCTTGATACGAGTAAGGATTTAATATCGATTGTAAATTCAATCTCATAGCAAGTGGATCAACTTATGCGAGTTTGATAGTGTAGAATGTATAAACAAATTTTCGACCCCATCTTGCAATTCATATGAAAATGTGAAAAGCTAAATAAAAAAAACACAAATAAGCGATTTGTAACTTTAGAAATCTATAAGTCTATTTGAAAATTACCCATTAGATCAAAATCTGCTTGATAGTTATATTGAATTTTAAATTTTAACTTCAAAATAAATTCCCTCAAATTATTTCATAAAAAATAGATAATTAATTGTGTGTTCATAAGCCGTTATAACTAGAAATTTCTATCATTTTATATAGCTTTTCTAATTAAAAGCATGAGATCATAAATTAAGAATAACGAACTTCTCTAGAAAAGTCATAACATGATACATTATAGAATGATTTTTTATTAGGTGTAGTTTGACATTTATATTGTGAATTTGATATTTAAAAGGCAAAATAGAAATAAATATGGGTTAGATAAAAAAAGAAACAATAATTTGAATAGAAAAGAGGGAGAAAGGTATCTTAGTCTATTGATTGAAAAGAAGATTGCCTTCCAACATGGGAGTGAAAATAGCGTCTCCCTTTAACAAATGACAATAATAAAATCGGACATTTTCATCTTTTACTTTTTTGAATCCTTTTCTTTCCCTTTTTTCTGTTTTTTCTCTCCTTTTCGTCAATGGCCAGTGCTTAGAGAGGGCTAGATGAGGGTTGCTCTCGCCCGATCTAGGAAGGGCCACCCTCGCGGCCAAAGGCACGGCCTCAACTAGGGGAGGGGTGGCCCTCGCCAAATTTGGGCAAGGGTCGCCTCACCTAGGCACGACCTTCTCTTGCTAGCCTCACTTGTGGCCGATGAGGGAGCACTCGCCAAATCGGGCAAGGGCGACCCTCACCTAGCCTTCTCCTTTTCGTCGACGGTCGGCCATCGACGAAAAGGAGAGAAAAAAATAGAAAAATAAAATTTAAAAAATAAAAGACAAAATTGACTAATTGGAAAGTTAGCCTTTATTTGAGATTATTATAGTCACTTTAGGGCCTTATTTGAAATCATATCCATTTCAAGTCATTATTTGAAACATGATCCATTAAGTCCTTATTTGAGAAAATGATAGTACTTCACACTTTTGTTTAAAATAATATTTCACTTCAAGCCCTTAATTAAGAAAACGATAACACTTTAAGCCCTTATTTGGAATTTTTTCTCCAAAGTATCCTAAAAGAAAGGAGTAACAATAATTTTGGAGCTTGGCCATCTTGTCATTAGGACCACAAGATATGCATTCAAGGTGTCTAAGAGGCTGATCTAGGTTTGTAACTTAGGTTATCACACATTGCAGCGGTGGTGCTGGGCAGAGATGGAGCTAAGTAGCACCAACTACGCAACACAACACGACACGACACAACAAGCCGACATGTCCTTTTTTAAAAAATGAAAAATTTGATATATTGGAATACGTTGTATATTAAATGTGTATTTTATGTATACATAGCAAATTATCATATATATAAAATATTATTGGTGAGTATCTTCTTCTTCTTTTTATTAGGGATTCACGATTTTATATATATATTGCTGCTAAGTATATTAATTTTAGGATGGCTGAATATATAGTTTAGGTATATATATTTTTGATAAATTTAATATTTTGACTTTTAATTTATTGAATATGCTTAAAATTAACTCATTACATTTCAAGATGGCTTGTTGGGATCTTTAGACTAATGTATCGCCGACCTATTTGAAGTGTTGATTAGATGTTAGTCACATGTTAAATAGATCGAACATGACACGTGGGCCCCGACGTGACTGCTTTGTAGCTAGAGAGTGAGCACGTTCGTGATCCAACAGGCCTTTGAGCTCGTCTAGAACGATGGACATTGGGTCCTTATCCCGCTTGCATCAAGAATCTCAGGTCTGTCTTTGACGTCGAGGAGGTTCGAATCTTGATCTATATTTCAAGGTGGTGTTTGTCAGATATTAATTGTTCATCACTAATAGTTTTTCTATAGCCCGGACGAACATCTTATATAACCACGAAAATGAAAAGTAGTTCATCTCTACTTGTTTCCTAAAAGAATTCGTATTTTTATCACATGGGCAAGCGGCTGGAATGGAAGAGATTGAAGATTTATGAACGAATACAAAATCAAAGACGACGATTACCGTTGTTTTTCACATAAAAATTGATATTAGAAATAAAATATAATGCCCAAAAGCTAAAAACCTAAACCTCTTAATACATACGGAAATAAAAGCAAACCAGAGAGGTTTGGCAACCCCGCCCGAGAGACGGGTAGACGATACACAGAGAGGCAATGGACCCCGTCGGAGGCGCGCCGCCCGAACCCCCGCGCTGACCGGCAAGAACCGTCGGGGCGCGCCCGAACCCCGCATCCCGCGCGCAGGGGGTCATATGTCGGGGAACACTTCGCTTCATCGCTCAAAGATGGGGTAGATGATACACAGAGAAGGCGGAGCGTTAAAAATTGGATCTTTGTCTTCGTCATGTTCACCCATCATAGACTCCAGACCCGAGAAAGAAATTGTCCATAGATAATCAGTCAGCGAAGTTTGATAATCAATCTCGGAAACTCCCGCCATTCGGGTTCTTGGGAGAGCACAGGGAGTGCTCTACTCTGCCCAGTTGGCCGTGGAGACTCGAAGCAAGTTATTCGAGTCCGAAGCTTCATAACCCGTGCTCTTCTTCATAAGCGACCTTGTCCTAGGCAAGGTAACATCACTGCCCTATGATAGTCTGCTTTGACCCAAAGAGGAACTGTTTTTTGGTTTAGTAGTTTCCTTTAAAGCACGACCAATATTTGACTGAGATCGCCTTGCGTCGATTTCCCTTTTACCTGGATTGATAAGATAAGGTTAGCATCAAATCTGAGTTCATCGACATGCTTTCTTACTCCTTAGTCGAACGTCTGCTACCTGTTTGATGAGATGATTGAGAGAACTCGTCTCTTATTGTTGATTACTCTGTGCACGAATCCATACCCTTTTACATTATATCGTTTGCTTTGCTAATTGCAAGCCACGATCATTGATGCATTGGGTATTTATCAAACGGCCTTTTAACTCTATTTTGTTGTTCTATGTCTGTATATTATGGTTTTCGTCAGGTATTTGGCAAACGATCAAGTTCTGGTGGCTCTCTGTAAATCCACCGATTATTTTGACTTAAATTAATCGATTAAGCAGCGTACATATAGCTTATGAGGTCGGCGTGATTTTTGCATAACTTCAACTGAACATGTGCCTGCTCGAGCTGGGTTTTTTTTTTTTCTTTTTGTTCTTTCTAAACTGTGAGTGTGACCAGCCTTTCGTGTTGTGTGCAGACTCCGTGTTCGCTTCAATTCCCCAGTGAACTCCACTGTTCAGTTTTTGAGCGATTGTGATACTTAGAGTCAGCGAGTCCACGCGTCAGCTTATCTTGCCAAGCTTGCTCACATTTCCATGACATTATACTGACGTAAGGATCATCCGTGGGACATGATGGGTTCCGAGGTTGAAGCACTTGAGGAGAGATTGAAGTCTTCCTTGGTCCAGCTCCATGCAGAATGTGCCATTCTTGAAAGGATGGTATACAAAAACAAGAACCAGCATAGGCATTGCTCTTATTTCCAGTATCTTTTGAAGGTTCTTTTTTCCCCGACCATTTGACTAGTGTCATGTTCTGTTTTAGAACTCATTTTAATTAGTCAAGAAAGGCAGTGGAATCTGAAAAATGTCTTATGAAGGAGGAAGTGTAACGCTAAGATGAATAGCCAACAAATGATTCGTGGATCTCAATAGTTACTAGTGGTTTTTTGTCTATGCATTTAAACCAATGTTCTCAAAAGTCTATCTTCTGTCCCCAAAAAAAAAAAAAAAAAAACGATTAGCTATTCTGGAATTGTTGATAGTGATTATGCTTGTTTGGTCAGGTAAGAAGGGATCTGAGGCTTTTGCAGTCAGCGAAGCTGGCGGACTTACTGAGTTCTTGCTTTCAAGTGATAACTGGCAAGAAGCCCAAACAGAAAGTTCATCTTTTAGAAAGGTACATTAGGCTTTCTTGCAATGTACGTGGTATTTTTTGCTATTACTCTTGATCTACCGTTAGCTCTTAGTGTGTGCCTTACGAGGTGATCAGGGGCCACTAGTATAGATCGCTGTTGTGTTTCCCATTTTTATTTTCTTTTGTGTGTGATCTTATAGCAATTTTCGGTGGCTTGCCACGTGCATTACTTTTGAATTGAACCATAAAGCTCCATAATTCTGTACTGTAGCCTAAAGTGGAGGAAGTGTGATGTTAGGAAGCCTAATTTCATTGAACAACTTCATGGCGTTGCACGACTACTGTCACAGGTATTATCCGATCATTCTCTTTTTTGAACCCCTGCCTTTTTTTCGACCTGACTCAACAAGATGCTCCACCCATTTGCAATTGATTAGGCTCAATGCTATTATCAAACACTAATTTTGGGCAAACCTGCAATTAAGCTGAATATTGGGCTCTCCCTCAACCTCAAACAGCAATGTTACTTTGTTCCCAGTTGCTTTCCTCTCTATATAGGGGGATATCTTCATCTTACTGTGGATATCTTCACTGTACTGTATATCTGTGCAGATGGTTGAACCGATGTTGAAGGCAGCATGGTATCCTTCTTTTCTTGGCAGGATACAACAGATTCATTTGCATCTTAAATTTAGCAAGGGCAGAAAAGCATATTCATTTCATGGATACATGTCCAATTTTTCGTTTTGATTTGCAGGAGTTACCAAATCATTGTCAATCACTCTAGATGGACATTTATTGAATTTATGTCCTTGGTTGTGCTTCTAAATTATCAAAATTAATATTTGTACTCTTGACTTTCAAATAGCGAGATATCGATCTTACTCGCTCGATCATTTTTCATGGGATTTTCTATGACAATGTTGTCATTGCTAGCGCGTCTCAGAGCGCTAGTTCAACAGGTTTGTATTTCTTGCTTATTCTATTGTTGAGGGAGTTTAGTCCAGTTTTTGCTTTTGGCCTTTGAGAACATTATGGTAACTTACGTAGGCCGTATATATATATGTTGATGCGGCAATGACATTGATAGATATGTCTTGTTCCAATCGTGAGCATTGTTGGAGCATTGACTGGAATAGTTCAGCCAAAAGATCTAACTCTACCGTCGAAAAGATTTATGGACGATATGGTCAGACTAGAAGAACACCATCACTACCAGGTTTAACCAACTCTAGACTTTGCAACTTCAACCATCGTTGAAGTTGCCATTCCAAATGAATTAGAAGCCCGAGCTTTGAATGCTTATTCAAAACTTAAACAGAAATGACGGACCTGGGTTTTCAGCTTTAGTAAAACATTCCTCTGTTTCTATGCTCTTTCTCACGTAATGTTTAATATCCTTTTGGATGTACGCCTTATTTATCTTTTGGTGATATCTAGATGCCATGTGATTTAGATGGGAACAAGCTTCATATCATGCCGTAGTGCTTAATAAATACGTACTGACTACAAAAAAAAAAAAAAAACTTGCTTACATATCAAGAAAAAAGAGGGGTGGGGAGTTGGGTTTTTTCTCTGATTTTTTTCTTTCTTAGTCCTTGAGCCGCTTATATTCTTCACTTGTCATTATACCCATCGATGAAGTCGGACTTTTTCATAGCGTTTGTGTTTGCTGAAGCAATAAACAAGAGATCTATGCATATTTGCTTCTTTTTGGTGTTGGTCATTCTCCATACGTTTTATTACAAGGTTTAGGTACTTCAGAGGCCATGACAGAAGGTAATAGGGACTGTCACATTGAATTAATTGTCGCTTTTGTAACTTGCAGATATTACTGGATGTCGTTTCAGTATTCAACGTTGTTTCTTATATTTCACAGAAAAAGCAGTCTGTAAAATTAACGCATGAAGGAATTGAGGTGAGCCAGGAACTTTTCTTTGAAGATTAAATCAACCTTCACTTCTTACGTCACTTATGATATCAAATTCCATTTAATTGGTGCAGGTTTTTAGAGAGTTTTATCCAACACATCAAGATTATATAATGCTAGAGTGCGTATGGCAAATTGATAAGTTCATATTGCTTGAAAGCACTTGCAAGAATGACGATACCAATTTGGCTGGTGACGGAGAAATTGCTTTACTAGGGGCACCGGCAATACAATACAGAAGCATCGACTGTTTTCTTGAAGGTTAAGATTTTTATGGTGTTTCCTAATGTGATTGATGACCTTGGTCAGAACACCCGTCATGGTCATCTTCCTTCTTGCTTCTCTCCCTTTTTCTTCCACCAAAAGGACTTTCCATCCTCTATGCTTTAGCTTCTCCAGCGTTTTGCATTGCAATTTGTAATTTTGAGCAAAGGGCTATGCTTGCATGTGGACCTATTTTGCCATATTTAGATACGGTGCTCTTTTGATTTTCTGTTGGGTGGGGATTTGACCTGCAATCTGTGACTCACAACCTTAATTTGCTCAACTTTTGCTCATTGAAAACTTCTCTCATCTTGCCCTACTGTTCTTTTGTTCTGTTTCTCTATGTTCTCAAATGATTTGCCTCTTTCGCAGATGAATGCGTCTCAATCCCTCATGAGGCTCAAATGGGTAAAGCTATTGAGCAAGCTCTACTTCGGGTTGAAGAAGATGGCACTGGATCTACTCCCAATACCTCTATGCCTAATGGCCATGGGTAATGTCTTGAGTGAGAAGGGGCATGTGCGACAACTGCATGAACCCCTGAGAACAGGTTCTCTGTGGGTGGTCGGTTTCTTCACATGTGAACGTATTCAGCTCAAGGTGGAGTTGTGACCAGAATCTCCCGAGTAATCAGGTACTAGTGGAATAATCGAAAAAGATGATGCTTGCAGGGAGGTGGAGCCTGTAGAGCCAATGCTCATTGTAGCTGCTGAATTTGACAAGATGTGTTCGATTTTTTTTTTTTAATCAAAATGGATCCAATGATGGCTTAGCTTTATCTATTACACAGGAGTTGGAGGCTGTAGAGCCAAATCTCCTGAGATTTTGTTGAAAAGATGTTTCAAGTTTGAGCCCGTTGAATGAAACCCGACCAGTAAGAATGTGTGAACTCGATCACGTGCAAGTCAGAAATGGGCATACGAGAATTTTTGAATTAAGAATTAATTACACTAGACTTTGTTGCCTTCTCTAAGTCTAATTTATCCTGCATGTTGGGTTCTTAGGTATGCTAAATGTGTTGCCGCACAAAAGGGAAAGGATAGGTGGAGCTCCCATGGTGCCTTCTGATGTCTTCAACCCACTGAAGAAGACTTCCTCGTTCTGCACTAAATGATCGGAGGCTTCTCTTGATTATGAATAGAGTAGTTCCTTAAAACGTTGAAGAGGTGTGCCTTTGAGCACCGAGAGGAGAATGAACTCTGAAACTTCACTGAGGAGATTGTCGAGAGTTGTTCTCATGAGGACTTGCTGTAATAACACTATGTAGTGACTTAGACAGTTCAATTCTTGTGATTAGAATTTGTGTAATTTCTTGAGTGGGATTCCACTAGGAATTGTAAGGAGCTAAAGTGGGTTATTGAGTGTAACTAGGAGTTAGGAAACATCGAGAGTGTTTGAATGCTCAAGCAATTGTAGTTTCCGTTGTATCGCTTATTTCTAAAGGAATTAGGTGTTGCTCTCCTTATGAACTTAGGTCCCGATATTTGGATCGAATCATGTAAATCCGTTACCCCATTTTGTTTTCTATCCTTTCGACTATCTTATCGATTCGTTTGTCTGTACTCACGACACCGGGCCTATCTTTGTTAAGACATCAATGGATTTCCTAGGTTTCCCAGTTTAATCGATCTTCTTTTCAAATAATAAGAAAGAGCTAAAAAAAACAGGTTCATAATTGGTTCTCGGGCAGAACCGACATTTTACTGTATAAAACCGAACATCGAATCAGTGAAGACCAGTTCTCCAACGTTTTACGTAGGAAGCTGCCCGGTCTTCATGAGAACCGGCTTAAAACCAATTGGATTAGGCCGGTTCAGTTCGGTTCCCAGTTGGAACCGACCCGGCTGCTCACCCTTAAATCTAACCACACGTTACATCAGTTTCCATTGTCTTTTCATTTGAATTTCAAGGAACTTACGTTTTATACTTGAAGTGGCTTAAATTTTCATTTGCAGTCAACCTTTTTGTCCAAAATCACGACTCTTTACCCAGCTTGTGCGAAAATTTCTGCCATCATTTCGACTAATCTTATCAGAGTCATCTCACCCTTCGCGTTTGGACATCACCGATCACACCTCGGCATGTATAGCTATGGAGACTGCAAAACAAAAAAAAAGTGATGAAATTGCGGAAGGTGGCTTCAAGCGCCGGCAATGCCGGACACAACTCGGACAGACGAGATAAAACACGAATTTTTTAGATAGAAAAATTTGGACGCGACACGACCCGACACATCAAAAAAAATTTATATCGGAATGAATAAAGACGAAATGGCGCGATTCTGTCCTAATTAAATTATCCGACAGATCAAGATGTTCAAGATCGACACGAATATATATATACATACGCGAATCGAAGTCGCAGAGAATCTTCTCTCTGTGTCCTCTCCCATGTGAACTGAAACCATTGTTTACTGTTTGCATCTTGGAGAGCTCGAAAGTGCCGTTCATACTGCGTGGGACCTTCAGAATGTTGGGCAACGAGAAATTAGTTTTTTTAAGGATGTCTTCATAGGCATGCGCAAAAAATAAATAAAAAATAAGATAGAGAATATGTGCGAATCTAATCTTTTTGGGACAAAGAGAAGGGACATAAATTCGTGGCTGGCTTCACTCCAAACTTGTACGTGTCCCTTGATTCTACTTAAGCAAATAAGAAATTTAATTGGGTCCTCCAATATAAAACGTATGTGCAAATTATTTAAGTAGTACCGAACCTAATTAGCCTAAACATATGCATTCGCACGCAAATGAGTAATCGAACGAATATTAATATTTATTCGATGAGGCGCCGTTGGAATTCACTCAGGAATTCCTCCATCTTATTCATTAAGCAATGAGTCTCCTAGAAAAGAGTTTAGTCGCAACCAAAGAGTAATCGAACAAATTCCTATTTATTCGATGAGGCCAATTTACGGGAATTCCTCCATATGTTGTTAAGCGAGCTCCAGAAGGTTTAGCGAACCAACTCCGTTTCCCTTTTTTTCTATGTTGTTCGCTTCGAGAAACTCCTTTTTTTTTTTGCCCTTTTCGCGGGGATCGGGAAATTGGATATGAAGAATGGTTAGTTGCTCTGATCACTAGATTCACTGCTGAATGGCTGACTTATGAAAAAAAAAACTTGGTTATTGAAATAGCTCTAAAAGCACGTGTCGCTAATCCACTAATGAACGGGGGTAACTTTTTAGTTACGTTGACATGGACCTTATAGAAATTCAATGAATAACTAGACAACAGTTCTTGGCATGCATGGTGATTCTTACCTACCCCCAGTAATAGTAAAAGGGCATCCCTAAAATTACGGATCCAAGCTAAAGGTCGGATTAATTTTCTTCTTAAGACATGGAGCTCCATCTTAAGTCGACAAAGTTATGAGTCACGAAACGATTCGCTGAACTATAGTAAACCTCGGGTGGGTTTAAAAGGAATTTGGTGGTAAAATTCCGAGTTTTCCGTGGAGTTTATCGGCGAAATTTCCGGACGGGAGATAGAAAACGCGAAATACAAATTTTGTTACCTTTATCCACGAGATTGAAAGTTAAAAGTACACTGTGACATGATGGCTTGATTAAATTACATTGTTCAACAGTAAATTTCCAGGAAATCCGATCCACGGGGCAATCCCATTAAACCGATTCTCCACTAAGAGTAGGTGTGCCTCAACCACCGTTTATCAATAAAAATAAGGTGGATATGGTCTATGGTCAAACATCTTATTATAGTCCATTTCATTTCGAAAAAGCCACTAATCATGCCGTACTGCCTCATCCACGAGACCATGCCATTATAGGCTTATATTGAACACTACTTTTTTTCGGGTAATTCGAAAATTTTTGAATTATTTCAACGGCGATTTTGCGCGAAATTGAGGGATGAATTAGCGCAAAGAGGTGATAGTTTCACAACGAATTGATGTCCCCAGAATAAACTTTTCGTGTTGAAGCCGTATTCAGTTGAAAATATTCTCATGTTTTGAAAAGTGGGATCAGATTTGACAAAATGAATGAGAAATCATTTTTCAATGTTTATCATGTGAAAAACCGGATCCGGGTTCGGGCGCCGGAGTCCACATTTTTGGTAGCGTAGGATCCGGATCCAACGTTGTGGCTTCTCCGACCGGCCGCGAGAGACCTTGGACGAGGTGCTCGAGGTGGCTTACGATGGTGGAGGACCGGAGGTTAAAGCGAATTTCGAAAATAACTTTTAATTTGAACAACGTAAAATTAACTCTCACGTTTAAAGCGTAATTTTCCGTAAATTGCCAAAATGTGGCATGTTACCAAACAAAGGGAAACGAAGAAATTGCCCGAAGGCCCGACAGCGAAGGCACATAGATGATCATTGACAGATAGGGGCTGCGCTTGGCAACCACTTTTCCTAAGGGGTTTTGGGCCTCTGAAGGTTCTTGGCCAAATGCTAAGGGGTCTGGCAATTTTTTTTTCTTTTTTTAACTTTTTTGAAGAGTTTTGGAGAATTGCATTGCATTTTCTAAGTCTTTGTAAAGTCCCTTAACCCAAAGCAAATGTATATGAGCTTTTTCGATTTTAGCATTTCCGGAACGCTAATGCATTTTTTCCTTTCAATTTTTCCCTGGCTAAGTTTTTGAAGCTTCAAAATAGGTTCTCACCATTTTTCTACCTCGCGCAACGTCACCGGTGATGCCGGTCTAGCTACCGCCGAGCCTCGCCCGAGGTCGCGCAACCCTAGGTGGCCCTAGCCGGGGTCGTTATGGTCACGACTCTCACTATGTGCCGTGCAAAGTTAGGCGACTACCACCGATGCCGATCTAGCTCGCCAGGAGCCTAAGCGCTTCATTTGGGTGAAGGGATTGAAGTTCAGGTCCCTTTTTTCCCTTTTTTTTTTAAAAAAAAGTGGCAAAGGTCCTTACAAGTGCACTTTTTTCTCTTTCAAACGATATATTTACCAAAGTTATTTTCCAATGCACTTTTACATTACTCGTTGCCAAATACTATTTGCATTTTGAAAAAAAAAAAAAAACCTTTAATATAAAGTCTTTTGCATTTTCTCAAATGTTTTCTCAATAGCCGAACCAAACGCAGCCAATAGAGATGGGTAAAGAAGATATATGGTTCCATTTAAATAGCACGTCTCACAACCCTTCTCTTAATCCATATGATGCTTAAAACTTTAGATGTTACAAACCCATCGTGCAGCCATCATCTTGAACAGAGTGAAGTCAATACATCAATATAAGCACCACTGGACATGCATGAGGCCATTGACCCACCATGCTTGTTGGTTGTGATAGTCCTAAGCCGCTGTGCTTCCCCTTGACTCTACCATTTGCAAGCAAGGGGTAAAGGTGACTATGGGAAACACCTTCTAAGCAATCGAGGGGAGCCTGCCTAGAGGATGGGCTCGAAAAACTTCAGCCAAGTTTGAAAAAAGCAGGATTATCTTTAAAAAAATTGAGGCTCTAAACACGACATTATGACCCCTTTCTCTCATACACGCGCAAAATGGAGATTAATAAGGGTAATTACACAGGGATGAATCTGAAAGCTTATATCTCGAAAGTAAGACGACTACTTGATTGATCAGTAGAAAGGAAGCATTCTCATCAGGCAAACGCTTGAAACTGCTTGCCGAGAGAAACGTATGGCCGGTGGCCGATGGTATCTCGACATGGAAAAGCACGCGGAGGAGATCTGCAAAGGTAGCTAGATGTCTCGTGTTGAGAGATTTTTTGAGATCACCGCCAACTAAGCACGCGGAGGAGATTTGCAAACGTAACTAGATGCCCGTGTTGAGAGAATTTGTGAGATCACCGCCGACCATTCTAAAAACTTAAGCTATTAGATAAAATCTTGATTTAATAATTAAATATTCTATCACTTTCCCTCATGCTTAATTTGTTTTTTTTTGCCTAGCGCTAAGCGTGGACATATTTAATTGGGGAAGTGAACATAACCTCCTACCTCGATACCTTGAGAGATTTTGTAGGACAACCGCCAATTATTCAAAAAAAAAAAAAAGCCATTAGATGAATGAGTCGTTCAATATTCAAATATTCTATCACAGAGCTCAAGACAAGATGTGAACGACGTTCCGATTGATTTTAGGTACCACTCGAGCGAACCCAACATCTACATACCCAAAGGATCGAATCTCTTTACATGACAAAACTATACAGATGTACATAACCATCTTATCTCCAAAGTTATTTCACTGGAATTCGTCAGATATACACCATTCTGGACATCCGAAAAACCAAGAGTAACTCAGAGTCCGAAGGCTCGTGAAGTGCAAGATCTTTGTCTGGACATTGTTTGGGATGGAGAAGAAGGAAGAATTATGTGGTCAACCCTTAATGGCCGACTTGGTTTTGGATGTGATTCTCTCTCTCTCTCTCTCTCTCTCCCTGAAAACTCCCACATAACGTGCATGATGGGTTTCTATCGATGCCGTGCCAAATTGGAATCTTTTTGTCCGCTCTCTTCTTAGTGGGTGGTGGGGTGCGGGCCTGAGCAAGTACTGGTGTGAAGTACTGTCTTTGTTTTCTTTTGCTTTGCCTGTTGCCCTCAACCGTCCACGTTATTCGCCCCCGTTTCCTCGATCGCCCAAGATTTGGTTCCCTCTCCACGTCTACCCTCCAAAGATCAAAGATGTATACAGCACGTTTGCAAGAAAATTTGGTGCATAAATGAAAATAAGGGCAACAGTCACTAGAAACCCTAAATTATGTTCACCGTGACATATTTACCATCCGCCAAAGTTCCGTTAATGAGATTCTTTAAAAAAACAAAATGCCTAGGTGGATGTCGGAAAGCAAATGGTATTCACATGGCAAGAGAAATAAAAACGAAATTGCTTTGGCTGAAAAATCATTTGATGAAAACTTGATTTAAGGTAAATGTGTCGCATAGGTACAAGTTTGAGGTTTTCTACGTCACAAGAAAATATATAGAATAAGTGTGTCACAATGAGAATATTTTGTGATTTTTTTTTTGTCACAAAAAAAAAAATTCAAGATAAATGTGTCGCTTTGAGAATAGTTTGGGATTTTTTGTGACCTTTTCCCTAAAAAAGATAAAAACTTGAATATGCTCCTTCACAAAAGGATTTATCAATAGAAACATGGAAGAAAATTTTCAAGCACGTCTCTTCAATCATGGTCAGTGCTGAGTAAGTGGAAAAGGCGAGTAAATTGTGATGGCTCGTAGAATTTATGCAATTACGCGGCTATGATTGCTCGAGAAATTTCGTGGGACCATTCAAAGGCTATATAGACAAGGGATCCGAAAAGATTTGGATTATGAAACTCTTAGTTCCCATTTCACGTAAAATTTTATGGGTCATTGTCGACCGACCGTTTTACAAATTTAAACCGTTAAATGAATACGTGGTTGAACATTTGAATATTCCATACGTCTTGACCAAGCCAAAAGACTCATTAATTGCTCTCACGAGGCCATTTTTATTGGATTTCTATAGGTGATACATCCACATAAGAACACAAATTGAAAGGAGTCCAGTTTAGGAAAAATAAATAGTGCCGTTTATTTAGGGTAAGGAATTATTGGTGGGGTTGACCCACACGCAATTGAATGGAAATGATAAGGTTAAGGAGGGTGGCATTTTGGGGTTGCTTGGCCAAATTATTGTCTACTTGGCTTGGCTGGCTCTACTGCTTTTTTTCCCATCTTCTCTGGTCTTAAACACATGGGGCTTTCCTTAATTAAACTTTGTGAATATACGATGTCTCCATGCCTTTCTATGTCAGCTCCCTTTTATGTTGCTCACGTATAACTTGATCAATCGACCCACTCGAAGGCCATTCGAAAAGGGTATAGCAACCAAAACAATATTAGGTGTACCAAGATTAATTTGCGAAATTGATATATTGGATCCATTTGTTTCACGAAAAATAGACTCTGCTGAGAATATTTTCGAGGAAAGTGATTTCCTTTTCTTGTGTTTGAGAGTACTTTGTAGATACTATGGAACAAATGTCCCAGGCCCCTGCACCGAGGTCTATGAGAAGATTTTTAGGAGAGGACTCTAAAAAGAATTTTATAGGAGGCAGTCGTTTTTCCCAAATTTAAACGTAGGCATTCGGTTAATTATGAAAATATTTTCCACGTACTCATTTTCTTCGTTGATCCATACAAAAATGAGGAAAAATTTTCCCGACAATAAAATTTGCCGCGAATCAAACAGATCCTAAGTGATGCGACAAGATCGCATTATGCATATGTCATTACACTTATATAAATACCCATTTATGATTTGTTGCATTATTTAATATACTAATTTGCAAATTAATCTTATTATAGGGAAAAGTACCAAAAGAGTCGTAAGCATATTGCATTGGTACCAATTCAATACTAAACCTTCCAATTCGATCAATTTAATCCTAAACCTTTTTGTATTGATATAAATTCAGTCCATCCGATCAATTTTAGCCTAAAATCAATGGCGTGGACAAGTGGCGATGCCACGTAGGACAACCGGTGCTAACATGAATATTTTTTCAATATTATTTTAAAAAAATATTTTATTAATTAATTGTGTTTTCCTTTTTTTGGAAATTTCCTTTGGTTGGCTAGGGTCGTTGGAACCCTTGTCGGCCGCCGGTGAGGGCCGGCTGCCCTCGCCTACCACGGGCGAGGGCTACTTATCCCAGGGCCTTCGCGGCCTCGTGCGCCACCGGCAAGGCGGCCCTCGCCCATATTTGGCAAGGACCGAGACCCTCGCCGGCCAAAGGAAATTTCTAGAAAAGAATAATTAAAAAAATAATATTAAAAAATATCCACGTTAACGTCGAATCATTAGGCGTCAACGTCGGCGATTTCAGGTCAAAAATAGTTGGATGGACTGAATTGACACCAATGCAAAAAAGGTTTAGTACTAAATTAGTCAAATTGAAAGGTTTAAGACTGAATCGGAAACAATGCAATAAATTTATGACTTTTTTGGTGCTTTTCCCTCGTTAGGTATTTCTAGCATTTCTCCCTATACTTATTGGTACTTGGAGTACACATTTTGAGGACTCCCAAACCTGAACTCTAGGATCACGGCCAAAAAGAAAAACTCAAGCGAATGAATACGTCACTGCCCAATTTGAACAACGGCTGATCAAGGATAAGACAACAAAACCCTAGGCTTTACTTAACTCTTAACAGTCGTGTTATAATCAAACTTAGGAATTTTCCTTGGATTCGAATGGCACTTCCGTGTGTAGGGTGGCGACACAGACACTGCCGTGAAGCAATGGAAAGCGGACAATTCAAAATTAGTTCACTATCAATTTTGATTAACTCAATGATTAATACCAACCTAGTTTGATGTTTCAATAATCTTTTTTTTTTTAAATTTAATCTAGCAAAACCCTCCAAACATGTCAAATGACCGACATGGGATTAAAAAAAATGAAAAATAATCTGACAAGCATAAGGTGAAAGCTTCAGCTAGATTAGATTAATTAATAGTCGGTTATTATAAGCAAAGTTAAAGTTTAGTAGCAGTAAATAAAGAGAGAGGAGAATAATGATGGGGGTATAGGGAGATGTGAAGAGTCTGAAGAACGAAGAGAAGATCCCTTGGGGGACTACAAAATCCATTTGTTTCCCCTAACCATGCCTTCCTCCTTCCTCCTTTACCTCCCTTTTTCCTTCTCCTCTGAGCTGCCCAGCACATGGCTCTCTCTCTCTCTTCGCATGTATGTGCAATTTCATTTGGTACACAACAGATATTCGATTCTCTTCGTTTGCTCAAGTGCGCTCGTAGTGACTGAGGGGGTCAAAGATCAAGCAATGAGTTATTTATCATCAAAGCATTCTTCTTACGGGTAGATCCAATCTCCTCCTCTCTTTGAAACGAGAGGTCTTCTGGTTTTCTTGGTGCTTAAAACAATTTTGTCTTCTCCTTATCACTATATCTCTAAAGTCAATAATTTTATACGAGGAACTCCTGAACTCAATCATTTGCTGTTCAGTTTTCTGTTGAGATCTATCATGTATCCTTGTGCAATTTCATGAGATACGCGATAGGGGTGGGCAAGAAGGATCGATCGAGTTGAAAATCGCTCGGACCGAACCGGCCGGTTCGGTTCGGCTCCCATTTTCATAAAATTAAAATTAGTGATTTTCAGTGCAGTTCAAGGTTCCAGGTGGAATTGGACCACCCAACCGGATCGATTATTTTTTTATTTTTTATTTGTTAAATATAGACCTAATAATCTATTGGCTATTTTTTTCATTTATTAAATGTAAATCTAATTATAATTAGTATATTAGAATTAAAGTATGTGTTGCTCACCCCTTCTAATAATCCACCGATGCATTGGATCGCCGGAAATCGAACCGGACCGATCACTCCTAATACACAATACCTATTCGCTTTGTATCGATGAGAGTCGATTTCGGTTCGAATCTTACGCACTCAATTTTTTCGATCCGTGTCCCACTTAATTGATGAATTGAGCGAGGGAATTTCTTGAACTTGGCTTGTTAATTATCGAGCTATCAAGATTTCATCAAATATTATGTTACAAGGTTTTCGACTTTTTGCTTTCATGGATAAATTCATCTAAAGTGTTAAGTCCCGGAGAGTTAATGATCATTTGCAAGTTGGAAATTATACTTTAACAAAATAGAATTAACCTTGCAAGGTACACTTACATCTACCCTCATTTAGTGACACTAAGAAGTTATAAGATTGAAAGTTGGCTTGCAAACCATCTGATCAGCTATATTAAAAAAAAATTAAAGAACAAAAAACAAAAGGAGGAGGGGAATTTTGTCTAGTCCCCATGTTCATAGATCTAACATGGGGGTCCTCTTTGCCAAATTCAATAATGATTTACTAGATGAATAAAGGTAAAGAACCTCCCTGGCTAGGATATAATATGGAAAAATTAGTGAACAAGGCGTGCCCTAATATACTATATCTTAAGTATACATATATATTCGACCAAAAAAAGAAAAAAAGTATACAAACATATATATATATATATATATATATATATATATATATATATATGTGTGTGTGTCATTATAAACACAATATGAGTGTGTACAACTTTCCCACATGATGCTCTCTTGTCCCTTCTCTTTGGAGTCTTGTCTAAACGTACATTTTTACCCTGAAAAAACCACTTGATGATGACCATACAGAGACATGGCACCACAAGCATGTTTCGCCATCAAAGACTTCGAAAAGCTCTTCGACCTTCCTATGCCAATTGTCCAACTTGGGTTTAGGTATTTCAGAAAATAGTACCACTGTCCCATTAATGCTTGCTTTTTCGCTTTGACCATAACACAACCTGTGCTCCGAAGAAATAGAGCGAAGCTTCTTGCGAAAGATCATGAACTGCATCTTTCATCGACTATACTTCTTCCGGGCATACGCGGAGGAAATATCTCAAGATGTTGCTCAATTTGATTGGGATGGGTGATTAGGGCCAACAATGTGGCGGGCCATCCGTTAAATGTTTTGATATATGCCAATAGATGCGCCCGCTCTTGGTAAAGGAATTAGGAAAAGGAAAGCTAATATCATAAGTGTGGAGTTTCGACTCTCGCACTTTGCAAAGAGAAAAGGTAAAAGTAAGAGAGAGACCAAATTTTCAATCATAACCGAGGTATGCATCAACGGTTGAGATCGACCCAAACATCCATGAAAATACAATGTATAAAGAGAAGACGCTTGTCTGTCAAGCGAGTCGTGCTACTCTTCTCATTTCATATCTTCTCATAAAGCATTAACCACATATTAATATCTCTTATCTTCCAGTAAAATACAATTATGAGTGCCGAAAACCCAATAACTAAATGGTTGATGATAATGGGTAAGTATCGGCTACACATAGCATGAGATCGATAAGTAGGTCGTAAACGGCGCGATTTTTAATAACTGGTCATTACACGACGGATCTCATCTCCTATGCAATTTGAAACTATTGTTCTCTATTTTATATCTCGCACGACAAATTACGACGCGTACGATAAATTCTAATACATTTGAAATTACACTACTATGTAAACTTACCACTTGATTCTAATCAGCTGATTTGGCATAGTAAGAACAAAAGCATAGGGCAGAATTTGAATCTCACAGATCATGCGGACGAATCTCTCAGTCTTCGTTCCCTTTTTTTTTTTTTCCTGTAATGTCTTCATCAAATGAATAGTTTAATGTGTATATAATATGATAATCAAAAGGGGGCACATAATAAAAAATATTAAAAGAGGAGAGGAAGTGGGATTTGCTTTCTTAGCTGCATCGAGTGCTGCCCTCTCTCTCTATCACTAGTTTCGTGCTCTAGGGATTCCCTCTATTCCTCCCTCTTTCACCAGAGAATGTTACAGTGTCTGCTCCTGTCAAGAGTCTCTCTCTCTCTCTCTCTAGGCCTCGAAGTTGCTGAGATTCATCTGAAGAAATGCTCGATTTTACCTCTCTGTCCTCTTCTTGGATTTCGAATGTCCTCCTTAATATTCCCTTCTCATTATAATAACATCTGTTCTGTTTTCCATCTTTCCGTGTGAAGAATGTTAGGAACATATTTATCTGTACTTATTAGAAGAAAAAAATTTTGTTAAAAGGAACTTGGGGTGCATCAAAGAAATCTTGCAGCTTTTGATTCACTCACGTCGTGTATAATTTATACTTTAAATATCAAGTGTGCATTTATATCACAAAATACTCAAAATTCAGAAGACATTTCTAAAAAAAATATCCGCTCATATAGTTTATAAAAATAAACGAATGCAAAATATTTTCATCACCCACAAAAATAATTAGGTATGAATCATCATGCATAATAAAAATATTTCCGTTGGCTAAGTTTTCTAAGAGTTATAATCAATCATTTTTGTGACAAACGTTCTCCAAACCTCGAATTTCCCGTGAAACAAGCACCCTTCAAATCATTTTGTTATGAGTAAGAGTAACCCATGTTTTGGGAATACTCAGTTTAACAAAGTCCTCCATGACAAATCGATCTTTTTTATGATATGCGCCTTTAATATTTTCTCAATACAATTATCTTTCATTTTATTGTTTTGGTTTTTGTATACACTTACTGAATTTTATAGAATGGATCAATATTTTATACACCGTCTACGTAATCTTTTTCTCTTCACAAATCCCACGCCTCTCACCACTTTTTTGGGTAGTTCTGCATTGAACAAGTAATTAATTATTTGTATCAACGATAACAAATACGAGACGTGTAGATTGAAGGAAAAAAAGAAGAAGAAGAAGAAGCTTAAAATGCATACGTAATACCAATCCCATAACCCTAAAATTAAGAAGGAATTTTGTACGTACTAAAAAGCTTATGGACGAAACACAGGTGGTGCAAGGCATTCATTAAAGAATGATTAACAAAAATTCTCTCTCCCCCAACCCCCGGCCTAATAAAATTCCATTTCTTGACCCGATCCATCACGTGAAATGACAAACATTAGTCTTACATGCTAATTTGATAAGAACAATAGAATAATTAACATCTCTCTATCTCATATGTCCGTGTAGCATACACAATATATCAACCCCCATCAAGAAAAGACTCACGTCGCCACCTGCTATTTGTCCACACCCTCTTTGTTTCCAAACGATTCCTTCCTTTCCCTTCTCGATTTTAGAGAGAGAGAGAGAGAGAGAAAGAGAGAGAGAAGGAAAGACCAGGAAATGCTGAGTAACTGTGAGAAGACGACCGTTCTTGTCATCCCTTCTTCTTCAACTGCTAACGAATGGACGGAGGTAACCCTCGTTTCGCTCTCAAATTTTTCACTTTCATTTTTCTTTCTTTCTTTCTTTTTGAGGTCTTTTGGCCAAGACACAATTATTAGACAAACAAGAACATGGCCCCTCCGATGTTTTTTGTTCCTTAGCTCTTGTCCCCGAATCTCTCTTCCTGTCCTTGTCATCTCTTGCCCTCTCATTCCCTTCATTTGTGTATCTGTTACCCTCCCAGGATCGGATGATAGACGAGAAGTGCTTGAACAGCAGCAGCATGGCTTCCACAAGGGGTCCTCTCATGGAGAAGAACACGCCACTCCAGCAACAGCAGCAGCAGCAGCAGCAGCAACATCAGCCTCTGAAGTGTCCTAGATGCGAGTCCTCCAACACCAAGTTCTGCTACTACAACAACTACAGCTTGTCGCAGCCCAGGCACTTCTGCAAGTCCTGCAAGCGGTACTGGACCCGCGGCGGAACCCTAAGGAACGTCCCCGTCGGCGGCGGCTGCCGCAAGAACAAGCGTGTCAAGCGCCCCGCCTCGGCCTCGGCCTCAGCTGCCGACACGGGTCCTTCGTGTTCCGCTGGTGCTCCATCAGATCATCATCCCCATCCTCATCAGACCCACATGGAGAATTTCTCTTCAAGGGGCTCAAACCATAACAGCAACCCCATGAGTTTGGGCTCTTTGTTTTATGGTAACCCAGCTGATCAAATGAACAATAATCTCGCATTTCCTAGGCTCGCTTCTTCTTCTTCTCTGTATGATCTGCATCCTCAGTTGGGGGCTCTGGGGCTAGGGTTTTCGTCATCTGCGATCATCCCCGCAAATTCTTGTGCAGACACCAGCAGTTTCCAAGAAGGGTTTAATGCCAATAACGCCTCAGGCCTCAGTGTTCAAGATTTGGCTCAAATCGCGAACCCGCTTCATCTTCCAAGCTACTTGTTTGGCACTTCTTCCTCACCATCATCTTCCTCTTCGTGTTCCACCACCACCACTGTTCCTACCATGGCTTCTCTGCTTGCATCTAGCATTCACCATCAGCAGCAGAAATTCATCAATGCCTCAGGCCTGAGAGAATCTAGAGGACTAGTCCATAGTAGTTTCAAGCCATTGTCTCCATTGGAAGAGTTTCAAGGGCTTCGCAGCAACGGTGAAGTCAAGATTGAACAAGGCCAAAGCAGGAGCATTGGGTGGAGTGGGAGTATTCCGGGCCAGAACCCGGTGGATCAAATCGGGGTATTGCCCGATCCGGGATCGGTTTGTTGGAGCTCATTAAACGTGGGCAATTCTTGGCATGATCCCACTAGTATTGGTCTTCATCAGTCCCTTATTTGATCTCAGCCCTAAGAAGAAAGAAAGGAAAAACCTTCATCCTTCAGCCTCAAATCTCCCTCTCTTTCTTAGTGACCTCGGGCTTCTTTCAGCTTTCCGAAACTACCCTAACTAGGTGTGTGATTTCCTTCCTTTTGGGGTTTTCTTTTCTTTCTTGATATTATGGTTTGGAGGGTTTTTTTCCTTAGAGATTGGCTAAAGGAAAAAAGAAAAGAAAATACAAAGAATGTGAAGTGATTTATGGTGAGAGAAGCTTGGATCGGAGCGATCATGTCAGCTGCATAAAGAAAAAGAAGAAAGAAGAAGGAACTTCAGCCTGTTTGGTTTTATCAGTCGCAGGTTGAGACAGAACAATCTTTCTTATTGCGCTGAGAGGAACCTCGGATCCTCTTCATGTCTCATCACCATCATCGACACCATCATCATCATCACCACCACCATCACGGTGGAGTTGCCTGGGAATTTCTTGACGAAAGGACCTTTGGCTTTTGCATCTTTTTTATCTAGTGCTGTAAGTTGGTCATTGGCGTTTCCCTTTTTCCCTTTTTGATGTTTTTCCACGTGTATATACACATTTGCATGACTTAGTTTGCACTTTAATTCCTTAGTCTTTGGGGATACTTTGAATTGGAGGTATACAATGTCTTCAATGGGATCATTGGACTAATCTGCTTATCTTCTTTATTTTTGCTTTTGAGGGGGAATTTTACTATTGGAGTGAGAAGAGTTGGTTATAGTAGTATAGAAAAGAGGGAGATTGTTTCTTATTTTGCAATGTGAACTGTTCCCTTTTATGTGATCTATATATATTTTCTTTTTGCCACACAATGTTCATATTTATGTATGCTTATTCTCAGTAGGTTTCTGAGCATTTGCTATTGAAGCGATTGGGGATTTTTGAGTGGTTCTTTTGATGACTTTTTCGGGGTTGGAAAAATTGTAAGGCTGACTAAAATCTTTAACTGTAAGATCCTGTCAGTTTCCACGTTAATTTTACAGTAACTGCGGTAAGATTAATGCGCCGTGCAGCATGGAATAAATATTTATTTGTAGTGCGGGGAGTGTAGTGAGTCCGTTTTTTGGATAGAATAGGGATGATTTTGGGAGTAGAGCTACTTCAAGTAGGGTTTCAGAGACGAAATCTGTAGTATGATTGGCTTTATGCTCTTCGAATTTTACTAGTATCTTGGATACTAGTGTCCTGTCATGACTTCCAAGCCCAGATGTTCTCTGGTACATCCTCACATTCCCCCTCCCCCTCTCTCTCTCTCTCTCTCTCTCTCTCAACAGATTATGATGCATCGAGGATGAGTAATGGCTGATTCCGTTAAGCTTAGTATAAATGGTTCTCATTCCATATCCGATTATAATTCGTCACATTATATAGTATATCAATTATGTACATCAGTTTTGTCTGTATATAGCATTGTTCATGCAAAAATATAAGGTAAATTCTAGGATAGATCACGAGCAAATTAGTTTCATATTTTGTGTGACTACACTACTTTCTTCGGATCTCGAAAAATCTACTCTTGAAATGTCTGGCATTTACTTGATACATAAGCATGACCACCTAGACAAAAAGAGACCTCAGTGGCATTAGACAGAAGAACAATGTTCCATATGCTAAGATTGGAGAGAGAAGTGTGTTTGGTATACAAGAACTAGTTTATAAAGTTTGTCTGCTAATTGATGTGGTACGCTATTATCGAGTATGAAACATGATACAGCTTTTTAAATGTTCAGACTTATTATTTGACACGTCACTTGACAAATCAATTTAGTATAGTTGATATTATTCGAGACATAAGCGGTCGAAAAGATCGGGGAATGCCAATCTATTTGACTGCTCCACCAAACGGTCCACGGGGAACTTTAGTGGCGATTGCGGGAATATCGAGAGTGCAGCCAGACTGGAACTTTGACAGTTTCAAACAGCATTTTCCATGTGATGGTTATAACAATGTTGCTACAAAGTCTTGCTGGTTTTTCTGGTTAAGACCTAACAGTGCATGGATAATCTCCCTATGAATATGTTACCGCCTTCTCTCTCTCTCTCTCTCTCTCTCTCTCTCTCTCTCTCTCTCTCTCTCTCTCTCAACTTGACCCGCTGCCCTTAGGCTACTGCCGCCGCCGATTGAAGCCGCAACCAGCCTCTTCCACAGGCCGGCCACCACTATCGCCGCCTCCATCTCTCCTTTTGTTTGCCCTTGAGCATCTCTATGCGTCAGTAAATGCGCATCGCGTGCAGAAACTAAGTTGCCACTTACGACCTATGTAACGAACTGCACCAAGTAAGAAGTGTAAAACAATTAGCTGCACCCCGATCACTCTCCCCCTCCATCTTTCTTTCCTTGTCTCATCACTTCGTCTTTGTGCTTGGTTTTGTCCATCGTTTGAGCCCATCGAGACCTCGGATCAATTTGATTCGAGGTGGTCAACTTTAACCCGAGGTTTCCGAAAACCCTAAAGTTAGCTCGGTGCTTCAAAGAACTCGAGTCGAGGCAATATGTGGGAAACCTTAGTGACAAGCACAAGAGAATAGAATGACACTGTTATCAACGAATTTTCAACCTTTAAATTTTAGTTATGAAATGGTGAGAGTACTAATGTATGTATTTGCAGTTATATCCCATTAACATGACATGGAAAAGAATCCTCGATTATAAACTAAGAGAATATCGATTGGTTACAGTTTCCAGCTACCTACATTAGATGATTTAGCCTTTTACAGGTCAGCTGCATCTTGGGAAAATTACTGAAAAAGTCTTAAACCTACTGCAATTATGCCAATTTAGTTCTAAACTTTTTTTTGCCAATTAAATCCTAAACCTTTTATATTTATGCCAATTCCGACTAGCTTTGGCGGCCAAGTCTTGACGCGACAATATTTAATAACCTTTTTAATATTTTTTCAAAATATATATTTACTTTTTTATTTTTTTTTTCCTTTTTTACTTTTTATTCTTTCTCTTCTCCTTCTTCCTCTAGCCTGCTCGTCTCAGGCCGGTCGCGGGGTTGGCGACCCGCTAGAGAAGGGAGGAGAAGAAAAAAAAAATGAAAGAAAAGAAAAGAAAAAAGATAGGATTGGAGGCCAGAAGCATACCTTTCAAGTAAATCGGTTGAAAAAATCTCTTTTAGCTAGGGCTAGTTCACCTGCTTGTAATTCAAGTCCTGCCTTAACCTTAAACAATCAGTTAAGCTAGCCGGATATATCAATCCATTAGGTGAAGGGGAAACGCACCTTTTGTACTTAAGTAGGGCGAGCTTTGTATTGTTGTGCTTTCAACAATTGCATAGCCTTCCTGATGCATAAAAAGTAGTTTGAAAAAAAAATTAAAATATTAGTAAAAATTATCTACATCAGCTCGGCTTTCACGTTAGTGCCAACCGAAAGTTGGCGGATGGGACCGAATTGACACGCTTATAATAGGTTTATGACTTTTTTTATAATTTTCCCATTGCATGCTCAATTTGTAATGAAAAGGCATATATAATGGTACCGTGTAGGGTATGGACAAGTATTTATTGTCATTTTCCTTAAAATTACACAGGTTATGAATTGAGAAAAGCTTATACTAATCTACAGAATCATCTAAATTACAAGACGTTTTATATGTATTGTACCTAATAAATTAACGTTTTTAATGTTTCGCCTATGTAATGAGCAGTGAAAAAGAACAATATACATATATGGCTGGATATAATATGATGCAATCAAACTCTTCAAATATAAATAATGATGGACCTTCCGTATGATTAATTGACTAATGAAAAGATATGAAATAAGTTAGAAATTGAAGCATTTTTGTTCGAGTATAATATGAGACACCTTAGACTTTCAGCCAATTTGAAGCACTTTTTTCGGAGTTATGCTGTTTGAGTCGCATTACAGTTCAAGATAGAAGCGGGTTAGCATGGAATGCTCGCGGATAATTGTCTAAAAAGTTTTAAACGTACTATGACGACATTCAATTCAATCCGTAAACTTTTTAATTGTGCCAATTTAATCCTAAATATTTTTTAGGTCGATTTAATCCTAAACCTTTTGAAAATTTGTCAATTTAGTCATATACATATCATTTGGATATTTGGCCGGAAGGACGACATTGAAAAATCGTCAAAAGGTTTATGACTAGACGGGCCAATCATCGAAAGATTTAGTACTAAATTGGCACAATTGAAAGGTTTATGACTAAATTGGTAAATCGTCAAAAATTTTAAAACTAAATTGGCTCAATCGAAAGGTTTAGGACTGAATTGCCTCTCCATTTAATAAATTTAGGAAAATTTGGACAATTTTTCCGAATACCCAACTACGTCCGAACCTATCGGCATAACTTTAAATTATATTTCAAAGGCCTAAGTTTAGCTGCGCCTCAAGCAACTATCAAAGCACAAACTGACAAATGGAGGAAGTCATATCTCGGAGTTTCACCACATTGACCTGCAGCGCCTCCTCCGCCATTTGACGCGGCACCGGTCGCCGTCGTGGTCGGTGGAGTTATTCACCATCTGCAGAAACTTGAAGTTTTTTCGCGAAAATTGGTGGAGTTATTCTTCCTCAACATTTCTGAAAGACATCTTCAATTTCAAATCCCGAGCCGACCTAACACGAGCTCAGTCTCTTCTCGTGCACCACCTTGGCTGCTTTAGCTTCCAAGCTCGCGGCCATGGCTGCTAGATCCGGAGTCTCGTAGTCATGGGCGCTCAATCTCGAGTCTCGCGGTTGCCATGGCCACCACGTTCGAGCTTGCGGCCATGGCTGCTAGATCCAGATACTAGTGGCCATGGACGCTCGATCTGGAGTCTCACAGTCGCCATGGCTCTGGAGCTTGAGCTCGAGCTCGCTACATCCGTGTCCACCAGATGCAGAGTGATGTGGACATTCTCTAGATCCTGAGTCTCACGGCAAGCTCCATGGCCATGGCCGCTATATCTCGAGCTTTGAGTTCTCTTCTCGTTTTTATGGTACGTCAAACACCGGAAAAAGCGGACTAAGGGATGAAATCTCCCCGCCAAGACGGCATGGCTGCTTAAGCTTTGACGAGACAGTATGGATCCTTAGCCACATGTATGAGAGCTTAAAGATTGTAATTTGGAAAGCAAAAGGGCAATACTGGAAATGGGCCAAAACAAGCTGCGAAAGGGTCAAAAATTGGGCTGGTACGGGCCGGGTTGGCCCAATTCCAGCAAAACCGGGCGGCCGCCCCCGTCTTTCCAGGCCACGCCTCGCCCAAACGCTAAGGGCACACATGGTAACGCTTCCATTCTAGAAATCATCTTATGATCAAAAGTTGATTTTTTTTTTACTTTTACTTCTAAGCAGAAATTGGTTTCTATACTTTTGGAAAGAAGTAATTTTTTTTATTTCTTTAAATGGCTCTAAAACTACTTCTAAAGTATAATAAAAAAAAAAGAATCTCCAGAAGTAGAAAAATGAAATTGCACAACCAAACAGATTTCTAACAAGAAAATTCCGCTACCAAACGTATTTCTGTTCTAGAAACATTTTTAGAGCGGAAATTCTACTCCGAAGTGTTGTCATGCGTGCCCTAATCAACTTGTGTTTAACTAGGCGTCGAAACTTTGATTTCACTTGGACAAAACTTATACAGGTTGTGCTATATAATGATACAGTCAGCATGATGATTTCATCTGTTTAGTTCTACTCTTTTGTCAAAGGCCTTGAACTGGGCTTGTGAACAGTTGGTCCGGCCCATGAAGATTATTCGGACCGTTGTCGCCGGATTATTTAATTTATGTAATTCAGCCTTCAGGCTTGGGTTTGCTTCAATAATGGGCCTTTTTTTTTTTTTTTTATCTCTTTGGTGCACATCAGCTGAGGGGAGCAAAGATATCATGGAGTCATTAATAAGTTGTTTTCTTTAATCGCGTGGCACTAATTGTATGAACATTAAATTTAAGAAAATCAGAAAACTGATCGACCGAAAGCTCGAGCACATTCGGTGAATTTCCTCTGATAATAGATGGAGAAAATTGAAGCAAAAGAAAATCTCCGTGACTCGCAATCTTAACTCGCCGATTCAAGTGACAAATTTTCGCTCTATCAAATATAATTATTTAAATTTAATAAGAATTGATTTTTTATTTTTTTGAAAAAAAAATGAAACGAAAAAAAGTTCAATTATATATATATTTTTTAAACTCAATTTATCAATTTTTTTGTAAAGTCATCTGTCGAATATATATGTATGAAAAATGTGCCAAACTCTCTAAATTCACCATGACGTTGACCCTCTTCGCGAAAGTTAGGTTTAGGCACGGCCCTAGTCATCATCACAAAGCCACTCAACTCGACCAACCAATCGGAAACGAACCCGTGTCTTTTTGTAACTCTATTGCCCGACCATACTCGGTAACACCGACCTTATTCCTATAAACTCTCACGCCCGTCCACATGCTCAAGGCGGCGCCATCACCATTTCACTAAATAATTATGTGATTAATAATAATTTAGCAAGTATTATATCAAGACTTTCACGTTAACCACAAAGACAAGTTCAGTAATTTTCGTACGGCGCTCGCTTTGGTGTCATAAATTTTTGCATCGATCACTTTACTATCACGAGTTTTAAAGAACATCCACCACATAAGCCCATGAGTTTCCAACACTCGCTCGATCGATTGAAAAGTTAAAGTAATAGAGTCAACGTCCTTTAGAAAGCCACATATTCAAGTGATCCACCGAGAAACCGTATCGCTAAAATAAGCTTCGTACAAACGACGCTTGTGATTCCAGTTTCCCTATAAATTCTCACCAAGTTCCATTTGTCGCATTATACTATTGGTCAAATCTTTATGCATATATTATTTTTCCACCACTCAAGTAGGACAAAACAAAGTTATCCAATCGCTCGATGAAATGCAACCCTTTTGTTTTTTTGTTGGCATGTCCAATTTGGATCCGTAAATATAATTTCATTTTTCGTTCCCAAAGCATGGACGTCGAGTCCAACGTTGTTCAACCTCGATATCATGTGAAACTTTGGCTGGAATCGCTCACTAGATATTGTTGTTTTATCACAACGTTGCACCATGTGCTGTTCTCTTCCTTGTCCTAATTTGGAAGGAGGCACATCTTGCCAGGTAATGTATTTTATTGTTTGTGTGCAAATGCGCCTAAATTATGTAATTCATAAAAGGTAGGTAGGCTAGGATCATATACGAAAATGAGATGAGTTTTTAACACCATTCTACGTATTCGGTGGCCAAGACGCACGACAGCCACAGGCGAGGGGCACAACCCTTGAGTGACGAGAGACTGATGAAAAAGAAAAAGAAAAGAAAATAAAAAAGAAGAGAAGAGAATCGGGATCGATTTCAAGATCTACCTAGGTTCACATGTATTCTTAATTGAGTGATTACGGTGAATTATCATCTTTAATGATCACTACTTACTATTACAATCCACCGATCACAACTTATATGTTGTTTTAATGATAATAAAATAGAGATTAAATAATAGAAGAGGAATACCCAATAGTTAACGTGGTTCATACGACCAAGAGAAAACGAATCTCTTGGAAGCTTACGTCCGCGGCGATAAATCCCCAATTCATCTTATTTTCTTTGGGAAGGATTTACTATCCTTTAATAGTGAACAATGAGATGCATTGCAATCACAAATTTGATAACTATGGATATCGCACAATCCAACCATATTTCCTACTATATTGGAATTAGGAAAATCTTCAATCTTTACCGTTCCAACATATTTGGACACACGAAAAATATTAAACATTAACAAAATAAAAGTTTTTGTCATATATATCGCCGAAAATAGAAGATCGGACTAGCGGTTTTAGATTATATACACATCATCGAATGCCATTAAATACTTGCAAGATCTCACGAGGATAGACAAAAAAAAAAAAAAACACAAAAACTTGTTTCAGGTTCCACATATCTAGAACCCTGAGCCTACTTGTCGAAATAGGTTTTTCATTTTATGGAATTTAAAACTTATCTTGCATACCCTAGAACCTAGAACAATACAGTTCCCAGTGATCCAATTCTCTTGTTTCGATTCTACCTTGGGAACCATGCTCGCCTCTACAATTGCCATGGATCAAATGCACACCTTGAAAGAAGAAGTGCAATGACACAAAAACGAAATTACCTTAATTCAAATAATATCGTAAGTCCTAAAGACATCCCAACGATGTTTTCAAAATCGGAACATGCAAGAGCATTTCAAGAAGCAGTAAAATGGAGGGCTTTTCTCACAAATCATTACCCTATGAGCGTTTACCAATGGTTAATTTCCTTTGTATGGTCAAGCTTACCGGTTGACCTGCTGAAAATTTCTCTGACCCACCGCAATATGTATTTGAAAGGTTGAATCAAAGTGAGAGATGATGCTCCACGGATGTTTCATGTTTTAGGTAAGTGTTGCTAAACTGAACACTACTTAATTGGGGGAAGTAACCTGTCAAATTTAAGATACCACATGCATTGTGGCCGACATTAGGGCAAAGACACCAAAAGTATCACAACTTTCGTGCTACGCTCACTTGAGTGCCATAATTTGTAAAAAAAAATTCATTTAAATGCAATAACTTTCAATTGATCGCATGAGTTCCGTAACTTTTTAATGGCATTCACCCAAGTATCGAAAATCCGACCCGACATATGACTTGCGGTCGCTCAAGTGATCGGTAAAGAAATTATACCGCTCAAGTGAGCTCAGTCCATAAATTACGATATTTAATTGAGTACCATATGATATTTACGGTACTTGTGATATCCTTTTTCCCATTCGTATGTTATTTTGTATTAGTGGACTTAGTGGAGGCAATTAAAATTTCTTCATTCATCTGTCCTTGTCTGCGAGGATGAGTGAACTGGACGAATCAATGGAGCTTTAGTGCTGATGTAGAGGTTCCCGCAGTTCATGTCCTAGGTGAAAGCAACTACACCTAACACACCTGGATCATAGGAAGACAACAGGGATGATCATATGACAAATTGTAGCTGAGGTCTACCTATAGGAAGCCTACTTCCATAAGTCATATAAGAAATTAGAAAATATACCAAAATTAGTTCCTTTTTTTTTCTTTTCTTGCTATATTAACTTCTTTCCCCCACATGATTCGACTAGGATTTGATTCACATAAGTTATTGTGGTATTTTATTCGGTTATTTGTTGTTATTTTATTTTTATATTTTCGATGAAAGGTTATGTCTATTCAAAGCCGTGCCTCTCGACCACGTACTAGTGCTGCGTATTTGAAGAAATTAATGTTGTTCTTATTCTTCTGTCATTTCCTTCATCCTTCGATATATTGGCTAGCAACAAATAAGTTCCAACCGGGTTCATCATCTCTTAGTACGCAGACTAAGCAAAGAAGATTGGAGTCCAGGCATTATATCCTAGGGACAAGATTACATTGTAGCCAATTGCCTTGAATTACGTATCCATTCGAAGAAATCACTAATTCAATTAAGGCCTTGCCCTATTTTTCTTTTTCTCATTTTTCTATTTTTCACCACTTATCTTCAAATTCCCCAGCAAAATTCATAACTTTAGAGCATATAGCATGCGATTGATTAGCTGAGAAAATTGTTTAGAAAATCCTAAATTTATTATATAGCGATCAATTTAGTCTTAAATATTTCATTGTTCCAGTTTAATCATAAACCGTTTGACTATTTGACATTTTAGTCCTAAACCTTTGAATTATGTCAATTTGGTCCTAAACCATTTGATGATTTGTTAATTTAGCCCTAAACATTTTGACAATTTGTCAACATGTTTAAGACTTTCACGCATTGTCCATATAATAGGTTGATGAATAAATTCGGAAAAATTCGAAGATTTAGGGACTCAATCGACACTAACCGAAAGATTTAGGATTAAATTGACAAATCGTCAAAAGGTTTAAGACTAAATTGGCGTAATTAAAAAGTTTATGACTGAATGAACCGTCGCACAATAAATTTATGACTTTTTGGACAATTATCCCTTGATTAGCTTCAGACAGGTTTATTAGTACCGCTCGGCTCTCACCGCCCTTTTCTCTTCCCTAAGAAAAGTTGCTCCACGTATACAGCACCCCCCACACACGCTCACGACTTCACAACAACTACAAATGCCAAGGGTCCTACTCAAAACATTATTGAACCATCCTCATCACTTTGGATGCCAAAAGAGAAATTGTTTTGTTCTCTCCTAGAACTGAAACATAAATGTGTGTCCTACACATGAAAACATAATGAGTTCCCTCGTACCCCAACGGGGACCAACCTCAGACGATAATGTGGAGAGACAATGTGGTCCAATTCGTGGGTTGATAGGTGTACTGGTGAAACACTCCCAAGGAATAGCTGGCCAGGCACTTTGCTGCATTTTAGTTGGCTCGTCTGAATCTTTTATTTTTAAAATTTTTGGATGAACAAAAGAGGTAATGTGGGATAAATAGTTTGGGCAGCGACATAAAATATAGTTCGTGTTAGTACATTGGCGTGTCAATTTCTTATTGGCCAAGCTTTCTACATCATTGGACCCCCCAAAAAAATACTGAGTTGTCATATCACTTTCTCAATAATACACTTTTGGCGAAAAGACTTATTCCGCCAAACAGACAGCGACAATCTTGATTTGATCACACTGTTATATAAAATAAAAGACTTCATTCTTTCTAATTCACCGCTAGCGAATTGAACTTATAAAACATTATGCAAAAAAATAAAATAAAAAGAAGTCTCCCCATTAAAAAAATTTCGAAATATATTTATTGATTCTAATTGATAGTTAATAGGCTATCATAAATTAGGAATTTGGCTGTTGTTAGTATCTCTTTTAGGTTAAGAATAGTGCCATCAATGTACTCTTTTATCAAAGTTATTGAGTCAAGATGTAGTTTTTGACTATTTTCTCTCCTCCTCTCACTTAAATTCCTAGAATATTTACAAGCCATTAGAGCTACCGAGAGAAAGGGACCAAATCAAAACCCTAGCTTTATCTTTTTTATTGCCATTAGTATTGAAAAATGAAAAGGAACCCTCGTCGTTTTCATTATTGTTTCTACCTGAACTCTAAGGTTCATTTTGTGTCACGAAAAATGAGTGATTTAAAAAGTGTTTTCTAAAATATGATCTCTTATATTGTTGACAGAAAAAGAATGAACAAAACATATTTTTATCGTTTATATAAGTGTTTAGACACAAATTATTATCGATAATAAAAATATATTCGCTTACTAGTTATTTCAAGTGATACATGCGATTATTTTTAAAAGAATATTTTTCAAATCATAATAAACAGGACCGAAGACCATCACTATTCGTGGTTTTAACTCTTATCTCTTGAGTTGCCAATCTCTGTATAGTCGTCAAGGAGAGCTATCCTTTCCTGTGGCCTCATTTGTCTTGTTGCCGGCATCCTTGTACCGGTGAAGTCTACAACTAGTCAAGCTTCTCTGTTCTCTAACTTCATGTCGCTACCCATCCATCTGGGTCATGGCCATCGATTCTGCTTCTCCATCAAAATCAAGCCATTGTCTCCATTAGGTTGTTGATTTTAGTCTCGCTTTTTTTTTTTCCTATCCTTTTCAATTCCCAAGAGAAGGGGGAAAAGAAAGGCTTTCTAGGGTGTTGTTAGCGTTCAATCTGCAGCACCTTGTCTTTAGAAACTTTCCCAATCCTGGCCAATATTTAATGGTGCCTACAATAGACGTTATTCGACATGTGACCCGTTGTTGAGCGTGATTGGGTGATGCAGTTATGTTTCTCAGCAACTCAAGTTGGTTTCGACGCGGTTCTATCAACGTTATGTGAAATAGGCGTGTCCATTTTTTAATCATGCAATTTTTTGGTGGTTGTCCTGAATCGGCTCCGACGTATCAACATCCCTTATCTAGTGGAAAGAGGTTTACATGGCACTTTGGTTGCGGACTTTGAAGGAAAATTGCACTTGTCAAATGCAAGCTGGACGGGCCAGCTTGAGGAGGAATGTTCAAGTATATTTATGGATATTAGTTAAGAGTTAGTAGGTGGTTATAAATAAGGAAATTAGGGGTTATGTTAGCATCTCTCATATTCTATAAATAGAGCCATCAATGTACTCTTTTATCAAGTTATGGAGTAAGATTAGATGCGTCAATATGGATTGAAAACCCATATTTTTACTCATATTATTGAATATGGTCAAATCAAATGGGTTGTTAATGGGTATGAATTTTAAATTTAATTATGTGTGGATTGTAAATGAGTTTGTCTTTGAATTAGCTAGACCAACCCAACCCATTTCCAATTCACTTAGCTTGTAAAATTTATTAGTTTTTATCTTTTATAATGATTTTTTAATTTTTTATTTGCTTTTTATTTTTATAAGTAAAAGAAACAAAAAAATAAAAATTAAATTTGAAAATAATAAAAATTGTTCAAAGAAGTAGAATGCCATCAACCGCCCCCTCCCCCCGACCACTGGTTTCTATCTCTGACCGCCGGAAAAAAGGAAAATGAAATAAATTTTTTAATAAAACTAAAATTTTAAAAAATATAAAAGAAAATATTTTTTTTGTAAAAAAATTATAAAATTTTTCAATAGATTTGTGTTGCATGAAATTATTTTTCCAATCTTAATAAATTATAAAAAAAATATTTCATGGCTTGATTAAATACATAAGTGTTTAATTAATACGGGTTGGGTCGAATATGTCTCTTTAGATTTGTACTTTGCATGAAAATGGGTCAAATTAAATGAGTCAATATGGGTCGGACCATATTTGACCATTGACCTAACTCACCCATTTGACACCTCTAAGTAACATATAGCCGTTGATTACTTGCTCTCTTCTCTCTTGAAGATCATCCGATATTTACAAAAAGGGCTCTCTAGAATTATTTGAGAGTAACAAAATGCTCCGTACACCAAATATTTGTTCAAAGTTAGTAAATTAGGTGAACATTATACTATATATTGCATTTTCAGATTAAATGTTTCATCTTTTAAAACAAGACTCGAAATATTAGTATTTGCTGATATTTATATATGTACTGAATAATAGAGAGAGAGAGAGAGAGAGGGAGAGAGAGAGAGAGAGAGAGAGTCTGTTGAATTGTTTGAAGCGATTTATGTTGCAAGAAAAGTCTTAGTCAAAAACTTGACCCTCCCGAAGAGGCTTGACTTAGATTGACCTAGGGAAACTCTGGTCGTCAGTCGTCACCATTACATATAATAAAGAAGGGGCCCTGCCGCCGTAAAATCCGTTGCGGCAAAATTACGGAGCGCCGCCTCGGAATTAGGAGAAATTCAGTGTTGCTTAGTAAGAATCCTGCCAAAACATTAAGTTTACAATTGTAAAAACAATGTGATAATCTATTCGTTAATTTGCTGATGTACATAACTAAACATGAGAGACGATATTAGATAAAATTCTCCAACGAAAGTAAGTCATGCACGAAAAAAATCATTGAATGGTTTGAAAATATTAAGATCGTGATATTCCCGATAGATAAAATTTTTGTGTTTTTATGGGGGGTAAATTGGGTTTTATGTCAGGATATGTGGAATTGGGTAACACATTCATGCTCATGCTGCTTTGCTTTTAATAGAGACTAAAAGTTTCATAGTCAAAAGGACCAAATTTCCCTATTCCATTGTAAGTTCTTAAAATCCCTATTTCCCTCATCCACACCACATATACCCTAATGCCTGAACACATGAATCCTAATCTCTTCACTCATCGCCGTCGGCTTTGACTATACACACACATATATAGTTCACGGTGACAAAGACCGTCAGGTCTATATTTATAGATATATGAGGCTATGGCCACAGTGACAGAGACAGTGGTTGGCGGTGTCGAAGGTTGAGTGTAGAGCTCGGAACTTTACAATTTTGAATAAAGGGTTTTTGGTGGGTAGGTGAAAGGGTACTTTTTAATGAAAATTGGTAACTTTATTTATAAAGTGACAAAATTAACTGTAGATGAGTCTAACTGGTAATAAGACTAAACTCGTGATGGTTTTAAAAGTTGAGGGTGTAGAGTGATACCGGGGTAAAAGTTGGGTAGTCTTGCTGAATTCATCTTGAAGAATATAATGCTTAATATACATATTAGATCCCCCGTAGATAATTAAAGTTTTTTTAGGAAAATTGTTTGTTCAACGTAGTATCATAGTACAGGTTAAAGGTTCGAGCAACAATCTTTCTTGTTGATTTGTTAGTTTCCTTGACATTGTCTGCAATTGCCTGTTTAACATAATTTCATCCATATCATATGCTTCATGTATAGGGTCATACGTACAAGTGAGGAGGATGATAAAAAAAAATTATGTTATATAGATAAATCAGTCTATTTCATAGGTTAAACTTTTGAAAAAGCATGTTTCCTAGGACAATCCCTATTACATGCTCCTCCTGCCCCACTTCCTAAAATTAGAAATAGTGATTGAAAAAAATCTGTCCGAAACCCTACCCCAGCAGTCACGTAAAGAGTCTGAAAAAAAGGTGAGGCTCATGGTTCACTTGGTTAGGTACATCTGCTACAGCGACTAACTTTGGTTGTTTTTTTTTTTTTTTTGTTCTTTGGGAGACTGAGTCAAACTTCATGTTGGAAAAAACTTTCACCTTCATAAGCAGCCTCAAAAACCTTAAAAAACACACAGTGAGAGAGAGAGAGAGAGAGAGAGAGAGAGAGAGAATGACTGAGCTATAGCCCACTTGAGTAAAAGCTCAAATGGCTTCTGTGGTCCTCACACTCACGAACTGTCCTTTTCATCCCCTCTATATCTGAATCTTGCTCTTCTCCTGTTCTCTTGCCACACCAATCTCTTCTTTTCTTGTGTCCGAGGAAGATGGAATCGCCCGGATTAGGCGAAGACAGGAGGAGCTTGAAGGACCGCAGGATGGAGGACGAAGAGTTGGAAGAGGAGGAGGAGGAGGAAGACGAAGACGAGAGCAGCGAAGCAGATAGGAAGAGATCGAGGGCTGCCACGGCTAGGTCTAGCAAGAAAGGCGGGTCATGCAGCGGATGGGCGCCACCACCGTCGTGCCAGGCGGAGAATTGCTCCTCCGACATGGCGGACGCCAAGCGGTACCACCGCCGGCACAAGGTCTGCGAGTTCCACGCCAAGGCACCTGTCGTCGTGGTCGCGGGTCTCCAGCAGCGGTTTTGCCAACAATGTAGCAGGTTAGAAACCTTAAAATTTCATGTTCGCATGAAGGATCCTCTGACTCGTTTCATCGATGAATTATTTGAATTGGGTAGATCTCGCTCAATTCGAAACTTAGAAGTAGATAAATGGTTCAGATTGTTTTCGTTTCCGCACAATTCCTTGTGCGCAAAATCTTAATAATTCATGAACTGAAATGAAAAAGTTATTGCTCGACACCTTCGAGTGCACGTCGAGTCTCTGATTATTTCTACATCTATGATCTTGTGTGTTCTTATTTATACTGAATATCACACACTTGACATCTTAAATAGTACCCAGGAAAAGGCGAGAGATCTACAATTTTTGTGTCATTAAATTAGCCGAAAAGTATTCGTTTTCTCAACAATGATTTGAACTGTCGAAGAGACAATGTTTTTCATACAGGTCAAAGAATGAAAGAAAGTCCTCCTAAAGGCCAAAAGTACAACTAATGCAGCAAGAGAGAGAGAGAGAGAGAGAGAGAAAAAAAAGAAGAGTTGCTTGGACTGAAAATTAAAAGTTTCAGCTTCCTCAATTCAGAGGAAAGCCGGTTTTTTTCTCCAAGAGAACCTGTCCTAAAATGGTCCTAAAAATCAAACCTTAATGGCGCTTCTTCACATGAATGAACAGGAAAGCTAAGAGATAGGGTACGTTCATCTAAGTGTCACGCCTGGTCAGGGTTTGTGTTCTAGGAAAAAGGAAAAATACTCACAAAGGTCGCTCTTTTGTCATGCATTTTGTCTTTATTGACACTTTCTTTCTCTAAAGCAGAAGTGCTTTTCTTTTCTTGGCGTTGGTTTTGGTTGGGGTTTCAAGAGGTTTCACAAGGATCTTGTTGGAGACCAGAAGATGTAGGAGAGAAATTTGTCAAAGGGCTAAGTAGAAGAAGGGGGTTTAGTTGAATCATGTGCAAATTAAGAATGTGTACATGTGAGATCGATGAATTCCATGATCACAAAGTAATGCTTCCGACACAAGGACTAAGGTTGTCCTTTTGAGAGGGTACACATCTTATTCCGCGACGGAGTGTCACATTACCATAAGCTTTTGAAAGTTCACATGAAGGTGAATAGCCGAAAGGACGAGACTTTGAAACGTTGTAATTCCATAATTACATGACTAAGAAGAAAATCAACAATCGAGACATGATTCTTTTTGAAAAACCGAAAACACAGATTTCCTGACATAATATGATCTCATTATTTGAATGTGCAAACCTTACTCCAAAAGTTTGAAGGGTCAAAAAATGAACCGATATATATTAAAGTAGAATCTATTCGAACCCCTGAATTTCGAAATAGTGCATGTTACTTCGAATCTTCAAAAGTGATATTTTGTTCCCACATAATTATATAGGAACATGTCATTTTCGTTCTAAACTTTGAATAGGAACACTTTACTAATCCTTGACTTTCATTTTTATGCCGGCGAGACATCCTATTAAAATATGAAAGTTTAAGGGGAAATGGGAACTAACTTGAGGGCGTAAAGCGGTTTCCCAAAAATGAAGGTTGAGGGAAGTAAGAGTGCTACTTCTCGAATGGATCTCAAAGTGCAATTTAATGAACATTTGAGAGGATAAAGTGTGAACCTTTAGAAGTTTAAGGTGTAAAGTAAAACACCTCCAAGATTCAGGAGACCGCAAATTGAACTTCCCTATACTTCCTGCAATTCCTTTTCATATTGCACATGCTTATTATGTCTGCAATCATGGAATACATTCATATAATATGAAGCTTAATAAGAAGTCCTGAGTTTGGCACCATGGACAGTTGTCTTATAGAAAAATTCAAAGCCCTCAAGGTGTTTATTAACGCAAGATGACTCCATGCTTGGCAGTTCAGCACCTGATTGATAGGTCGTAGCTGAAGTTACTGTTCATTGCAACAGACAAACTCAGTGAAAAAACCTCAGAACTCAATTTCATAGTGGACCTCGGACATATGCATTTGTTCCGAGTCGAATCTATTTTGGAAAGAAGATATTTTTTTTTCTCATGATATCCTGCTTCTATCCCATGCGAAACTTTCATCCATAGGTTAGCCTAAACAGATAAAGGTGAAAGAAAGAACGGCGCAACCCTGCAAAGAAGAAGCCGCATCAAACTGCATTCTGTACCGTCTGTTTTGCGGAAATGGAGTGAGTTTGTTTGGGATTGCATTAATCTTTACATGTGATTAGTTCCCAACGAATTGACGCTCCAGCCAAAAGAATATGTCCATTTCCTTGGCCTAATGTATTCCTCTTGCTAGTTGTTAACATTGGTATAGGTTTTTCCTTGTTAAAAAGGGTTCTGCTACATGTCCTAGGTTCCATGAGCTGTCGGAGTTTGACGAAGCCAAAAGGAGCTGCCGGAGGAGGCTGGCTGGGCACAACGAGCGGCGGCGCAAAAGCTCCTATGATTATCAAGGAGAAGGCTCAAACTGAAAAATAAGAAGCAAGACCTTCATGAAGCCAGAGTTAAACAAAAGGGGAAGAATCTCTTCCCCTCCTCATCAAATGCTCTCTTTTACAACCGAATTGGGGATCAAATTAAGACCCGAACTCCAGTTATGTGATCTTCTAAGCATGCTCTCTCTCTTCTGTCAATCCTCAACTCTTTGAATGTCGTGACGTTTAAGCAATGTTTTTGAACTGGATGTTGCATCCATGCATTTGTTTCAAAGAGTATGCTTAAAGTATCATTTCGGCCATCTCTTTTCGCTTTTTCTCTTGTCGCAAACTGTTTATAATGAGCATTTGATTTCTCACAACAATATAAATTCTTTTTGTAGGGTGCCATCATAAAAGTACAATAGGCGTCTTGGTAGAAAGATAGGAAAATATTTTGGTTGGACAACCCCTTCTCTTGGAATATACGCATATAAAATCGATTTAATGGCGGTCGGAGATATATCTATCAAGAGACCTAATAAGAGAACTCAATTATTTGTTAATTAGGTTTCAAAGATGCGATAAATAGGTTTTCATTTAAATCAACGTCGATCATAATCCCTAGCCTTTCAACCTAATGAAGTAGGCTCTCTTCCCGCTACCCGGCCTTTTCCCCATTCCAAGTTAGGCTATAGTTTTCTGAATTTTTAATGCTTGCGCGCATGCGATTTCTCTCTCTATGCTTTCCTAAGGGTTAACATTTCTTGGGTAAATTTATTGGGCAACTGGCATAATTGTGGATTGGTTTGATTGATGTGATTTAACCTCCTTCGTCATCAGAGTCTTTCTTTTCTCCCGCCCCTAGTTTCGCAGTGTAATGACAAAAAAGCTACAGAAATGTATGGATGAAGCACTTGACATGATACTTGACAACTTTCTGTTACTTACTGTTTCATCTGTAGCAACAAGGTAGACAGCTTAAGGAACTGTGTGCGTGTCCTCTGGTACATGACATGATAATGCTTAATTAGCATATCTTATTACCTTTATTAGTATCATAAACCTTCATAATATAAGTGGTTTTTGTGGAAGTCCTACAGCATTTATCAGTCACACTTTATACTGCGGAGGACATGCGATAATCTACCCACCGATCTTGAATTTCGATTGGCCTTGTTTTGTTGCTTTGCAACACCATGTTGTCAATTTAGTGGTTAAGGAACCAATACGGATGTGGGTTTTAAGCATACGAAACATGCTCGGATCTCCACATGACGAATTGTGAACAATTTCATGTCGAGGCCACGGCTCTTTTAGTTGAGAAATTTACCTATTTTTTTCATAGTTACAGCTGTTCATCAAATCATTACTACATTTATTTGATTGATTCACCAACACCACATTTGATTTAAGTCATTGCTTATGTTTATTTGATTGACTCACCAGCATCATATCTGATTAAGTTATTCGCTCCTGTGAAGTCACCAGCTCTTATTTGAATAGCTTACCAACTTTTATATGATTTCTTTGACATCTGTGAACGTTTTTATAACAATATAAATTATTGTCATGAATCTTTATTTGTGAAACTTATCCACGTTTTGAAAATTTACTAACTAACGTAAAAGTTGACAACTTAAAACTAAATGATAGCTTAATCACGAAAGGAAATTAGTCACTCGAGTTAAAGTTGATAATATCATATAAGAGTTAGAAATTTTTAAAATGTTGGTAAGCTATGCGAATAGAAATCAGTATATTAGTAGAAACGCAAGTAATTTACAAACAATCAAATAAGCATTGGTGTTCCCTCTCTCCTTAGTATAGCTTATGACCTATCGCATTATTCAACATCTACCTTAGGCGTTTTAATCCTGGTGTCAGTTATTTGGTAAAGAAAGCAAACATTTGTAATAACTCGTATAATGTTTGGTCATGCACTAGTTAGTAACTTAATAATAATAAATAAATAAAAGCTTGTGAGTCACTTAAATTAAGTTTGGTAATTCGATATAAGAGTTGGCAAATTTAAATTGCTAGTAAGGTATGCAAAAAAAGCCTAGCAAAATTATTACAAAAGTAGGTAATTAAACAACCTAATATCCAACCAAAAAAAAAAACAACCTAATAAATGTTTGAAAATAACTCAAATAAGAGTTACATAGAATACATTGCTAAATTGATAAGAGTTGATAAATCTATAAAGTTGGAAAGTTATGCAAATAAGAGTTAGTAAAGTAATTCGAAAAGCTGGCAATTTGCTAACAACCATATAGATATTGGTAAATAACTCAAAACAAAATTAGTTGGTTAGGTAATTAGTTAGCAACTTTTTTGGCGAAAATTTGTTAAATTACGTAACTCAAGGTTGGTAATTTCATATGACTGTTAATATAATGTTTGTCAGCTGCACAATTAGAAGTAACTAAGTTGTTTGAAAAGTTGGTGATATACAAATCGAAGATAAGTAACTAGAATAACAGGTTGTAATCACAAAATTTAAGGTTGGTAATTTGCTATTAGATTTGTAAGTACTTTCTTGTTTTCCCATCAAATTTATGATATTACTCAAATAAAAGAAAAGGAAATAGATATATAAAAGAATCTACTAACACGTCAACAATTATATGCTGTAAAAATTTTGAGTTTTTTAGCTTAAAAAGGTTCAAAGAGCATTTGTAACAAAATTTAGATCAAGAAAAACGCGAAAGATAAAAGTCTATTCGGTGCGCAATAGCTTATATAAAATGAATAAATAAATGCTACTAGTAGGAATTTGATATAAGAGATTAAAAGTTTAGAAGTTTGTTGTAATGTAAATGAAAGTTAGTAAGTTATCGAAAAAGTTGGTAAGTTACAAACAATTAAATAAACATTAGTAAGCAATTCAAATAAAAACTACTAACTTAATCGAAGAAAAGTTGACAAATCACACAAACTAAAATCTGTTGTGGTCAATTTAAAACGTGGATATGTGATGCAAATAAAAATTAGTAAGTCATTTGGAAACATGGAATTTACAAATGGCAAGCAAATAAAAGCTAGTAAGCACTATGATAAGAGTAGATAATCAAATGTCGATTGCCAATTTAACTGGAAAAAAATGATAAGTCATTGAAATTAAGGTTGACAATTTCATATAAGAATTGGTAAATTCAAAAGGCAGGTAAGTCAAAAATTAACGATTACTAAATTGTCAAAAAGGTTTGCAATTTACAAACAACCAAAATCAACGTGGATAACTAACTCAAATAAAAGTAAGTAACCTAAACTTTATACTAAATATTTAAAAAATCAGTGAATCACTCAAGGTAATGTTGTTAATATCATTTAAAAGTTGATAAATTTAAAACGTTGGTAAGCTACGAAAACAAAAGTTAATCAGTTATTTTAAAAAAATGGTAATATACAAACAACCTAAATAAACTTCGGTTACAATTGGCCGATCACATTTTTTTTGCCAAAGCAACATTTGATACTTATCGAAGTTAATTGAAATTTAAAGACTACAAAAAAAAAACCTATTTGTTTTTAATATTTCTTTAGCACGGAACTATAGAATTTTGCTGGTCATTAGCATAATTACGATCATTGTTACTAAAAGCAAACCGGTGTCGGATTGGCGGACGATCCCTCTTGGTCGAGTGAAGAGACAAGGATTAGAGTTGGGCTTGATGGATTAGACTAGTGAAGAGGAGGCATTTGTCAGAATCGATCTCTTCGGACAGGTTAAATGTGGTGGTCTGAGTGTAGGCTGATCACATTCCTAGTACTCATCTAGTGTCAGATGAAACATTCATACATGCTTTGCCTAGTTTGGCTACTCTTTCCTTCTTTGTTCCATTGGCCATCTAGAGCTGTTGCTACTCTTCCCGTTTCACGACCCCAAGGAACGGAATCCTCTGGCATCGTATCGAGTATCGAAGATATAGTTTTTTTTTTTTTTCCGGTCGAAAGAGTATCGAAGATATAAGAAGAACAAGAATCCATCCTCATAAGCTATTTTTCGCTAGTTAAGCCTGGGAATCTATGCACCGGTCATGGAGCGTCTGAGCGCTTTTAGAGCGTCCTCTCCAATGTGTCCCCTCTTGGCATTCCGATCGTTCGACATTGTTACACTTTAATCTAATGGCATACTCCAATGATAGATCGAAAAGGACACGCCTCGTCTCTTCTTTCTAACAATAGGCAAGAAGAACCCCTGTAAATCTTGCAGTCACCAAATCATTGAACAGTCTTTGTTACAGGGGTTCGATGATTGTGAGTATAAGTTTGGCGAATGCCTCCAAATATAACCGCAGTCAAATCCTCATTCTTTCCATTTCCCTGGAAAACACTTTCATCTTGAGAACATTGCGCCTTTTTATCTATTGATAAGAGACTATTGAACTCCGGCGGTTCAGAAATCTCCATCTCCAAGTTGAGGCCAAGGCTGCAATGCTTCGTCGCCGATGGAGGCAATGGAGACTCATCAAAGAGCAACCACGCCCTCCACAAGCAAAGTTGCGATTCCTTTCTACCAAGTGAACCACCGTCGACATCTCCGTCCTCTCTCTCTCTCTCTCTCTCTCACACACAACATCAAAAAGTCAAACAGACACCGCATTTCAACAACATTGCACGAAATTTTCCTTACTCTCTGTACAGAATCCTCATAGAAAGCACAACAATCGAGTGGTAAAGCCCATCCATCAAACCCAAAAAATGGAGCCATAACAATTCTGATCTTGTGAAGCAATGTGCCGAATGACTTACATTTTACAATCTCAGAGTCGAAATACCGGTAAAACACCCATCCACCGAACTAGATTAGTTTTGAAAGGTTGGAAACCGTAGTCATTGGTAACAGAATGAGATGGAAAAAGAAATGGCACTCTCCAAAATAATTCATTAATCTTGTCGAAGAGCCTGCCATGCTTTTGCAATCAGTAGTAGCGACACAAGTATTTTGAGAATTTCCACACAGTGCATGGATTCCTTCAGTCGCGCCCGAATACCTAATATTTTCATTGCCAGTTCCCAGGTGACAATGGCAGCTGCATTAGCAGGAAAGGCCCGAACTATAGTCGGACCGAATCCTGCATAACACCCCCTAAGTCCCGCTCTCCTATAAATCTACAGCCAGAGAAAGATCAAACATAGGAGTGTGACTTAAATGAAAAGATGCCAGATTGTATAACGACGTTATATCAGATACGAGCAGCTAATGTACACGATCATGATACTTACTGAGTTTAAGACTCTGAAAGGATTTCTTGGAGCATCTCTATCAGGGGTAGTCTGAATTATCGTCTTTGCCACATCCAAGGGCAAAACAGCAGACCAGAACTGTGGAAAGAACAGAGAAAGTGAGTAACGGCACCAATAAATGCCGACATAGATGACCAAAAGAGAATGCTCAAGAAAATCAAATAATCTTTCAAAAAGGTAACTTACAGCGACACCACCGAGACCACCAGTCACAATCCCAATACCAATATCAACCAGATGTCTGCGCTGAGATGAATCAGCATTCAGATGCAATTGCAAATGCATGTAATGGCGAACATACTCATAAGTGCTAAAGAAGACAGCGTTTCCTATAGATTCCCTCAACAACGTCGTAAAACCTCCACGAAAAATTCCTGTAACCTGAATACTTTCCCATTACTTGATGAATACAATTTCAATTGACATATCAACTAAACAACACAAGCTCTCACCCCTTCAGCTTTTACGGTTTTTATGGCACAATCTAGAGGACTGCTGTATCTACTGGATTTTGGAACAACAGAATCAGTGCCTTGAACTTGCATCCTACACTGGAGATGAAATGTCAAAGTAGGGAAAAGAAAATCGGAGACAACAGAAATAACAGGGCAAAATCCATGTCCTTGCCTAAATCATCCGACTGAAGTTACCTTCACTAGCTCAGATGGACATAACACAAAACTGATGATAGATCCACCATAAGCTGCGGCAGGAATGATGACTTGGGGTTGAGGCAAATCAGTTTGCATGCCCCTCTTTATAAATGAAAAAAAAAGGACATAAATGAAGAGTGAATACAAGCTATAAACATCCAAAAGGTATTCAATGTGAATAATTTCTCAGCAAATGAATGGCTTAAAAAAACCATCGAAGCTGCTCACTTATTTTCTCACATGCCTGCAAAGACTGTTTCGTTTGTGAATAAATTCCAAAAAGAAGTGAACTCTCAAAGGCCACTCCAACAAAGGATGAAGTAGCTCCTCTATACAAACCTCTAACCTGCAAAGGATTATAAGTTCTTTTAGAAGAACAATTTATTTCATAGTTCTCTTAGATAAAAGACAGATTTGAAGTACAGATAGAAGAAGTAATGCAGTCATGATCAGTAAGTACGAAACAGAGACGACCGAAATGTCGGGTCTTAACTTGGTAATATCCCTTTCTAATGCATTATTCACTATCAGAAAACAGTCTCATTTTGTCACGCCCTCCAGGAATTATGAGTTTATCCCTTGAAGATTGCAGGCAACCGAAAGAGCAGAAGCAGATTTCTTTCAATATATATCAACCCAGGGAGCGCAAATCTAATTAAAAAAAGACAAGCTGAATCACTTCTGTCCTCTTTCTTATTTCTGTGCTGTGCTTAAAGTAAGCCACACCCATATAGCCTTTTGTATGTAGAATGACAATGCAATGATGAGCATATAGCATCATATGTCGACCCATGACAATCCAACAGTCACAGTTTATGAGATAGAACACTTAAATGGACTTAAAGGCCAAGCTTAAGAAACGTACTCCTTCAGTTTTTAGGACCCGTGCAGCACAATGCAAACCATTTCTATACTTGATTCCAACAACTTCAGTATTGTGTTTTTGAAGCTTCACCTGAAATAAGAGATGAAGAAGAAGCTTGCATGTAACAGGAGATTGATAGGACAAATTACCCAAATTATTGTCATTGGCATTGCATCTACATTAATTATGCTCTTGATACAGCTTCGCATACACAAACTGTAGATAATAGTTGTGCATTTGAATATATTGAAGCAAAATATTAGCTGCACTAAGACTTGCCTCATTACACAGCAGGAAACATGACTACATGATAAATCCTCGAAGACATATACAGGAAAAGAAGAATGAAAAATATAAAAGAGTATGACGGATAAGACTGTATATCTCAGGCTTATTCTTTCTCATGCCAGAAAGCGGTCAGCTTGACAAGCTATGCTAAAAACATTGTTTATTGATGAGAAAATGCCAAATCAATACACCTAACACTCCTATGTCCTGAGTCATTGACAGTGATCAGTGAGTAGACATCAAGCTTATTCTTCCTTGAACCACTAAGGCAGAGTGATAACTAGAACACTCTGCCAACCAATGAGGCAATAATGACAAAGCAATGAGCACTATGTCCTTAACTCAAGCTTCAAAATGCTGCACATTGCACTAGACAAGAAACATAATGGCATCGTAGCTGCACTTGAATTTACTTTTCTATTTTTAGAACAGAAGACAGGGTGGAAACCTACAGGTAATCTAATTTATGATTACCGTTTTTTATGACTCTCACTTTGAAATAAGACTTCTTGTACCTTAAGAACAAAGCCAATGATGCTTTCACTTGTTTCTGGTTTTTTGTTTCTCCAACAATTGAAACATTTAATGCAATCAGACAATTACCTAGGCGTAATACAAAGAACTAGATAAGGACGGTTTCCATTCTCTACTCTATTTTTATGGAAACTTTATAGCCTTAAAATCTCTCAAACATAGTTTTGGTTCTTAAACAGCCAAACCTGTTCTTTTTCCCAACTCTATACTTGAAAATGCCTCTTCTAAACAAATAACTAATGTTTCTAAAAAATATGTATAAGAAAATGAAGTAATGCATTTGAGCAAAACGTCAACATCTAATTTTTTTTAAGAAAACAATTAAGAAGTCTCAAACATCCATCCCTAAAACAAAATACAAAGACACACTCTTAACCAAAACATGGAATTGTGTGAAGCTAGGACTTCCTCATTTTCTAGATTTTGCTTTGATTCAATCTCACTCCAACAACTAATGCCTCTAGAATCCAAGGAATGCCCTGCTCACGCACTAAAAAATACAGAGGTAATGCACAAAGCTTTTTTTTTCCATTGGTCTCGCCAACTTGCGATGCCAACTCCGACATCAAAACTCCAAACATGGCCTCAACTGGAACTATAAAGTGACTCCAACAAGTGAACTTGAACAACCCTCAAGCAAGTTCGGATCAAGCTCTTAAGTTCCAAGAGCATTTTTACAGCATTTTATTAGCCACTCAGGCGCGCAGCTCGCCACATCATCACAACAAGAAGTCTACAACCGAAGGTCTTCCAATCAAGAAAGCTTGAAACTTTAACGACAGACGGGCTGATTGGTTTCACTTTCTCTCCATTCGGAGTGAAGCTTCTGATTGAGCGAACGATGAGATTGACTAAATCTAATTCTCCGGATTTTGATTTCCAGTAACACCCACATGGAAGCAAATGGGAAGCGCAGTGTAAGTGGAGAGCGGAACTACCTTGACGGTGTCGAAGGGGTGGCCAATGACCACGGTGGCGACTCCGGCGACTAATCCGGCGACATACTCCTTGTAGCCTGAGCTCCCCGCCATATCTCTCTCTCTTTCTCTCTCTCTCTCTCAAGATTTCAGCTTCCGAGCTACCCTCATCTCTCTCTCAGTCTCTCTCTCTCTCTCTCTCTCTTTTGGTCGGATCGTCAAGTGCGGGGAGAGAGAGACAGTGGAGGACGAAAGTTGCAGCGCAGGGGAGAGAACCAGGTTCTTGCACAGCACCATTTATTATTAGACTTCAATATTCGGTCCGTTAACATTTTTTTATTTTCAATTGAGTCGTCGATCACAGTATGAGGACTCAATTGACCAAAGAAAAAGTCGAGGCATGTATTGAACATCCCCGCGAAAATTCTTTGATTATGGCCTCTTCCATAGGCATCAAGCCAATTACTCCCGTCTTTAGATTATACTAGACTAAGACTCGTGCCACGTGCTATGCATCAATATAGATATGTTTAGAATTCCTTTTGTTTCACGAAAAATAAATTATTTAAAAAATATTTTTCAAAACGAATAAATAAAGGATATTTTTATCGTCCACATAGATATTTGGGCATAAATGATAATGAAATAACTTTTTTGGCCAATTATTAAAAGCAATATGAAGAATTATTTTGAGGAAAATATTTTTTAGAAACATGTACCTTATTTTTCGCGAAACAAATAGACCGCGAATAGAAAGTTAGGTCGATAGATATAGAAACATGATGTGATTTGTACTTTATTTTATTTTATCTTTCATATGCAACTTTAATAGAATAATTAGAATTGTGGGTCGTGTATATGTCTATATTGTTGATGCAAGATGGCTTAAGTACACATTTGATCAGTAGAGTCTATGTAAATCCTCATGCAAAAGTTTTGGATATCATCATCTTTGGATAGGTTGGTCGTGATCATTTGTGCTTTGTTCTGGATAGGTAGACGATCCCTGTAAGCTACTCGAGCAGGTGATCTACAAAGTGTACGAGTACCTGAGATCAGCAGTGCTAACTTCGAATATATTTCGCCATGAAACGAAAGTTCGACGTGCGAGCCGAAGAGCATCTTGGTCCAAAGGTTCTGAAATGAGTAACGGGTATGCCCCAGTCGCAAGACCAAAAACGGAGCCAAAGGAAAGGAGAGACTACACGAACCATTCGGATGAAGATGGTCCTGTGCCATCGCCACATAAAAAGACTGCAATGATCTCGGATTTTTGCGCCTTGGGAAAATGTAGGAACGAAACTGAAGAGTCTTGTCCTGCAAAACTCAGCCGACTCCCATAATGCCGACCGTAACTACAGTTGTTTTCGCAACAATGCAAGGAAGAGAAAAAAATGGAATTGGGTGATACAAATGGAAACAAGACTAATTTGCAGTTACAGTCAGTGAGGAGAACATCTTTTGAGCACACCGGCACATCTACAGTACCAAGGTCAAGACCGAGAGCTAAGACATTCCAGCTCTCAATGAGAGGACCACCTTCCTCGGACAAACGAATCTCTTCCCGAAGATGCTGCCGCAACTTAGCCCCAAGAATTCTTGGTACTGTCGCATCTGTGGTGATTGATGGCCCCGAGAAGTTGCTCAACATCACAACTTACTCAGTATATTCTCAAGAGGAAGTTTTCCTGGTTTGCTATCTCCAGTCGAGCTTTTGAAAATGTTGGTGTCTGATATAAATTTGGCAAACCGAGAGCCCTTCCCTTCTTTCATTTTATCTTGCGGTGTTGAATGAGGCAAAGCAGGGTGCGGTTTGGGAGCTAGGGACGGCATCAAAGCCCAGATAGAAGAAACCTCCGCATTTGGCCGATCAAGATCTTGCAAGACCGTGGGATCCCGCATGTCTGTTAGGTTGAGAAAGCCACATTTGGCAAGCATTTTCCTTCCGTCAGCATATGCAACAAATTCTTCAAAGGATAAAAAAACCCGGCTCCCACCAAAAATAAGAGGCCTTAGCACAGGTCCAAATAACAAATTTTTATGCAAGCCTCCTTATTATACCAGCTTTAGCCTTTTTCTTCACAAATTATCATGATAACGTCAATCGAACTTCAAGAATTTTCCCTCCTCCTACTGTATTAAACCTATACTGCAGAGTGTCCGTAAGAGGCATGTTTAGCAACAACATCAAGCAAAGTTACCTTGTGAAAACTTGAAGATTGGAGCCAAAGCCGCGCAAGGAATGCTGAAGTTCAAGTGCGGTATGACTGCGCCTCCACCATGCCTCGCGTTGCTACAATAACATTTGTCTTGTTAAGTATTAATACTCAACATTCAAAGATCCAATAGCCTAACAAGCAGAGCTAGCTGAACTCCCATCTGAAAATGACGTAAAAACACGAGAAATAAAAGAGTTGACCACACCCAAGTTCAATAATGATTTGCATCTTGAATCCTAACATCCCTTTCTCTGCCAGGGGGTAACATCACAACTAACTTAACATACGTCAGAATTGAGGTCATGCACCATGAAAACTAATGTCCCAAACCAAGTTTCTTTTTTTCTCGGTCAGAATATTAATCCAAGTCCACAGTCTTCAGAATGGCAACTTTTTTTAAGAATAGCAACCCAATGCACACGTGCTCTTAGATATTGCCAGACCCCAACTGCTACAAAGAATTTGAAAGGGGAAAACATCAATGAACTGACATGCTGACAACTAAGACCAGCAGCATTGCTTCAAAGTTCAGAGTAATCCATCAAATGATCATTATTTCGTTGTTGCCATACCTTGTAATAAGTCCGATCATACAACCGCCAAAATTGACTACTAAACCGCCACTAGCACCTGGATGAACAGCAGCAGTTGTTTCAAGCATCGCTGGGATGTCTCCTGCATATTCCTTTATCACTGAGAGAGAGGAGCACGACCACTTTGCTTTGACTACTTTTGCCACCACACCAACAGATACAGATGGGAACAAGCCTGGTATAGACATTTGAAGTAAGCACAACAGAAGTATCACAACAGTCCAGCGGCAAAATGAAAATTGTAGAAAACTATATGTTTTTTTCTCAAGAGACACAACCATGATAAACAATCACATTTAAGACAATCTCATTCTGTGTGTCTTTTATCTACCGTCTTACAGAGACAAGCACCCTGGAACAGCATGATTCAAATGGATAAACGTGCATGATGTAACAATTATTTAACATAAGCACACTACATCTGGAACTCCAGACCGTGACTTGATCAATAAAACTTTGTAGGATGAAGAACTTTTACACAGAAACAAAATTAATATCTACTAGTTACTTTCAATGGGCATACACCCCAAAGGAATTTGAGTTGCTAAAAAGTAGAAGTCGACAATGGCAACTCTCACCATTATTCAGTAGGGCGGGTAGTAGAGGCAACTTTAGATGTAAAGCCATAGCAGAGAAATCATTCTCAGATTTATATGATACTAACGACAGGCAATAACAATTCAGAGGGGTCAATTTAATGAGAGCATGGAGAACAACAAGAGATGCCATACACAAGATGCCTTCCAAGTTCCAACATGCCCAAAAGACCAAGCAAATTACTAATAAACATTTAAAGCACAGACACAGAAGAGATAACTGAGAAAATGTACGTACCACATCTTGGTCCAAATAAACCATGTCCAATGACATATGCCTTTGAGCCTAAAGGTGGAGATGCAAAGTCCATAATAACAGGGGACAGCTGATCTGGAGCATGGACAAGCTGTAATAGGGCAACATCTAGAGGCCCACTACTAATGTACACTACTTTAGCGTCGCACCAAATCCAAGGTCTAGTATGATTCAGGCGAATGCGTATATTCTTATGACCACTGTAAAGTGAACTTGAGCTGTACTTTGCAAATTTATCTTCCGTAAAACACCCTCCAAATCCTGATATACTAGGTCCCATATCCTCGCTCCCCTGCTTTGTATTGCGACCACTTGGCCTAGGACAACCTAATTTTATTCCATTCTCTTTCCTACTAAGAGTTGCCTTCCCAAACCTCCATGGTTCCAACAAGTGAGCACTGGTCATTATGAGGCCTTCACTATTCAGCAAAATGCCAGAAGCCCATGCAGCGTCATTAACCGACACAAGACAAACAGAAGCCATTGCTTTCTCAAGTGTAGCTGAGGAAGGGCAAGAAGGATCCTTGACAATGGAATTTACGGGCCCTTTCAGGTCACTGTTACAGATAAATGCCTTCCCCAGATTGTTTGGATTCCCCAGGTTATGACAGTTCCCCAATCCAGCCTTCTTAGGCTCCTCTGGAAGCATATAAGCGCAAGCAGTTGCAATGGCTTCCCATGGAACCAAAAGCTGTTAACAAGGCTAGTATTTTGCATGATGCATCATCCGCAAGACTGTTCAGGAATGGAAAAGAGGAATGAACATGCATTTTATCAATTTACCTGAACTTCTACACCACTAGCTTTTTGCCTTAATGGTCTTATGAGAACACCAATTAGATCCGCATTCTTGTCAAGAATAGGACCACCTTCCATGCCTGATAAATTGTAATCATATTGGTGTCTTGAGTCTAACGAGAATGAATAAAAATGATTAATCGAACTAGTGACATGCTCGCACCAGGAAGACACCTAATGTCAGCCATCAGCAATGATTTGCCGGGTGAACCAGGTGGATGGATGTTGGCAATGGTTCCCACTGAGATACTGCACAAAAAACTAAAGATAAGATCTACAAATAATGCAACTTTAAAGAATTACAGGATTCAAATTAAGCAGAAGTGATTTCAAAAATTCAAATTATCACTTTAGGTATGCAGAGATCCATGCAGTTTGGATTGCCGTACATAGAATAGACTAAACGGAGGGAAGTATTCCAACATCTATGTTTGTTAGCCTATATAAATCTTAATAGAATAAGCTCTCTTTGCCAATGTAGAAGGATTAAACTATCAATTATATGTGTTGCTGAATTATCACAATATCATGCCAAATTACCTTCAAACTATCAATTAATTATCACAATATCATGCTGAATTACCTAATTTGATACAAGAATTGAATATTAAGCATGTACCTGTACAAATTACATGTCAGCATCTCATAATCTCCATGTGAATCACCTTTTGATGTGTTAAACACGATATGAACAATAAAGAGTTCAAGTGATGGTGAACGGCACCAAATGAAGATACCATGTATCTTTATAAGGTAGATAACGAAGATCAAAGCTGAAAAGTATGTGATGTTAGAAGAGAAAATATCTTCTCAGAGATATCAAGGTCCTGATTCACTACAAATTAAAAAAAAAATGACAGCAAATTGTGACAGTAATCATGTGATGACTAACGTCATCACAAGTCATGGTAAAGATCCAAACAAATATTTCTCCAGAAGGACAAACAATAATTATGTGAGATTTAAGAAAATCATTCTGGAAATATCACCTGTTGATGAAGTGAACAGGTGAAAGGATGCCGAACGGAGAACCTGCTGCTAAAAGAAAATCCCTCTCTTAATTGAAGGCGACACAGCCATGTTTGGAAAATTCTAGTAACAAGAAAACATATATCATTGTCACTTTTATAGTGCAGGTAATCGCAAGGTCAGAAGAACAATGGGTCGGAGCTCATACCATCCCATGAAAGATCTGGCAGTAGCATGCTAATAAAAACTCACCTGAGAGAATAGGGGAACCCCAAGTACAGCAAATTTAGTGAGTGACTTCCCCATAAAATTTGGATTGGCTGATTCCTCAAGCGCCATAGGCCTTTGGCTCTGCATTCAAGGTGTTTTCAATCTCAATCAGATAGGTATGGATAAATGTCAAATTTGCAAAATTTATAGGACTTCAACATGAAACTTAGGCTATACTCTAGATAAAAAAATTGATGGTCTATTGATACATGATCTCACTTAATTTCTCTCTAGTTCCAAAGATACAACTATTACATACCACATGTCTGCTCAAATACACAACCACCTCAAATGACAAAGGCCCGGAAAGGAGAAGTCTTGTTCTCCTTCTATTTCTGCCTAAGGGACAGGAAAAACCAAAGTAACTGGCTTTCAGATTTTTTTAAAACACCAAAGATTTAACAATCCAATTGTGCTACTTCTACAATGACTTGATTTTACAAACCAGCACAAGTGCTACAGCCTGAGAACTCTTAGAGAATGCAACAATTTAGCATAGGTTCCAAAAGAAGACCTCACATAAATCTCTTGAAAGTAGACAGTCAGTGATAGTCACATCTCTTTGAGAAGAAGTTGACAAACGTTCACATTCCACAGTTTCCAAATGTCGATGACTTCATCAGAACACATCTTAGACAATGCCAAACAAGTTCAAAATCAATTGACATGTTTGCCAAAGAAAAATGTCAGCTCTAGGTGTACATTAAGGCATCAAGGGGAGTATCCTGCCTTGTGGCACACATCAGATGAACAAAGTCACAGATGCGGTGTCTACTACTTAACCCTGGGGTGCATGCCATATAGACACCTCAGGTGCACAACAAGGTGAAGGCATTGACAGCTGTGCCAGCATCATGTCTTGTAGAAGCAGAAAGGTGGGCTAAGTCATGGTGAACATCATGCACACGAAATAAAATTGTCCTATGGATGTCCTAATGCACACGAAATAAAATTGTGCCTCCACAAGCAGGCATCAACTTATGCTTTTTGATCATGGTAAGTACTTAATCCTCACATACACTGTTATCGATATAATAAATATCTAACCCTGTAATTCCAACAAGTAAGAAATGGACAAGAAGATGCTTCAGGAAGAAAGTACCTCAATCCCTGTAAAGTTTTGTGCACTGCTGTCGTTAGATGCCAGAGACCAACCAATTTCCCAACCATGACCCAGCAAGCCAGAGGAAGCTTCGACTAGAGACTGCAATGCAAGGGAGGAGCCAGGTACATCAACCTGCAAATTAGCAGATTATGCCTTTTATGCCTGACGATGTGTGTTAACAAATAGTAAACCAATCAAGGCAGGGGATAACAGAAATGATAGATGCATCAGGCAGATCACCCATTGAAAGTGACCGAGCATCAACGTGACCAAAAGAGTAACATTCATGAAGTCAAAGGCAAAGTCCTCCAGTTGGCGAGAATTTTCTCTAATAATCAAAATTCGTTTCCCCAACAGTCCGCATAAATTCAAAGCGGGGAACTTTAGATTCAAATCAAGTAACATAAATTGTAAAAAAGAAAAGCTCAAAGCTCTCATTTCAAGCTTTCATTACACTCTTGACAACACAGAAAATTACTTCCCATGCAAGTTTCTTCAGTTTCCAATTAATAACATTAGAAGATTAGGTGCCTACCAACGTTAAAAGCTGGGCGCTTAGCCAACAAGGGACTTCTCTATCCAGTCCTTCAGTGTCCTCTGCCCTCATGGTGTTCTTCAATAAGTTAGACATCAACAAATTCAGGACTAAGCAACAATTTCAAATAAACATAATGAAATATACAGAAGCAACATGAAAAATATTCCAGCACTACCTCCACCAAAATGTCGATTTGAGCACCAGAAATCAACTCAGGCTGGCCCTGCAGTAGAGAACAAAAGTCCAGGCCAAAGTGAAATTAAGCAACTGTTAGAACAGAAATGGGTGTGGTTTGGTTGCAGAGAATATATCTGTTATCAGAAAACTGCTCAGAAAACATGTTCTGCGACCAGTTTGCTTTATCAAATTCTCTGAAGGCTCCAGACTGAAATGAGAAAAAACAGGATAATACCTAAGGATTCTCACGATAAAAACAAATGCATAACAACAAAAGCGACTTTATGACAAGTACACAGCCCATCAAATCTAAAACAACGTAACGGAAAATGGAGAAATCAACACAGTAAGTCAATAACTAAAACATTTCTCCAGAACCAAACGCACCCCACAAGATATTCTCAACCTTCGAATTGTTCTCCCTGTGCCACAATGATAGAAAAGGCTCAACCACTGACGCGACGGTGACTACCAATGCTCTGCTCCGATTATCATCGCCAAGAGCTCGAATCGCCAATCCAACGTTGTAAAGGCCCTTGGGCACCAACATACCCGAAGCTGACAGCGTTGTTATCCCAGACCTATGCACATACAGACTCATATCAAACTCTCTTATCCCATGATTACATGAACTGAACCTGCAAATTGAAAGGCTCAAGAATAATAATAATAATAATAATAATAAACAGAGAAAGTTCAAAAAATTCACTCACTGGTATTGATGGAAAGCATGGTTTCGCATCTTCAGGCCCTTTGGGTCCTGAAATCGAACGAGTAGATTGCGCTACGTAAGAGCAGCTCCAACTTACATTTAAACCAATCGTGCGTACTGGAAACTGAAACGAAATAGCCATTGATGGAGAGATTGGCAGGCAAGAACAGAGAAAGAGAGAGGGGACTCACAGGGCCTTGAACTCGGACCATGACGGAAATTTCTCGGGCAACTTGGACAATTTCGGGCAAACCCATTTCAAGGAACTGGGATCTAACGTTGTCTTCGAAAGGATTCACTCCGAGGTTTCTTGTTTTCCCTCACATCAGCGCGAAGTCGCCGCTGATTGAACTTGGTATGTGCAGGAAAATGGATAGATAGCTTGTGCTGCTTAGAAGCTCGCTCCTCGAGAAGGCCGATAAACGATTTGGATGGATAATTTTCTGAAAAAGAAAAATATATAAGTTATAAATTAAATGCGAATTTATCCTTTTATATTTCATATAATCTGATATTTTTTTGGTCATAAATAATCTTTTTTTTTGTCATTAAATTAGATAAATTTCAAATTACGTGGGGCATGAAAAACTCAATTGATCAAGAAAATATATTTAACGATTTGTTATAAATAAAGATCTTATCGATAGTGTTGTCGATACATCAAAGCGAATTACGTGAAGAGAGATGAGTTTATATATATAATTTGTAAAATGATGAAGTAAGGACATCATATTATCTGTAAAGAAAGATGAAATACTTGCGCTGTTTGTATAATGAAATACGCATTTCTCATAATTTTTTAAACATATTATAAACTATTTGTTAAATTTTTGTAATGTAATTAATGGAGGGATAAGATGAAAAATGTAGGTGGAGAAGGAAATTACCCAAAAAAAAATGTAGGTTAATGTCACAAGAAAAGATCAAGTTCTTATCCAATTATACTAGAAGGATGTGTAAGGGACAAAAATGGTATTTATGAAAAGAAAGATAAAAAGGTATTTCGATTTATAAACATAAATTAGGTAGATAAATTAATGTATTAGAAATAAGGAAAACTTTATTAATGGATATGTTTGGATTCACATAAAATAGTTTAGTCATGAATTACTCCTTCGGTTAATCCTCAATCTAGCGAGTGTGGAGTGATTGGAACTACAATTTGAGCATGTGAACTAAATCTCCGTTTATTTAACGACAAATAAATTATTTAAAAATACCTTCCTCAAAATGATCATTTATACCACTCACAAAAATAAATGAGCGAAAAAATAATTTCATCATTCAAGAAAAAGTTTGGACCTAAAGTGTTGCTAGTAATAAAAATATTTTTCATTGAATGATTATTTTAGGAGATACAAAAGATCATTTTTAGGAAATTTTTTTAAATTATTCATTTTTTGTGAAATAAATACATGCTTCGTGTAATAACACCAACTCTTGACACGTGTTGTGTGGCATAGCTCTTATATCTTATGTATCAAGGACTAATACCATTGAAAAAAGTGAAATGCTTCCCGATGATTGTCAAAGATTGTACAATCTCAATCATAAACTCACACACCATCACCGCGTGTTTTGCATAAAGTCTTACCGATTGGAAGATCGTGTGATAAAAAAAATAACAAGTAGATCGTCGAGTGTCGAGTTAGCATTTTTATTGAAATTTGTTTTTTTGAATTAGTACCATATATCACCTTTATTATATATTAATTTTCATCTCACAAAAAAAATTAAATTAGTACCATGACACATGTAAATTGGTACTCTTAATTAAAATCAACCCTCCCGAGCCTTCCTGCCAATATCCCGTACGTACGTGGCAGCAAACGTGGCAAACAACTGTAAGACAAATTTAACTTGAAAATGAGATGTCCAACGTGGAAAATGCGCTTGCAATTACACATAGAGGGAGGGTAACTTCGAGATAGAGGTATCGGTTTGGGATTTTTGAAAAGAAATTTGGGGTAAATCCTATGCATGCTCATTTGAATTTTTTGCTAGAAGAAAATTAATTTCAGATATATATGTTTGGGCATCGATTTGTGATTTGTTATGATATTTACGGGAAAATTTCAAAAGAGGCCATGGAGTGTCCTCATTTTCTCAAATAAGAATTAGAAGTGAGCGTTGTTTCAAATAAGAAATGCCCTAATTATTTCAAAAAAGATGTGACCAAGGGTATTTTCGTTATTTTATTTTTTGATTTTTTTACCTTTTCTTTCTTTTCTTTTTTCCTTTTTTTTTTTTTTTGCCCTATCTTCTCACTTGTAACCGATCTCGATGGCCGACCACCAGCGAGGGCAAGTTGAGGGCGGCCCTCGCCTAATTTAGTGGATATGTTTCTAAGAGTGGGACCAGGGGGCGGTTCAAGGATCACAGGCGGCTAAGGATGGCTATAGCGACCTAGGTAGTTCGTCACTATCGCATCCTCATTCCACACAAGGTTGACAGGGATGTCCCATACCAAACTACCCGCGACTAAGGCTTGCATTCTTTGCTTTAATCTTTTCTTAATCGGAGTAAATGGTGCATGCGCAAGTTCTAAATAAAAACAATCAAGCGATCATACGGACACAAATGCATGTCAAAACAAAAACATTCAATCGGCAGGCACACCTATACAAAGGGTATGGCCTTTCATGGTTTAACTAATCGATAACACACATGTCAAACAACAACCTTTTATTCATATTTGAATTAATCCATTTAAATTACTCTTTAAAACACAAAGACTATCTAGGAGGATTTACAAAGGAAAGCTTATCTATTCAAGATTTCCAAAATCATCATCCACGGTCTCCATCACTCCAACCATCTTGGACTAGCTCATCTTGAAAAATGGTTAATCAACGAGAGTAACTCGAAGCTCTTCCGCAAATATGATTCCTAGGCCAAGCGATTAAACCGGCTAGAGAATCGCAAATTGCAAACAAAGTCACCTCATCGAATCCAAGGTAATCCAAAGGATGAAATTCCATACTCAATCGAATCCAAGCATAGAATCAAACCGAGTCATAATCACCACAAATCGAGGTTTATCTAACCAAAATCCATGATTACTTAAGGATAGGATTTCAGAATTTCGGAATATCCAAATCGAAACTATCACAGACCAAACCAGATCGGCAATCGATGCCCACAATAGCAAAACCATAGATGATAAAATAATAAGGATTAGAAATTCACTTGCCTTGATAAACCGAAAAGGATAACAAACGGACGAATGAACGGCAAGAAGCTTCGTACGATTTAAGACGATTGGACGGTCGGCTAGGGCGCGCATATGGCGGCGCACAACGGCGTGGTCGTGGATGGTGAGCTGTGTCAACGACGGTGATCGGGCGGCGTAAGGAAGACTAAGGGGGTCGGCGGCTCGGACAAGCAAAGTGACAACGCTTTAACGATCGTTCGACGAATAAACCGATCGTCTACATATTTATAGGGAAAGCAGCCAAAGTCTAGTCGGCTTAGACCAGATCGGCTTGCGGTCGGCAGATTGCGGAGAGTCGGTTGTGACGCGTCGAATGGACGGCCAAGGGGGTTAGCGGCTCAAACATGCAAAGTGACGACGTTCTAACGATCGTTCGATGATTAAACCGACTATCTAGGTATTTTTAGGGAAAGCACTTGAAGTCCGGTCAGTTTAGACTAGTTAATTTGTAATCGAAACTTGCGGTAGAGTCATCTTGTGACGTGTTGTGCTTGTCACCGCTTGCGGTGGAGTCAACTTGCGACGATTGCCGTATCGGCTTGCGACGTGTCATGCTTAACCATTTGTCGTGTGTCGACTTTGTTTTGCTTGACTGCTTTGTCGTGTTTACATTGGCTGAATTTCAATTTTCGTGCCAAATGGTTCTAAACTATTATGCACTAACTTGCTCCTATTTTAAGCAGGTGAAAGTTTCATATCGTGTTCTTAAAAATAGTACTAGATCCATAAAAATTCCTCAAAAGTACCCGGGGGAGTTCGGATAAAATTTTCTTATAGCTTATCTAATAATCCGAACTTATTAAATACTAATTCACTCACAAGCAGGTAAAGGCTTTTTGGGTAATCACAATGGTAGCCTAGGGGTGCCGCGGCTGGTGTCTGAGAAGTCAAGAGTAGTGATCGTGAGACTTAGCTGCAACAGCCGAGACATGGTCGCAGTAGCACCATCAGCACAGGGACGATGCTGCACTACCAGAACAGGTAACGCGATTAAGATCGCCGCTGGATCGCTTTGCTGGGTGTTTTGTGATTCACCGTGGAGCTAGGGCTTGCTAGGAAATCTGCCAAAAAAATAGAACCCAAGTACAATAAAGAAACAGAGCCACGGAGCAATAACAATCGAGACTGGACTGTTCTGCGACAGAGGAAGAATAGTAATCGTCGCCAGATCTGGCTGGTGAGGGTAGCCCTTGACTCGCCTGGATGAGGCCTACGTGGGCCGCCCTTGGCTCGCCCAGGCGAGGTCGACGGCAACCCTCGCCGGTGGCCAATCTCCGCCTAAGGTTGGCCACGAGCGAGGAGTTAGGGAAAAAAAAAAAAAAAAAAAAAAAAAAAAAAAAAAAGGAAAAAGGAAATGGCAAAAATGCAATTGATAAGGGCTTTCTTTGAAATAATAAGGATACTTTAGGTCCTTATTTAAAATATAACCTACTTCAAATCTTATTTGAAAAAATGAAACCACGTCAACCATTTTCTTGAATTTTTCCCAATATTTACCATAGGTGGAATGATCGACGAGGATGGCGGTGCTTGGTCTTATGTGAGCTTTCGACTTTGAACTTTGGGGGGAGAGAGCGTGGGAAATGGATCCCTTAACATTACCAATTCAATGTTAGGGATGACATTGAAAAAATCGGATCGTCCAAATTAAAATGGACGGCTTGATTTGATCCACATTATCTCTTCAAAAAGGAAGGGGAAAATTTTGGATGGGAATTTTTAAAAATTTTGAAGATGTGACATGGATCAAATCAATGAGTCCATTTTGATTTGGACGGCCTAATTTGATCAATGTCACCATTTACATTGCAATGGCAATGTTAGGGGATCCGGATCCGCTCCTCCGAATACCAACAATGCGAGTTCGAAAAAGCCCTCGGAAAGCTTGAGACAGCGGTGTCACGCACCGCAACAACACGAGCAACCATGGAGGACCGCCTCAAGACGATCATGGTAACTTCCTAGGAGTTCTTTCGACCCGCAAACCCCGGGAAAACGACGCCATTTTTCTCATGATGCTGTAGTTGCTTCCATGTTTTTTCGCCACATTTTTCGTTTTCATACTAATGGGGTTTGATGAATTGTTTCCTTCTTCCTTCCTCCTCTGCTTTTCCTCTGGGACTCTAGAATCTCATCGGAGCCCTTCATCCAGTGACTTGGACAAGGACGGGGTATGAGTATACTCTCTGTGTCTCTCTTTCTGGGCCTTCTCTGTTTCATCTAAATGCGCTGTACGTATTCGTGAGCTTTGTGTGTATTCCTGAAACTCACAAAGAGAAAAAGAAGTGGGTTAGACAGAAAAAAGAGAAGTAGCTTGGAACTTCTGTTCGGTTAACGGGCCGCATCATTCAAGATACGTTCCGGATTGGTTGCTTGGCATTATGCAGAGTTATTTTTAACAAGATGGATTTTCCATGAGCCAGACTTTATGAATTGAGACAGCAACCCATGATAGACAAGTAAAACTTTTTGTCTTCAATTATTTCCCGTTACATCAGTTTGGAGGACAGGGACCTAAGTAGTGTTGAGCTGGTGGTTAAACAGTATGCTTTGCTTCATCATCTGCAACTGCCCATCTGTTTTGAACATCCGTTCGGATAATAAATTGAGCATGCGAAACTGCTTCTTTATTTACTTTCCGACTGATCTTGTGTGCGATTTTGGCAATGCCAGGGTTGAGCTAGAAAGATCAAAACATCTAAGGCCATGTGCTGTTTTTTTGCCCCAGGTCATGTCATTTTGCGATGCAGGGATAACAAACGTGACATGGCTACATAAGCTTTCATCTGCATACCTTGCAAACATTTTGTATCCTAGCGTTACACAGTTTCTTGCAACTGTAGTGCAAGCCCCATTCGAAGCCAAAGCTGGGGGCTTAGTTTATATGTTATTTTTAATGCATTCTTTCGAATCGTATGCTTGTTTGGTACAGCTTACCTACAGCAATTACAACTGGGAAAAGCGGCGTTCAATATATATATTTTAAGATAAGTTGTTTTAAGCCATTGCTTTTTATGCTGAACAGGAAAGATGAATTATGGAATAAATATTTCTTACCTTTGGATCCGAGCAAGTCCTTAAACTATTTCGTTTGAACTACGAGACGTGAAATTCGAGGGTATTCTCTTAACTTCGAGGATGGCGATGAGGAAAAGTAGACTCCACGTCATCTTCGGATGGCTATCGCCCTGTAGACTCGTATAGTAGCGACCCGCACCCGGGAGTGAGTCCTCGGAGGTTCGGCTCCTGCGTTGTCGATTTGTGCTTTGCACGGTGCTTGTAAACCAGCTTGCCGACAACGTAACCCCGGTTAACAAGCGCTGTTCGATTCGACTCTACCTACGCTCGTCCCTTGAAATTCCTCGTGTTTTGTACAAGCTGAAGGTACATCTTTTATAATTTTGAGTGGAGGCGGATCATCACGGCAATCCTGGACAGAAATTTAGCCGAAGCACAAAAGCAAGCAGAAGAGCGAAACTGAAGTCGAGCATATGAAAATGGAAGGGAAGTAACGTAGGATGGAAGAATAGAATCACATTGTTCCAGGCAATGTGATACAAGTTCCAGGCTTCCGACGAATGAAATGAGGGTTCCAAGATTCACGTGCATTATCTTGACAGATTCTAGAATAAATAGGCTTCATGAAAAATGAAATAGTTTAAAAAACATTCTTTTAAAAAATAATTACTTTTTGTCGTTTAAATAAATGAACGAACGAACGAATTTACTTTTTTATTGTCCTCGAAAATACTAAGATAAAAAATTTTATCAATCGTGAAACTTTTTTTATTGATTAATTATTTTAAAGCGAAACAAACGGTTCTATTTTTCAAATCATTTATTCTTCGTGAAGCAAATTTACCCTTAGTACCACAACACATTTATTGAAAACTAAGTTTCGACCCATAAAAAATGCGAATTAGTACTCCATACCAAAATCTACACTCAATCATTCCTTCCAATATCCTGTAAAAATGCATACGAGTCGGCACACGGGACGAATTCGACCAAAAATAAAACACACACTGCATGACAACTACAAGATGAATTTAACCTTGATTTGGGACATTTGAAAAGAAAAGTTTGAGGTGAATGTTGGGGAAAATTTCAAATAAGATCTTGAAATGCCCCGTATTTTCAAATAATGATCTTAAAGATCTCTCATTATTTCAAAAAAATATCTAGTAGAGGGCATCCTCCTCATTTATTTATTTTTTATTTTTTCATATTTCTTTTTATTTTACTTTTTGCGATCGTCGAGGGCAGCCCTCGTCCTGGGTAAGAGCGAGGGCTACCTCGAGGGCCCAATGCGCCCACCTCTCGTCGGTGGACCGGTATGGCCCGCCACTAGCAAAAAGGAAGGAAACAAAAGATAAAAAAAGGAAAAATAATAGAAAAATGAATGATAAAAACATCTTCGATCAAACTCTTTTTGTTTTAAATAATGAAGACACTTCGAGCTTTTAGTTTAATTAAATTTCACTTCATGTCTTTATTTGAGAAAATAATAAGATTTCATATCTTTATTTGAAATTTTTTGCTGAATGTCATGAGTACTCGTTTGAAATGTTTTAGAGATGAAAATTAGTTTCGGACATACATGTTTGGGCATCGGTTTAATGGTCATTACAGCATTTTACCGTAGGTGCAATGATCGACGAGGATCGCGGTGCCTGGTCTTCTGTGGGCTTTCCGCTTTGAACTTTTTGGGGGGCGGGGGGAGAGAGATCGTCTCTTCTTCTTCTCTGGCCCCTCCTCCGAATACGAACAATGCGAGCTCGAAAACGCCCTCGCAGACCTTCAGCCGACGATGTCCCGCACCTCAACGACACGAGCAACCGTGGTGGTGGATCGCCTCAAGACGATCATGGTAACTTTCCTCGGAGTTCTGTCGACCCAAAAAGGCGCCATTTTTCCTCACGATACCGCAGTTGCTTCATTTTGCCAGATTTTTCGTTTTCATGTTGATGGGGTTTGATGGATGTTTCCTTCTCTGTTTTTTCTTCCTTCCTCCTCTGCTTTTCATCTGGGTCTCTAGAGTTTCGTCAGAGCTCTTCATCCAGGGACTTGGACAAGGACGGGTATGAGTAGTCTCCCTTTGTCTCTCTTTCTGCGCATTCTCTGTTTCATCTAAATGCGCTGGACGTGTTCGTGAGCTTCGTGTGTTTACTTTGTTTGGTATTGGGTTTGTCATGTGTGAATATCTCAGGCAAAACTCTTGCTTCTGAGTTGAGTTGTTCAGACTACATCCATGGAACTAGCAACTCTGCAGCGCAATGTCAGGTTTCTGAAATTTATGTCCCGGTGAGCTTTGGGGTTTAGTTGGAACTGGATAAATTTGACCATTTTGTTTATACGTGCAAGAAATGGGGTTGCAGCGCAGAATTCCTGATAACTCCGCGGAAATGACAGAGTCATGTTGGAATTTCTGTTTGGTCAACAGGCCGCATGATTCACGATACATTCCGGAATGATTGCTTGGCAATAGGCAGAGTTATTTTTAATAAGATGGATTTTCCATGAACCAGACTTTATGAATTGAGACAGTAACCCATGATAGACGAGTAAGAGTTTTTGCCTTCCAATAGTTTCCCATTACATCAGTTTGGACGATAGGTATCTAAGTAGTGTTGAGCTGGTAGTTAAGCAATATGCTTTCCTTCATCATCTACAACTACCCCTCTGCTTTGAACATCTGCTTGGATTATAAACTGAGCGTGTGAAACTGCTTGGTCATTTACTTTCCAATGAATCTCATGTGCAATTTTGGCAATGCCAGGGATGCAAAATCTTCAGCTAGAAAGATCAAAACACTTAGGGCCATGTGCTGGTTTTTGGCCCAGGTTATGTCATTTTGTGATGCAGGGATACTAAACGTGACATGGCTACATAAGCTTTCATGCAAACATTTTGTGTCCTAGCATTACACAGTTTCTTGTAACTGTAGTGCAAGCACTATTTGAAGCCAAAGCTAGGGGCTTAGTTTATATGTTACTTTTAATGCTTACTTTCCAATCATGTGCTTGTTTGGTATGGCTTACCTACAGCAATTACTACTGGGAAAAGCAGTGTTGGAGTTTTTGTAAGGTGCTTGGCAATCTCCTCACAACTGCAGCACCCTCAAACTGCAACAACTTGTAGCAGCTTTTAGGAAACTGCCTCACCTAGTTTTGAAGTGCTGCAACCTTTTATTGCCAAGGACACGAGTTACACCACTTCATTGCACAACCATAACATTGCTACAACTATATCAAATAGAATTTAAGTGGCATGATGTTTTTCTGTGTAATTAACCCTAGGAGGGGCATCTCCCCCTCGACTAAGTAGGTAATAGGGACTGCAGCTGCAGCACTACGGACAATCACCAAGCCTTTTTCCTTATGTTGGGTTGGCCATTAGTTTGATTCTAGAAACAACAATTATGCAATGGCATCTTGAACAATAGAAAAAAAAGTTGCTGCATTTGAAGATATTTTTTAGAATGGAAAAACATCATTAGTTTCTTTTAAGACATCCTTTAGTGAATCCATTCACCAAGAAAATTATTCTCCATAAGCATCCTGTATTAGGGAAATCTGTTTGTTCATGAATTTAAGGGTATAATAGCCATGTTATATAATAGCACTGGGCAGTATGGTTTTCAGATGTTCTTAACTTTCAACAAAATTATTGATAGCAAACTGTGATTTCTGGTCATCTGATAATATGTGATGCTGATTGATTGAGTTCTCTTCAGTTATGTTCAGGTGGAATTGGCTGAAATAAGGGAAAAAGTGCAATGCCGGATATGTCTAGGTGAGAATGTGGGGCATAAATGCCTTAGATGCTTTAAAGTCCAATTTGTTTTAGCTAAATTAGCAATTCCAGTTCAAAAGTGATCAATACATTGAGTAGACAGTTGCGATTAGCCATCACAACTGCCTGTCTACATGAATATGTTCAAGTCCCAAAATCTCTTCAAAGGTTCTAATGTCAAGCGGTCAGATCTGACTCAAACAAAGAACTACCATATCTGGCGTGAATTGTGTAAGGACTTGCTCTATTCTTGAGGATTCTCTGGTACTAGAAATACTAGTGGCAAAAGTTAGAAACGAAAGAACTTTGATTAGATTAAAAGGTCCTATTTAAATAAGCAGTAGGTTTAAATTTAGTTTTTTCTTCATGTGTGACCTCTGCGTAGGTTTAATATTCTTTAGAAGGACAAGTGCTTGGACATTTAGCTAGATGAATAGTTGAACATGGTATCATGGGGATTTTTATTTTTTTCAAAAAGGAAAATAGTAAGTGATTAGATGGCCATACTTGTGTGTTCTAGATACTGCAGTGGCAGTTTCTTTGTCTTCGTGAATTAAACTTCGAATGGATGATACAATCTTATAAACCTTCTTTACGCAACTTTCTTCGCTCATTTAGTTTATGCATGAGCCTCAATTTATAGGGGAATATCATGATTTCTTTGTCTGCTCTAGGAATCATACGGAATACAAGGGCAGTAAAGGAATGTCTACACCGTTTCTGCCAAGAATGCATTGCCAAATATATGCTGCTCAGGTGTGCCATACACAATATGCTTCCTTTCTACTCCTTATAACATAATAATGTTCTCTTTAGTTGGAGATCATCGTGAACTCCTCGTTTGAACAATCTTTTAATTTATTGAAATTAATTGGTGACATTCCTCATTTAGGAGTAATGAATGCCCTGCTTGCCGCACACATTGTGGCAGTAATTCTCTCCGTGCTGATCCAAGATATGATGCTCTGATAGAAGCTTTTTATCCTTATTTTGGCAAGTCTAAGATGGTTTCCAGCTTTCGTCTTTTGTCTCTTGAAGGTGCATCGCTCGTTCCTGGTCCAACTCCTTTGGCCAAGAATGCTAAGTGTCTTCGTATGCTCTGTTTCTGTCAATATCTTCTTGTACTGATGATTATTCAATCCCTTATTGAATATCTTCTTGTACTGATGATTATTGAATCCCTTATTGATGCTAATTGGCGTAGATGCGATGAGATCCAAACCACTAGATACGTCCACCATTCCCAGTGAAGATAGACAGAACCAATTGGAAGGGACTACCAATGCCATTACTCAAAGTCCATCAATTGCGGTGAAGACTAATAGCCCTTTTCCTCCCAAGACTAAGAAAACCAAGGATCATTCCTCTCCAGGCCCTCGTAAGACTTCAAAAAGGACAACGACATTAGGGTACTTACTTGATTTTTGCTGTTCCTTTTGGTATCTCTAATGTTTGATACTGTGCTGCAGTGTCCAAATCATCTCGTAACACCCGCACCAAGGGCGCTAGCAAGAAACGTTCAACCGCTTTGCCTACTGTAAAAAAACAGAAGGATGAAAGGTCTGCCCAGACAAAATGCAGGAAGCTAGTTTTGGCTTTGGCTTCATCGCCCACCATGGAATTGGGTCCTGGAACTGCTGTCACACAATCTCCATCCACTGATGTTATGGGCGCTCTGGTCGGTATCGACGGCATCTTAGTCCATAAACAAGAAATGTCCGATGCCCAAATTTTCAGCTCTGCCGATCAGGATACTGCCCAGGCCATCAATATGACTACAATTGCCGATACCATAATCGGTACTAACTCTGGACAAGAAATCATCACCTCCGGGAGCATCACTGCTTCTGACATTCCCACAGATGATCATGACCATCCCCAAAGAATGAGTAATCGAAGGCAAGATGATCAACCCGCGATTTCTGACTCGCTCATGGGATCAGGTTTGGATACGTACACCACCTTGATATCTTCAATACCTGGCCTCTTTTGTTAACTCAATATTGTTTTGCTGCTATTCCGTCAGACACTCGATCACCACCTCCTTTGACTGCCGCTGACTACGCTCCACCTTCGGCAGACTCTGCTGCTGGCAATGAACCTGTAGAAACAGTGCTGGCAGGGTCTGCAATAGCCGAGGGATTGGCCATGACTACTGTCAATCCTTCGGATCCAACTTTGGCCGCCATATCAGAACTAGCAGCCATTCCATCTTCTGTGTCTCCTTCTGTTCAGGTATGCATCTCTGAAATCTCCAGTTTCACCTATCATCTTTGGTTGCCTGTTTCGACAGTGTTTTTCGCAGCTCAGCGGCAGAGTACTTACTTCAATGATTCCGGGATCCTCAACGGAAGTAAACAAGGAATTAATATCTCTTACTAAACAATATCAAGCGCTGAGCAACAATGATGCCGGGCTTCTCGAGGAAGTAGTCGTGTTAAAAGTGCAACTAGCAGAAGCAGACACCGCGTTACTGTCAATGGACTTCACATGACCCAAGTTTGGCAAGACCTCAAGGAATTCAGAGACTGCAGCTCAGGCTTTGATCACCAACATTCGTTCGAGGCGCGATACCTCTCTAAGCTCATGATGGCATTTAGAGGCTCCATTGAGAAATTCCTTGACGCCCTTTAGACTTGAACTTCTCGCCGATGAGCTGACGTACTTATCTTTGAATTGTCTTCGAGTACTATGTCTAGTCAAAGAGGTACCCTTTCCGTTGCTTTTATGGAGCCTGTTTTCTATAATGAGGATGAAGTCATCCTTGGTCCCAGCTTCAAGACCCTTCCTCCTCCTTCCTGCTTCAGCCAATGCTTTCCTCGGCACGTCGAGGAGCTACTTCCTTTGCAACAGGGTCTCTTAGTCGACCGTAATTGGTCGACTTCAAACTCCCAGTTTGAAGTTTTCCCTATCTTCCACAGCAACTTTTCCGGGATAAGTGTATTGAAAGCCCTAAAACTTATCACGAAAACGTTAATGAGCCTTGAAACTTTCAAAATATGCAATCAAGTCCCAAAATTTATCGTGAAAATGTAATTGAGTCCTAAAATTTTCAAAAAGTGCAATTAACATTATGATTGAATTTCATCAATTTGACAAATTTTAAGATTTGACTTCACTTTTCAAATTTTTAAAACTCAATTGCTTTTGACAAGTTTTAAAACTTAATTATATGGAAAATGATATAAATAGTCCTTGAATTTTGATCCAATATGTAATGTGGTCTCGAACTTTTAATTTGTTCAATATAGTCTTTGAACTTTAATCCAATATGCATTTTGGTCCCTAAACTTTTGACTTGTTCAATGTAGTCCCCGAATTTTTAGTAAATGTTCAATTTAGTCCTTAGACTATTTGAAAATATGCATTATTGTTCGTAATCTTAAATTAATGAAAAGACCATATTGAATATTTTCATATAGTTTATGGACTATAATGAACATGTAATAAAAATCTAAGAACCATATTGAAAAAATTAAAAGTTTATGGATCATATTGAACATTAGGTTAAAGTTGAAGGACCATATTGAACAAATTTAAAGTTCATGAGCTATAATGCACATTAGGTCAAAGTTCATGAACTATTTATATCATTATCCTTTAGTTATACTTCTTAACAATTTTGGGATTTACTTACACTTTTGTTATAAATTTTAGGATTTTTTTTTTTGTCAAACAAGTTTTAGGACTTTGAATGCACTTAGGGTAGGTTTGATTCATCATTCCCAATGGACTTTCGGTCTTCACAGTCCATTGGGAGAATCTTTGAAGCATTTGATTTTCAATTTCAAAGATTTGGCTAAATGCTAAGAAATTTTTTTTCCTTCTAAAACTAACCTCATCAATTTCCTATATTTTCAATTTTGCCCCCATTTTTACTGTTTATCTTCTTTGCCGATCCGGCAATGGATAATTTTTTTAACTAAAAATTAAAAAATTGCATTCAAAACCCCTTTGGAATGTTGTTTTACCAAACATCACTCAAACCAAAGCCCATTTTCGAATAAGATTTTACCAAACGCAATTAGCCTTTTTTTAAATCCCTTTAGGTTGAAGGCATTTGCATTTCCCTAATGCTCATTTCAAATGTTGAACCAAATTCACCCTTATTCCTGCTGTTTTTCACTTTGGTTCCCTGGATTAGAACCTCACACGGGTCCACGCTCTTCCTGGCTTCTCACCTTTCGAAGACTGCATTCGTTGGTAGGTTTTCGTTCTGCCCTTATGTTTTTTTGATCTTTCATCTGAAGACCTTCGATATGTTGCCTTCCTCAACAAATTCGTTCAATCCGGGTGTGAAATTTCAGAGTAAGAACGTACAGCATTCCGCTTCATCTTTTGTCGGATCTTCGACGTTACGTCTCCACCAAATTCGGCGACTCGACGTTCACCTTTGCGGTGGGGCTGAATATCGGAACGGGCGGCGCTGCTTTAGCCGCTTTATCCAGAGCCATCTCTAATTTTCAGACCTCCCTAATCGACAAGCATCCTGAAACATTCTTTGACCCACTACCTTAAGATACATACGTGTAAACGCATGTGATGGGCGACTGCAAGATGGATCTAACATGCAGAATAACCGAATATGACATGAAAAATCCACATGCGTCAGACACGAAGGGTAAATTTGGGTCAGGAGTACCGGCTTCAGATTTATTCGGAGACAAAAATTAATTTTGGGTAAATCATGGGTATTAATTTGAGGGGAAATGACACCGCAAGTGCTAAGTACGGCACTCAATTCAAAGAATTTCAGCAATCGCTTGAAATCTACTTTGATTAAAAAAAAAAATCAGACAAGCAAAATCAATCACTTCAGTTGCCATCGGCGATTTGTTTGATCGAAAAATCTGAAGTGAGATCAATTTATTATCAATTAGCCAACATGGCTTGCCGGACAATCCATCTTCCGCATTTACAAAATTTTCAAATCCTTGACGGACCTACATAATCGAGATCATTATGCCTGATGCATGCATGACTTCCGGCAACTCAAGATTCCCAATGGAATAAACAAGTTCAGCTCGCTTCTGACAATATAAGAGATCTTTCAATAGTGGCACCTTCCAGTCCAATATACTAAAGAGATTTCAAGTGACCAATAGAGTCTGATAGATGAGCCAAAATTTAACATTGGCCAGCGCTCAGAATCTTTAGTCGCTCCATGGAGGCTTGTCGGAAATGAATCATACGAATGGAAGTTCCATCGATCAGAAGTTCTGCTTTCATATAATACAGTTCTTCGGAGAGAAGCTAGGAGACAAAGTTCTTTAGATTACCTATGGATCGACCAAATTGTGATAATAAGGGACAGTGATCCAGGATTAATCTCTCTAAATATGTTTAAAACTACAATATAGATCAAGAATGGCGACAACCGCCTAAGTTCAAAACTTCCAATTCCTTAGCCTTCTTGAGCACAGAAAAGGCTCAGTTGGTGCTAGCTATTCTGATAATCTCGGACATAAAAGCAAATACACACTTTATCTCCATACTTGTGAATATCCAGTAGCCAAACTACGATATAGATCAAGAATCTCCAAACGCAAAATAAGTAGTTCAGAGACCTTGCTGCACCCTTGCCAATCGAGCCACCTCAACTAGGAAAGGACATTCTGAGGACTCCCTCCAATAGTAGCCTGGTCCAATCTCAAGAACCTCAAACTCCGTAGATGGCCAAATCCTTCACAGCTAGGACATTTTACTTTGTCCCTCATCAAAAGTGAGACCAAGGGCTTCCACATTTATAGCACTCTGCAAATCAAGGAACTGAATGAATAGAAAGGAAAACATAATGTGGCCTTTCCCGCTTCTTTAGGGAAAGAAAAATCAAGGAAAGGAAATAAAATAAAAAGGAAATATCTTCAAAGATAGTGAAAAGGAAATATCTTCAAAGATAGTTCGCTGTGCTTACGCTAAAAGATTTTGTGCTTGAAAAGTATAGTATACCTCCTCTCCATTAACAACTGCTCTTTCAAGGCATTTTGAGATCTTCCATCCTCACAATTTCCCTGCCAAACTCTCTTAATTGATTATGCATCCATAGTTCTTTGTTCTCTCCTGTTTTGCCCAAACACCGGTCACGGAGAAACTAGATTCCTCTTGAATGATAATAACCACAGGCACTCCACATGCATGAGGGGATTCTTTTATCCATCCAAATGAAAAACATGCGATATCGAGAAGTATCTATCTCGTGTCTTCATCTAGAGAGTCATATCTTACCTTGAACGCTTTTCCGACGTCATTTTCTAGATTCCTTCTTAATCTATCCATGTCTCTCGCCATATTTGTATTTAACCCATATTCCCATATAGGTATGAAGCTATTACCTCAATAGCCAAAAAAGCCCTCCAATCATGTCAACGAAAGTCTTATCAACAGAGAATCATACTCTCCTCTCCAGGAGATATCCACAACTCTTCTCTTCAGGAGATATTCACAAAAAGCATGCTTGCAGAAAAGTTGAAGAGCTTTCTAAGGCCTCATTGGTTCAACCTCGCACTTATGAACCACTCCATCCCCATAACAAATAAGAACATCTTTTCTTCCTAACTGTCATGTGAATGCTACTTCCTGAGCCAAGCCAACTGAGATTCCCAACTGAAGGCTTGATTTGTTCAAAATCATGCACATCATCAAGAAGTACAAGCACTTTTATTTTACTAGATGAATTTGCTATGACATTACTACCTCGATTTGAAGTCCTTGGACTTCTACATTCTTAGTTTTGGAGGTTTGAGATTAACTGTTCTTGCAGTCCCATGAGTATTCAATCTGACATTTTCTCAAATATCTGAAAGAACACGACCTTGCAAGAGATGATGGATTTATTTTGTACACAACCTTCGCAACGGTAGTCTTGCCAGTCCCTAGCATTCCACATATTCCAAATACACGTGCATCTTCGCCACATACTTCCATTGATTGCTCAATATGATAGATGACACCAAGCTTTTTCATAACCTCCCGCATGGGTGTCAATGCCCACTAAACTGCTAGAGTTACAAATAAATCATTCTTCTTCAACCACTGTACAATATCTGAAACAACTCTCTTTTTCAGTTCGCATTGATGCCTGCCAAAGGTGAATTTGAAAATGAGGAATAATGATGAGATTAAAAAACAATTAACACTAGCCTAAGAAAATTAGAAAGGATATAATCCAGTTAAACCGTACTACACTGACCAACAAGGACGGCACAGTGAGCAATAACAAGGGCACAGGAAGTACATTTACCTCATAATCAACTCTAGTCCCATCCAATAAATGATTTCAAAAGCATGGTGCTTGGCAAAATTCTCATAAAGTTAAAGCTAATAACATTACAAGGGCAGTAAAAACTTGATTACCCATTCAGCAGATCAAACCCTTCATCTCAGCAATCTCTCAGAGAGCCTGCTTCCATTTAGCAATGTCCTTGCAGTCAATTCCACGTTTCATGTAGTCACGGAAGGACTCCCCAACACATCCACGTTGGTGTTTTAAATCAGTGGGCTTATCACCATAGAAAATGGGGACGATGCTTTTGAAATCATTTATTGGATCGGATATTCTCCCGAAGAGGAATATGAGTACGATTCTCTGTCCATAAGGTTTGTCGACATTATTGGAGGGCTTCCTTTGGCTATTGAGGTAACAGCTTCATACTTATATGAGAATTAAGGGGAAAATACAAATATGGCAAGAGACATTGGATAAATTACGAAGGAAGATAGAAAATGGCATCAAAGAAGCGCTCAAGGTAAGCTATGGCTCTCTAGATGAAGAGACGAGACAAATATTTCTCGACATAGCATGTTTTTCATTGGAATGGATAAGAAACTTCTCTCATTCATGTGGATTGCCTATTGTTGCTCTCCTTCAAGACGAATCAAGCTTCTCGGTGACAGATGTTTGGTCAAAATAGGAGAAAACAAAGAACCATGAATGCAAAATCACTAAAAGAGTTCTGCAGGGAAATTGTCGGGATGGAAGATCCCCAAAAGCCCCGAAAGTGCAGTTAGTTAGGGAATCACACAAATGCACTTTCCAAGCTTAATAGTGAGGAGGTATACTTTTCAAGCATAAAAATCTTTTAGTGAGTAATTTTTCTTCCCAAAATGAAGTGCGAATGGCCATATTTGATCTGATTGTGATGAAACAATCCCAAGATCCAACTACGGGAGGTGATTCACACTGAGCGACAAATCCCTTCCCTAACATCTACAGCGAGCAAAAGAGGGAAATTTCAAATCAGTGATGCAACCATTTTAATAATGACAAAAAGAAAGATTATGTGGTACAAATTATTTCATGGGGAAAATGAGAGAGAAGAATGAACTTACAGAGCTTGGAGGAATTCTCAGTTTTGCTAAATAGAGAAGTATGTATTCAAAAAGTAACCACGCCATAACTGCAAGAGCAAGTGTGCCTCATAGAAGACAGCTCCATATCTACCATGTTCCATACAAAAGAACAGAGAGTTATAATACATGAACCGTTGTTCTAACAGTTTGTGCATATTCAAAGTTAGAAAACATAGGCAGAAAGAGGTATAAAAGAGGTTTATTCGATAGATAGAAGAAGGAAAGGTCGATCAAAACCAAGGAATATGGTAGTCAACCGAGATAAGAGGGCATTTTCTGAATAAAGGAAGAATCATAGAACCCACAAGAGGGAGAATACCCCATGACTAGAGATAAATAGAGTTAAAATGCACATAACAATAGAAGTATAGGTTAATTTGAGTAAATAATAGAAAAGAACCACGAATTTAAGTCTAGTAAAAATAACACATAAGCATGTGGCAAAAATTTGAGTTCAGTTAATAAGTTTGCTATGCTATGTCACAACATATCTAATTTTAGGTGAACAGTAGTTGCATTACAGTGTATCGATCATGGACCCATTTTAAACACACATTAATCCCTCCACAAAGGCCTCCTCTATCTATAAAATGATCCTGGCAAGCACCGGCCAATACCAACAAGTCAATATGTCTAGTCCCAATTCTGACGTTTGGCACATTTGTAGCACTGGTACCCAGGGGACCAGGTCATGATTGTTATACAAGCAACTCTACCTTGGAGATTATAATCAGAGAACAATGGCAAATAAGTAAATAAGTATATGCCAGTGAAGATACTGAAAATGGAAGGAGTATTTAATCTTTAATATTAGCTGCACAATAGAGCTAAAAGTTCCAGCGAATGGAAAGAAGAGGCCAAAGCATACCAGCCATGAAACAGTCAGGTGCTGGTGAAGTATGTGCAGTTCTTTGGTTGTGCATTAACTGTGAGATGTTGAGAGTGATAAACATCAATGAGGACAATCCCGCCAAAAGTACCGATCAGATGGTAAGAAAATCCATCCAGTAAAAAACTGATACAAATTCCAAAGAGAAGGTAGACATAACTACATGCACCTGCAAGAGGAAGAGCATGAACAACTTTGGTTTTTTCATGTCACAACTACAGATACCTGATCAATACGTACTGCCTTCAGCATGCTTGTCTAGCCACCTTGCAGCTATTCCTATAGCAATGATCATAACTCCGCTAGATATCCTGCACAAAAAAGTCACAACGCCCAACGTAGGAGCAAACTCAGCTGATGTTAATGCAAAAGAGAGTTAAGGTAAACTGAGGATGACAAGCACAGACAGGTGAAAGCATCTTTTTTAACTCTTTCAATAATGAACTTTGGGTTCTTCATGTCAATCCCTTGAACAACTTAATATCAGTGGCTAATCATCAGCACATCCTAGAACAACTACGCCAAAGATGACAAGCCTTCCATTTTCCTAATTGACAGTGACAAGAGCAAGACTTTTTCATGGTAGTTTCAGCATGCAAAAGCAACCTGCAGATGCTCCAAATAGAATATGCAGCATTAGAGAAAGAGTGTTTATATTAATATATGCGGTTCTTGATTATAGCCAAAATCTCAAAGCAGGACCCTCAAATTGCGGACATTGAAGGAAAACAGTAGATAGAGAGATTACAAAGCCCACCCCCTCCAAAAAAGAGAGATCGGAAAACAAACTTAGAAGCAGGTGAGAGAACAAGTGCAGACTTGATACTATAACGCTCTGAAAAATCAGTCATGGTTTGGTAAAGTGACATATACCGATGGATTATCATCAGGAATTTCAGCTAGCATCAGTGTAACTCCATACAGGAACCAACTGGCCAAGCAAACAAAAGCTGGTATCTCAGATCTCCATGGAATCAAGTAGAACAGATAAGAAGAGGCAGTTACCCCCGCAAAAAGGAAACCCCAAGTACAGAGCGCCCTCTCGGTGAAGCTGTTAACCTGATGAATAATCAAAGAGAAAGATGCAAACTTGGGGTCGAATTTTCAACACGCAAAACACCGAACAGGTGGAGGGCGCGGCGCGACGCCATACCCACGACAAGAACAAGGCGCTTGGCGGCGGTTGCCGAGAAGCGAGGAGCGACGGGATCCATGCCGCGGACGACGGGAGTCTTGAAGCAGATGTCGAATACGCTCACCATGTAACACGGGGTGAAGAGCCACGCCCAGAACCACGGACCATCTCTCTCGTCTCTTCAGCCTGATCCGCAAGATCCCATCTTCAACACCCACTTTTCTTCCTCTTAATGGGTGCTCTGCTGCTGGGTTCCGTGGCTTCAGATTGCTGCCATAACTCGGGCTGGTGACTCAGTAGAAGCAGAGCCCAACAACTGGTTGGTCAAAAAGAAGAAAGTTAGATGGACACCTTTCTTTCCTTTGGTCGAAGGAAAGACAGTTTGCTGAGCTGTTCAGGAAAATGTCACTCTCACCCAACAACGTTTGGTTCGGCTTAACCTGATCAAAAATCCTTTTTTTTCCTTTTAATTTGTTGTTAAAAGGAAAACAGGTTTAGCAATAATAAAAAGATGTGTAATCATTTGGAATCATCTTTTTCTTCTTTGAAAACTCAGATGCATAAGAAAAATAAAATTAATATTTGATTTAAATAGTCGATTGGAGTTCGACCCGACGAAACTATTGTTTCTTCGAGAACAAGGAAAAAAATTGAATGGACATCCGTCATCCATATCACTTTTTTTTAATCTCAAGGCGAGCTCTCCGTGATTTTGTAAACCGTAACACTAATTTGACGATGTAAAATTGACAAGATGCAGATACTTTTTGCTTAACTTTAGATCTTCACTTCCCTCCTCTTCTAATTACATAGCAAGGTATAATAAGCAGTTGAGTGTCAAAATTTTAAATAATTTATACCCCATATGTTAGAGAAATAAATTTTTAAATACAAAAGGAAAAGAAAATATAAAAACATATCCTAAAAAAACTAATAAAAAAATAATACAATAATGCAATTTTCAATGCACCTCACTTCCATTGCTAAAGAAATTGCATGTTTAAATGACACAAAATTGCAATTTGCAATGCAATTGAATTTATGTCTTCAAACATATTAATATTTCATTCCGGCTATATAAGGGTGCTTTCATCTCAAGAGCTTCCATTCAAGGTCCTTGGAAGATGTGGGATTCTAGAAATACTTAGAGAGAAGTTATGAGATAGAATCCATCCGTTTGGCGAAAGATGTTCTGAACAAGGTTCTCTGAAGAGATCAAAACAAAATGTGAAGGAAAGATTACAAATAAAAGCGCAAGTATTCTCATTTTTTTCAAATAAAGGCATGAGAAATAAGGGCGTGAAGTCTTCAAATTATTTCAAAGAAAAGAATAACCAAAAGACATTTTCATCCTAAAATTTTTTGATTTTTTTTTTCCCTTTTTTTTCTTTTTCTTTTATCAAACAAGTAAAAAAGGAAAAAGGAAAAAAGAAAAGAAATAAAAAAATCAAAAATCAAAATAATAAAAAGTGAAAATGTCTTTCGATCGGGCCCTTTCTTGAAATAATTTGAACATTTCAGGCTCTTATTTCAGAACAAAAAAGACTTCGTGCCCTTATTTGAAATTTTCCCAAATGTGAATGGTACTGTCGCTGGTCATTGGAACATCGCTTCTTCCTGTTTTTGTCTCTGCTCCTTGCTAAGACATGCTTCGTTTGCTGCCTTGAATGGCAGAAAGACACTGTTTTTGCTTGAACTTTGTATGTTGCTATGTCTTTTCATACTCCCTGCATCAACTAACATCCATCTCCTCCCTCTCCAGTTGGTGGGAATGCTCTCTCAACTTGCTTCTGCCGGTACTTTGGCTCGGTGTCTCTTCCAACTTCAGTTTTAAGCAGAGCAGAAGATAACGCGCGTTCGCGCTTAGTGGCGATGCACTTCTTGCCGTGACCCAGTAGAGATTGTTCTAGCTCGCTTCACAAAGTGCTCTGTGATTTGTTCTTCAATGTGGTAATCTTCTGGTTAGCTCCAATCTTCAATCACCAAGACTCTTCAGCCGCGCCCCGGAACTCGGGGAAGGCGGAGAACAAGAGCTAAAAGCCGCTACAGCTGTAATTTGCCAGAAGATCCACAGCGATTCCGTCGACACTCATCGCCCAGGGAGACGAATTCATTTATCTGGTGATCTTTCATAGGTCTGACAACTGCGGTATGGATTCAAATGGTCATGCTGGTTTCAAGTTTGGAAACCCTTTCTCATCGTTGCACCCACTTGGTAAGGAAGCTACCCTAACTCTTGGCCGCCAACTCGCCTTTAAACACGGCTTCCGACCACACTTCGGAGGCCGAAGCTTCAGGTCAAATCGACCTCCACGGCGAGGATGAGCTCGATGTCGGTGCAAGTCCTTGGTTTGGTTCTTAAGTTGGAGTTTTCTAGTTCAGTTGGATTTCACGCCGGAGTTCTCTATCATGCCAAAGGGTGCTTTTTGTTTCAGGATATTCTGCTTCGGGTCTTCGGAAAGACCGGATTCGATAAGTATTCGCGAATAGCTATGACAGATGACTCGAATTTTATTCATAAGCCAACTCAGATTCACCATTAGATCAACAGCCGAGCGGCTGCAAAGCATGAAATCACAGCAACTCGCAGCATATTTCCATTCAAAAAGAAAGCTTAAACGAGAAGTCCTCTCAAGCAGGAGCAACAGAAAACCACGATGAAAGGAAAAGCAAAAACGATGATCTATTTACAATCCCATAAGAATGAGAGGTTGGTCAGTAGAGTGCTCCTCAGCGATGCTTGCTCCTGGTGTCGTCGCTGTAGAGCCTGCGAGATCCGATAAGGATGGGGAGGACATGATTAGCTTCAATTATCAGAAACCAAACAGTTGATTAAGACGTCTGAACGCACAAGTTAACTCAAAGTCACCCTCATGCTCAACATCACAGAGATCGAAAGATCGTCTAGAAATTATTCATTTGGCGGATCCCACATCATGACCGACGATCAAGATGAGCGCGACCCACAGTGGCCTGCGGAGCGACGTGCACGCGCCGGCGCATCGGTATGCACAGTGCATGACGGGAGGGGATGGCGCGACCATTTTACGTACCAGTCGTAGACGGTGGGGGAGTTGGGGATGGGCTTGTCGAAGAGCTGGCCGCCCATGGTCTTCGTGGCCAGGTTGCTCCCCGGGTGGAACACGCTCCTCCACACGTTCTCCTTCCTCGCCGGGGTCACGGGCGTCGTCGGGGTCGTCGGGGTCGCGGGCGTCCCGGGGCTCGCCGGCATGGACATCGACCTCTGGTACTTGCTGCTCTCCCCTTCCCCTTCTGCACAACACACACACACACACACCCACATGAAAAAGTTCACGAATATCAGTGAAACTGCGTTTCATAGTGCGATGTCGGCGTCAAAACTCGCGATCCAAAGATGGAACCGGACAAAAACCACAACACAACACGCAGAACAGAGGGTCACTCCACTACATCAAGCGCTTCCTTCCATTTTTATACAGCGAGTTCTCATTTCATGGGTCGATCAAAGTAGATGATCTTAGCGAAAGCCCAGAAAGGAAGGACCTTTAACGATGAGGACAGGCTTGGTGGCGGCGAGCTTCCTCAGCTTCCCGAGGCCACGGTCCGGTTGAGGCCCGGCCACCACGTCGTCCCACAGCTTCTCCAGCAGCACCATCTCTCTCTCTCTCTCTCTCTCTCTCTCTCTAGAACTAGTACAGAGCTCGGTACAAATATCTGCGTTGCTATCTTGACTATAAATAATGGGAAATGCGCGATGATCAAGACGATGAGATCAGATGGCTTCTTGCCCTTTTTTTCTTTTGGCTATTTCCATGCCGGGTTTGTTTTCTAGTGCGCGAGAGTTTCGGGACGTGAGTTGAAGGGGATAGAGAGTGGAAATAGCAAAAATCATGGGGAGTGGAAGTGTCGAAAAGGAAGAGAGAAAATCTAAGGGGTGGTATGGTATGGATAAGGATTGAGGTTGTCCAGTCAGCAGGATCGTGGGGCCCGCAGGATGGAATTGTCTTTTGGTGTTTTCATTGAGGATTGGATGGGAGAGTTCGGTGGATGGTCGCTTTTCCAAGTGGGGCCCTCCGTTTGTTTTTTGTTTTTATAGAATCGATTTCGGTTAATTATAGAATCCAATTATTAAGAGTTCATGTGATAAAATTTGAAGTTAATGAAAGACGACACACGAGAATGGTGCGTTGCGACATGACTTGAGGACGAGCATGTCTTCTTGTCCATGGACGGGCATTATTATGGCTGGTGCACGACCTAGAGCTAGAAAGGTTGGGCTCGCATAGGAATGATATTAAAATGGAGGTCCGGATTACTATTAGGAATGAAATTTGAAAACGGACCGGTGGAGAACCTGTCCGATCCAAATTCCAAGATATAGAGAATCGGTTACAGGTTCAAAAAAATTGGAGAAATCCGCTCGATGGGTAGATTTCGGATTTCAAGTAGATGAAATTTGAAATTTGAAACATGTAATGTTAATCTATAACAAGTTTATGTGTTCTTCTTGGTGTATCTTTTTGGACGATAATGCGGTATTCCATAAAGAACCGTGATGAAGTGTGTGTAATCCGAATCGAGCTTTTATTTTCTAGCCATATTTATAATCGAGATTTTTACTACGTTAATATTTCGTATTTATTCATGTGTGTAAATATGAGTTATGGTCGATATATTGTAGAAGTAAAAATTATGGTCATTAAAGAGCGATGGTTCATTGTAATCGTTTAATTAAGAATATAGGTAAAACTTATATAGAGCCATTGAAGGGAAAATTGTCGAAAAAGCCTTAAACATATTGCATTTTTTCCAATTTAATTCTAATCATCTTGCATTTATGCCAATTTAGTGAATCCAACCAATTTTAATTAGCAAGCACCGACGTTAGGGGTGAGCAAAAATATCATGATCCACTCAAATCGAACCGAAATGTACCTAACCAACCTATTTTAGATGGTCATCGGCGGGCACGGTCCGAATTCCGATTCCAATTTTACTGAAACCGGCAAGTATCGGTTCGATTCTCGATTTCGAATGAGAACCTTCCAACCGGACCAACCGACTTTTTATATAATACAAATATATATATTCTTTTGCAAATATTATAATGCTTGTTATTATCTTGCGAATTTCTTCATGTGGCAATGGTATTAAATAGTTGTCCCCATTGTTATCTTGCATTATTGAAATTTTTCCTCCTTCAACCGCTCGAGATTGGTTCATTTTTATTTTTTCAATTGATGTTGATGCTCGATAAGGCCGTAATCGGGATCCAACCGGGAATCGGATAGGCCGATGGTTTGATTTTCGGGTGGATTCATAAAACGAGCGGATGGTTCACGCTTATATTTTGCGAAACCGATCTCTAATGGATGGTTATCGGTTCTAGGATAGAAACCATTTATCCTAGAATCGATCACCTTTAACCGACGTGAGCGCAAATCGGCGCCGACGGGATAATTTTTAATATATTTTAAAAAATCTTTTTCCTTTCGTTTTCTTTTTTCCTTTTGTTCGTTCTCTTTTCAAATGAGGTAGCCAAAGAAGAATATAGAAGAGCGGACGAGGAATTGGTGCCGCTTTGAGCGGCTGGAAAGAGGAACCCCGAAACGTTGTTCATGTCCTCGTTCGATTCTCCCACCGAATAGTAACGCACAAAACCAACAATCACACCGAACGCTCCACAAGCAAGAACCGACGCCCAAAAACCGAAGGGAACCGTCAGGAATCGGCGTTGCTTGCTCGATCTCGCACATCCCTCTGGGCACTCGCGTTTTGAAAAATTGGAGTAGAGAGCTAGTCCAGCCATGAAAAGCCGTGAGCTTGCTGTCGGCGTTGCTTGCTCGATCCTCCATCAGAGACTCTTTTGGTGATTTTGCTGTCGGCGCTATGGTTGGGCGAGGTCAACCTCATCCAGCCATGGGGTGGCTCAGCTTCACCATATGAGGGTGAGGCCGAGCTTGCCTAGGGGTGCCAATGGCCAGCGAGGTTTGGTCTCGCTGGCCGAAGGAAGAAAATGAACAAAAGAAAGAGAAGAAAAAAAATTTAAAAAAATAAAAAAAGAATTTGAAAAAATTATTAAAAATTATCCCATCAAAGACCGACCGAAACAAAATTGGTTTGATGGACTTAATTGACAAAAGTCAGATAGTTTATGACTTTTATGATAATTTTTCCAACCCTGGAATAACTCTCGAACCTGTAATAGGACAAGTTCCATGTTCCAAGATATGTTTCAGGTTTCAAAAAATGAAGAACAAATTCGACGGGTAAATTCCAAGTGAAATCTATATAGAACCCGGAGCCACTCACCCCTAATTACTATAGTATGAGATAAGATATAGGCGCATCGCTAATTATTTACCGCACCAAAAAGTACGATGGCCAAACTAAGGATGGTGAGCACGGTTTGCGTTTGGAAGTCGACTCAAGAGAAATTAAGAGCAGAGGACTAGTGATGGTTTCAAACTAAATCGAAAAGATTGGTTCCGCTTGAATTAATTTCAAAAAACTTGGAGTCGAAAAAGAAAAAACAAATACCTTTAAGAGCCTTTTTCAAAATCAAGTAGTGTTTGGAAAGTGTATTTTAAAAACACATTTAAAAGTAATTTGATGTAAATGTTGTTTGGTGATAAATGAACTTTGTAAAAAAATTTTCTTTTGAAAAAAGCGGCGCGAGCAGATCGCGGCAGGGAGAGATCGGTGACCGCGACCGCGGGCGGCGGTGGCGGCGGCGACGACCAGGCGCGGACCGGCGCGGAATTAATTCCAAATTAAAAATTTTAAAAAAAAAAATTTTCGATTTGATGTATGAGTAGCGTTCACTTGCTAATTATTTAAGCTAATTATTTGCTACTTAATTTTAAATTGAAAAAAAAAAAAGATTTAAAATACAAACAAAAAAAAAAAAAATGATTTAATTAAGTACACTCTAATTATTTAAGCTAATTATTTTCTACTTAATTTTAACGGACAAGACATAAAAGAAAAACAAAGCTAATACATTTAGTTCTAGACTTTTTAAGTTGGCAATTCAACCTAAATATGTTCACTTTTTTAATTGAGTCTATCCGGCCAATTTTGAGAAAAAAATAGTTAACGTGAACGCTTGCGCGATCGATTTGACGTTGATAATTTTTAATATTTTCTTTTTTTCTTTTTCCCTTCTTTCCTTTGATTTTTCTTTTCTTGGTTTTTTTTCCTTAGTGACCAGCAAGGGTCGCAACCTATGCCCAAATTTGGGCAAGGCTTACTACCTTGCCCTCAATCAATGAGGCCAAACTCAGCGACGTGACGAGGGGCGCGACCATTGCCTACGGTAAAAAGGTAGCCCCTCACTAAAAAACCCAAAAAAGAAAAATCAAAGAAAAAAAGGAAAATAAAAATATTAAAGAATTTAAAAATTTATAAAATACTATTAAAACTTGTCCACGTCAACGTTGGCCATGCCACTTAGGATAAAGTACATAGACATTAGCGATTTTCCGACCAAAATTGATCGAATGGGTTTAATTGACAAAAAATGAAAAAGTTTAGGAAGAAATTGGTAAACTTAAAAGTTTATGGGTGAATTAGCAAAAGAACAATAGAGATTAGAATTTTTTGGACAATTTTTCTACGATCCTACTAAGGCTGTGTTTGGTTCGGTTTTCCCAAGGGACTTTGGAGGCTCAAAGCCTCTTAAAAAAAAAATGAGGCGTTTGATTCAGCATTTGGGTAAATGTTAACTTTGGAAAAGCTGAAAGTTCAAGGCAAGTCCTGTTCCACTAGCCTTAGCTTTTATTATTTTCGAAATGCTACTCCATCAATTAATGAATTTTGGCAAGTTACCTTTTTGCCCTCAAAATCTTATTAAAAGTTCATTTTTGTCCTTCTAGGAAAAACTCTACTTTCAATTCATGGACATGCATTATTATGGCTCGAGAACAAGCTAGAAAGATTAGGTAGGGGTGAGCAAAAAAATCGCTCGCGGACTAAACCCCATTGGCCTGTTCTGGGCGGTATCCTTGGGCACCGGTCCGATTTTCAATTTCAAAAAAAAGTAAAACGGTGATTTTGAGTTCAATTTCTGGTTCCATGTATGGAGCCGCCCACCTATTCTATAGATTTTTATTTTTCCTGAGGAGATCACAGGCCCAGGAGGGCCCCTCTGATTCCCGCATACCCTACCCCTAATTTCTCAAAACCCTAATGTCCTTTTTGCCGCCGCTCCTGTTCTTCTTCCTTCTGCCCAGCGTGGGTTCCATACCGTCCCCATCCCACCAACGCCCCTTCAACTTGCTCTGCTTTTGACAAAGACCCAAATCGCTCCCTCAGCCAATCCACATCAATAGCAGTCGTGGTTGGGGAGGGATTGCCAATTTCGCAATTGCTTTAACGGCACTTGCAGATCCCCAGTACTGGTTGGTCCTGGCTGGTCCAGACTCGCAATCAAGCAGAGCAAGCCACATCTTCGATTTGGTTCAACTTGAGGGAACAAAGGATCGGGAGATTTAACAACAAAATGCGAGAAAATAGAAGGGCCAATTTTGCTACGGGCCGAGCCCAGTCAACCTTTGGACTAGCCCATCTGCTGAATCTTCTAACGGGCCGATACGGTTTATGGTCTCTTGATTTCTGGCTGAAGGCCCGAATGAATATGCAAAGCATTAGGAGTTTAGTAACGGGTGATCTCAAAAGATCACTCTTTTACACTTGATGAGCAATACGAAGCTTTCGATTTTTCGGGCGATCCGATGCAGTTAGTAACTTCATAAACAGGGCTTTCACCGTGGGACATGCTCAACGAGTGCCTGGGCGCGCTTGGTTTGGTAGCCCCCTATTCCAGTTGCGAATAAGAGCCAGACGAGTTCCAGGCGTGTCCTCACCCGGCCGGGCTGCTCCCAATGCAGTCCTGTCCGTCCCTGCATCAGCTATTGTATTCGAAGTTCCAACACCGGATGAGAATCTAGGAATCGATTAGATTCCCTCATACGAGATACGAACGAGATCAACAATTTTAATATGCAATCCATGCTCACATTACTTTATCAAGTGGTTGGCATGGAGACAACCATTTGAAAATCAACCCCCTCTCGAGTATCCAACAATAGATTAGGAACGTGAGTTCTGGAATCAGCTTGCCCAATGCCTGATAATAGAGACTAAAATGCATGGACGGCAATTCAGGTATAAGGTCCAAGACATCAGCAAATAGCAGCCAGAGTAGCTCAACAACTTAAGCCTCCTCAGTAGATACCCTAATGTAAGGTCCAATGAAAATGTAATGGGACGCAAAATGACAATGCAGACCAGGACGGAAGGTACCTTCAGGATGAGGGAACAGTTAAAAGCAGTCCCTTCAAAATGATTGGCAAAATTTGTGGTACATTATAATACGACATCGACCTTCGTAATTCCCACCACCGCAAGTCTCGGCAATGTCATTTTGCAAGGGAGGCCGCCGCTATCAAATGAGAAACAAGCCGGTTGTTTCACTAGAAAGGCCAGCCATCCTCGTACTTATCAGATAATTGTAAAAGCATCCAATATGGAAAGGCGGAGGTTGGAGTTCTACAAGATCCAGGACAAAAATATGACAGATATCGACGCCTGCTCGGACATGAGGGCGATAAGTGGAGGTTTCGCTATTTTTATATTTGCAGAACAACTCTTTGTAATGTCCACCATGCGAACAGACAAATCTCTACCACTTGCATATGATGAAAAGGACTTCAATCAAAAAGATAGAGGTCTATCCTTACAGATACCATCCTACCTGGACTGCGAGAAGATTTCTCCTTGCTCTGACTTCCAATCAGCCACTTCAGCTTGCTCGTGCCGATCCTGAAGCACAAACAGTGTTAAGAGTATTTTCACGTAACTAATTCATATATTTACCATTCATGACTAAATTAACTGCACCTCGCAGTTCACCAAAAGCAACTCCAAGAAATTTCTCTTCTTTTAGTATTATGCTTGACAATGGATTATGGAACTCACTAGAGTTACTTTGATCCACAGAGAAAATTAACCTTTTTTCCCTATAACCACACATGTTCCCTAAATATCAGAATAGCAGGAAAATATTTATGTTTTCCCATATTAGATAATTGTTCAGGGAAAAAGGCAAAGAAGAAACAAACAGTACAAACAAGCATGTGCATCCAAATACTGTTAAATCTCTCCATATAAAGAGCAAACTCGAGACACAACTTATCCCAGGAACAATGGGCACTCGCCTACAAAACAAGATTTCCGTGGATGTTGCAGCTGACAGCAGTTCACTCGATTCACTCTCCTTCGCAGGCCTGGTGTGCGTTCAAGATCAGCAAACAAAGCTCCCCTCCAACAATGCCAAACATGATCGAGAATTCAAATTCAGTCCCCCTGCACCGGACAGAACTGCACTTGATCAATTAAGCCACTCCCCGGCAGACATCTTGATCTCCAATGGCCAGCTTCTTCCGCACGCGCTTCTCTTTCAGGCACAGCAATCTCAGATAGCCAGCCGCACCTACTCCAGAGGGTCACCACAAGAAACTCAGAAGAACAACAAGAACTTCAATAAGAAGAATAAGGGCTGCACGGAAGATTTACGTAAAGCAAATCAAGGAACAAAAGAGCAAGCAACTAAGGAGTACACCTCTTCAAGCTCGTCGTTTGGCCGCAAAATGCATTGTGTCGTATTCCCCTGCAGAGAGTGTCATGCCATCAACCCAATCACTAAGGCTAAATCCAAGCAAGGAGAGAGAAAGTAGATGGGGTGGAGTTTTTTCTGGTTCACATTGTTGTGTTTATCAACAATTCATTTCTGCAAATCCGAGATTGAGTGTTAGTTACAGATGGTCATAAGGTACGTTTAGTTGTCGTCATGGTCAATGCAATGACTTAAATAAGATATCAAAGGAACCCTTATCAGAAGTACCGTGAGGGAAAAAATGGCTCAAACAGGTTTAGTTTGATTCAAAAGGACTTTTTCTCAGAAATATTTCACAAGTCGACCGAACAATTTTTAACTATTAGCTCTAGACTCAATTATTTGCAACTAAACAGATCCACGAAATTGAGCAATGTTGCGTGTTGTTCTAAATTTTTCATTATCTTTGTCATTTGGATTCTGGATAGATAATATTTGTATTTTAAGTTTGTATAAACGAGTGATTTATCGGGACTCCGTTTGATTTTATTTCTTTTAAAAAAACACTAGTATTTCTAAGCTATTCCAATTTGGTGCCGTTATAAGTTCATAAAATTAGCAAGATCAAAATGGAAAAAAAAAGGTTTGGTATGGTATTGAACAGGTCCAAACCTCAAAAAACTGGTTGGTCCAGTCAGTTTGGTCCCAAACCCTCTCTTTTCTTTAAAGACTATTAATGCGGATAAGCTTAATTAATCAAAGCAAGTAAAAAAAAAAAAAAAAAAAAAAAAAAAAAAAAAAAAAAAAAAAAAAAAAAAAAAAAAAAAAAAAAAAAAAAAAAAAAAAAAAAAAAAAAAAAAAAAAAAAAAAAAAAAAAAAAAAAAAAAAAAAAAAAAAAAAAAAAAAAAAAAAACCCAATTCAACCCCCTCCTAAAAAAAATCTCATGTAATTCATACCAATGTGACTTCCACCAAGCGACTGTAGATTGAAATTTTGAAGAAAGAAATTTTGGCTCAAGTTAAAGTGTAGCATTGATAGAATATGAAACAAGCAGACTCATTACAACAGAAAGGCATGCATCTTGATAAGATTGAATGGGAAGGGGAACCAAGTACTGTCTTCTTCGGGCAAACATTGCTAGAGAAGCTGACAAATATATGAATATATACAGTTCTACAGTCTATTGAAAGATACACAAATTTTACTCTTGCAAAGAAAAACTCTGGCATATCTCCAATCACCTTTTGTATGAGTGAGAGCTTACTATATTGTACATCATCTCAATTGCCATGACCACTTCTTGCAGAACCTTGCCAGCACTTTCTTGTAGGACCGAGACAAATAAGACATGCAAAGGAGACTCCTTTGGGATGACTTAGTTCCTAAATATCGTTGTGTATCCACCTCACCTTTAATTTAGAATCATACTGACAATTAGGTGGATGGACATCACCCAAACCACTCTTGAGAAATGTCTATTTCTAAGAAGTGAAAAAGGTCATTGACCATTAAGGGAGAAGGAGAAATGGAAGATTCCTCATGGGGAGAAAAGCGCAGATCAACATAGGCAGGTTTCAGGCATGTGAGAAGACTCCTGCAGTGTGATCTCACAAATAGATTGACAGGGGTAATAATACGGGGAGAGCAAAAGACACCATTTTTTGCACAACAAAGTGGCGAGAAACTTTGCTCACAAAAAAATAAGTCCTTGGACTTCCAGTTTCTTAGAGACAAGGATTCATTCTGTAGTCCACATCTTCAAAAGCATATTGCAGTTTCCTTTCACGCAGAATGGTTTTCTATAACCAGAGACACTCTCAAATGCATTTTACCTCCTTAGGAATGCTACAGCATACAGGACAAAATTCTGCTGATGGCTGGATTTAATACTAGAAGGCTTGAAAAATTCTGTCTGCCACCACCATTCAAACTGTATGAACCAAGTGAGGTTAAAAGCAGACAGTACCCTCTGTTAGGTAGTCCTAGGCATAATTTGTCCTCTTTCTACAATGGAAGAGTACATGCGTTTATAGGTACCCTTATAACAAGCACAACCGACCATGTTCATAAGATCCTTCACCCAAGTGCATGACACATTTTATTCATCACTTAAATTAAATTTTCCTCACCATGTTTAAAGTCGTTCCAACTAGGTCATTCAACTTCACATTTCATTCAAATCAACTCCCCAATATGATGGCAAACAACAAATTGAGGCAATCAACTGCTAATTCAAGAGAACAACTGCCAACATCTTCTGGCAATCAGTGCGGGGAAACACCTAATTGGAGCAAAATACGACATGGTCGACATAATCAGAATGGATTAATATGCAGAAACCAGAGTGAAATAAAGTCAATAGATGAATAACCAAAAGTCTGTTTTACCAGCTTTTCATCAGAAGGAACCACAGATCTCACGTTTACTAAGAATACTAACCATACAAGACAAGGCTCGACATGACCATTTAAGCATCATTTGAGAGATTAGAGACGGTTTTTTGCATTTATTATCCAGATCACTATCCTTCCAGAATGAGCACATCAATCACAGTGGTCAACATCCAAACATGAATCTACTTACCTTACAACTTTATGATCTAACATTTGAGAAGTGATTAAATCTTAAAAATAGATCTTTCTTACAAGGATTTTTTCGGTGTATCCATCGTAAATTATGAAATCATAGGATCAATATGATTCTACCGATTTGATTGTTCAAATTGCCATATGAATCTAATATATATAGACTTGAATGTCTATATTCAGAGATTTTACACTTAAATTTCTATATCTATAGATTTTAGGTGAGAGAAAAAAAGGCATCATTTCCGGGATTGGAGATGATATAGTTTTTTATAGTGATACTGGCTAATAACTCCTTTGACGTTTGGATCTTACCAAAAAAGTTTTTATTGAGTATTGGCATGTCATATATTTCTTTCGGAAAGTCTAGTATCTCCCAATCCTATCATTTAGGCGCCATCATCAATCCAACTTATGATCCCAATCTTAACAACATTGATATCTAATGAAATAATTAATACATTTTTCTCCTGTCCTATAATATAAATACCCAGCGGAAGGCGAACATTAACATCCAAATTACCCTGAAAGTATGCATACTGTCACTGAAACTATTCAGCCCAGAGAAAATCTCACTTTTACTCGCACTAGAAGAATGTACAACCATCTACTATGGCTTCCAGCAGGTAAAACACAGCAAAACTTGAATAAGATGCTTTGGACTGGTCCTTTCAATCTTTCCCATGCTTTTCAATGTATGCCTGCAAGTAACAGAAGTAAATGTTAAACTTCAGTGTTAAGCATGTCTGCCCTTTCATTCTTTTTGCAGTAAATACATCTCCAAAATCAAGTTATTCACCTCAACCAGCTTTGTGAGTTTGAGCTGTGAAAAAGAAAGAAAATGCTTTATTGACTCCGGGTTAGGCGGAATTTGCTGCGGCTGTAAGGTGGTAAGAACCTTGTCGACTGCTTTTTTAACAATCAAATTATGTGCATTCTTGCTGAGACGACCCCCTTGCCAAGTCGGTTTCAATAGTTCCTTTACATAATCTATAAGAGCAACTCGAAAATGTCTCAATGCCTTCGACTCCAGGTTCACATCTCCAGCCTTCTTCTGTGTGACATCCATTTCAATATCTTGTCTAGCTTTGTCAGATAGCAAGTCCTTTTTGTGGCCAGCTACATCGCTTCCAAGTGCAGAACCAAGATCCATACTACTTCCACCAATGTGGGAACTATCCTTGCCATGATCTGACTGCTGGTCATTCTCTTTGGACATGTCATTTTCAGTTTGGCTGTCAACCACTGAATTCTCTGCCGTCTCAACCGCAGACCCATTTACATCTGTTCCATGTAAGTAACTGCCCTTGTCTAACCCATGCTCATTGAATCTATGATGTGAAGATACTGAATAACAATTGTTTCCCCGTTCTTCAACTAGGTTCCGTTTTGAATCGCTATTAACCAGCTGCTCTGCCGTATTAAGAACAGATGCTCCCTGACTGGAAAACGACAATCTGAAAGATTCATCTCTTGTTTTATGTTGCTCAATGCTATCACGGAAAGGCTCACATTTACTCCCTGGAGATGGTATAGTCGTCGGAGTAATGAAGACAGATGGTCGAAAAGGTTCAGATGGCTCCCAATCATAAGAACAAAATGTCCTCCTATTTCCGAACCACGGGCGTGAATCTGCAGATACATTTGCTTTAGATAAATTTCCTGGATCAGAACGAGCTAGATCGGATGAACTTCCCCAAGAGAGAAGAAGATCGATCGCCAGCATAGTCAACGTCAAGAGTACCCTGAGCAGGAAGAGGATTTGAGACTTCAGAGAAAGAGTCAAAGATCCTTGAAGAACCCATCAGCCTTGAGGCATGTTGGGAAGGCAATACTGTAGTAGTCAAAGGATATTTGTCACTTAAATTAAGAGGGTGGCTTGTGATAGGTGGAGAATCGCCAATAAATTTGCCCTGATTAGCAACTTGGCCTTCTGTAATGGAAGCATGAGAATAGGGTTGCTGATCTTGGCCTAAACTAAAAGATCCTAAGGAACCACTTGAGGGAGGTAACCAATAATCCCTCATTGAACCAGAACCACCACTACTAAGCTTTGAAGCATGCATTCTGTAATCATCAGCACTCCAACTCCTTTCCTGCAAATCTCTACCTTTGTCCATATCTGCAGACATATGTCCATCATGATGCTTGAATGGAGGCAATTGATGGGAATCAGTTGGATTGCTAAACAATAAATCTTCAACACCAAGGGGTTTGGAAACAGCTACTGAATGGATTTGGTGCACGCTGTCATTTTCTCTAACCACCTGCGACTGAATCAGTTTCCAAAGAAGAACCAGAACATAATACAGAATTATTGGCAACTGAAGACGCACGCTGCTTTGGCAAGCCTGGTGATTTTGATTTCTCAAAATCATCTTTTCGTCCTGACACAAGATATGAAGCTCGTAAAGAACATGAGGTGCAGGGTAAAGAAATTACAACTACAAACTAAAAATATCATACCTTCATCGTGCATAGCTTCTTCTATGCAACTTGAAGCAGCACCATGTCTGCGCACCAGCTCAGGAGTACTATTGACATTATCTTTAATGTGAAGAAACCTACATGAACTCCCTTTGATGCACCATCCTTTTGCAAAAAAGTCACAGATTATTGCAGCTCGTTTATTTTGTTCTGACAACTCCACTCCTGGAGACAAACTTCTCAGCCTTGCACTAGAAGTGATCAACCTCGAACACCTACAATCAGCAGGGATTCACTCAAAATACAACATGAGAGGTAATGGAGCTTTGGTGGAGAAAAAGACAATTAGCTGGCAAATCCGAGAATATCTCTTCTTCTCTCTATTTTGTTAAATTTCAAGGTACTAATAGCCAACACCCCCATACCTTGATGACATTTGCATGCCATCCCCGGGCTGCAAGTCCACTTGCTTATCCTTCTCAGAACAAGGAGCAGCATAATTATCAGGAACAGTTAGGCTTTCTTTTGGAAGAGAGACATCTTGGTTTTGAGTAGTCCTAAGACAGTCAAAATAAGCGTGGTTTTTAGAAAGTCCACTGCTGCCACTAGGAACTTTCCTCTGTAGTTGTAGTTGAGCCCCATCAGCAGGCTCTGGATCTTCAACATCTTCAGGAGGACCTCGAAATTTTCCAAGCTTTGGAGCAGTAGAACAATTGCCAACTGAATCAAACCTTTCCACTGGCTCTCCCACTGGTCCATCCAAGACAACAGCAGCTCTAAAACCGCAGTTCCAGTCCTCTGAAGTTCTATTAGATGATGAAGTGGCTTTAGATTTTCCTGCTGCAGAAGAGCAAGATCTTGAGAGCCCAAATGTCTTCTTAAGTTTGTCATCCCGACTAGCTTCTAAATGGAATAATGAAGGGAATTAGCAATAATACAAAGTGGTTGTCTGATAAAGGTTCTAGCAGCCAACACATCACTACCCAATAAGGTCCCTATATACGAGTCACTCTCTAGAAGACCAAATAGTGTATCACTAAGCCAGATGAATTTTAATTCAGAGTTAGTGACCACACAGTTGCGAATCATGTGATTTCTAGTAAAAGAATAAGAACTTTACACAGAATAAAATGTAGTTAAGAGAACTGACTTTCGCAATCTTTCCGAAAAACGCAAAGAACCTCGAGTGTATAAAAAATGATTGAACATTCTACAAAAAGAAGTGTAAGCGCTTATCATGGCTGATTGAAAAGTGACGGAAAGCTCAACTAGGCAGAGGAAATGAATGGTAAATAGCAAAAAACTTCCAGCAAATCGTCCGTTGATACATGTAACTATGACAATATTACAGATGAAAATGTGTTGGCACCTAAACTGAAGCTTCTAAACATTATGAGTGGTAAATAGCTAAACACTTCCAGCAAATCGTTCATTGATACATGTAACAATGACAATATTACAGATGAAAACGTGTTGGCACCTAAACTGAAGCTCTAAACATTATGTTTCTTAAAGAGATTACAACATACGGTTTGAGTAGGAAACCAAAGCCATGAGCTGGTACAAATGGAGCATGGAGAGGATCCAACCATACATAATTGGCTGAAGCCTCACTGTCCTCCATGAAGAATCACATTGCACCCATGCTAAAAGCAATGAATATTAACAAAGAAGCACCGAAGATCCATAAAACCATAGATTATTCCTTCTATCATATTTCAAGAGGAAAACATAAAAAGTCAAAGAAGTAGTTTTTGTTTTGTCACAGTGAGAACTATTTAAAAAAGGACGATATTAGTGGAATGAAAGACATGTGATTACGCTATGTGGGAAACTAACGATGCGTAAACTTGCTTCATACGACTAATTTACTTTGCTAGATGGAATTTGTCACGTGACCCTTTAGCTTAATTATGATCTAGTCATACACGTCAAGCCGCTTTCCATTATAAGACACCTCAAAATTATTAGTGGATTTACAAATGCTTAAAATGCTGAGAACGCGATTTTATCGTTTGCCTTCCATAATTAACCATTTTTGTCCACTTTAGCTGACCAAGGTGGTTTTCCCTGAGTTAAGGCACTAAATTTTCATCGAGATATACCTAAAACTGAAAAACAGTTTATAGGTGGATCAACCGCGAATCAAGAAACAAGTGATTATCATCATAGCAGCATTACCCTAAATCAGATCATCACGCTCATTTCAAGACACAATTGCACTCAAAATGCTGTTCTATACACAAAAACTTATCAAATGAAAAATTAATTTATGAACAGCACCACAAAATCCAGATAAATTCACTACTCCAGATTTGACCAGAGGCGCACAAAATTCAAGTCAAATGCCGTTCAATTGCTTACAAAGCTGTCAATTTTCCACTATCAACGAACAGGAAATATTAAAGGACGCAAACCCCGACGCTAGAATTTGCACACGCGACTCAAAGTCTCCAACTTTTTCTCTCAAACACAAGCATGCGCCTTCAGGGGGAAAAAAGAACGGCGCAGCCATTCAGATACTTGCGGCCAAACCAGCGCACGTAGAGCAGTGTACTATCGAACAATCTTAGCAGCAAAGCAACGAAGCGATAATGCAGAGACAATCCCGCAACGACCATAAAGCAGGTCAGCAATCGAGTTCGAGTACTCACCGTTTCGGCCCTCGCGAGCTCCTTCCCCTTCTCCTCCTCCGTCTACTCCACCTTCCGCTTCCAACGCTTCTTCTCGTCCTTCGTCCCCATATTCCTCCTCCTCCACCATGATCTCCCACCCCTCTCCCTCTCCCTCGCCCTCGCCCTCTCCTTCCTCCGCTTCCTCGATCATCTCCTCATCGTCCTCGCGATCGTCGCCCTCGCGGGCGTCGGCGGAGGACAATGGCGGCGGCGACGGCGGTAGCGGTGGAGGTGGAGGTGGAGGGGTGGCGGTGGCGGTGGCGGTGGCGATGGCATTTTCGCGCGAGACGCGAAGCAAATTCTGAGCTCGTTTCTGCTGTTGCTGCAGAGGGAGACTTGGGGAGCGATCGGTCGCTCTGACGTGACAGGTCAGTCGTCTCTTTCCCTCACACGCTCGGGATTCTCCTAGTCCTAGGTCAATTATTTTATACTGCTCATGTTTTCCACCCCAACATTCAAGCAAATTACGGAAAAGGGACAAAATGGAAAAAAATCATAACCTCTTGATTTTTTTACGGCCCTTTGTATGGTAATGTCATTAAATCCCCAAACCCTAGATTTGAAAAGGGTTGTGTAATCTGGACCGTCCGTTTTTACCGGTCGCTCGTTGCCCTTTTCCAGAGACTGATCGGCCGGTCCAAATTCGCGATGGATCAACACGCTAGGAGAAAAATCGCTTAACGGTAATAACGTCTCAACGTTGATAACGGTTTCCATTCTGAAGCAGGTAGATTTGAAGGCGCACTCGCTGTAAAATTGACGTGGCAACGATATTACTTGTTATAGTATGATAACGTCGTGTCCTCGAGATAAACGTCATTATGTGTGTGGAGATTGGTCGATCAAAGTAGAACAATTTTCTATAAAGAAGAGAAGAGGGATGTCGTTCCGCGACGGCATCAACAAGCATAGCCGATGCATGGTTGGGATTGGTAACCGCCGCCCGCGGTGGGCATGGCCGGCGAGGGCCACCGCCAACAGCGAGGAAAGGGTAGTAAAGACCTCAGCTATCGACCTTGGAAAAATTGCAAAAAAAAAAAAAAACTTTAAATTTATTACGCGAATATCAATTCACCCTAAATTTTTAAAAAAAAATTGGCTAATTTAATCATAAGCTTTGACAAGCAATCGCTGAAGCGAAAAATGGATGGATCTACCAACTCTTCCTTTCTCAATTAATTTATAAATAATAGATAGGCCTAGAGGATGAATTTTAACCTCGATACTACTAGTGTCATCGCATTTGTGCCCGTGTCTTACCCTAATTAATCTTACTAATATAATGGCAAGTTATTCTGTTAGAATATTTAAAAAGGCTTAAAGTATTAGATGGAGGCGTGATTTATGATTTAAATATTATTGTATGATATAATTCATTAAAAAATGCCTTTTGTCATGCTAATGATTCATAATATAATACGCACCACTTTCGGATACTTTCACGCTCCCGCAATTATTGACCATCGACATCTATAGTCCACCCTTCGTTGATAAATTTGGGCTCGGGTAACGAATGGATCCAATAATTTGGCGGGTTTCAACTGGGTCGGGTTGGGCTCGGGTCAATTTGAGTCCGCCTTATTCCAAGTGTAAGGAGATCTCATCGATTCATGTCCGACCCTACTAAAAGTGGGTTGACACTTTTTTTGGGAAAAATGAGTTATACCTAAAAAGTTTGCACGTGTGTACCTAACCAATACATAAATCATTCGCATTTTGCTTGCATGGTAGGGTCGCGCTAATTTAATTTGGCAATAATCCGACAAGAGTAAGTACATGCATGGAGTTACTAATCAATGCAAGTATAAGTTGGTAAACTAAGTAGCACCGACACGCGACGCACGACATGGCACAACAACACGATACGCCGATATATTATTTCTCAAAAAATATATAATTTTGACATGTATATTAAATATTTTATATTTATATATACATATGGTAAATTATCACGATTATTATTATAAAAAAAATCAATTGTGAGTTTCTTCTTTTTCCGTAAAGGATTCACGATTATTATTATTTTTTTTGCTGCATAAATATATGAATTTTTAGGATTGTTGGGTATAAAATCTAAGTAAGTAAGTGAGAATTTGATAGATCTACATCCCTAATTTATGAAAAATATTTAAAATTGATTCCATAAGTATCGAAATGGCATATCATGAAGATGGACTCGCGTATCACCGGCGTGTTTGGAGTGCCGAACACACGCCGAATGTCCGACATCTATTGACCATATTGCCGGTCGTGTGTCAAAGGTTGTTGAATGCGTGTCGATATTGGACACCACATGAAGTCCTCGGGAGAGTGTCCATGCTTCATAGTTTTTTTTTTTGTAAACATAGTTGATAAGTCAATAAAAGATGGCAAATATTGATAAGTCACTTTAATTTAGGTTGGTAATCTCACGTGAGAATTGACAAAATCGGAATATCAGTAAGCCACGTGAATAAAAGATGGTAAGTCAGTACAAAAGCTGCTATTTCACAAGTCACACAGAGAATTTCGTAATTTCATGAAAGTGTTGGTAAGTTGCCAACAATTTAAATGAAAAAAAAAAAAAGTCAGAGGTCATTTTTTCATCAGCATTTTTTTTTTCACATTTACCAATATTTATTGAATTACATGCACGAAAAAAAAAATATATAGATTTTTGGGCAGAATCATGATTATCAACTACATGCTTTGTGCATATAATAAGAAAAGAAACAAGTTAATTTCAGCATGTACACAAAAAAATTTAAAGTCCAAGGTTTAAGTATGGTCCTCTGCAAAAAATTGAGCGGTCCTAATAATGCCGTTAAGTTGCCTGTTTTTTTTTTTTAATCGTCATCTCCACCCTGTCTCGTTACGGATTCCTCGCCTCTTGCATCTTTTATCCCGGTGGCGGAAGCACCACTTAACTTCTAATTCTAGGCCCGTGTTGCCGATGCTATGGCTCCAACTCTAGTGACACTTGTGACACCTCTAGGATTAACTCATCTCGAGTTCCACGGCTTTTTCTCTTTGGCATACCGGCGGACACTTTCCTAAGAAGTCACTTGTTTTGGTAATGCTCTAACATGAACACGCTTAATTTTGAACTTTAAAAACAAAGGCTTGTCGTTGCCTCAAACGGTGCCTCCATGAATTAATTTCAGTTTTCACACATTTATCCCAAGCATGCTCTTTCCATGTTCAGTGTGTATTTCAGCCCACTCATGCCCCCCTTCATTGTGCTAAAAGCATGCCGGGAGCCACTCTTTGTCCCAACCCTTTGGCCCCCAACAACTACTCCCCACCCTAGTCAAATTAGGTCATTACAAACCCACCAACTTTACACACTTCCTAGAGGGAGCTCCGCTATGATATTATGCCGTGACATCCCTAGTTTAACTCACTTAAGGTATTGTCTGTTTTGGCTCATTCCATACCGAACCTCAAGGCTTTGTCATTTGGCAAACAATTAAGCACTTTCCAAAGAGGCCGAGAATAAGGGTGAGCAAATCGGACCGTCCGAACCGGGATCGCCCCTAACCAAATCGGATCGATGGTCCGGCTCCCGGTTCTAGATGGTCCACCCGATTTCGGGTTCTTAATATTGGAACCGATGGCCGGGCAATCCGGTTCCCTGTTCTAAGGACATAGGATCGGACCGATTGAATTTTTTTTATTTAAAAAAAGCAACCGTAATGTTTATTGTTTATGGTTTGTTTCTTTTGTTTTTTGTTTTGTGATTGCCTTCTTCTATCACCGAGAAGGGCAAAATCTCGATGAGTAATCAAATCACATCTAAGAAACTAAAACTAGTGTAAAGAAATAGTGATGAATCCCGAAATAGAAAAAAGATGCTCTCTGTCCTAGGCACATGGGGAATTTTGTCGTGTTATTGATTTCTTAGAATCGACCTGGAACTAGAACCGGATCGGACCAACGGTCGAATCCGGAACCCGGCTCCCAGTGTGGCCGATCCTATCCCCGGTTCCGAAAAATGAAAATCGGGACAACCGGTCCAGGTCTCGATTCTTGAAGGGAAACGAACTAGACATGGAACTAATCACCCCTAGTCGGCAATCCCCGTGGAGCTCTAAGTTCTAACACGAGCACACTTAACTTTGAATTCCAAAGCAAAACTTGCCTTTAAGTCAAAAGATACTTCCGTGAATTAATTTCAATTTTCACACATATATCTCGGACACGCAGTTCGGAAAAATTGCTAAAAAAGCCATAAACAAATTGCACATGTATCAATTCGGACTTAATTTTTTTTTTGTCAATTGAGTCATAAACATTTTGCATTTATTCCAATTCAGTCCATTTGACTGGCCGGTCTTGATGTGGATATTTATAAATAATATTTTCGTTAATAAATTTTTTATTTTCTAGTTCTTTTTGTTAGGGCCGACGGGAGGCCGCAACGCAACCCTTGTTGAAAAAAAGAAAAGAAAAGAAACATCAACATCATCTTTATTCCAAATTAGTTGAGATCGGTGGTCAATGAACCAAAAAAATAAATAAAATAAAAGCAAGATCAATTGAGAAAAAAGAAATAATTATATAAAAATAAAAATATATAAATATAGGACTAAAAAGGACACACGGAATATAGGAATTATGCCTCTAGAAATGTATAGATAGATATTAAAATATTATAAAAAATGATCCACGTTAAGACCGACCTATCAAATGAATTGAATTGATACAAATATAAAATATTTGTACATATATATATAGTTTATATATATTTTTTGGTCAAATCTTTGACTCTTTCTACTAAACCAGTGTGACTCCTCGTCACTAAGTTAAGTGAGAGCAGTTAACTCAACTATGAACCACTCTTCTAACATGTTAACCGGTCACAGCTCACAAACGACGCAAGTCCAACCAGAAAAGACATTCTCTCTCTCTTCTCTGTCTCTCTAAGATCGAGATGGAACGTGCTTGAGAATGTCGTGGCATCAGCGCTATCCAGCGAGGCAGGCGCAGCACCGGGGAGGGACCGCAATGTCGAGGGACCTCCTCCTCTCGTCGCTCCTCACTCTCCTGCTGTCTCTCTCCACTTCGTTCGCTCGACGCGGTGAGCTCTCTCTCACTCTCGCCTTTGCGATTCTCTTTCTAGGGGTGTTGTGAATGCGGATGATGGAGAGGTTTTGAAGCGAGGGTGAGGGGGCCGGGTCTCGCGGTTGCGACAGCGGAGTGTGCGGTGGTGGAGGATGGGGGTCCGATCCAGTGGGAGTCCGTGCTTTCGCTTGAGTGCTGCCTTGGGGTTTTTGTCTTTTCTTTGTTTTTGGTTGTTTTGTGATGTTTAGGAGCTTAATCCGGGACAATTTGTTCGGTTTCGAGTTCCGGGTAGTTGTCGGTTTCGCTTGAAGATTCGCATTGGTTTAGTTTGAATGGTCATGGGCAGTTCAGTTGTGTCTATTCAGCTGCCTCAGCTGAGCTGAAGAATGAGATGAGCTGCAGTTGGATCTGTGAGGTTGCTGAGAAGGGAAACACCCACGGGAACTCTGGAAACTTGATTGTCTGTTTTATTTCCGACAGCGACATGCATGCTTTCCCAATTTAAACCATTAGTGACCGGCTGTAAGACACTGAGATTCCTAATCTGAGATTCAGAGCTGTGATGAAGCATTGGCTTTGCTGCAAAATATAGGTGTTCATGTAAGGTGTGTAACTAAAAGATAAAGGAGCAGTGGAAATATCCAATTAGCTCATAACTTGATGCCTTCATATTATTTAGCGAATTGCATCTAACTACGTATTATTGGGACAAGTAATAAGTGATTTTATTAGTAGACACATCCAAAAATATTAGGGTATAAAAACAAGCATACAAAAGTAAAATGTCACAAGACTAGATGGTATCGAAGCAAGACGACTAAGACCAACTATCTATGATAGTGGGCTGGAACTGACATTCCCTGTTGTGTCCTTCCGACATGAGATATTTTATTTTCTTCTATGTTCCCAAATAATCTTGACCTTGATTTCAAAACAAACAGCACGTTTGCCTTTTCATTCACTCCAGGCAGTGAGAAACTTAACGGCATCCTGATAAATTATGTAGCAACACCTTAACAAGTCACAGATGCATGTTGGTATTTAGATGTTGGTTAGAAAAAGAAGTAAAGAATGATAGAGCAGAGGCGAGAGATGTTCAAGTTTTTCCTTTTATAATGAAGCATTTGTGCTCTGTATAGGAAAGCCATTTCTCTTACTGGTTTTTGCTGACTCTTTCTCATCCAATTGTTCGAATCAATATCTTAGTTGTATTCTTTTTCTGCAGCACCTTTTGTTATGCGCATAAGCTGTGGAGCTCGTCAGAATGTCCATACTCCACCAACCAATACACATTGGTTCAAAGATTTTGCGTATACTGGAGGAATACCTACTAATGCAACGCGTACAAGTATCATCAGCCCTCCTCTTAAGACAATTCGTTATTTTCCTCTCTCTGAAGGTCCTGAAAACTGCTACGTATTCAATAGAGTGCCAAAGGGACGCTACTCTGTGAGGATTTTCTTTGGATTGGTTGCACATCCCAACTTCGATGACGAACCCCTATTTGACATTTCAATTGAAGGCACTTTGATTTCTTCCCTGAAACCAGGTTGGATCAGCCATGATGAACAAGCATTTGCTGAAGGCATTGTGTTTCTTACAGATGGTTCTGCCTCTTTATGCTTCCATAGCACTGGTCATGGAGATCCCGCTATTCTCTCCATTGAAATTCTTCAAGTGGATGAGAATGCGTATAAGCATGGATCTGACCAGGGCCAAGAAATGATCCTTAGAACAGCCACAAGAGTAAGCTGCGGTACTGGGAAACCAAAATTTGATGAGGATTACAGTGGTGATCATTGGGGTGGGGACAGATTCTGGAAGCCTATTTCGACTTTTAGCGTGGGCTCTGACAAAGAGATATCTACTGAAAGCAGCATCAAACAGGCCTCCATTGTGCCAAACTTTTATCCAGAAGCACTTTATCAGTCAGCACTCGTTGGAACTGATAAGCAACCAGAGTTGGAGTACATAATGGATGTGGATCCTAACAGGAACTATTCAGTCTGGTTACATTTTGCAGAGATTGATTCTTCCATTACAGGCGCAGGGCAGCGAGTGTTCAATATCTTGATAAACGGCAATTCTGTATTTGAAGATGTGGACATCATTAAGATGAGTGGGGATCGACATGTTGCTCTGGTATTAAACACAACTGTTGCTGTGAATGGTAGGACCTTGACGGTAACCGTGCAACCTAAAAAGGGGAAAGCTGTCATCAATGCTGTTGAGGTCTTTGAAATTATCACGGCTGAGTCTAAATCTTTAACAGATGAAGGTGCGGAAAGACTTTTCTAATGTAGAATTTTAAGCTTGTTTCAGCCATGACTGTTCTTCATTGACATTGCTACATAGATATGTAGGTACATAACATTCTGGCCGATTTCATTTATGCAGGTTAATTTTTATGTTTCTCTGCAAGTCACGACACAGTTAAGTCACAGCTGAAAGTGTCATGCTTAAATATGCTTCTAGCTGTTTTTGGCTTTGAAGATAAAATGCATAGCGGTTTCCTGCTTGTTTGGCAGTATGGTGCATTAGGCATTGAAGCCATCTGTACAAAAATATATCTATACTTATAGCAGGATTCGTTTTATTCTACTGGCCATACTCCTATCACAAAAGGAGATAATGGAGGAAAGAATGTAAGTCTTTTCATGTTGATCTGTGGCCTATGCACAGGAGAGATAACATGAAATTAATTATGAAGGAAGGAGTTACAAGAACAATCTCTCGAACATGAATTTCTAATCATGGCCATCTCTCACTGCTCTATCATGTATCTTTGAATTATGCGTTAAAAATGTTCAGTCAGTGCTTTGCCTTGGATCCCTTAGCTCTGCTTCAATGTGTACTTGTGGCCCATAGGGGACCTTTCTTTCTTAAATTCCTGCTATGTCTCTGCTTTGAAAATCTGTATTGGGTGTCTGGCCAGTATTTAAAGCAGTTGCTTTTTGTCTGGAGAAAAAACCTCAAGGGTTCTTCTTTCTCTTACATGCAATTCTAAGGAAGATATCAAATGGGTTGGGGGGCAGCTAGATGGGAGGACTTGGGAAGGACGGGACAACTTGGGAAGGCCAAGTTGAACCGGGAAAAAGAAAAAACTTTCAAATGGAATAGACTTACGTTTTATTCTAAACAAATTGAGCCTCTGTTCTAATCTAAAATATGCATATTCATGGTAATTGTTTGAACTGCATTTTGATATTCATAGTGAAGAAAATTGTTGTCTATGTATAGTCAAGTTAGATGAATCCCACATATCTTGACTTTGACTCATGTAACATTGCATACTATGTTACTGTAGTAAATGGAGATGATATCTGGTGAGAAGAGCTTCAGATGATTTTCTTGGGACCTTGGGATGTAATGATTTCAGAAAGGTTTTTAATTGGGGCTGGTCTCTAGTAATGGAATAGGAAATCGAAACATGCCTTTTGTTAAGTTGTATGTTCTTGTCAGCTAAAAAGTTTTTCTTTTTAAGTTTATTTAGCAACTTTTTACAGCTTTAAAGTGCCAGTTAAAGAAAGCCACACACAATGAAGAAATTCGAGCACTGCCAAGTCAGAGGAAACATCAGATACTCGTATTGTGCTTTGCTTGAGCTGTTCTATTGTGTGTCACTCAAAGTTTGAGCTAGCTTGTTGATGAATTCCAGCATAGAAACTTTAGTACTGATTTCTTGATGAGTTCTGATGGAACCTCAACTTTGTGTTTCCCAAGTTTTAAATTTCAGTTGTTGTCGATTATATATTGTGTATGACTTGGAATATATTTTAGGTGTTGCGAACTTAATCATCCTTCTGCATACTAGTTGGGGCTTTACAGGCACTAAAGACTTCACTAGCACTCCCCCGTCGATTTGGGTGGAATGGTGACCCATGTATCCCTCAACAGCATCCGTGGAGCGGAGCTGACTGCCAATTTAATCAGACAATAGGCAAATGGGTCATTGATGGACTGTAATGCACTAATCTTTTCCTCTTTGCACGCTAAAATTTCTCCTGTTACAGCTGTACTTTAGTTGTTGCACCATACTAATTGTGTTTGATGTTTCGAACAGTCTGGATTAGTTTCATAAATGTCTATGAAAAAGCTTAATATGTCATGAATTTATCCAAATCTGTAAGTCTGGCTTTCGGTTCAAGTAGTTGATACTCATAGTTCCTATGAACGGTGACAATGACATCGTGTTCTCCCTTCATAAGGTAATGTTATATTTTGATTCATCTGAATCCCATTAATGCAGTGCGCAAAGAATCCATGTGCAAATTCAATAATTTTGACCGATTAGCACTCAGATGGTGGCCTTTCTTACATTTAATGTGGTGTGTGGCCATTCTTATGACAGGGCTAGAAAAGCTTCATCCTTCTAATCTTGTGGCTTCTTGCTGATTGTTCAGTCAATAAAATTCACAAGTTTACTAAGGTTTCTTTGCTGCTGTCTATGGATACGTTGCCTTCTTGTCTTTCCTTAATCTTGGGATGGATCCTGCCCCCATCCTGGCTATAAATGTCCTCCACAGACCATACTTTCCCTTGCCAACCCTTTGATCATGTCCAGGCTCCTCATTGTCTTTATTTGCTGCTGTCTGTGGATACGTTGCCTTCTTGTCTTTCCTTAATTTTGGGATGGATCCTGTCCCCATCCTGGCTATAAATGTCCTCCACAGGCCATACCTTCCCTTGCCAACCCTCTGATCTTGTCCAGGCTCCTCATTGTCCTTAGTCACCGGTATTGTAGCTAGAATTTTATGTCACTTTTGGAGGCAGTGAACAGCTGCACTGTCTTGCCATTTCTTAATCTGGCTGTTGACTAAAGCAACTAAAAAATGTGTTGAGCGTAATCACATAACTCTTTATGACTCGCCTCTCATATAGTGGAATACTTTATCCCCTTCCATCTAATTGTTTGCAAACTTCCGAGTATCATAGCCATTTCCTTCCAGCGAAAACTGTCTTCGTGAATCCTGGACTAGGCTTTGCAGACAATTAAGTCATAAGCTCGCTTGAAGAAGGTTAATGAGACTCTTATGGGAGCTGGTTCTCTGAAAATCATCGGATACTCATAAGGCAAAGTGCACGCCATTTATACTTCTATAGGTGATGAATTGTTAGATTGGCATTTTCTGTGTGATGGTGAAAAGTGAGAATAAAATTCCGTCCGTTGACAATGCCATTGCCCCATGCATCGGTCTTAAATTGTACATACAATCCATCTGTTTCGGGGTAATAATGGACCAGAAGTCAGCCTACCTTTAGTTTCGTATTTGATGGGCAGTGACACTCTGTGGGATACTAACCAAAAGGATAAGTGAATGAGGATTTGGAGTATGATGTAGGATAATTTCAAGAGGATTGAGCCTTATCCAACACTTCATGCAATTTTGCTTAAAGAATAAATTCATTTTAGCAGAATTTTAGCATCGGTTTTTTCAGATATTCTAGAGGGCTTCCGTGCTTCAATATGGTCAAATAAGTTTAAGGTTGGAAAACCCTATGTTTCTAGGTTCGAATGAATCAGATTTCAAGCAATTTGCAGTCTTCTAGAGGAAGTTACACCCCAATAGCAACAGCTGGTCAGGAAATCCGAGAATGGGTCTTTTAGTATTTCTGTGTTTATTAAGTACTATGCATTGTATTTGTTTCTAGAGTAGTTTAAATCAACAGTCAATGTTCTTATTTACATGTTGTCTAGGGATTGGTGGTCTATGTCTAGGGAAAGAAAGGGTAGTGTCTTGGGATTTGCCTATATTTAAAGGTTGTTCCAAGCTGTGTGTACTCTTGTTACACTAATGTTGCAGTTCAAATCTTCAACCCTTACCGTATCAGAGTTACTTGGAAAGTTATTAACTGTGGATATAAGCTCTAATTGCTTAATTATACACTTTGATGTAGTTAGAAGATTTTTTTCTACTGTACAGCATTGACCTTGAGGTTAGTATAATCCCTGATGCAATTGTTGACTTCCTGCATTTCTCAGTGGTCTTGACAACCAGGGTCTGAGGGGATTCTTGCCAAAAGAGATATCTAGACTGACTCATCTGCAAAGCATGTGAGCTTTAACATATTGTCTTTTAAGAGTTCCTTTTCAGCATATTCAGCAGCTAGATTGTGTTGTAAATAACTTTTTATTCTTTTTTTGAGGCCATTTGTTAGGTTTAATTTGCTAAGTAGAAATTCAGGTTGCACAGCCATGACATCTCTTTTGTTTTGTTCATCTTTTCTCTCAATCAGAAACTTGAGTGGAAACAGCATTCAGGGGCATATACCTTCCTCTCTAGGGACCATATCTGGCTTGCAAATTCTGTAAGTAGTAATTGCTATCATGTATGCCTTGTTTATACTTTTAAATGTTCTCCCTCTGAAGGACACCGACAATTCCGGAGTCCTAGTGTCCATTTCTTGTGCAACTAATTCTTCCCAAGCCATATGCTCTCATCCTTATATTTTCTTTGCACCACTTTTTTATACATTTTTTAAATCCAGAACAAGAAAAAAAAAAGGCACCTCTCGACTATTCAGTTGCTGTGCCACTTACAGATGTTAACTTCAGGTTTACTCCAATTGCTGCGTCTCCTTAGATCTTTATGTATGATCTTCTTTGGTGCTGCAATAAGCTTGTTTTGGTCCAAATATGGCCATTTCGCTTTTTAACCATATGGGAAGATACTACGATTCTTTCTGCTAGTGAAGCTTATTACCCATGATGCCAACCTTGTCCAGATAAGTTGTGAGAGACTATGCATTATTGAGTCTTTGAAAATGCTGAGAGCTCTATTTTCCTTCTTTTTCTTGTATTTTGTCTTTTTTTTGGTTATGTGTGGGGGGAGTGGGGTATTTATCACATTATATAATACAACTCATATGTTGAGTCAACTATTTTTCAGACAAGGAAATTTGTTCTCCTGAAATAGAGCTCATTTGGCCCTTAACCACTTGATTGACGTCAAGAGTGACCAAGTGCTGCCAAGCATTGTCGACAAAAGAAGCCACTACTATAATGTTTAGGGCACCACAATGCCTAGATTAAGAAGACGATGCTGCCTCGTCATGCTCCTTTCGCTGATTTTCTTGGCCCTCATGTAGTATTAGTATCTTCTCAAAGACAAAACTTAAGTGGTTTTACTTATGGATTTCGTTGATTTGTTGAATCTGTTAATCAATTGATTTTGATGGGAAAAAAGTTCATGATCTGTCATCTTTTAAGTGAAACTTCTCATAGTCGATGCTGAAATCACGGTAACAAGTTAATTTCTTTAACTGTTGATTAAGAAACACCATCTTTGCTCCCAAAATTTATTTATATGAAATCCATCTGTCCTATTTTATTGTCGTAGTGTGCTAGAATATGTTTTTGCAGCGATTACCTTACATATGCTAAAAAGTAGTAATCACAGTTTGAAGACTCTTAGGAAGCCAAAGTTCCTGGAGAGCTCTCTATATTTATCCTTGACAAAGATAGCAAGCCAAGAACAATGTACAAACAAATTTAACTTGTGAAAGATAAAAAAAATAGAGACATCATAAGAAATATTATCTGTTTAAGAATAATCGAACACTCTCTAAAAAAATCTTATTAACCTTCTGAGGTTGAATAACAGCAAATATGCACGTCCACCCCTTTGATGTCACTAATATAATCCGAGATTTTTTAATGGGCTATTTCGGAAATGCATTACTAGACGTCCAACTGGCAATTCTTGATAGTGAAGTATGTTGAGATTTAGTGCCTACTTTACCACCCAAAGAGAGAAAAGTTTAAATGATTTCCATGGGAGGACTGGCTCTTCCAAAGCAATACATTGGCTTGACCACTGTCTGATAACCTCCCTGCTATTGTGTTTTCCAATATGACAATATTATTCGGAGGATAGTATCCACATGGTTAAAGGCCCTCCCAGAATAGTTGGAGAAATCAACACCCAACATTATACTAAAAGTTCAAAATTTTACAGGTCTTAGTTTGTTTATGCTCATAGGTTTCTTTCCTTTCCTCCAAGTATTTCAGTTTTGGGTGCAAATGAAGAAGAAAAGACATTTATATGTTGTATAATCTTGAGAGTAGCAAAGAATGAGATGGATGTTTTCATGTATTCATGCACTCAACAAAAGGAGACTATGATTTTCTGAAGTATCAAAGTATGATGGTTCTACTCCATCCTCCGCATGATGAAAGTATGTACTTGTGTTCTACTCTTTTGTCACATCCTCCGCATGATTTATGTTTCCATTTGGTTGCTGCTTGTCTTCCATGTTGTCTTGACCTCTAGTTTCTGTCTCTGTTTATGAGGTTATGACTTAATGGAGTACTATTGTGTTTCTATGTTGGAGGTACCCCTCCAAAGTGTTCTGCCTATAATCTTCTCATCTTCTCTAATCCAGGAAAAAAGTTAAAATATTCAAACTGTTGCATCTGTTGCCATGTCTACTTCTGGATTTGTTAGTATGTATCCATTTGAAAGTTGATAATTTAAGCAAGAGAGTGATTTAAATTATGAATTGAATGGTTTGGAAAATCACTAGAAACTTATTTAGGCACACATGGCATTACCAAGGAAGCTGAAATATGTGTTGGCACTATCACATTTAGATCGAGATAGTCATTTTTCAGTTATGCTCTGTAGTTTGCCTTATGTAGTCTGTACGACATCCATGCTATTCTTGTCTAGAAAGCTTCTCTGAGAAAGAGATGTAAAGAACAAAGGATCCTGTGACCTGATTAGTCTTTACAAAGGATGATTTGATGATGAGATACTTTAAACTTCACAAATTACAAAGGACATGCCTATGGAATTTTGTTCTATCTGGTAAAATGAAGGAACTAGTCAACAAGATATTCAATGTGGTCATATGAGTAAAAGTTCATGGTGTTGGATTATGAAGGCAGTAACCCCAAATGCAAAATAATGGATAACCATTTTTTCGCCCCAAAATTGTGGGTGAATATTTTTAAATAACTTCTCCTTGTTCTACAAGGTGTGGCTGTTTCATGTGAGCACAAGTCCCTTCAAAATTTGCAAGTCTGACTTTTGGACTGTATTTCTAGTTTTATGGGCATAAAAATCTCAAAATTTCCTGCTTTCCATGTTTTTTTATGATTAAGTGGTTTTTTGTTTTTAGGATCATATTATGCTTTCAATGCTAAGAGATCCTGCTTCATTGCAGGGACCTCTCTTACAATTTTCTCAATGGATCAATTCCTGAGAGCCTTGGGCAGTTGACATCGTTAAGAAGACTGTAAGATCATTTAAACATTTGAACACAATGAATTCGAGTATACCACAAGACAAAGGGTTTTGATCGACATCTACATTGCTCAGGAATCTCAATGGAAACTCATTATCTGGAAGAATCCCGGCAACTTTAGGGGGAAGGCTTCTGCATAGAGCCAGTTTCAAGTATGTAATGAATGGCAATGTTCAGTTTGTAGGAGGTTTGAAATTTATCTTGATTTTGTTAATTGCAATGTTCTAACTTGCTTCGTGATGGATGCATGCAGTTTTACAGATAATGATGGCCTTTGCGGTATACCCGGACTTCCTACATGCAGACCTCATCTTTTGCCGGGTGGCAAGGTTGGAATTGCCGTGAGTGCTCTGCTGGCATTGTTTCTTCTTGTTATGTTGTCGATAATCTGTTGGAAGAGGCGGCAAAATATTGTTCGTGCACAGCAGATTGCAGGTAACACCATTGCAAAGCCATATTAATCTAAACACAGAAACCCACGTCTGGACATATGGGTAGTTTCTATTAGTACTCAGCATGTCATATGATAGTCTTTTCACATAGGAAAAGGGAATTTTGGGATGAAGAAGAGACTTTTTTAGTGGCTCCTCTTCATGATAGTGAGTTGAGTGGAAAGCAGCAAAACATCACATCGACCTACCTATTTAGAGAGTTTGGATCTCTTAATACGAGTTATTGACTGATTATCGCTAAATTTCTGTAATTTGCACAGCAAGAGAAGCTCCCTATGCGAAAGCAAGAACCCATTTTACTCGCGATATCCAACTGTCCAGACACAATAGCCAAGGCCAAGCCCGGCTTGCTGCTGAAAACGGACCTAGCTTGCTCTCTTGACAGGACCAGCATCTCCATCAGGTTTCCCCCCTTTTCCCCTTTCATCTTCCTTCGAAAAGCCTCGGAAATGTGATAGGAAGCTCGGATGTCTTCATCGCTGTTGATATAGCGTTGCAATGAACTGACTGTACATTATTACCTCGGTCTCTGTAACTTACATTACCTTTATAAGTAGAGGTTTCCAAAGGTGTTCAGTAATTCAAGGTAAAGCCATAAAATTTGGGACGGTTCCTTCAGGATGATGGGAGGCACGACCCCTAGATTTCCTCATGTTTACTGTGTGTGACATGTATGCTTGTAATATTTGGGAGCGATAGCGATACTATAAATTGAACTGCCTGCCAGACCTTGAAAGCTAGCAGCACTTGCTGAAGGATTCTAGACCTGCGTAATCTTTGCCACTTTTCGTCCTATTTCGTGAGTAGGATCACAAAAAATTGTCCTCTCCGACATGCAAATTGTGATCCTCCAACTGGAATAAATCCGGATTAGTTCGGATTAAATTCCCCCACGAGATCATTCTCGTCCAAAGGAGGGGGAGAAGTCGAGGAAAGAGAGCGGCATCCGAATCCGAGGACAGTGGCCATCACACGATGGTCGGGGCCAGGATTCGAGGACCATTGGCATGGTGATAGTCTAGACGGCCATCACTCGGGTCTAAGGGTTGCGATCGCCGGGATGTGGTTGCCGTCTCTTAGGATTCTTCTTCTATATATAGTTCCCCGTCCTAGTCTATTCTATCCTATCCTATGCTATTTGCTCTACGGACATGGACGACCAGACGCAGATCTACGCTGTCAGGAAGTTAATAACGATTGCTGAGACTTTATGACATCTCGACAGCAATATTTTTCTCCGAGATGGTATTAACGACGTCATGAACTTTCCTTTTATGTCGTGGTTTCAGCACGCGTAAGCAATTCTAGGGAGGAGACCACCACCACGATTTTGGGAATTTGATTCTGTCTTTTTTTTTTATATACATTTATTCATTTTTCGAATTTAATGATTTTTGTTTTCTGCCATAACTGTTAGCTTTGATTTCATTGCTTTCCGTGCTTTTGCCCATTTCTCAGTATTTGCTCTACGTGATGGCAACTACACGAAATAATGCAATGGCCAGCTTTGTTTGGTGGCCTCTGCCCATTTATGTGTCCGATTATCTTTTGTCATATTTAATTGTACATATAGTAATTTAATTCGATTAAGTGGAAGAAGAGTATTTGTATATAAAGAGCGTATAAACTCCGTAAATAGGTCGATGTAAAGGTATTTTCAATGCCCGCATCGCCAGTAAGGATACCATGTTAGAAATTTTTAAAAAAAAAAAAACTTTAATTTTGAGATTATTTTTCTTTCGACGGAGGAAATTGTATAAGCATGTTTGGTTTCCTCTTGTCCTCCTACACTTTGCATCATGTACAATTTGTGCTTTTCATCTTCGACTACTAAGAAATTGTGGAAGAGAATTTGTGTTCAAAGTGTGGACATTTCTAAAAAGCTCTCATGAGTAAAGTGTAGGATCGTGAACTTAAATGATTTTGAAAAATTGTAGGTTTTGCGTCGAGAGAGCAAAAATATATATCTGAAAGGAAAGTCGAGGATGGCCGCCCTGAGGTTCTTGTTTTTCAAATTTGCTTATTCTTGTTTAAGCTTCACATGGATGACGGGTCCTTAACCTATTATGGCTCTTTTTCATTGGTGTAACTCGATCTTTCAAGATTAAAACGCGGTCAAATTCGTAGAACCGAAAGCCTCCTGGGTTCAGACTCGAAATCAATACATCGAGCAGAGCACGGTCGAGTCCAGGAATGAAATACCTTTGCCTTAGGCTCACTGACAAACGCGCCGTCCGGCATAGGCGGACTCAGTCGAGCCCAATCGACCCGGCCGGATCTAAGATCTCCTCTTGAGAGGCGACGTGCCTTTCATCTAATCTCTCCTTCTTCGCTCTTCCTTTCCTTGCGTCTTCTCGAGAACACCGTATTCGTTTAATACTGAACATACAATAAGTTTCAAGAACACAACCATCTAAAAACAACTATGTTAATTTAAAGCTGACAAATCAGACATGCCCTAAAAAAAGGGCTAGTCTATTTCCATTTTTAAAAAATAATTAAAAAAAAAAAAAAAAATCCAAAAAAGAAAGGGAGGAAAAAGAATTTAATAAATATTCCTTTCACGTGAACATCAGCATTGAAGGAAAGGAAGGGTCTCCCCTCTTTACCGCTCGCCCACCGCCACACTCCACCGCAAGTCAGACTCTCTGACTCTCTCTGAAATCCAATTTTGTGCCATCTCCTCCTCCCCTCCCTCTCCTCCTCCTTTTGAATCTTGAACTAAATCTAAACCGACACGCTCACGACAAATTTACGTCAAGCCATTTTTTATCACTGAAATTTCAAATTAGCACACTTGTGACAAATTTACTCTTCGTTAATTTTCGTTCAGTTGGATTAATACCACGAAAACTCCAAACCGATACGCCCGTGACAAAACTTAAGATAAAAAACTCCAAACAGGTGAGCCAGCCCGTCAACAGCAGCCACCTGTCATCCGACTTTAGCGTTGACAAGAAAATTTAACGAAAATTAACGAAAGGTAAATTTATTATGAATGTAGCTCGGGATTTTGATGGTCAAACAATTAATTTGGAGTTTGTAATTGTTCGCGATTTGAACCATTAAATCTTGGCCCTTCTTTCCCCCACTCGTGGACCACACACTCTCTCTCTCTCTATGTTGCCCTTTTTTTATGAGTCTGAGCAAAACTCAGTCAAACACGCCAACCTTTAACTTCCTTACCCTCCGCTGCAATGCGACCAAGAAGTATGAATCAATGTCTGGTTTTGCTTTGTTTGCACACCTCTCAGTTCAGTTCAGTGCAGTGCTGCTAGTATTTAATGTGCATGGTCCCCCTTCCCCAAACCCAATGTCTGCAAATGCAAGAATGTAAGAATCTCAAATTGTTTTTTTTGTTTTCCTTTTTCCTTTTTCCTTTTTCTTTCCAGTTGTGAAAAAGATAGATTAATTAGCGAGATCGATCATAAGAAGTTCGATTATGACGACGTGATTGTAAATAGGCTTCTTCTTCTTCTTTTTTTCCCTTTAACGAACACATTGCCCTGAGCTTGAAGGAGCTTGTAGATGTATCCAGTTGGATTCGCACTCAATTCGGAGTTAAATTCATTAGAGATATGGATCGATTAAGATATGAAGTGCTCCAAGCCACGGCATGTGTCCCCAACATAGGACTTCTTCAGCCTAACGCCGTCGCACGTGCACCTTAAACGGACCTTAAAAGTTGAGAGAAAGTATTTTTCATCTCTTCGTCCCAGGAAACACTTCGTAATTTTATGTCCGAGTTCGGACGAAGCGGTTTAAAGATTTTACTCAAGTCCAAAGAGGAAGGCATTTAGGGGTAAGATTTGTTTTCTAGACGAGTCGAGCTCCATCCTCTCTTTTCAATGTGCTTTGCTCGCATTTAAAGATTGTTTACTCCATGATTCGGAGTACATTGTTTATTATTCAACCATCTAATGAATTGGACATCGACAAGAAGAATTAATTGGGTTTGTGAGTTTTCCAATTTTGCCCCTTAAGTTTTCCGACGAATAATCCAAAGGGTTAACATCGGAACAACCAAACTCCAAGGGGGTTTGCTTAAGCGACAAGCATTTTCGACCTCTTCTCGCAAGGTCTAAGTCCGAATAATTACCCGGCGCGTGCCTACGCGGGGCGGAAAGACCGCCATACCCAATGAAATTTAGTTGGGTGCTCGAAGAGTTTCGAAAATATCGTAACAGCCCGAATGTTAATCGGATCTATAGAGTTTGACTAGATTTTCGCCAAAGCGAGTTTGGTGTTTGGATTGGGCCGAACGGAGTTCATGATCTCAATCGATCCGCTTGATCGGTTATGGCACCCATGACGACAATTCTATTTCCCTGTTTTTTCTGTTTTTCCTTTCGGAGGAACATGTTTGGAGCATAAATACGTTTGGTAAAGCAATTTCATTTTTTTATTTTCGGAATAATTTTTTTGCTCGAAATAAATTTGGAGCGAAATAAGAAATAGAATTTTTTTTTCTCTCGGAACAAAAATAAAAATAAGAATTCTTCTCATTCTTCACTCCTTCCCTCTTGCGTGCGATCTCCCTCTCTATTGCGTCCTTACCGCCTGTCCCAAGCTACAGGTCATCGACGCTCGATCGCCTTTGTCGCGTGTCCCTACAATAAAAATTTTATACTTTGTTATCAAACGAATTTCTCGCTCCGAGAACATATATTTTGTGTTAAAAACTCGTTCCTGGAATAGAAATTTTTAAAAAAATCTATTATTTTTTTTGCCGAAAATAGAGCCCATAAAGAAAATGTTGTGATTCGTGCCCATAGGTCGACAGTAACTCGGAAACATTCGCGAGTTATTCATAAGATTTGAAAAATATCGCCCAACAAGGTTAAAAAGAAAAGGGCAAAAAAAAAAAAAAAAATGAGAAAAAATGTAAGAAATGAGGGGAAATATAAAAGGAGATAAAATTAAAAAGGAGGCAAGAGTTGAAGCTGTCTCCTGCCGCCGAGACACCAACGGTGGGGTCCGCTCCGCCACGTGGGGGAGGGTGGTAAAACCTCTGCGGTCAATATCTCCCCGTTTTTTCACCGCAACCCAATAAAAATAAATTAAAATAATAAGAAGAAAAAAGCCAGAGCCAGCCAATCACGTCTCGACGCGCGTGCCCCTTCCACCTGCAATTTCAGTCCCTCGTCCCTGTCAGCCAATCACCCCCGCCCCACTCTCAGATTCTTTTTATTTTTTCACTGACTCCACTTTATTATTATAATCATTACTTCTTTTTTTTTTTTTTTGTGAAGACATATTACAATTTCTGCTCTTGATGTTAATGCGTCACTAGCTTTGAAAACTTACTCTCTCTCTTTTTTTTTTTGCTTCTTCTAATAGTCAGCCCCAAAAAAAAAAAAAAATTTTCGAAATTGTCGTCCTCTTTTTTTAATAGCCAGAAAAAGATAATCGTGTGTATTCATAGCAATCGACATGTTATGGTCTTAAGAACGAGTTACGTTAAAGGTGCCCCTCCGTCGGATTAGTGATTTTGATGGAAGATTTTCTTGTGTCGGAAGGAGGTTATGCACAAATCGGACCTCAGAGACGATGTGATGATTGGGGTCGAGGGAAAATTTTGTAATTTTTTTTTATGAGATCGATGTGTGATGAGTGGGATTTCAAAAAGATGAGGAAATTTGATTTCGAAAAATTATACCCGTCGTGACATTGTTATTTTATTGTATTATTTTAATTTATTTATTGATCTATTTATTTTTTTGGATTTGCTGAAGAAAATATAAAGTAAAAAAGGGGGGTCTGGGAAAAGAGCAGGCGCCGCTCACCAGCGCCGTACAAAGCACTGAAAGGGGGAAGAGAAAGGTGAAGGGGGGGTAGGGCTGACGTCATCCATCGCTGCGCGGGGCGTTGAGCAGTCACATGACCTACTCCGCCCTCACGTCTAATCAGGCGGCGGCTTCCACGTGCGCAGCTCCTTTTTCAATCGCGGCCGTTCGTTTCCTGCACCGTGCTGTTGCTTGAATCGGACGGTGGATCGGCTCGTGTGTAACTTCGAAAACTTGCAGCCCGACAGCCACAAAAAAACAAAAAAAACGTGGGGGTAAAAGGGGAATTCACTTCTGGTTTTCGGTACTCTTCTTTTGAGACGTTCCACCAATTTTATTTTATTTTTAGCTGAACCCTTGGCTAAAATTCATTTTGATCCCTCGATTTTTGCATCAAGAGCGAGTTTATCTCAGGCGACCGACATTCCACGTAATAGTGACGACGTGGCGTGATCGACCAATCGTAATTGTCCCATGTAATGTACTCATTTTACTTTTTAAACGTAAAATTTTCATACATTGACAATGGACAAATAAAATAACTCAAAAGATTAAAGGAATTCGAAAAAGACATGACTTAAATCCACTAATGGATCCATTATTAGTTATTCATTATAGAAAATGGAATGTTTCATTTTGACGCTAGATTTTGGTAAATTACCAATAAATGGTTAAAATGCACAATTAGATCAGCATAATCCAATCATAGGTAGCAACACGACTAGATCCATTTATGGGTCGACAAGGCGCGACCGGGCAAAGTAGTGGCCTCCTTGCCATAACCACCGTGCTCGGCACGGTGGCGTTCTGGGCGGGCCGGCTCGTCTCTATAAATTACTAGACCATTAGCCAAACGAAGTGGTGGAAATGGCGGAGGAAATGGATTTTGGGGCTGCTTCGGACGACGTTTCATGTTATAAAAACCAAGGCTGATTGCCGTCCCATCCGACGATTACGGGTGCGGGCTGCACGTGGGTCCCGTCCTCCTTTCCCTTTTTATACGCCCCCATACTCTCTCTCTCCCACTAGTTTTTCTCCCCCCTTCTCTCTGTCTCTCCACCAATTGCTACTGTAGTTCTCCTCCCCCGCCGCCGCCGCCTCCTCCTCCTCATTCATGTCGTCGCCGTCGTCGGCGCCTCGGGAGGGCCACTACCGGGGCGTCCGCAAGAGGCCGTGGGGGCGCTACGCGGCGGAGATACGCGACCCCTGGAAGAAGACCCGGGTCTGGCTCGGCACCTTCGACACCCCAGAGGAGGCCGCCCTCGCCTACGACGGTGCTGCCCGCAGCCTCCGCGGTTCCAAGGCCAAGACCAACTTCCCCCCTCCTCCTACTCCCCCTCCCCCTCCTCCCTCCGCCGCCCTCTCCCTCGACCTCAACCTCCCCTCCGACCACCACGCCCGTTGGCCCCCCGCCTCGCCCCACCACCACCACCACCACCACCACCGGCGGTTCGTCTTCAACGAGTTCCTCCCCGCCGCGGTCCTGACCTGTGGCGACGGCGGCGTCAAGCGCGAGGTGACTGTCGTCGGCGGCGGCGGAGGCGTAGGAGTCCCGGTGCTGGCGGCTGAAGGGCCCGTCGGAGCGTCGTTCCTGGGGATGGCCACGCGCGGACTGCCCATCGACCTGAACGAGCCACCTCCGCTATGGCTGTGAAGTCATTACCATGTTTTCTCCTCCCTCAACTCCATTTTTCCTTCATATCCCATCTGTCCTCATCAGAGCTAGAGAGAGAGAGAGAGAGAGAGAGAGAGAGAGGAGGGGCCAAAAAGAAAATTCGGAGTAGACGAAGCCCCTTCCTGTAAATACATTTCTCTTTTGTGGTTCCTTCCCACGTGGAAAACAGCCGGCGATTTTTTCTTCGTTACTCGTTTGCTTAGTCAGCTGGAAATCTAATCTAATCTACACAGTCCCGATCGTCCCCTTTCCTTCCTCCGCGATCCCACCGGGTCGGGCCGACCGGCGACACCGGCAGCTCGCGTGCGGCGCACGCGCCGCGACAGGAGAGCGTGGGACGGCGGCCTGCTGCGGCCGGACAATGGAAAAGCGTACGAGGAGGCAAGCGTGCGCTCTTTTTCAAATTTTTCATTTTTTTAATTAGCAATTGAAAAAAAAAAAAAAAGACGTTCCAATCGGATAAATAGATGGACAGATCTACTACGAATCCAGCTTCCATGTTTTATGATTATTATTATTTGTTATTTTCGCATTATTTTTTGAGTTCGTGGATTTGGGGAGGTGTGCAGACGCCAGGGGGAGCGCGTGGGTGCGACGCTCGGGCAAGTTCTGCCGGTGCCCGAGCCCCATGATCGAGGGGGATTAATCTAATTCTATTTAATTACCGAACGTGACGTCATCGGCCCGGGGGTCCGGGGGATTTGTTTAGTGAGACGTGGGGGAGTGACGTGACGGGAGCTAAAGCGGCTTTTAATTAATTTTGATTGTTTTAATTTAATTTAGCTTAATTCCCTTTAATTGATTGATTAATTAATTAATTAAAAAGTGGTCGTTGTTTGTTGGGGTGCGTTTGTCAAGGAAATGGGGCGCCGCTGCTCATGTGCCGGCTTTGGGGTCGCTGTCTCGCGTCCTCCCGCTCTGCTTTTCGCTTCGGAATCCGTGGGGCTTGGTTTCGGGTTTTACCCGGTTTCGGACCCTCCATTTAATGCCCCACCTACTCACCCACCAATTCTCGAAAATAAAAAATAAAAAAATAGATTTATTAAAGTTTATTACCGATGGTGTAATTCATATTTTACTCGAGGGGTTTTCACTTTTCACCTTTCGCCGCCCCCGTCGGTAATTGTCGAATTAAAGAGTGAATAAGGTCGTTCGCGGAGAACTTCTTTCGACCTCGCCAAGCGCAACCCTGTAATTACAAGGCAACCGAAAATAATAGATCGAGAAATTTCATGGGTAGTTTTTCCCCCTTTTTTTTTCTTTTTTGCGAGCTTAAGAGATTAATTAAATAAGCTATCGAAAAGTAATGATTCGAAGTGTGCAAATATAGTATATCAAGAGCAATTCGATAAAATGATCTGCAGATTGGCACGATAGACGCTCGAGTGGCTAATATACCCCGTAGTTCAATTTTGGAAATCTGTCTAACCACTCGTGATCTTTCATTCCTCAAACTGCACAATGGAACCCAAAAGCGGGTTTCGATGAAGTCGATTTACTTGTCCGCCGTGCTGCCCAAATCGGAAGATTGGGACAAGACGCCCTCTCCACTTTTAAGGAAGACCTATGGAGCAATCGAGCCGAGCATAAACCGAACCGAACCACACCGTACGATTCGAACCAAGCAACTTATAAGGGCGGCACGAGTCGGGTCGACCCCAATTGAGCCCGGCAAGCTCCGACGAGATGGGGCCTTCGAAATCCCTAAATTTGAGGGGACCTCTTAACCTTCTTTGGTCAATCTTCTTCAGTTTCCGTAATTTTTCTTTTCCTTCCATGACCCTTTTCCAACTCTAATCACTAATTAAAAGCTAATCCCTCCTCCTAATCGCTCGAGACCTGTTCAATATAATCTCCCACAAAGCAACAAAGGAGGTTTTTGTCATTTCACATGACCCGACCCAGTCCGCTCCCACACGACCATTGTCCGTCCAAAAAGAAAAAGGAACAAATGATGATGTTTAAACATCCTTGGCTCCCACCAAAAAAAAAAAAAAAAACATCCTTGGCAATTATTAATTAATCCGAACAACCCGCGGCATGTTGGACGGCAAATGGGTGGAAAATGGCGGGTCCTATTTTATTCCGTCAATTTCTTTCTTAATCTCTCGGAAAATATTAATTAAAAATTAGGGAATTGCTTCTTCCTTTTTTGGGGGCGGGGGCAGTATTTTAGTTAAAGAAAAGGGACAGCGATAGAGATTGTTAGCACAAATCCTATCAAAGCGTGGACGAGCTTGTCACCTTTTGGGTCAACACAACTCCCTCTGGGCCTTCAATAATGGGGAGGGCGTGGTGGCCTTTTCGCGGACGGCTCGCTTTTTCGCATTTATTAGTTTTGAGGAAATATGATTTCTAAATTTTTAATTTAATCGATATGATCCCCGAACTTTTTACCGATGTCTGATTTGGTCTCTCGATTTTCGAACAGTCAATGCGATCCCGAATTTTTTAGAACATGTTCAACTCAATCCTTGATCTATAAGAAAATGTTCATTCCGTCTATGAACTTGAATTAATGAAAGGACTATATTGCATTAAATTTAACATTTGTTCCGAAAGTTCGGGAACCATATCGATCAAATTAAAAATTCAAGGGCCATATTACATATCCGGGTTAAAGTTCATGAGTCACATTAGGCCAAATTAAAAGTTCGGGGACACATTACACATCGGTCAAAGTTAATGGATCATTTACGTCGTTATCCCTATCGATTTTTTTTTTTACCGAAAGAATCGTCAATTCCAGTGAGTTAAATTTCTGAAATTTGGTGCTCATCCCTGAAATTATTCAATGCGCCCTCGGACATTAAAAAAAAGTATTCTCTTAACGAGTAGGGCGGGGTTAAATTGTAAAATTATGGGCTTTTATTGCAAAATTTCTTGTCGGCATGGATCAGTAATTACATCTTATCTCTCACTAGTGTTAATATTGAAACTTGAATCTATTCTATCTTACACATAAAACTTACCCAACCAAAAAAAAAAACTGATCAGCACTGAATGGAGCGCGTTTCTTGTATGCTAAGGAGACGCCGGATCGGTGGGACCCACGGGATTGTAATGCCGTGGTCCTCGCTTATTATTTAATGCCCTTGAAATTTTGTCGGATTATTGTACGGAGAGCGATAATTGAAAATAAAATAAAATTGATATGTAAAATAAGAGAGAGGGAGGGAGGGAGGGAGAGAAGCCTACACGTAACCGCGTCCACTCCCTTGCGAGATCGCCTACGATTTATTCGCTCGCGTCAGCAGAAGACCGAGAGATCATCAGAGTCGTTCATCAGGAGACGCAGCGGCGGAAATCAGACGGCCGTCTGTCAATTTCCGTGGGGTCATCATCACTCACCGTTGATTTTGACCCTCTCTTCGCTTCGGTCCCGCCACACCCGCCTGTCCGCTCCCGCTTTCCTTGACTCCTCGTCCCGACCATGGCTTTGCTTTCCATTTTCCCTAAAAGGCATTTCGAAAGAGATTTTTAAAAAATAAAAATAAAAACTAAAATCCCACTAAGATAATTCTTCCTGTGTCTTTTTTTTTTTTTTCTCTCTAGAAGGTAAAATTTTATCAAGAACGATCATCACTCGCCATTCAAAAGGTTCTAAGCGAAAAAAGCCCACGACCGTAACTTTCTCGAGACGTTAGCAATCGGGAGGCCTTTTCACACGAGATAAGTCGCAGCCGGTCGATGCTTAGGTTGAGATAAGGAAGGCCGGCTAATTTCGAGCATCCCCGAGTGTTCAGCCGGAAACTTTGACATCTCTAAGTCTTTTCGTCAATTTAACACTTTTTCTATAGAAATCGAATTTTTATTTGACGTCGAGAATCGGATTCGTTTAAAGACATATGTGAGTATATTGACTTTTAAGTTATTTGAGTTTTTCTTGATCCTTTAAAATTTTATTTGTCGCTTATGTGGATCTTCTTAATAGATGTCCTGAACAATTGTCAAACACACTTAGGGTTCGTTTGTTTAAGATTTGAAAAATTATTTTTAGAAAAATGATTGATTGTATAGCTTAAAAATATGAATAAATGAAAAATATTTTTATTACGCACGAAAATATTTAGGCATAAAATGTTATCCATAATGAAAGTTTTTTCTATTGGGTAATTTTTTTAAGTAGTATAATTAATTATTTTTTGAAAAACATATTTTCCAAATCTTAAGTTTTTGAAATGATTCAATCTGCAAAATATCAATTTTTAAAAATTTGTTAAAGCAAAATCCCAATTTGCTGAATGGTTTCTATGACGTGGCAGTGGCGCCCGTGAGAGACAGGGTGGGGAAGCAGCATTGTCGTCGTGTGGTCCTAAAATCCAAATTCGCCAAAAAAGTCGCAAAGTGCTGCGGCAAGGCCGATCTGGCCCTCTGTCCACGTGGCGGGAGCAGAGGAGGGGGGGTGGTTTTCCTGTGCGAATCTGCGGGGCCCGCCCCCCGCACGACCGAATCTGTCGGCAGCAGAGGCGTCACGGCGGTCTAACGTCCCAGAAAACACGGACACGTATTTTTCCCCGAACGTTAAACCGAATTAGATAAAAAAATAAAAAAATAAAGTCGGCAGAAACGGGGCTGTTTGTCTGCTCGTCTTGTCGTTTTCCAGAAGGTCGACGGTGGAGGTCGTCGCTCGTCGCGCGCAAGCTCCGTCGAACCGGCGGCGACGTAGCCGCCTCCGCCTCCTTCTCCTTCTCACGCGCCGTCGCTCGTCACGCGCGGGCGGAGCCGCGTGGGCAAGCTTAGGCGTCCTCGTCCCCCGCGTCGCCTGCGTCGCGTCATCATCAATCATCGCGGCCGGGAATCGCAGAACTCATGCAATGTGCATGACACGATCGGCATCATGGATGGCGTCGTCACCATCACCACCACTGTCACCACCATCATCATCATCATCATCATCAGCGGGCGTTCACAACTCATCGTGGCCGTCCATTTGCCCATCTTTTGATGGCGATGGCTCGATGACGGAACCAATTTGGGGCTCTGGAAGTTTGACCGGCCCTTGACTCTTCCTATAATGCGCTCGCTTCGCTTTGATTCGGTTTTTGTTTTCTAATTTACGAAATGGACCCTAAAGAAATTTTTTCAATATTTACTTAGTTTTCCAAGATTATAAAAAAAATTCGAGGTCAAATTTCCGGTAAAAATCTCAGTCAATATAAACGGAAAAGTTTCCGTTGACTTGTTCTGATGTTCAACACTTACCAAATGTACGGTGGTTGTGAAGATCATAAGCAAAATATTTCTATCTTAATTCGCTCAAAGATGGTCATCGACTGTCGACCGGATAGTATTGATTAGAAAATCAGATCGACGATTGCCGAAGTTACGCCGTATGTGGGAAATAATTATAAAAATTTGCATGTGGGAATAATTATATTGACCAAAAGAAAATTCCTTGCATGCACCTCCAAATCCAATGAATATGATGTCTCTAGTCAATAATTTAATTGGAAAATCGTACGGATTGAATTATCAAATTCGCGTGGACACGGTGTCTTGTCGGCACCCGATATTTTAAGAAAAACATGTTGTTATAATTTTGTCATATCACGTCTGAAAATACTCATTTTTAATAGACGAAATTGATATCCACTGTTTTGTCAAGCTTTTCACATTTGATTTAGTACAATTAAAAAAAAATAGAGAGCACTAAATAAAAAATAAAGGGATAAGTATCTTTGAAAGTCCTAAAACTAATCATGAAAGTACGATCGAATCCTAAAAACTTTCGGAAAATGCAATCAATCCTACTACTTGTCATGAAAGTATAATTGAGTCCTAAAATTTTCAAAATGTGCAATCAAGTATAAAAATTGATAATCGACATGGAAGGATTTGATTTCACTTTTAGAAAAGTACTCGGGACTCAATTGCACTTTTCGAAAATTTTTAGGATTTAATTACACTTTTTAAAAGTTTTAAGATTTAATTATATTTTCTTAAAAATTTTAGGACTTCTAACACATTGTATTTTCAAAAATAAATTAGTTGGTGGGATTTTATCGAATATACATGAAGCGACCGCCACTAAATAAGAGTGGTCATGTTGCTTCCGACGCTTCCCAACTTTATTTATTAACGAATTATCATTTAACCACAAATTAAATCACTAAAACAGGAAAGCGGCTTCTCAATGATTAAGGGGACGTTCACATTCCTGTCGCCTCCATGACCGCCACATCCTCTCCATCTAGAAAAGCAAAACTAGCCATTCATTGTCAATAGGGCAAAAAAATTAGGACAATGTGTAATTCAGCAAGTTATGTCCAGAAGATTCGATATGGCGCCGGACATTTTCGAGTAGGACTGTGCGATCGCAATCTCGTGAAAAGTGAGCTCCATTCGACACGTTACCATCCAAACTTAATCGCTTGGCGAGCATAAATTGTGGGGAGTCAGCAATCGGTCCGATTCGATTCGGGAACCGAACATAATCGCGCTTTTCTAACCTTGTTACCGGCTTATTGACGCCGAGACTTTGAGGCAAAAGAATTTGGGAACCCACTTTGTTCGGGTCGGTTCTGGATTGCGAATCGGTTCAAAGTCAACCCTAAATCTCCTATATTTAAAACACTTTTTCGCATTTTTTTTGGGTATTATATTTATTTTTCATGAATAATTGTTTCATTATAAGTACAAATAAACGTGATTAATCCACAAAAGCTGATCAAATAGATGACAAAGGTTAGTCGGTTTGCGGGTCGACTCTAGAATCGGGCGGCTCGGTGTCGTGCCGATTTCGGGGTCAATCGGTTCGGTTCTTGATCCAAAAATTAGAAAACCCACTTCAACACGGCGGGTTTTAGATTCTTGGTTAGGAACCGACCACCCTTATAAATTACGTGCGACTTCGACGATCGCTTTGCTCGAGAAAGAAAATTCCAAAATCGGTGTATTTTATTTATTTGTAAAAGCTAACTATAGTCTATTTTAACCAGAGTTAGAAGGACGAGAAGAATTTGATGATTAATGGAGAAATAAAGGAGAGGTTTTTTAATGCCCTTTATAGAATGCTTGGAGTGAAAGGGTGTGCAAACCGCGGGCGCGACCGAGTCCCACCAACCTCTCTAAACCAATTATTTGCGCCGTACCCAACCAAAACCCAAAAAAAAAAAAGGAAAATAAAAAATAAACAAATTCATTTTATTATTATTACTTTTTTTTTTGTCTTAGATAATATTTAATTAATTACGATTAAAATAGGAAGCGAAATCTGCTCCACAGATACGCCGACCAAGACCTGGGCCCCACCGAAAGCGGCCGCCGCGCTTCCCCCAACTCCCACTTTCCTCTCCCCCCCCACCACCATTGGGCCCCACTGTTGTCCCCCTCCTTTTGCGCCCACCTTGAAAAAATAAAAAAAAACAACAAATGATTTTTTTTGTCGAGAAAACATCATCAAAAATCTTAAACTATGGTCATTGATCATTAACTTTTTTTATGACATCAAAAATCGCTAACTTATACTTGTGTGATATTTTTTTATGACACAAAAAATTTCAAATTTATATCAATGTGACACATATTTATCATAAATTATCTTTTTGTGACTCAAAAAATCTCAAATTTGTAGGCTTGTAACATATTTGCCGTAAATTTTCGGGTTGATGTGTCACACGGATATAAGTTTAGAATTTTTAGCGTCGCAATTATTTTTTGGGTAAATATGTCACACTGATATAAGTTTGGGATAAATATATCACATTGATAAAATTTTGGTAGTTTTTGAGGCGCAAAAAAAAATTTAGAGTAAATGTGTCATGATGAATATAGTTTGAGATTTTTGGTGACTTTTTTCCTTTTTAATTTCCTTTTTGTGGGGGAACGGTTAGATCGACCACTTTACTCGATTGCAAATGCATAATAGCCCCTTAATTTCGTATAAAAAAAACTAAACCTAATAAAATCGAAATTTTAAAATCGATATCTTTTTTTTTTGGTACATCCTCGTCTCGACTTTAACTCCGCACTTATGATACTTAAGATCCTCACTCCTAATTCCTTCACCAAAGAAAGCTAGTTGCCTATTGACTATCTTGCCCTTAAATGACAATGAATAAATTTATACAAATTGAACGTGCAAAATAGTCGGATGCACATAGATTTAAGCCCGAATTAAAGAAAAAAATCAATAGAGCCCACATCTCTTGATTTGCGTGCTTTTCGAGTCCCGGTTATCGAATCTCACGTCCCCGTGCATAAGCACATTTATATTAAAGAGATAATACGATAATTTATGATAAAAGAATATTATTAGTGGTGATTTTCATTTACTTTTGGATAACTGAAATTGTTCGGGCCTTAATTCGAGATTGGATATAGATTAGATACCGCCGAATATAAAACCTGCATAAAAGAATCAAGATCAAGAAAAGCAGCTCATGGAAAAATATAAAAAAATAAAATAAAAAAAATCTGGATGGCGATGCGACACGTGCCGTTATTCTAGGACATCGCGCGACTTTTGCCGGTCAACGCGGGAAATAGACCGGTCCCCCCTCCTCGACACAAGAAGCCCCGCTCCATGTCGAGGTCGTCGTGTCCCCGTCCCCCCCGCCCGCGTACGCGCTTTCGGTGGGCGTCTGTGTTTCACGCGCCTGTGCGCGTTTTTTTTGTCCCCACGTGATGAATTTGACGTCCAGGTGCAATAATTATAAGGTGGAGAAACTTTGAAGTGATTGGAGCATCACCTGGTGGGATTTGAAATTAGTAGATGATTTGTGGTAACATCATCTTATCTTATCTTTTCTTTTTCTCACGATGAGAATGAGATCAAAATTGCTAATTTAATCGTAAATTTTTCAATTGTCTTAATTGAAATTTTGAAGATTTTCACGTTTTGTCGATTGAGTTCGCAAGGTTTAAACAAAAAATCGCGTGTGAGCCGAAGAATCTTACATGGAATAGCCATAGCGACGTGGATAATTTTTTTAATAATCTTTTGAATTTTTTAATGTTTTTTTATTTTCTTCTCTTTTCCTTCCCTTTTTTTTTAAGCCAGGCGAGGGTGGCCCTTGACTAAGGTCGGCAGAGAGAAAAGGCAAAAAGAGAAAAAAAAAACAAATATAATATTGATTTAACATTAATCGCTCACGTCAACGCCGATCGTGTCACGTACTGAATATCCAACGATCACGTCGGCGATTTTCGATCAAAAGTTGTCGGATGGATTCAATTGCAAAACGTGAAAAATGTTTAGGATTCAATTGACACGATTAAAAAAATTGTGATTAAACTTTAAAAAAAAAAAGGGAGGTAGGCTTATGATTTTTCGGATAGTTTGTCCGAGAAGTATCAAAACACTCTGGAGAGATTCATTTTTGAGAGTTCAACTGAGTTTACCACATTTGACGCTTCCGTTTCCAGCACGATTCAGCTCTAACCCATTTTCCCTAAATGTGCCACGATGGGTCTGGGAGCTTCTAATAGTCTTTGAAGAATCGTGTGAAGGAAGGTTGGCATCGGCTTGGGTCAAAAGCAATAGCTCCGACCAATTCATTAATATCCCTACACGATGACGTCACGTGCTCGCGCCTTTATGACGTCACGAATCACTGGGGAATTAGGCCAAGGCGAGTGAATTCGGACCTCTGCCATTTTACACCATTCTTTTTTACCATTGTGGGCATTTGGGTGAAGTCGAATTTTGACTAGGAAGGGAAGGGAAATTTAGAATTTACTTTTTTGTTGTGAAGATTATTGATTTTGGGTGGGTAAATAATGGGAGCATTCATAGATACCGAAATTTGTTGGTCGAAAGAAACGAGATTCGAAGTTTATTTCGACTTTTTGATATACGATTGGATTAATTCTTTGAAATGGACCCAAATAAAAATAGGGCCTTTTTTTTTGTCGTTGTCGGGAAGAATTCTCGATCGCTGAAATTGAGTATTTTGTTTTGGAGCTCGAACGGTGCGTGGCGGCTCTTCCGTGGGTCTATTATGCGATGGATTTTGTTGAATGCCGATGAAAGGAAATTTGTCATTTCAAGTGTATTTGTCTTTCCCGTTTGATATGTAATCAATGCAGAGAGAATCGAAACGTTTCTTCTCATTATGCATCACATGGTCAGTTTTGGTTCAGTTTTTTGGGAAAGGCTTCCGCAAAATGCAAGAGTCTTTAGGTTATAGGGTTTATCGAAATGCAAGTGGTGTTTGGTAAATTATAACTTAAAATTATATTGGGAAATTTTTTTAGTTTAAATGGTGTTTGAAAAAATCGAGACTTTACAAAGCACTTTTTTACTTTTATTTAAAGAAAAAAAAAACTCAAAATCGACGAAGGAGTAGCGGCAAGCGGGCGGTCGTGAGACTCTAGCGAGGCCAAATCTAGCGCCGACAATTGTGCATAAGGTTGTTCGACCTCGGGTGACTGTCGCTTGGGTGGGTTACCGCAACCCTAGGCGACGTGGTTTGAGCTTCGATGGCCGTCACCTTTGTTGGAAGTGCGCAGCGAAGTCCAATACTTTCGGCCAAGGAGATCACTAAGAGAGAGCCCATGAGTGTCCAAGTCCGAGTCCGCTAATATATCCGGTTTGATCCTTTTTTCGCTCAAAAGTTTAAGCCAACGAGTTACGGGTCAATTTAAATATATTAACTTACTCTACATCATATTAATTCTTAAATATTGGATTTCTCTAACACAACTCATGCCTGTATTTTAATGGCCTTCGCCTAAGACAATTGTATCTTCCCAAAGTTCTCCAAGAAATTTTGCCGGGAAAGATCCTTTTGAGGCCCCACAGAGTTTTGGCTAACAAAGTTGCTAGAGCCTTTGCCTTTCCGCCTTCAGATAAGAGAACGCAACGCGATTAAGGTAAAAGACCGTATCCGCCCCAATTAATTACATTCATTGCAAAAGTTGAACAGCAGATTTCCATCCAACGATGTCCGCCGACTCTGCACTAATTTTTGGAGACAAAAACTTTTTGACTGTTCTCATTAATTAGAATCGCCAATCCCATCGCTAATCCCGCATTTAATTAATCAAAAGATCATCGCTTAATCTCGAATCTCAGATCTGACCCACCCGAATTCAACAAGAGAAGTGGCGCATAACCTAAACACGTAATCTCATGAGGAGGAAGGGCATTATCGTCAAATCATATTTCCATGTTTGGAGAAAGAGATAAGATTGTTGACTTTTTTATTTTTAATTTTTTATGGTGGTAATAAGATTGTTTACTGTTGAACGCCGATTAGCGAGGAGGAACATGGAGTGAGGAGCAGAGGTTAAAGACGATCGGCGCCGGCCGGCGATATGCCGATCCGGCGAGCCGAGGTGGTTTGGCCTATGCGCGAGATATCGAATTTACGAATCGGATCGAGCCGATCTGTTTTGATCGAACAAGAGAGAGAGAAAAGTTAGGACGGAACATTGTTATTGTAATTAACAAGCTACAAACGACGAGATAAAACCGTCGGTTTTCTTCTCTTCCGTAGCAAAAAAAAAAAAAAAAAAAAGTTTGATCCGATCTTCCTCTATTCACATCGAGATCCGATCCGAGATCAACAGCCACCGACAGATCAATCGAACGTTTTCCGATCTAGTTGCCCTTTTTTTTTGGGACTTTTTGTCTAATTTCTTCTAAAATTAAATCGACAAAAAGAAGAACCATCGAGACAAGATTTCGTCCCTCGAGAACCCGCCGACCCCCGTCAGGCAGACTCCGGCGGCGGCGGCTCGTTGAGATCGAGATTCAGCACGCGGGCAGGCTTCTGGTTGACGTCGACGACGGCGGAGCACGAGTCGGAGTCGCTCCGAGATCCGTCGGCCGCGCGCCGGTCGAAGATCAGCCGCTGGTAGAGCTGGTTGTTCATCGCCTCCGCCCTCGCCATCGCGTCGAAGTAGAAGAGCTGGTACGGCGCGGCGGCCTGGTGCGGGAACGGGAGCCCGCCGGCGCCGGCACCCTGGTGGGTGAGGTTGAGATCCAGCGGCGGGGAATCGGCCATCGGGGCCGCCGGGTCGTGGCCCGACGACTCGACCGTGCTGGTCTGGCTCGGGCTGCGGCTGCAGGCCTTGTTGGTAGCGCCCTTCTTGTCGCGGTTGTTGGTGGCGGCCGCGAGGAGGAGCGGGTGCTGCTCCGAGGGGTGGGGAAAGTTCGTCTTGGCCTTGGAGCCGCGGAACTCCCTGGCAGCGGCGTCGTAGGCGCGTGCGGCCTCCTCCGCCGTGTCGAAGGTGCCGAGCCAGACGCGGCTCTTCTTGCCGGGGTCCCTGATCTCGGCCGCGTACCGCCCCCACGGCCTCTTCCTGACGCCCCTGTAGTGCGCCTCCCTGGCGAGGCTCCGGCCGCCGCCACTGGCGGCGCCGGAATTCACCTTCTCCTTCATCGCCATTAGGTCGTAGGGATGGCTTTCGTTCGGTCTCTCCGCCGAGTCTCTAGAGAGAGAGAGAGAGAGAGAGAGAGACGTTTTGGTGGGGATTGAGTTCTGACAAGGAGAACCTGGGAAGGAGGCATTTTTATAGGCGGCGGAGAGGGTGAGGGTTCGGCGAGTAATTGAAGAGAGAGAGAGAGAGAGATGGTCAACGAGGAATTTGACCGGGGCGGCTGTTGCTGGGTGGTTACGTGGCACGAGGACTGTGTGTCACCGATGTGAGGGTATCATTATCACTCTCCCACGGCTGCTCCTGCTGCCGCTGCCGTAGTGGAAGATGACGAATCTACTATTTTTCCTTTTCTTTCTTTTCTTTTTCCGATAAAATTTTTATTTTTCCGTTACGTTTGTTTGGTTTCTAGAGAGAGGGGGCCGCAGCTCTCGGATTGCGTGCGGTGGGCGCCGATGTGGACGACCTCTTCGGCGCTCCCCCTGGCCGGCGCGCGCGCTGGCTGGATTTGTTCGTTCCTCGATCCCGACTCATTTATGCCCCTTGATTCGCTCGTTGGATCCGACGGTCCTGATTTATCCGCACAGAAATTCTCACGACTCCTCTCAAATTTTGAGGAGAAAACCTTCCTAAGCGCTTTTATTTTTTATTTTTTTATCTTCCACTTTTTGGGAATCTCATTATCGAATCCGAAACCTCGCATGCTTCGTTTTTTCCATTCTCCTATCTTATCCGAATTGATCTCACCCGTAACACGTCATCAAATATTCTAACGGTGGCCAACAAAATTGATCTCACAAGTCGAGTTTCGTGACGTCAAGTGTCCACGTCTGGCTAGCAGGTGCACATATTTGATCTCACAAGTCGAGTGTCCGCTTTCGTCCGTATCAATTTAACCGTCCGCTATCATAAAAATAGGTCATCCGATGATTCCCAAATAACGAGCGCAGCATTTTGCTATTGACATAACATAATCGGTTATTAGTGCTGCTCTCGCGACGCGCATCTCAATTAATTTTCGCGCTTGAATTTCCATACCCTTTTTGTCGTAACATTGGTTGATTTCTCCACGTGGACCACGCTGCGTAATCTCCCCACCACATACAGTCTTCACACCAAGGCCCCTTTCAATCAATTACCCCGTTTCGACCCAAAAAATAAAAAATAATAATAATAAACTCGGTGGGCCCCGGCGCGTGCGGAATTGAGCCCGTGTTTTAGCTGTTTTTTTTTTTTGTGGGTCGAAGCGTGTTTTAGCTGTTGGCGAGGTGGTTTCTGTGGGGAGGAGAACCGGCACCTGGCTATGGCCGGTGGAATCCAGTGTTTTGGGGGGCGGCGTACGGGAATTTCACGCGCTTGGAAGCTAATGCCGTGGGGACACGAACCTGCGTGTCGCTCAACGCGTACGTTTACGGCACGTGCTCGAGAACTTGAGGGTGTCCTTGCGACCGCGCGCGTGTCGCTCGGTGGTTCTTCGACGTTTCGTTTTCCCGTCGTTGTCCCGCGCATTTCCGGTTCAATGTGATAATGACCATATTGCCCTTCCCGTGGGGACCGCTCCGTCCCGCCACGGTCGGGACGGAGCGGCGCTGGGGGAGACTGAGAATAGGATCCGGCTCGCTCATTAATCACCTCCACTCTTTATCCCGCGCGTGACATGAAATGGGTTCATACTTGATCGAGCCACCCTAGCACGGGACGGTCCACGATCAGACCCTATTGACGAGATTTGCCATGACACCGCCCCTGCATTACCCCATTCTTATTTTTGTTTTTGTTGTTGTTTCTATAGTCATTATTTTTTCTTCATATTTCAAAGTTTGTGGTATGTGCTGTTTTGTTTTGTATATTCTACATAACAAAAAACAAAAAAAGCTTGAAATTTATTCGGAGATGAACTTTAGAGGTGACAACAATTTACTAATTTGAAGTAATTTTTTTTTTCACTTTTTAAAAATCAATTTCCTTACAATGGAAAATTTGACGTTGTGGGGATTTACATTACTATGCAAAGGAAGGATGGGGCGAATAAGGCGGAAGTTCGAGGTACGGGGCGGGGTGGGGGTGGGACTTGGCTAAAAGTCTTAGCCACGAGTGAGGGCTTCTCCGCCCTGCCACGAGATCCAAGCGAGGGCCCCGATAGCCTTGCTCTTACGACATACGATGATCGCCCAACGACCTTTTCGGCCTAAAGTTGTAAAAAAGAAAAAGAAAGAAAATAATATTAAAAAAATTATATAATTTGTCAATATCAACATCGAGTCGTGTGACGTTGGATAGCCATCGTCTATGTTAGTGATTTTTAGTCAAAATTTTCCGGATAGACTACATTAACAAATCATCAAAATTTTTATGACTCAATTGGGATTGGCATGCGGCCATCTTGGTAAAAGGATTGTGAGATAGAGACGTTAATATCATAGGTGTGGAATTTGACTCACACGCTCCGTAAAGTGACAGAGCAATCGAAACTGAATTAATAATAAATTTATGATTTTTTCAGCTTTTCCCGTCATGTGAGTAGCCTATGGAAAATGAATCCATGTACATTGTCACTCTATATTTCAAGCAAAATAGAGAATACCCTTCTGACAAAACAATGAAGAATATTTTAAGTATGCGACCATAACCATATTTTCAAAACCTTTATATATCTTCAATAAGAAAATCTGCAAAGTTGCAAAGCAAGAGGTCACTTTAAAATCAAACAATCATTAAATTTAAGACTAAGGGATCCTAAAATTAGGAGCTACGCGTGAAGGTGTATTTGGTTGCAGAAAAAAAAATGCTAGGCTAAAACTAATTTTTGCTTACAAAATTACAAGAAAAAAAATAAAAAAAGTCATAAACCTATTACATTAGTGCCAATTCGGTCCCAGTGGCTAAGAACCGGTCCTCACTCTTGAAGCCTAAAAACCATTTACAATTCGATCACAAACCTTTTGTATTTATGCCGATTGTGTCCATCCGATCAATTCCGACCGAAAATCGCTAACGTGGACGCCTGGGCGTTTATATGTGGTACAATAGGCGTTGACGTGGATATTTTGAATAATTTTTTTATTTTTTCTTTCTATTTTTATTATTTCATTTTGGCCACCCAACCCTTACCGGCTACGTCAAAGCCGACAAGCCTCACTAGATTTGGGCGAGGCTGCGGGTGAGGACCATTAAGCCCTAACTAGATTAGGGTGAAACCACCGTGGTCGCAGGCGAGGTGGCCCTAGCGTAGGGCCTTTGCTGCCTGCTTGGTCACAAGCGTGACGGCCCTCGTCGGCTAGAATGAAATGAAAAAATAATTAAAATAGTAACTTTAAAAATATTTAAAAATGTTCACATCAACGCCGATCACTCCACATAGGAAAGCCGGCGTCCACTCAAGAATTTTCGATTAAAATTGGCCGAATAGATTCAATTGGTATAAATGCAAAAAAGTTTAGGATTGAATGACCCAATTAAAAAGTTGGGAGCTGAATAGATTTAAGACTTTTTTTTTATACTTTTTCCAAAATTACATGAGTAAATCTTAAGTTTTTCGGAAATGAGTAAGGGTAGTTTTGTATGGCGTATTGAGCAAGGCCAAGCCTCGCTAGGTCCGGTGGGCTCGAGTTGGAGCTCGCTCGGGAAGTAGAAAAAAGAAAAAGAAAAAAATTAGTTTTTTTTCGTAAGATAAAGTTATGAGATTAAAATTATTTTCCAAATGAAACCAAATATTAGAAAATGTTTTTGGTAACATATAACGAAAAAAATTGTTTTCCCGAAAAATTCTTTTTCATGAGCTTTTCATGAAACTTGCGGAAAACAACTTTCAAGAAAATATTTTATGGATTTTTCGGAGTTTAATTAACATAAAATAATCTTGTTATAGAAAATATTTTCTTCCAATGGGAAAAACACATTCAAATGTGGAGAAAATGGTTTCCTCTTTTTGAATAGAGAAAATTATTTCCCCATCTTTCCTCCATGCCCTCCTTAGCTTTCCTTTCTTTTTATTTTCCTTCCTTTTATTTTTTGAATTTTGTAATAATTTTTTTCTTTCTTTCTTCATCTTGTCGCTGGCCACGTAGGACGGCCGAGTCCACGTCGGCAATTTCTAGAGATGCAGAAAACGGAAAATATTTTTTGGTTCATTTTCGGATCTTGGTCAAACACCGAAAAATACAATAATTTTTCTGAAAAATAACTTCTCTAAAAATATTTTCCAAAATCTGTCACGTTTTTTCGCAGACAAACGGAGCCTTAATCGAGCTTGTGTGATACGGCCGATAAGCTCGATCGCTTGAGATAAAGCTTCAATCGCCTCTTGCTGCGCAAGACGAATCCGAAAAGAGGGAAGAAGCCATCGGAGGATTCAATTCAAAACCCTAGTTTAGGCACTAATCCCCCACGCTCTCGACCACTGAGTCAGTCCATTAACATCAACACTCCTCTGATCATTACAAGCGTGCAGCGAACTGGCGCGTCGCAGGTGTGAACGGTTGCCGCCATGAATGGCTGGCTGGCTCTGGTACGAAGTCAAGGGACGCGAAGCAGCACTGCGTGTGTTGACCTTGACCTTCACATCAAACCATATTCAATACGTGGCCCTGCTCCCCCTTTTGTTTTTTTCGGTTGGACTCGGTTTGGAGACATCGGACTTAAGGAAAAACTCCAGAAGCGGACAAGGGTTTTTCCAGGAGCATAGCCATGATTTCAGAGCCTTCTCTCCGTGGAAACCCTAGAACGATTCTTCTGTGTTCTTTTGACTGGTGGCAGATGATGCAGATGATGGGCTTCGTCTGTACAGACTTCTTAGCATTCGTCTTCTTCGATCTGTAGGGATGGGGTTCTGAGCCCAGGCAGAAGTGGGCCTCGAGTTGCTTTTTGTATTAGCATTAATGATAGCGCTAATGTGCAATTTCATGCATTTATGCGTGTGAAAACGTCGCGATCCAAAATACCAACCAGAGCCCACTAGAAAGGACAAAGTGATTAAAATCTTGGGGCAGCCGACATGCGGTTTGGGAGGAGTAGCCGTTTAGGAACAAGGTCGTGGCATCGGGAGATATCAAACGGGTGGATGAGGTCGAATATGATTTGACCTATACTATATTCGACTCATCTTGACCCATTTAATTTATTTTGATCCAATTTAATACAAGATAAAACTTAACGACTCATACTCGATCCGTAGCGTCTTAAACACTTCTATATTCGATCAAATCATGAAATACTCATTTCTTATAATTTGATAAAAAAATAATAATATTGCTAGAACACTTTTGTACAATATAAATTTAATTTATTTTAATTTTTTAATTATTTATTCTATTTTCTCTTCTTTTTTTTTTTCCTTCTTCCTCCTTCCTCCTTCGTCCTTCATTCGCCGATTCTGGGCTTCGGCGATCGCTGGCGACCTGGTAACCGGCTGCGTCGAGGCCTCCAGGGATCCGGTGAGCACGAGCTCGCCCGATGTTGGCGACCTCGAGCTCGTCGGTGGCCGTTGCGGCGAGGTAGGCAGAGGTAGGAGGAAAAGGAGGAAAAAAAAAGAAGCAAAAAAGGAAAGAAAAAATAAAAATAAGAAATAAAACAGAATAATAAATTATTAAAAAATTATAATAAAATTATTAATAACCCACTTAAGATTGTTATCTTAACAAACTCATCTATGACTTACTTGAAACCTATTAGGATCGAAGAAGCAATAACCTGCATTTGGATAGTCATGGACTTATCTCACTTTAAAAGTTAGATCAAAGGACGAGGCTTTCACAATCAGCGCGCCTTTCACAACCGATGTGGGTTACCCCCACACTTAATTGAATTCTTATGTCCTTAATTGAATTCCTCGGTGGATCATAAGTTGAAGCCGCAAGCTCATGGCAGATTCTTTTCAGCTCTGCCTCTGCTACTTCTTTGGTTAAAGCAAAGTGAGGTTTGACATTTCTCTGGTCTGTGCCTGCTCTATCTGGAAGATTTTAAAGCAAAGTAATTGCTGCTAATCATGAGATTATTATGTAAATCATCCAAATAGGAGCAACAAATCTTCTCCGAACGAGAAAATTCTGGCTGCATGAAAGGACAGCTTCACGCTGGACCGATTCTCTTGCAGCACATCGAATATGTAGTGTACATACAACAAATTTACAATGGGTAGGAAACGAACTGGATTCTGTTCCCGCAGTTTAATCACAGTGGCATCATCATCGAATCTTCTGTCATTATCGTCAACAAAGAATACTTGGCCTTTACCGAAATCCTTCCACCTTGTATACACAGCTTGGCTCCGGTGACCTCTCTGGTGCGATCCGATTCAGTCCCGCGCTAAAACTCGTGCTGATGAACGACGGAAGCAACCCCGATTGACAAGATAGACTCGACACTCCATCCCATTCGGATCTCCGGATCTTTGCAGACCGCACCATAGAGAATCCAAACCGGAGGAACAGAACCTTCTTCAGGCCTAAGACCTTAACTTCCAGCCAGGCCTTGGTCACGATAGAGGCGGAATCATTGGTCTGCAAGCCATTGTATCGAACATCCGCTGTGCAAACGTACGAGAAGATGCTCCACTTGTCGGGTTCAAAGAACGCTCTTTCGTTCCGATCATGGATACGCTCATAAGCGTCGGTCGTACGAGATCTTGAGGCTGCCGGGGATAACCGTCATGTGCTGGAGATGGATGGCTAGATGGTCGCACTTTTTCCCTTCCAGGCATAGGCGAATACCTGTCACCGGTCGGTTCCCAGTGTCCACCTGCAAGATGAAAATTAAGAGCAACCATTGAGCAAAGCCGAGGGAATAAAACATTCCCGAGCAACATCAATGCTAGTTATAGGCACGTTTGCCCATGTTGTGAGACAAGTCTGTATCAAATGGGACTTCATCCTCACGGCTCTGGCCGAATCCTTTTTGACCTCGCCATTATGGAAGTCGACCAATAGGAATGGACGTACATTTACGAAAGAAATAACACCTGCTTCGATAGCTCGCGAGATTCTACGGACTCCCGATCAAACTATTCTAAAAACTTAAGCTGTTAGATGGAGAGGTAACTCTGATACACGGACCTCCGTTTAATGTTCCGGAGACACTACCAATTTTGCCGAATGGCAATCCAAATGCAAACCTAACCTTAGCTAATACACGTGCTCTATTGCCCTGCTCTTCGGAATTACAAGATGGGCCTGGAGCCCATTAAAAATGATCGGGGCGGGTCGCTGGTGTGAACGGTACGCCCTAAATAAAAGCCGAGGGACGCCAAACAGCACGAGAGTCACGTAGCCTCTACCCCACTCCCCGCGTGCGTTGACCTTGACCTTCACATCAATCATCTGTTCAATACATTTGCTTGGGAATCGGTTCAGAACAAAAGACTAACAAACGCTACAAGAACCTTTCTTTCTACGTGTCTTTGACTGGTGGAAGATGCTGCAACTAATGAGATTTGACTAACAAAACCACGTTTTGCCCGTTTGTTTCGCTGAAAGTTTCTCGTCGTTGAAAACTATTTTTCGGGAATTTCAGCTTCGGAAAAACCAAATCATTTTCTAGTTTCCGTCGGTGCTGAAAGCAAGTCGGAAAAATCGATCTTATGGTGTTTGGTAATACTATAATTCAATATTGACATCGTGTGTCGATGAAAATGGCACGTGATGACCGAGAAATGGAATTAACATCTTCTCTCTTTATTCTGTAATTTATCAAAATAACAAGAATTACAAAGACATTGGGAATTTGTTTTTTTTAGGAAAACATTTTTGTAAATATTGCCTCTTGGGATGTAGAAGAACATGAGCATTAATGAACTATATTTAGGAGATGCTAGACAAGTTTATGGAAGAAAAAGAAGATGAGAAGTATCGAGAAAAAGAAAGAAATCGATGAGAGATACAACATAAACATAAATGGAACCATCGTTCTCATTTGGATGCATTGCAGGAACACACGAAAAACGATTTCTTTCTTATTAGAAGATGAATTCTTTATTTCCCAATCTAAGCTTGTTGCTTTCAATTTACGGAAAACACTTTCCTAGTTTCCCGAAAAACTATCTTCCGGAAATTATTTTTTCATCAAACGAAGCGACCCGTAATATAAATTTATGGTAATTCCATGCATTCCTCTATCCATTGCACGGTTAAGATAAGTTAATATATCCATAGGGTATCTGTTTGCCGTTTTATTGCATCTAGAGATTTTCTTATAGCATAAGAAACTTAAACTTGATAGTTAGTTCCCTGGAGTTATAAAATTTCATATGATCTATATCTCTCTAATCTCAATTAAGGAAGCAAACAATTGTCGGGTCCAAATCCTTACCTCGCGCGACAAGGCATTCCTCGAATACGATATCTTGTCGATCAATTATCAAACGCTATGAAGTTTCTCGGTTTGTTTCATAAAGTTAATACGATGTGCAGTGTAATTGATTTAGGTGTATGGAAACACAATTTATTCATTTCTTAGATACCAAAAGGACTATTCTTTTTACAAAATTAAAGAGGCCCGACTACCTAGAAATCGTCTCAGAAACCGGTTTAAGTCCATGATTTTTCCTATGCAAATGAGCCGGAGAATGACTAGTTTGCGTACATTTGATGGGATTGGGAGAGATGGCCTTCGTTGTCCCAGGTGGAAATCCTTCGACCTCCGACGACTACATCAACGGTGACGGCCTTCAAGCCACTATATTTTACCAAGTCAAAGTCGACCAAAAAAAAAAAGTTGTAACTTTAAAAAATTTTAAGAAAAATCAAAAGTTTTTTTTTTGTCTACGTAACCACGACAAAGAACTTGTCATCTATGTCTTACATTTTTGTTCTCCATACCATCAAATTTTACGTTTCTCTAACAACTCCTTAAAGCTAATAATCAAGTAAAAATTAGGTAGTGCTTAGATAGTAATCGTGCTAAAAGTTGAGCATATCAATATTTAATGTTATTAAGTGCATTCGATAACCTCCAAACCACCTGCTTAATTGATTGTTTTACGTGAAAAATCACTCACTAAATGCGGGTTTCCAATTATATAAAGGCCAATTCGAGCTTAAGTCTAAGTCAATCGGAGTCAACAATGAGCAAATCACGACCAAGTCCATTCTTAACCGTGGAGGACGAGGATTAGTGAGCTTGGTCCTATCTTAGATGCATAATGTGAAAAAAAGAAAAAAAAGTCATGAACCGAATGCAATCTAGAAGCTCATCGTCCTTAACCATTAGGGTGAAGTTCAGCTCTTGTCTTGGCACCAGCCAATCACTAATTTTTTTTTCTCTGTTTGATAAGCGATAATTTAGGCGCAAAAAATTTGGAGTCATCAACGAGACGAAACATACATACTCGAGGAACACAAGGGCGGCGTGGATATAGAGGACTCAAGGCGCGTCAAAGGGGGAGGTCTAGGTGGCCTCATCTTTCTAGTAAAAAATCAAATTATACGCACGTCATTTCGATCATCGAGCAGATAAGTTGCCACGTGTCGAGCGGGATGGCGATTCCCGGTTGAATCGGGAGTACATTTTTTGACTGCTCTCTCTGAGCCTAATTTCACTTTATTAAGGCAAACTTGATCCCCAAAAAGAGGAATTGCGAATGATCTTTTCTTATTCGGGGGCCGATTACTTGCAGCCGAACCAAATCTGGCTTTCGGACGACGACGTTTCGCAAAACGGCTCGGCGGCTGTTCCTTGTCATTGGCCTTTAACGAACTTGGCCGACCAACATGCCGCGGAACCCCAAAAAAAGCAACTTTTCACCGCGGGCCTCCACGTGTCTGCCGAAAGACCACAGCCGCCAGCCACCTACGGGGTCTTGTCTGTCCTTTCACAATTTTAATCTTTCATTTCTCGTTCTGTCGTTAAAAAATCACCCAATGGAAAACACTGGTAAGCCTTCGTCTTCGTTGAACAGTGTGTGGAAATGTCAAAGCCCCGCAACGAGTCTGGTTCGTTCGAGTCGCATCAAACAAATGGAGAAATCTCCAGGAAATTATGAGTTGGAGTATGAACGACTCTGCTCAGACAGCTCCTACGGATGTTTGAACTTTGAAAAGTGAGCGTCTTTTTCGTTTTCTGTTTCTGGGCTTTCCTGGGGAACTTTCAAAAAGTTGAGTTGAGTTGAGTTGAATTGAATCTCTCTCAGAGGCGTAGCATAAAAGAAACGCTACGAAGACTCTTGCTCAAATTCTCTCTCTCTCTCTCATTGTGGAATTTTGAGTCAAAACCCAGAAACACTTCATTGGGAAGCCATTCAAAAGCAAGTGCCAAATGATGCGAAGCTGAAGCGAAGAAAAGAAAGGAAGCATCTTTCTTTTTTGTTGTGATGCCTCAGATGATGGACCCGCAGTCGGCCGCGGAGAAGGCGGTGTCGGTGATCGGGTTCGGGTACGACCTCGCGTTCGACGTCCGGTTGAATTCCTGCAAATCGGGTCGTTCGGGCTCGAGATTGATCGAGCTCGAGGCGAGGGAGGTCAGAGACGTCGTGGTCCCTGGTGGGGTGGTCGTCAACGACGTGCCCACCTGCATCAAGTGCGATAAGGGCGAGCGCACCAGGTTTCGGTCCGACGTGCTCTCGTTTAATAAGGTGAAAAAAAACAAATGAGATCTTTGTTTTTTTTTTTTTTATTCTTCATGACTTTGCTGGGGAGGTGATGAATTTGAGTTTCAGTGAAGATTTGAACTTGTTTGAGTTCTTTATCTTTCGTGAGAACTGCATACACTTCCGTCTGCTCATATTTTGTCATGTTGGAGAATCATGATTCGGGTGGCCGACCTTTGACCGGAGCGCAAAACTTGATTCTCAAACGTTGGCCGGGGATAGAGCCTGTTGAAGCGATGACTGATATTTGGGGCGCTTATGAATAGATTGTCGTTTGTTCGAATCAAGTAGAATTAGCTTTTAGTTGGGGCTAGTCAACATGTTGATCATCTGAACATTCCTAATACTTCCAGCTTTCGAAAATTAACATAATGCAAGAGCATTCTCTCGAAATAAATGTGATTGAGTAGTCTGGTCCTGCCATGGAGTTTTAATTGGGGAAAGAGGAAAAATTTTGCCTGCCTTCATGTCATTTTCGGGACCGTGACTACTATTGAGTCTGGTTTTCACAAGAGGGTGCCTTTTGATCTTGAGGGGTTGCAATTGATCGTGAATAAATGTCGCTTGGAGAAAAAGGAATAACCAAAAAACTGAATTTCCGGGACAAATGTTAAACAACTGTTGTAGGACAGCTGATTTACTCACTCTGCGAATCACTAAATTTATGTCCTGCCTGAGGTCATGGCTTGACGTATTGACTGTGCAATTTTCTTTACATTACTTACTCATACTGTTAAGCTTGCTGTCGCAAATCTCCTAGTGAGAACCATTAAGAATGACGACCTTGTTAATGACTTATCATTCTGCATTTTTGGTCTCGTGGTGTAATGTTATAGTAAGAGCAATGCAGTGGTGGAGGAGACCGATTTTAGCATCACTACCATTGAAGCATGAGTAGTATTTCACTGTCATGTTGATTTCTGACCTCGCAATGCTGTTGCACTAAGGTAGTGCCCTTAGGTTGGCTGTTGCATTCTGTTTTGTGAGCATTTCGCCTTCTCTATAATTGCAGATGTCGGAGCATTTCAATCAGGAACTTTCTTTATCTGGCAAAATACCTTCAGGCATATTCAATGGCATGTTCGACTTTAAGGGCTGCTGGCAGAAGGATGCGTTGGCTGTAAAAAGCCTTGCTTTGGATGGTTGGTTCATGACCCTCTACAGCATCGAGTTGGAAAGATCTCAGATAACGCTTTCTGAGGAAGTCAAACAAGAAGTGCCCACTTCGTGGGACCCCCTCGCCCTTGCCGGGTAAGGTTCTAATCCGCATGAGATTGCTTTGGCACCCTCTAATTCAAAAGTAGCAAAAGACCTTATGATATTTTTCATCTCGTAGATATTGCTGGTGTTTGACGACATTATATTTCAGGTTTATTGAGAAATACGGTACTCATATTGTGGTCGGGGTAAAGATGGGAGGTAAAGATGTAGTTCACATGAAGCAGTTGCAGAACTCACATCTTCAGCCCACTGACATTCAGAACTACCTGAAGCAATTAGCTGATCAGAGGTTTTCTGAAGAAACTAATGGAACTTTGTTATCAGATCCTGCTCAATTATCAGCCAAATTGAAGGTACACAGAAACTTTTGAATCAACACCATCGTCTTCAAGTATTTCCATTATGTAGTGATGATTAAATGCATCTCCTTGAAAGCACCAGAAGGATGCAACTGCTTTCATATGGAATGTTGGCCCTCTGTGAGAAATCAACCAATATCGTATAATTGAACTTCTTCATTTTGGGACTATGATGATGTTTTTCATTAGCTTAAGTGTACATATGTGAAGAGGGACGTTTGTGAGCAAGTTGTTGTTTACACATCGGGTTGCTTTAGTATCGACTTCCATGTTTTCTTTAATTTCCTCTGAATTTGATTGCACTGAGGCAGTGCAGTGCAAGCCATAATCTCCGCCTTACTTTTTCTGGACGAATAGTGCTCTCTTAAAGCATATTGATTGACCCGGCAAGTCATGGTTACTTATGGGTAATATGCATCACTGACCTCATTTTGTTGCTAAAAGGTTTACCAGAATGCTTTGTGCAGTATCATGATTTGCTATTCTCTGTGCTTCATATGTATCTCCAGGAGAAGAGCTTGTAGAAATCTTAGGTGGTAATCCGACCCTATCCTAGCTTGATGTTCATGTATGGTTTTGCAGGGTGAAGACCTCATGCCTGGGAATTTCCATCAATTATATGTTAGGTCGCCTATTGTTACTCCATCAAAAAACAAAGTAAGCATTTCTGTACTTATGTCTAGAGCTGCACTCACTGAACAGTTTGCCTTAAAAAGAATAAGGTTTCTGTTGTCCTCGTGTTCATTAACATCTCTAATTCTCATGTAGGATGTTGTGAGTGTATGCGTCAGGAAGGGCGGAATTGATTTGGGTCAAAGTCATAACCAGTGGCTCTCGACAATATCTCAGTCTCCCAACGTTATATCAATGTCCTTCGTGCCTATAACTTCGCTGCTGACTGGCGTACGAGGAAATGGATTTCTAGGCCACGCGGTCAATCTGTACCTCCGATGTGTGTATACTTCTCTGAATGCTTAGCCTATTATTATGTCTTTTAAAGAGTAATGGACCCATGTTTTTAGTCATGTCCTTGACCTGGTGGCAATTGGCAACTGAACCATTCAACTGATTTTGACCTGAATTACAGTATTGTTCATCTGCTGCCATTCATAATGTTTGGTTTCATCCTATTTACTTCTATGTGGTGTCATCAATCTTATTATGGTCTTTCAGAAGGTCGTGTTTGCTTGATTTTTACTGTTGTGTGTCCAAGAAAGTCTTTCACATGCTACATCATCTACCACCGATTTGCTCGGCAGTGCTTCTGGTCAGTTTTAACTGAATCCTTGTTTTACTTTTGCCAAATCGTCCAGACAAGCCGCCCATAGAGGAGCTCCATCAATTTCTAGAGTTCCAGTTACCTCGGCAATGGGCCCCTGTATATGCTGATCTTCCCCTTGGACCGAGAAGGAAAAAGCACCTATCTCCATCACTTCAGTTCACTTTTATGGGTCCTAAGCTCTATGTTAATACCTTTCAGGTAATTCATTATGCAAAAAGTATACAGATGTGGCGCATGCCTAAATTCCAAAATTTGGAGTTTCATGCATGCAGGATGCCTCTTCATAATCGAAGCAAACATCGTGAGAGCGGAGACTAGTTGAGTCTGTACATGATGACGTAGCATTGTGCAATATCATGTTTTGCTCTGTGCCTCCTTTTATGGATGTTTAATGTAGTTTCCACAAAGTTTTCATTCATATAAGTCTTGATGAGAACCCTAATGAAGATGTCGCTTTTTATTCCTTCTCCAACTCGAGCTTCTTGAAATGATGAATTACTTTAGACAGCGTCCTTATATTTGTCCACCTACCTTGCTTTCAGTTTATGTTGATTCTTTAGTTGGTGCTTTCGATTGTCTTTATATTCATGAATGTCATATCGCTGAGCCGTTTTGGATTTCACATACTTGAATCTGCAAAAGAAGGATCCGAGTATAGCAGTTCATCATCTTGATTTTGAATCTGCTTACTTTGAGACTGCTAATTTTGGCAATCCCATCTATATTGTTAACTTTTACAACTAAACGGTATGGCACTAATCCGGTGGTGTAGGCATATTGTCTATCATGGACGATAACTTGGATTGGTCCTGCTGTTAATTTATGTGATTACATGTAGTGAATATTGTATTTGTGATTTCGAAAATATACAAGCAACAGTGAACCACTACATTCGCTCAATGGTGTCTCTAACTTGCAACTTGCAGGTGAACACTGGAAACCGACCAGTGACAGGTATTCGCCTGTACCTGGAAGGGAAGAAAAGTGACCATCTAGCCATCCATCTCCAACACCTGACGAATCTCCCCAACACCCTTGAGATCTCGGACGACCACACTTATGAGCCTACCCGTAGTCCAGACGAACGAGCCTTCTTCGAACCTGTCAAGTGGAGCATCTTCTCGCATGTGTGCACAGCTCCTGTGCAATACGATGGCTCGCGGATCGATGATTCGGCCTCTATCGTGACAAAGGCCTGGTTTGAAGTTAAGGTCTTAGGCATGAAGAAGGTTCTGTTCCTAAGGTTAGGATTCTCTATGGTGTCATCTGCAAAGATCCGGAGATCTGAATGGGATGGACCATCGAGTCTATCTCGTAAATCGGGTTTGTTTTCGTCATTCATCAGCACGAGGTTCAGCACGGGACTGAATCCAATCCCACCAGAGAGGCCAGTGAAGGTGGATTTGAATTCGGCAGTTTATCCTGGGGGCCCGCCATTGCCGTTGAAGATGCCAAGACTGACGAATTTTGTTGACACGAAAGAAATGGTGAGGGGCCCGGAAGACCCTCCAGGGTATTGGGTGGTGACTGGAGCCAAGCTGTGTATAGAAGGTGGAAGGATTTCAGTAAAGGCCAAGTATTCTTTGTTGACGATAATGTCAGAAGAGTCGATGATGCTAATGTGATTAAACTGAGTGAACAAAATACAATTCTTTTCATACCCCTAGTAAATTTGTTGAATGTACATCTTACATGAGTTGTCCTGCAAGAGAAGCGGTCCGACATGAAGTTGGTTTTTACTTTTTAATGCAATCATATATATATATTTTGGAGAAGAGTTGTTGTTCCGATTTTGATGATTCACACAATCTCATGGTCGGCAGCAATGACATTGCTTTAAAATCTTCCAGGTAGAGCAGGGAGAGAGGAGAGAAATTTCAACCATCACTTGTTATTAACCATAGAAGCAGCAGAGACAAATTTAAAAAGAATCTGCCATGAGCTTTCAGCTTTAACTTACGATCCACTCAGGACATAAGAATACAATGATGTTGTGCTTGCCCAGAACAAACTCGAGAAGCATGTCCCTGAGATTTTAGTTTCACCAATAATCTCCACATGAACAAGAACCGTTCCTAAAATGGTGGAATCTATTGGTGTCTCTTACGATAATCTCCCTCGCGACTATTTTACATATGAACTTAAACGCATTATGGCAGTCGATGCAAATGCGGAGGTTCTTCTTCACCCTAATAGGAGCTCCAGGAGGAGAAGCAATCAAAGCAAAAGCCACGGCAAGTTTCTCGCTATGGTGGTAAAGAAGCTTCTCCTTCTCACTTCTTTCTACATCATGGAGATCTATCTCCAATGTAGGCACATACCCGGCTCTACTCATAAGCTCACTCAGCTCGTCAAGCTTTGCATATATCTCGTCGGTCCTAGGATGGCTTCTATCTCCTACTACAAAGGTGTAAACCTTGTCCTTCAACTCGACCCAGCTCATTCCTGGTTCCTTCTTCACTTTGCTGTGTTTCATGAGTCGCCTCACTTCGGCAACGTTTCCCCACATTCCAGCGGATGCATATACATTCGAGAGAAGAACACGAGTCCCTGAGTTCTCTGGCTCAAGAACAAATAACATCTCTGCTGCCCGTTTTCCAAGCTCGACATTCTTATGGATTCTTGCAGCACCAAGAATTGCCCCCAAACATGGCCATTAGCTTGAAATGGCATTGTTTCGATGAGATCCACCGCTTCCTCTAATTTACCTGCTCGGCCCAGGACATCAATCATGCAGGCATAATGTTCTTGTGTGGGTCTAATAGCAAACAACTCTTCCATGGATTTGAAATAGCGTTCCGCTTTATCTACCAGGCCTGCGTGATTGCATGCACAGAGGACGCTGAGCAAAGTTATATGATTGGGCGTGATGCCATCTTCCAGCATTTGATCAAACAATTGCAAGGCCTCTTTTCCATGTCCATGCTGGGCGAATCCTCCAATCATAGCCGACCAAGAAACTATTCCTCTGTCAGGTATCTCATCAAAAGCACAAATGGCATCATCTATGCTGCCGCATTTTGCATACATGTTAACCAGAGAGTTCCCCGCAAAGACGTCTGACACGAAACCGAACTTCAGGACATGAACATGTGCCTGTTTCCCCTGTTCATATGCTGATAAATTTGCACATGCATTTAAAAGAGAACTGCAAACAAACGGATCTGGCTTGAGGCCCCTGCGCTGAACTTCTGGGTATAGCTTTACAGCTTCTTCACCTTGTCCACATTGTGCATAAGCAGCAATCATAGACGTGAGAGCCACTAAATCTCCAGCGGCACAAAACTCAAAAGCTCTTTCTGCTTCTCCTATGCTCCCGCACTTACTGTATGCATCGATGAGGCCTGTCGCTACCTGACTGTCATTATCAAAACCCAATTTTAAAGAAAGGGCATGAACCTGCATAGAAAAATCAATAGCCTGCATGCTGGTGGCTGACTTAAGAATGACCGATAGAGTTGTCTGGTTAAAACCTATATCATTTTTGTATGTCTGAGCAAAGATGGACACAGCATGCACATCCTCTCCATTTTGTGAATATCCAGAAATTAGAGCATTCAATGCAATTAGGCCCTTCTGTGCCATCAAATCGAAGGCCATTCTTGCATCTTCCATTAAACTACATTTAGAATACATATCGACGAGTCCAGCCCTGACAAAACTATCTGCCTTTGTGTCAAGCTTCATCACAATGGTGTGCAACTGTCTGGCCAAATAATTAAGCTCCATACCAGCACAAGCTTTAAGAGCACTTGACAAGGTGAACAAGTTTGGAAATATTCCTGATCTATTCATCTGTATATATAATTCCAAAGCCTGATGGTTTTGTTCATGGAAGACGCATCCTGCAATTATAGCATTCCAAGAGACAATATCAGGTTGCGATATCTCCTCGAAGGCAGTTATTGCATCTTCAAGATCCCCTGCTTTTGCATACATATCAACAAGTGCATTTTCTGAGAACCGGTCTGATTCATATCCGAGCTTTATCAAATATCCATGAGATTTCCTTCCCTGACTACAATCCCCCAAACCTGCACACGCATTTAATATGCTAGACAGACTAAACTCGCTTGGTCTTGTCCCACTTAAGATCATCTTGTCGAACATTTCCTTTGCCTCTCTGAAAAAGTCACTCTGCACGTAAGAGGAGATCAAGCCATTCCATGAAACCACATTCTTCACGTGAATTGAGCAGAAAACCCTTCTTGAATCCCCAAATTCTCCACATTTTGCATACAGGACGACTAAGCCATTTGCAACAAATTCATCCGAGTCATAACCAGTCACCACCGCAACCCCATGTACCTGCTTCCCCATCACCAGATCCACTCTGATGGAGCATGATTTCAGAACAGTAGGGAAAGTAAACTCATTGCCCTTAATACCCATTCCATGCATTTCACGATAGGCCAAAATGGCCTCCAGTCCATGCTCATTTTGAGCGTACCCAGATATCAGAGCAGACCAAGAAACCAAATCTGGTTCCGGACTTTCGTCGACCAGCTTCCGGGCATACCCGAAATCCCCACACTTCGAGTACAACGTAATCAGATGGATACGGAGCTTCTGGTACTCGGACAAACCGAATTTGGTCAACTGGGTATGAGCCAACTTGCCCTGAACTAGAGATTTGGACGCACAACATTGCGATAACAGCTTGGAGTAGTATGAGGAGGCGAGTAGGACACTGCCCTCGTTTTGCGGATTCTGGACGAATCCGGTGTATGCGCGGAGGGATTTGGAGAAGTTTGGGGAACGGTTCGAGAGAGCAGTGGATTCAAATGGCAGGTAAAGTCGTTGAGAGAGGACCCATCTGGTCATTCGTACGGGGGAAGCACACGGGGTTCGACGTGGACAGTTAACGTGATGTCTGGTCGGTCTCGGATGATTCGAACCTTGAGAAAGCTTTTGAATGAGCTCCGAAGATTAAGCCCAGAAGCGGCCGCGGTGATCCGTCCTAGGACGAACCCTCCTATACGTCGTCATTCAAGCTAATTTTCATGGCAATTTTCCATACAACACATGAGTCACGACAACTTCTTGGCCGTCCTTAAATCCATCCTCGGTTGCGGGGATCAAGGTTAGCCCCCGAAATGTAGTAGAAAGATTGTATGTATGAAGCCTTCAGACTTACGAAATAAAAATAATACAAATAGACACCGAAATTTAATCCCTAAACCGAGTGAAAATATTCACATCCCGTTAATTCAAGTTAATGGAATATGCTAATATGATTTTCAATCCGTTAAATTTGTATGGTGAACAAAAAAATATTACACCCGAGTTGTCCGCGTAAAGTATTCATCTCTAATAGGGAAAGGAAATTTCTCCCTAGGATATTATGATGTAAGAACTAAAGCCCGAGCACTCCAATAGAGGCCACCGACCAAAAAAAAAAAAAAAAAAAGGGGACAATCTCTTTTCTTGCTTCTCTCAGTTTCTAGGATGCTCTACTCTCTGCTTCTAGGGATGTGAATAATAACTATTCCGTTCCCGAGAGCTATTTTTGGTAGAAATAGATTTTTCTATTTCTATTCTCTAAACGAGTTTACGAGCGAGAAAACGCCTTTGATAATGACATAAAATTTCTGTTTTCGAAATAGAAATTCGTTTGATAACGATATAAAATTTCTATGATAGTTGGCCGGCGACCATCGGATCGAGAGACCGTGGTGGCGATTAGTGGCCGGTGGCCAAACAACCTCGGACCAAAGACCTACAAGGCGGGGATTAGCGGCCCTTGGCGGGTGACCGGCGGGAGGATGTCGGCCAAAACCAACAAAAAAAAAAAAAGAAAAGAAAAGAAAAGAAAAAGAAAGACAACAAAAATTATTAAATAATTTTCAAAAATATTAAAAATATTATTAAATATTTGTCACGTCGATCGGCGGCTAAATGAACTGAATTGATATAATTGCAAAATGTTTAGGATTCAATTAGAAAAAAAAAGTTTGGAACCGAATTAACACAATTACAATAAGTTTATGACTTTTTTGATAATTTTTTAGAAAATTTCTTTTTTCGATTATGTTTTTGAAATAGAAACGCGCAAAAAATTATACTTTTCATTTCTTATTTCTGTTTCAAACTCTCACGATTCGGAACTCGAGAAAGCTTTTGAAGGAGCTCCGAAAGATTAAGCCCGAAGCGGCTCCCGAGAAGACGGCCCTCGGGATCGGGTTTCGAACTCAAATATCCCGCGGTGATCTCTCCGAGGACGAATGCTCCTATACGTCGCCGCCTTTCAAGCTAATTTTCATGGCAATTCTCCGTACAAAACATGGGTTACGACAACTTTTAGGCCCTCCTTAAATCCATCCTCGGTGTCGGAGATTAAGGTTAGCCGCCGATATGTAGTAGAAGAACCTCTTTGCTAACATAGATTGTATGTATGGAGCCATTACATCACAAGACGCAAAACTTATGAAAATCACAAAAGGTCTTTTCACTTTGATATAACGTGCAATCTTTGTTCATGAATTTTTAATTTTTTTCAATATAGTCCATGAATTATTGGTACATATTCAATATAATCCTTAGTCTATTGTTTCGTCGGAATTTCTTCATGACAAACTATCTTTCACCAAAATTCGTTCTTTAGCTTTTAAATGTGATAAATGGTCTTGTATCGATCTTGGACAAGGGAATTTCAAATAATAAAAAAATCAACACTTGAATTTGCAAAGATTCCAATATAATTACACAAATGTTATCTCAATCTAGAGTTTAATTCTATGGAGAGATCTCGTACGTACAACTAAAAAAAAATCGATACAGGTAGGTTTGAAAGAACATACACATACGTAGACCAAACCAGAGTTTGACTCAATAGATAGGCTCAGTGAGTACAACTTCTCTCAAGAAACAACGAACCAACGCACCCAAAACAATGCCGGAGTTTAACTCGACGATAAAGCCTTAAACACGATTCGATAATACACAAGAGTTTGACTTGATGGTACAAGATCCGAAATAAAGATAAACGCTGGAGTTTGACTCAACGACGAGGATCCGAAGACTATTGCTAAGGAAAATAAAATACGGTGCGATAAGTAAAGATAAGATAAATTTGTTAATTTATTTGAGGGATTCATCTGTGGTTCTTTTGTGGTATTTATAATATTTGAGGAGGTAACCGCTCTTCATTGATTATGATTTTCGCGCGCCAATAGCCGCCACGTTTGCCACCTTTCACGAACCCTTTTGATAAGATCTTCAAGCTGTTATTTAGCTTTAAATAACCGTCCATACTCTAGTCTTAACTTGACCGGTTTACTCGGGCCGGTCGTGTTCACGTTCTTCACTTCTCGCAGTACTTTTAAGTCAAAATCCCAATAACTATTGATAGGGGTATCAGCTAGCCTTCTTTCGTTTGTGCGACTTATGTTCACGTCCTCCATACTTTACGAACTCTTGGGCCATATTTTTATAGACTTACTCCATCTTTATCTGTCTAAAGTTGCTCTCTCGCCAAGAAATTCAAAGAGGGATTTTCGTCTTCTTTGGCGTTTCTTGAAAAGTTCTTGAATCTTTGGCAGGATTATCTTTCCCTGGCACCCATGTTAATAGCTCCACACTTGTTTTATCTGTCCTTGATATGCTTCACAAAGCGGCATTATCCTTGCTACTTGGACAAGTGATGTGTCTTCTTGATGATATCGACAGCTTGCTTATCGCTTCGTACCAATCAGCACCTACAGACAGCTTCACGCGCTTTGCACATGGTTTCTTCATGCTCTGTCGAAATGTCCGCCCTTCACGTGTTCATCACGTGTGTCAATTTCTCACGTGTTTTGCTCGTGTGTCGATTTCTCACATGCGTAGCGCGTGTTTTGTCGGGCGGATAATTTTGAGTGCCAACAACTATATATATATATATATATATATATATATATATATATATATATATATCCAATATCCTCCTTCTCATAATTCAAGCTAACATAATTAGCCGGTGTGACTGTCAATTCGTTAAGCTTAAAAAATTATCTTTAACAAGGAATAGAAAATTTTCTTTAATCAGGATAAAAAAAGTTAACACACGAATTGTTCGAGTAAAAACATTCATCTTTAATCAGGAACAGAAAATTCAAAGTGGGATATTCTCATTGAAAAAAAAAAAAAAAAAACGGAGGCCAATCTCTTTTCTTCCTTCTCTCACTTTCTACGATGCTTTCAATACTTTGGTTCTGGGTTGCTGGTCCCCCAAAGGCTGTGTAAGGACAAGAAGAAGAGGGAGGTAAGCCTTGGGAAAATGGCTTTGCATTCCCCCAAAATCAAACCAAACGCACTAATCCTTTGAGAATGCAAGTTACATAGTCGCCGGAATGAGCCTCAACCCATAATACAAACCATAAAACTTAAAAACCGACCAACCGTTAAGCTTGTCAACCGAAAATTTATCCCTCTCTCCGTTCCTTAGAAATGAAACAAAAATCATTTCTTTTTTGGTTCGGGATACTCATGACCGATTTGGTTCGGGACGCGGTTAACCGAACCGAAAAAGGCCCATCTACTTAACGTTTTACAATGCCTCTCTCTCTTTCTTTTTCACCCCTCTAGAAAAGTTTCCGTGAAACCCTAATCAACATCTCCTCTAGCATCCCGTTGTTGAAGCCCCTCAAGCTCGACCTCACCATCATCAATGTCGAGCACCTCAAGCCTGAGTTGAATCCTCAATGCCTTGACCCCTTCGGAGTCAGTCATCCACCTCTCCCCCTCCTTCCTTTCCTGTTGTTGATTTCTTTTTGCTAAAAAGAGTTGAATCCTCGATCCCTCGACCTACTTCTCATTTTTTTCGTTTTGAATCTTTTGCCATTGTCTGATTGGGGTGTGAACTGGAAGACTTATATGAAGTGAGAGCTTATCAGCAAAAGGGCACGAGTGGAATCAAAAAGATTGTATTTTTGAGGAAAGATAACATTGTTTATGGTTGAGAAGAAGGAGATCGTGGGGATACGGTGGTGGAGGAAGGTGAGAATGGTAAGGAGGAAATGGGGCTCCAAATCTGTGCTTTGGCCGGTTCCCAAGTAGAATCGGACCAAACCGACAGGTTGAGAGTCACACATTCGGTTTCCAATTTTGGATCGAGAACATACTCACCCGAGAACCGACCAATCCTATGAGATATTCATCACTTTCAAATTTTCAATAATGTCCTCGGAACAAATTTTTGTTGAATCGAAGGCTAAGGTGCAAAAGGAAAAAATTATCAAGACTCTAATGCCTAGTTAAATTATTTTTACCTCGAGTACCTCAATGCTATGGGAACGACTCAAGCCTCTTTATTATTATATTTTTTTGGGAAATATTAGTACGTAGATGGAGATTCGAATTGCAATTAGCGGTTTGGATCCTTATTTGTTTTTTTTTTTTTTGGTAGAGCTTTGGATCCTTAATTGATTTCCAAGTAAAGTTAGAAATGATTCTCTTTTGTTTATCATCATTTTTGGGAGAAGAATAAGGTCCATTGATGCAACAATTACATGAAACAAAGTTATTTTATTGTTTTAAAAGGTAAATTCTTTTTAAAAAGAGAAAAAAAAAACAATCGGGAAAACCAAAAAACGAACCGTACCAAACCGAAAATTAGGTTCGGTTCGGTTCGGATACGTATTTGATTCGGGTGGTGATCCGGTTCGATTCATCCAGTTACCATAATAGTTCGGTTCGGTTCGGTTATTAAACAAAAACCGAACCGTTGACACCCCTACCCATAAGGCCATCTTCGCCCAAGCAAGCTTGTCACCATTTATCCCTCTCTCCTTCCAGAATCCTCAGATTCGAAGTGCCTAAGCAAGGCAGAATTCTCCAACTCGAGCAATTGCATCTCAAATTTGGTCCAATTCTACCTTTTCACCTACACGGGTATGCTTAGGTGGATTAAAAGAAATCTGAAGTGCCCACGTGTAACTCTCTTTATCCACCGGTCAAATTTAAGATATTGAAAGTCACCTCAGTAGATTTCGTTATCTTGAATTAATGAAAAAATAATATCAAATATTTTCATATGGTCAAGGGATTAGATTGAACTTGTACCATTAACTTAGGGATCGCATTGAATAAATTAAAAAGCCGAAAATGACATTATACATTGGGCCAAAGTTCAAGGATCATTTGTATTGTTTACCTTTAGGAAAAAACTCATCTATATAAGAAAAATGTGACCCACATGATATTTTTTTATTGATGGTTTAATAGTTATTTAAATGCTAAAAATCCATTGATTATGAAAATGTGCAACTAATGTGTTTTGATGAAAGACACCTCTTGAAAAGGCACCTATTGATAGATATAAAAGAGCCTGGTTATCTATCCACCCGAATAACGACGCATAGTTGTATCTCTCTCCATTAGAAAAATAACGTAAAAAAAAGGGTTAATAGAGAGAAATAAGAATTCTTCATTGTCTCCCGTAATGCTGCAAGAATCATCCTTGAAGTTATCTCTACGGATCAAGATACGTGTTCATCATTCTTATCGTGAAAATTGGTTGAAGATTCGTTGATGTTGAATTTCTACATAAAGGATTCACGTATGTTTTCTAACAGTTGGTATTAGAGCATGATTTGTGATCTCATGATTTTTCGATTATATGCCTTATGTGTCTGTGCATGTGGGAAGGTTTGATAAATTCTCGTCGGTTTTTGATGAATTTTTGGGGTTTTCTAAACAAATTGAAAATTAGGAAATTTCTGGCCGAGAAAAAAAAACGCCAATTTCGGCCAAATTCCGACGAACCACCACCCAGCTTCGGACCTATAGGGTATATGGTCGCACCGCCAGGGGCAACAAAAATCCAAAGTTAGTTTGGCATCAAGGTGATCGCCATAAGTGAATTGAGCAACGGAAGTCGCGATGTTTAGGGTTTGCGTTCAAGGGAATTTTACTCGATTTTGGCCAATTTCTTGGTTGTTTTCGTGATTTTCTTTTTGGATCTTGTATAGCATTTGATTATCTAGTGTTATTTTATTGTTTGCAGAAGTAAAATATTTTTCCAACATTTATTTGAGTTTTTGATCGGCCCGTTATAGATTAGCGACAACCTGAGAATGAATTGATTTGCATGTTTAATTAATTAAATTGACACCACAAAGTTACGATTGGTATGAATTTAAGAGAGTCTGCACAAAGTGTTTGCTTAGCAATCCATTGGCTTTGTCTTGGTGGTTTACCGTCGAGAAGATGGTGATAAATCAATCAATTTTAGGTTGGGCCATCTTCAACGCCCTTAATAATTGTACGGCTGCTCTTTCTTCATCTTTAACTCTTGGAAATCGATGAGTTGACTCCACCGTTACTCTTCGAAGAGTGATGGCTCCACCGACAGATTTTACGTGTGTACAATGTGCCGCGGAACGCGTGGCCCTTCTTGCACCCTTACAAAATAGAGATATTTTCATACTCCTTTTTCTCCAAGGCACAAACATCCTTCGTCTACAGCAACACGATCAGTCCGACCACATACGAACATGAACTAGAATGTTAATTAAACTCCAACACATATAGAAGGCCATATGCCCCCGAAGCTTCACACAGCAAAAAAATAAAAATAAAAAAAAAAAAAAAAAAAAAGGAATTAAGAAGAATTACAGAAGGTAAAAATCCATAAGCTCCCAGCGAGAAGGACGGCAGCTCTTAATGAAGACTAGAATCACGACCTTGAAGTTGAAGCATCTCTCTATGGAGACGAAGCCCCACCATTGACAGTGCCCCTGAAGACCTTCCATCCTACAGCATGAGAGATACAGAGCTTCGTCGATGGCCTGCTGATGCATTCTCTGTATAACCGAGCTTCAAAGCTTCAATCCAGAGCCATGCAATTTCTCTTCCATGACGCCGTCAATCCTCTCCCCCCATCTCCGCGCTCATGTAGTTCGCCCAATCTCCGACCTCACCTCTCCTGAAGAACCAGTTGTTCTCAAATCCAATCGACAGCTTCCCGCTCTTGTTCACCTCCAACGTGCTCAAATTTTCGAAGCTACACATCCTCAGTATTCCCTCCACCGTCCCATCTCTCAATTCTTCTTCGCCGAACGGACACCCCAAGAAATCGGCCAACCTCCTCACTTGAACATGCGGGTCCGCTTTCATCTGCTCGTACATCATGAACAGCACCTTCTCCGGCATCTCCAAGCTCGCCTTGTGGTAACCTAGCACATGGTCCCAGTAAGGCCCGTAAGGGCTCAGCCCCCGACAGAACTTGTCGAGGCACTCCTGGATTGAAATGTGGCCCTTCTCTTCCGGCCTCAGCTTGTTGGCGAAGTGCCATAGCGACACGAAGGTGTCCTTGGGGTTCCTGCATAGGTAAACTAGCTTGCGGTTGGAGTCCCTCACCGACTGTGGAAGCAAGGAATAAGGCATGTGGGTGGCAAATAGCCTCGGGGGCGCTAAAGCAGCGAGATCGGGATTTTCTTGCTCAAGATAGAGCTTGAACTCCAAGGAGGGCACGAGGTCGTGAGGGTTTTGGGTCAGGAGAGGTTGGCATCGTTGTGAGCCGGAGTCGGAGTACTTGGCACGGTTCACAAGAGCGAAGAGGATGGCCTTTAGCCAGGTGGTGCCGGATTTCGGGCTAGTGACGAGGAGGATGTCGGAAGGGTGAGCTTGAAAGTGGTTTTGGCAAGTGAGGACGCCCTTCAAGAGCCGGGAGGAGAACCAGAAGCCCCGGTATGAGCGGAGAGAGATGGTGATCCAGCCTTCTTCTGAAGGAAGAGAGGAGAGGAAGTCCTGGAACGCTTGCGGCATGTCTTCCTCTCGCGAGTACCTTAAATAGGGTGGAGGAGGAGGAGGTTGGGAGGCTTCCATGGCGGTGGCAGCTGCGGTGGAGGTGGAGAATCGGAGGGAAGAGTTAGTTAGTTTATGTTTAGTGGGACAATAACCTTCAATGGAGGCTTCTTGGATGAGAAGGATGGTTGCTGGGATGAGGTCTGAAACTTGAAACAACATCTTATATGAAGACTGTTGCGTTGGGTATGACATTAATCCTCTCATACATACTATTTTGTACATTATAGGTTGTGTACTTACATTTTTCCACAAATTTGAATTAAAAACTTTTAGTACTCCCGCCATTATAATGCTTTCCGATAACTCATAAACAACTAAACAAGCTCACTTGTAAAATTAAAGAAAAAATAGTCGATAATCTACTACAAAAAAAATACGTAAATGTCATTATTTTGTTGGTAACTCACCGACGAGTGAACGGATCCGCTTGTGAACCTTAAAAGCTATTGAAATCTAGGCATCGTTTGCTTCGTGGAAGATGAATGTTTTAGAAAATATTTTTCTGGAAACGATCCTAAATATATTTTTATCATCTACGAAGATGTTTAGATATAAGTTGTTGCCGATGATAAAAATATTTCTTATTGACTAATTATTTTTAGAAACGTATTTTCCAAATTATTTATTTTTTGGAAAACAATTGGAGCCCTAGTACGAAATTTGAAAAGTGGTAACACAATGGCCCCTTTGCGAAACTAAAAGCAATCGATAATGTACAATGCCATTTAAAAGTATAAACCCATGATATTAGCCACAGTAGCTTGACCAATAAACGAGCCTACTCAGCAGAATCCAAATTTTATGGATAATCAACGCTGTAACACCTTTCAATTGGAAATGTGTAAAATAATTGTTTTGCTGGTAAGTTACCGACAAAAAATGGACCCCCTTGTGAAATTGTAAATTTGTTCATAATATACTCGTAAATTTGAGGGTGCGTTTTATTTCGCGAAAAATGAGTGATTTGAAAAATATTTTCTTAAAAATAATCGTTTATATCGTTCACAAAAATATATAAATAAAATTTTTTGTCGCTTATGAAAATAGTTAGGCATAAGTTGTTATCGATGATGAAAACATTTTCTGTTGATTAATTTCTCTAAATAGTATAAGCAATCCTTTTTCGAAAAATATTTTTCAAATCACCCATTTTTCTGCAAACGAACGCACCCAGAAAGTCGCAACATCAGCTTTGATCCTTCTCAAATAGAGAGCAGCTAATAATCTACTGGAAACTCGAAAGAGGTCAATATTTCAAATTACTAAATAACGAAAAGCGTTGACTTGTGAAATTGAAGAACACTTGGTAGTCTATTATGGAATTCAAAAGTGAGAAAAGCACAACTTGATGTTACTAACCGGTCAAACCTACTAGTAAAACATAGTGGTTCTTATTCTATGGCTGAATATGACATTGGTAAAATAAATACGGTACTTATCTAAAACCAAATAAGGACCAACAAGTTTTCAGTAAACTATTTTTCTTCCCAACACTATTCAACTAGCAATTCTGCGACTTTTTATTTATTTTTTTGGTGTACCTAGCGATAGAATTATTTGCCTCAATTTCAAATTATTGTTTAACAAAATGCATTCATTCTTGAAGAGTGATTACAACTTACTTCTCGCAAGAAAATAACGCGATAATAGTCATGACCATTGATGCTATCTATTGATAATTGTTCGGAATTATTTGAGGCAACTTAATAGAATTTGTCATTTTCTTGATCTGATACAAGTGGGGGCCTTTATCTAGTTCACATCACATAAATTTAATTGATTCGCCATGAATCAAGTTACCTAAGTAATAGCAGATAATTCTTAACTTAATGGCCAAAACCATGGCTGATGCGAGATATGCAGATAAGGAGAAACCTTTCTGGATTAGGGGAAAGAACCATATTTGAATTTGTCAATCGTTGCATATTCTAAGGATAGTCGATTGCATGTATTTGAAAAAGCAAAAAAAAAAAAAAAAAAAAAAAACAAAACAATAATCAGCAAAAGTAGAAATCAAGGAATAAAACAAGAAACTTATTACCAACATTAACAGATAATATTTTCACATTAAGCGTAAAAAATGAACGAATTAAGCATCTTTATTTCAAGAAAAAAAAAGGAAAAATTTTGGATTACTAGTGTCAACAGCACCATTGCAAAACATTTTTCACACTTGCAGTCGTGAAAGAAAAATTCCACGATCTAATGAAAAGGACATAGTAGTCCAAAAATTAAAACTTGAATATATGTTGGTATCTTAACACTGCTTATAGAGAAACATTAGGGAAATTGTTCACTTAGTTTTAAATTCATAGTGCGAATGCCAATTCAGTCCTAGATTTTTTAGTTTTGTCAATGTAGTCCTAAACCTTTGCGCGAATTTCAAATGTAGCCTCTCCCCGATTTTCAATGAATATCACGACGTGGCGGTGTGCCACGTAGGACGACTTGTGATGACAGAACGGCCACGTCAGCCATCCGGTAAAAATTGATTGGAATGACGGTTTAAGACAAATTGATACAATAAAAACGTTTAGTAAAAAAATTGATATCCATACAATAAGTTTAGGACTGATTGAGTAATTTTTCCCAAAAAATTTTCTATACTCCAATGTAAAAGGTAAAAATTCACCGATATAATATGTAATCGAGTGACACTTATCTCTGTACAATTAAAGTCAAAAGAGACCGATGAACTTTTGTTTTTTTCGGTAACTCAAGAGCATGACTTTAATCATTTGATTTTCTAGAGGCTGATAGAGCACTTATAAGCCACATGAAGTGCTTAAATGGTTAAATTGTCTTTACAAGTGACTGACCGGAACCAACTTAGCATTGATGTAGGTTTAGCATCTCTAAATTGAGTGGTCTTTACTTTATTTGACGCGGAGACCCGTTTGCTTAATTCAGTGGTATGAGCACACACCTATTTACTTAGAAACCACCCGCGAGTCTCGGGAACTTGGTTAAGCCTATGTCTTTACCTATGCAGGTGGCCTTCATCGTAAAGCAGTTTGCACGCTGCTAGCAGGAGTTAGAACGAGCGACTTCCAATTCCTGAATCGAAAATTTCCCGACCGCCTACCCTACTCCTGTACCGAAGGGTATGCTTATACCACTCAACCAATTCCTCGGAAGGTCAAAGGAGTTCGCATTTTACCAAAGTAATACTGTTCTGATCCCAATTAAACCCGTTCATGTTTCATTCGTTGTCCCACCAACCAAAAAGATCAACTCGTTAACCACACTTTTCAGGACTCTCTCTCCATTGTCTACGTTGCCAATGTCGGGAACTGAATTATTAAAGTGTTATCGGCACATGGAGGGGCTTTCTAGAGTTGTCCAAAGGAATCATAGGCGCCAGCAGCCCTTGGATGCGTTATCGGGAAAGGAGGAGCAAGGTGAGTGCGGTATTATCGGACTAGCCCGTCAAACTGGTGAATTGAGTCGAGTTTGATTTGATCCAAACTAACGAATTTATACATAGTGCAAATAAAATAACTCATATCCGACTCAATTCAAATCGAGATTCATATATTTGAGACATGTTTGGTAACATTTCTGTTTCTCCGATTCTGCTCTTTGGAAGAAAAAGAAATATAAACAAGTTTGGTAAGACAAATGATTCGATTCGATTCCGATTATGCTCCCGAAACACTTTTGCACCAATTTTGAGAAATAAAAAAAGTTGTTTTTCAAGAAAAAGAACACTTTTGAGGATGAAAAATGCAACAACATCTTCTCTCACTTTTGTCGAGCGCCAGCGAGGCATGGGCCGGGTCAACCTGACTCGATGCAAACAATTTTTTAAATAAAAATTTCGAAAATTAATAAAAAATAAAAAAATCAGAAAATGATTAAAAATCCAAAAAATGGAAAATTCATAAAAATTCTAAAAACATTGGAAAAAAAATTCCAAAAAAATTCTAAAAAATTATGAGATGAGTCATTTGAATAGGCCAATCCTATTTTTGACGATTTTGCCTTCCGATTTCTCCCAAATGGCGATTTTTCCACTCATAGGCAAATCGTTCCGAAAATCCCGAAAATTCCCAAAAAATCTAAAAAAGCAAGAAATGGGTCCATTCAAATGGCTAATCCTGTTTTTGGTGAATTTTTCCTTTTGATTTTTTCTAAGTCCCGCTGATTTGTTGTCGGAGTACCATGCCGCATCGAAACTATATGCATGGTATCCTAGTATAAAACCGAGCCACCTATGTGGCAAAGATAAAATTTATTAATTCCGAGCAATAAAAGATAATTAGAGTTATCTCTTGCATCCTTGGCATATGCATAGTCTCAAGAGAAGCTTGAAAAAATAACAATTTAGCGTATTATTTTTCTAAGGAACAAATCTAAAGCTTCCCTATTTTGGCTAAAAAGATGTCATAGTTTAAGAGGATCACAACCGTAGGGTCTAAGGAAAGTCATCAAATGTGATTATGTAATTATTTGATTTAAATGATAAATTGAGAAGAGAAACTATATTTCGTAACGAAATTTTGTGCAAGTACAAACGCGTTTCTATTCCAGGAGCGAAAATTTTGTCTTTGTTACTAAACGCGTTACGATTTTCTAAAAATCATCTAGGGAACAAAATTAAAAAAATTGGTTTTAATCGAGAATCACTTTTTGGGAATAGAAACGCCACCAAACAGGCTCTAGTAAATTTTCTCCTTAATTTGATGTCTTTGAAGAATGGGTAGCTTTTTGACCATGGGCGGCTTCATGATCGGCTCCACATTTAATTTAGGGATAAGTGCTTTAGAAGTCTTAAAACTTGTCATGAAAATGCGATAATGCTTCAAAGGGAAAATTGTCATAAAAGTCCTAAAACTTTTTAATTTTGCCAATTCTGTCCCTAAACCTTTTGCATTTGTACCAATTCAGTCCTAAACCTTTTTTTTTTATGCCAATTCAATCCTAAACTTTTTATATTTATGTCAATTCAATCTATCTAGCCAATTTTGGCCGTGACGCTAATGTGGATGCCGATAGGCACCGAGGTGGACACCGGCGCCGACGTAGATAAATTTTAATAATATTTTAATATTTTTCAATTCTTTTATTTTTTTCTTTTCTCGCTTCTTTCCTTTTACTTTCTCTTTCTTCTTCCTCCGTTTACACCGAACTCGTGTCCCTACAAAGAAAGAAGAAACTTAAGAATAGAACGTGAAGAAAGAAAGAGACCACGATCTTTGCCGCCCCCGCCGCTTCACGAGCAATTCCATATGCAAGTGCGGTTGAGAGTTTGATGTATGCCATAGTATGTATTCGTCTAGATATTGCTCAAGCGAAGTGGGATTATTGAGTAGATATATGTCCAATCTAGGTAAAGAGTGTTGGATAGCCGCAAGTGCTTCGTTATCTTCGCATGCGTCCGACTTTGAGTTATGTTATGAAGACATGAAAAGCTCAAAGGGACAAAAAGAGTTAGAACCGAAGTGTTTTGTTGATGCTAATTGGGGAGGTGACATTGTTAGCGGGAGGTCGATTAGCGGTTATGTTATTCCTTATTTGGCGTAGTTGTGAGTTGGATGAGTAAGAGATAGAGCACGGTTGCTTTATCTACTACTGAGGCGAGAATACATAGCTCTTACTCATATTGCTAAGAAATTGATCCGGATGCGTAGATTATGTAAAGGGCTTGGCTTTACACAAGGAGAAGTGAAGATTGTGTGTGATAGCAAGAGTGTTATATTCTTGGCTAAGAATCCTCCATTTCATGCAAGAACAAAGCTCATCGACATATAATATCATTTCATCCGAGAGAAAGTAGAATAGAAAGTTGTAGTGTTGGAAAAAGCTAACACAAAGTTGAATAGTGCAGATTTTTTTGACCAAAGCAATGACTGCAGAAAAGTTTGAATGGTGTACAACCTGTTTTAGGTCTAAAGAAGCATGGAAAGTGTTCACCAAGTGAAATAATATTTGGGTGTGGTTCATAGTCCCCTGCGATAGGAAAGTACGTGAGTCTCGCTCCACCCCGAGCGGCCGGGGCCGGGAGAGCCGCCTCGGCGGGGGTTTCAAAGGGACAATGCCCCCTAGACACCGGAGGGCGTTTACGATTTAAGCCCTCGTAGTTTTTCATTAATAGTTTGGGTTTTGGCTCATGAATAGCTACTTGCTATATATACTCTTTTTGCTTATAATTGAGTGATGTAACGAGAAGTGCGAGATGCTGATATAATGGAATCCTCTGTTTGGACGTAACCCTAATTTAAGGGTGAAGTAGGATAAAATCTAGTGTCTTAATTTTCTCTTTTTCGCTCATTTTAGTTCGCTGCAATTGTGCGTTGATCCTAACAAGGAGGACTCGAGAAAGATGTGTAAAATGATTTCCTTTTTTCATAATCGAAAATCATTTTTCTCAATTTTAGAAGGATATTTTCTGTTGACCGAAAAATATTTTCTTTGACCGGTCATTTTTCATGTCCCAATTGCAAGAAAATGAGGAAAATATTTTGCCATAAGATATTTTTCGTGAAACAAATGAAGTCTAAGTCTCTGAATATATGAAAAAGAAACAAACATGTGAAGAACAATTTTGGCACTTGAGTAATCATAGGATGCAAAATTGCATTGACTGAAGCTACCGAAGTGGCTTTTTCCATTTTTTGGCCAATCGTCAAAGATTGGCTTTGCAAGCATGAAATTATGATTATCAACAAGCTCAGAGTTTTTACAAGATGTATCTGCCGTGGCCCGTAACTCATGTATTCCGAGCAATTATATTTACTCGCGATATGGCGATAATGAGGCTTATGGCAAGAAAACAGGAACTTCATTCTCTGTTGTTTGGTGCACCAACCAACAAGTTGCTGTTAGATATATAAAGAATATCCATTCTCATTTTTGTAACACAAATTGATACACCTTTCACTTAAAGGAAAAGACAAGTTTTAAAACGTGATTTTACTTTTTAAATGTTTTAGGACTTCAGAAACTAGGGGTACTGGGTGGACAAGCCGATTATTGAAATTGTAGAAGTGCAGGTCCACCTAGCAGGAAGCTGAAGCTTTCCCCATGTGATTCCAGGCGTAGGAGGGTACTATACTTGTCTACCCAGCAGTCACCAGCCGAAATTGACCTGAGGTCTACCTTCCCCAACCAGAGGCCCCTAAATTCTCTCGAAACATTTTTCTTTCTTCAGAGAGGGAATACGAAGAGAACTTACGGAGAGATCCGTACACATCATATTAGGGAGTTCCTTCTCTTGTCTCCTCTTGAGCCTTTTAAGGGCTTGTTGAGGTCCTTACATATAAAGAATGTCCATTCTCTTTTTTGTGACTCAAATTGATAAACCTTTCACATAAAAGAAAAGATAAGTTTTAAAATTTGATTGCACTTTTTGAATGTTTTAGAACTTCAATGCAATTTAATGACAGTTTTAAGATTTTATTGCACTTTTTGAAAGTTTTGAATTCGATTACACTTTCTTTACAAGTTTTAGGACTTCAGTGGACTTATTCTTTTTTATTTTTATTTTTTATATAGATTTTGGCTAACCCAGTTGATGGACTCGCGTCCAAGCTTCGTATTGTCACTGCCAGCATAAATAGGCTCAACACCCATTTCTGATGCATTTATCTAGCCTCTGATTGACTTGGAAGCGTACGTCGTGGTCTTAAGATATGTGCGGTTGCAATTGAAGGAAAACTTTCGGGCATTACTACTTGGCTATTGGTCGTTGGGGAGGTTGAAGAATTCAACGTCATTTAATTTCACATTCAATGTGCAGACTCTATGTTACTTCCCGTTACCATACAGGATCCGTTGTTCACTATTGACCCGTCGGGTCCCATGCGCACGAAGTATACAGAGATATTTTAGTCAAAGACAAAAGTAGCTATTTAGGTTTCATTTGCTCCATGAAAAATCGGTCATTTGAAATTATTTTTCTAGACATAAAGATAAACGAATGGAAAAAGTTACATCGTCGATGACAAACATTTTTAACTGGCTTAATAGTTCAAGCGAGACGAGCGATCGTTTTTTAGCAAAATATTTTTCAAATCAATCATTTTTGCTAATTCGTTTCTCCGAAAATGAATTCTTTGGAAAAGATTGAGGTAACGGAAAATATTCTCATTATCAACAGAAACGTTTAGGCAAGAGTTATTGCCAGTCCATTTTTGAATAAATTTTAATAATTCCGATCATCTACATCTCTCAGGAAAGGAGGTGACGGAAGATATTCTCATTAACATAAAAAACGTTTAGGCATGAGGTGTTGCTAAAACTAAAACATTTTTCGTTGGCTTATTTTTATAAGTGATAACGAAGACTAAAATTAGGAAAATTTTATTCGAAGCTGTTAATTTTTTGCAAAACAAAAAACCGAGCCTTAAATGTGTGCACAGCTCCTGTGCAATACGATGGCTCGCGGATCGATGATTCGGCCTCTATCGTGACAAAGGCCTGGTTTGAAGTTAAGGTCTTAGGCATGAAGAAGGTTCTGTTCCTAAGGTTAGGATTCTCTATGGTGTCATCTGCAAAGATCCGGAGATCTGAATGGGATGGACCATCGAGTCTATCTCGTAAATCGGGTTTGTTTTCGTCATTCATCAGCACGAGGTTCAGCACGGGACTGAATCCAATCCCACCAGAGAGGCCAGTGAAGGTGGATTTGAATTCGGCAGTTTATCCTGGGGGCCCGCCATTGCCGTTGAAGATGCCAAGACTGACGAATTTTGTTGACACGAAAGAAATGGTGAGGGGCCCGGAAGACCCTCCAGGGTATTGGGTGGTGACTGGAGCCAAGCTGTGTATAGAAGGTGGAAGGATTTCAGTAAAGGCCAAGTATTCTTTGTTGACGATAATGTCAGAAGAGTCGATGATGCTAATGTGATTAAACTGAGTGAACAGAATACAATTCTTTTCATACCCCTAGTAAATTTGTTGAATGTACATCTTACATGAGTTGTCCTGCAAGAGAAGCGGTCCGACATGAAGTTGGTTTTTACTTTTTAATGCAATCATATATATATATTTTGGAGAAGAGTTGTTGTTCCGATTTTGATGATTCACACAATCTCATGGTCGGCAGCAATGACATTGCTTTAAAATCTTCCAGGTAGAGCAGGGAGAGAGGAGAGAAATTTCAACCATCACTTGTTATTAACCATAGAAGCAGCAGAGACAAATTTAAAAAGAATCTGCCATGAGCTTTCAGCTTTAACTTACGATCCACTCAGGACATAAGAATACAATGATGTTGTGCTTGCCCAGAACAAACTCGAGAAGCATGTCCCTGAGATTTTAGTTTCACCAATAATCTCCACATGAACAAGAACCGTTCCTAAAATGGTGGAATCTATTGGTGTCTCTTACGATAATCTCCCTCGCGACTATTTTACATATGAACTTAAACGCATTATGGCAGTCGATGCAAATGCGGAGGTTCTTCTTCACCCTAATAGGAGCTCCAGGAGGAGAAGCAATCAAAGCAAAAGCCACGGCAAGTTTCTCGCTATGGTGGTAAAGAAGCTTCTCCTTCTCACTTCTTTCTACATCATGGAGATCTATCTCCAATGTAGGCACATACCCGGCTCTACTCATAAGCTCACTCAGCTCGTCAAGCTTTGCATATATCTCGTCGGTCCTAGGATGGCTTCTATCTCCTACTACAAAGGCGTAAACCTTGTCCTTCAACTCGACCCAGCTCATTCCTGGTTCCTTCTTCACTTTGCTGTGTTTCATGAGTCGCCTCACTTCGGCAACGTTTCCCCACATTCCAGCGGATGCATATACATTCGAGAGAAGAACACGAGTCCCTGAGTTCTCTGGCTCAAGAACAAATAACATCTCTGCTGCCCGTTTTCCAAGCTCGACATTCTTATGGATTCTTGCAGCACCAAGAATTGCCCCCAAACATGGCCATTCGCTTGAAATGGCATTGTTTCGATGAGATCCACCGCTTCCTCTAATTTACCTGCTCGGCCCAGGACATCAATCATGCAGGCATAATGTTCTTGTGTGGGTCTAATTGCAAACAACTCTTCCATGGATTTGAAATAGCGTTCCGCTTTATCTACCAGGCCTGCGTGATTGCATGCACAGAGGACGCTGAGCAAAGTTATATGATTGGGCGTGATGCCATCTTCCAGCATTTGATCAAACAATCGCAAGGCCTCTTTTCCATGTCCATGCTGGGCGAATCCTCCAATCATAGCCGACCAAGAAACTATTCCTCTGTCAGGTATCTCATCAAAAGCACAAATGGCATCATCTATGCTGCCGCATTTTGCATACATGTTAACCAGAGAGTTCCCCGCAAAGACGTCTGACATGAAACCGAACTTCAGGACATGAACATGTGCCTGTTTCCCCTGTTCATATGCTGATAAATTTGCACATGCATTTAAAAGAGAACTGCAAACAAACGGATCTGGCTTGAGGCCTCTGCGCTGAACTTCTGGGTATAGCTTTACAGCTTCTTCACCTTGTCCACATTGTGCATAAGCAGCAATCATAGACGTGAGAGCCACTAAATCTCCAGCGGCACAAAACTCAAAAGCTCTTGCTGCTTCTCCTATGCTCCCGCACTTACTGTATGCATCGATGAGGCTTGTCGCTACCTGACTGTCATTATCAAAACCCAATTTTAAAGAAAGGGCATGAACCTGCATAGAAAAATCAATAGCCTGCATGCTGGTGGCGGACTTAAGAATGACCGATAGAGTTGTCTGGTTAAAACCTATCTCATTTTTGTATGTCTCAGCAAAGATGGACACAGCCTGCACATCCTCTCCATTTTGTGAATATCCAGAAATTAGAGCATTCAATGCAATTAGGCCCTTCTGTGCCATCAAATCGAAGGCCATTCTTGCATCTTCCATTAAACTACATTTAGAATACATATCGACGAGTCCAGCCCTGACAAAACTATCTGCCTTTGTGTCAAGCTTCATCACAATGGTGTGCAACTGTCTGGCCAAATAATTTAGCTCCATACCAGCACAAGCTTTAAGAGCACTTGACAAGGTGAACAAGTTTGGAAATATTCCTGATCTATTCATCTGTATATATAATTCCAAAGCCTGATGGTTTTGTTCATGGAAGACGCATCCTGCAATTATAGCATTCCAAGAGACAATATCAGGTTGCGATATCTCCTCGAAGGCAGTTATTGCATCTTCAAGATCCCCTGCTTTTGCATACATATCAACAAGTGCATTTTCTGAGAACCGGTCTGATTCATATCCGAGCTTTATCAAATATCCATGAGCTTTCCTTCCCTGACTACAATCCCCCAAACCTGCGCACGCATTTAATATGCTAGACAGACTAAACTCGCTTGGTCTTGTCCCACTTAAGATCATCTTGTCGAACATTTCCTTTGCCTCTCTGAAAAAGTCACTCTGCACGTAAGAGGAGATCAAGCCATTCCATGAAACCACATTCTTCACGTGAATTGAGCAGAAAACCCTTCTTGAATCCCCAAATTCTCCACATTTTGCATACAGGACGACTAAGCCATTTGCAACAAACTCATCCGAGTCATAACCAGTCACCACCGCAACCCCATGTACCTGCTTCCCCATCACCAGATCCACTCTGATGGAGCATGATTTCAGAACAGTAGGGAAAGTAAACTCATTGCCCTTAATACCCATTCCATGCATTTCACGATAGGCCAAAATGGCCTCCAGTCCATGCTCATTTTGAGCGTACCCAGATATCAGAGCAGACCAAGAAACCAAATCTGGTTCCGGACTTTCGTCGACCAGCTTCCGGGCATACCCAAAATCCCCACACTTCGAGTACAACGTAATCAGATGGATACGGAGCTTCTGGTCCTCGGACAAACCGAATTTGGTCAACTGGGTATGAGCCAACTTGCCCTGAACTAGAGATTTGGACGCACAACATTGCGATAACAGCTTGGAGTAGTATGAGGAGGCGAGTAGGACACTGCCCTCGTTTTGCGGATTCTGGCAATTTTCCATACAACACATGAGTCGCGACAACTACTTGGCCCTCCTTAAATCCATCCTCGGTTGCGGGGATCAAGGTTAGCCCCCGAAATGTAGTAGAAGAACCTCTTTGCAAACAAAGATTGTATGCATGGAGCCTTCAGACTTACGAAATAAAAATAATACAACTAGACTCCGAAATTTAATCCCTAAACCGAGTGAAAATATTCACATCCCGTTAATTCAAGTTAACGGAATATGCTAATGTGATTTTCAATCCGTTAAATTTGTACGGTGAACAAAAAAATATTACATGCGAGTTGTCCGCGTAAAGTATTCATCTCTAATCGGGAAAGGAAATTTCTACCTAGGATATTATGATGTAAGAACTAAAGCCCGAGCACTCCAATAGAGGCCACCGACCAAAAAAAAAAAAAGGGGACGATCTCTTTTCTTGCTTCTCTCAGTTTCTAGGATGCTCTCTCTACTCTCTGCTTCTGGGGACGTGAATAATAACTATTCCGTTCCCGAGAGCTATTTTTTGGTAGAAATAGATTTTTCTATTTCTATTCTCTAGCCTAGTTTACGAGCGGAGAAATGCCTTTAATAATGACATAAAATTTCCGTTTTCGAAATAGAAATTCATTTGATAACATATAAAATTCCTATAGTAGGCGGCCGGCGACCATCGGATCGTAGACCGCCGGCCGGGCGATTAGCGGCCGATGGCCGGCAACCTCGGACCAAAGACCTTGGCGGGGATTGGCAGCCCTTGGCGGTGGCCGCAGGAGGATGTCGGCCAAAACCAACAAAAAAAAAAAAAGAAAAGAAAAAGAAAGACAACAAAAATTATTAAATAATTTTCAAAAATATTAAAATATTATTAAATATTTGTCACGTCGATATCAATTTGTTAAATGAACCGAATTGATATAATTGCAAAATGTTTAGGATTCAATTAGAAAAAAAATGGAAATGAATTAACACAATTATAATAAGTTTAGGATTTTTTTGGTAATTTTTTAGAAAAGTTTTTTTTTCTGATTATGTTTTTGAAATAGAAACGCGCAAAAATTATACTTTTCATTTCTTATTTCTGTTTCGAACTCTCACGATTCGAACTCGAGAAAGCTTTTGAAGGAGCTCCGAAAGATTAAGCCCAGAAGCGGCTCCCGGGAAGACGGCCCTCGGGATCGGGTTTCGAACTCAAATGTCCCGCGGTGATCTCTCCGAGGACGAATGCTCCTATACGTCGCCGCCTTTCAAGCTAATTTTCGTGGCAATTCTCCGTACAAAACATGGGTTACGACAACTTTTAGGCCCTCCTTAAATCCATCCTCGGTTTCGGAGATTAAGGTTAGCCGCCGAGATGTCGTAGAAGAACCTCTTTGCTAACATAGATTGTATGTATGGAGCCATTACATCACAAGATGCAAAACTTATGAAAATCACAAAAGGTCTTTTCACTTTGATATAATGTGCAATGCTGTTCATGAATTTTTAATTTTTTTCAATATAGTTCATAAATTATTGGTACATATTCAATATAATCCTTAGTCTATTGTTTCGTCGGAATTTCTTAACGACAAACTATCTTTCACCAAAATTCGTTCTTTAGCTTTTAAATGTGATAAATGATCTTGTATCGATCTTGGACAAGGGAATTTCAAATAATAAAAAAAATCAACACTTGAGATTTGCAAAGATTCCAATATAATTACACAAATGTTATCTCAACTAGAGTTTAACTCTATGGAGAGATCTCGTACGTACAACTAAAAAGAAATCGATACAGGTAGGTTGGAATTTCATACTATCTAGAGAGTTGAGTTGGGTTGGACACATCAGGATCGTCAATCGTTCCATGTAGGACGGCGGGCATTGACTGGATCATTACATCATCAATTTCCTACTTAAATTGGTTGGATTGACTGTATTTGAAATTTTATTGGCTAAGTTAAAAAGTTTATGGCTGAATTAGCGACCGTGCAATATATTTAAAAATTTTTGTATAATTTTGTCCACAACACCGATACACCAACTATAAACAATATTTTCTCTCCATGTGTGAATGGGAAAACTAGGTCGCATACTTTGGAATTTCATACTATCTAGAGAGTAGAGAGAGGTATATAATATCAAATTTAAGCTTGATTTGACTCACATATTCTATGCTGGAAACTCGATTTGAGCTCCATCGAGCATTAATATTTATATTCGAGTTTGATTCGACTAGAGATCGAGGTACCGATACAATTAATTTACAAAAGAATTCGAACTTGACCTTGAAAAGTTCAAATGATATTATGATTGTATTATGTGATTTCCAAGATAAATACATCTATCTTTAACTTAATTTTCTTTGAAAACAGAAGCTTGATCAGGCTCGCAATAGTGAGCTCGACTAGACAAAATTGAAGGGACCAAAGCATTTCTTGGAAACAAGGGAATTTGTGCTGAGCAAAATTCAAGACCACAAGTGAATGGGGAAAATTACCAAAAAAAAATCCTAAAACTATTATAATTGTGTCAATTCAGTCTCAATTTCTTTTTTTTTTAGTCAATTGAGTCGTAAATCTTTAAAGAATTATGCTAATGCTAGCCGGCGCCGACGAGATAAATTTTTTTATAATATTTAAAATATTTTAAAATTAATTAATAATTTTTTCTTTTTCTTGATTTTCAAGTTATTTAAATTTGATCCGATCCATTCGTTTGACAGGATTAATCCTGGCCATGCATGCACTAGCCAGACTGTATAGGCTAAATCCGAGTCGGTGAATAATTTCATGGGTGCTTCCTTCTTTATCATCGACTTTTGGAAATTGATAAGCTGGCCCCCACCGTTTACTCTTCGGAGAGTGACGACGCAGTCAACGCCACATGTTTTCTGAAGGATGTGCGCCCCCACCAACAGATTTGTTTTATGTGTGTGGTCCGGAGCTCGTGGTCCTTCTTGCACCCTTACAAGCTTTTCAAAAGGTTGCTGTTATATATGCCAGCCTGAATCCTTATCTTTACTTCTTTACGGGGCTTGGAGAGCAAAACAAAATAGAGACATGCTCTCCTTTTTTTCTGCGAGACGCAAACATCCTTCGTCTACAGCAACACGATCAGTCCGACCACATACGAACATGAACTAGAATGTTAATTAAACTACAACACATATAGAAGGCCATATGCCCCCGAAGCTTCACACAGCAAAAAAAATAAAAAAAAAAAAAAAGAAAAAGGAATTGAGAAGAATTACAGAAGGTAAAAATCCATAAGCTCCCAGCGAGAAGGAAGGCAGCTCTTAATGAAGACTAGAATCACGACCTTGAAGTTGAAGCATCTCTCTATGGAGACGAAGCCCCACCATTGACAGTGCCACTGAAGACCTTCCATCCTACAGCATGAGAGATACAGAGCTTCGTCGATGGCCTGCTGATGCATTCTCTGTATAACCGAGCTTCAAAGCTTCAATCCAGAGCCATGCAACTTCTCTTCCATGATGCTGTCAATCCTCTCCCCCATCTCCGCGCTCATGTAGTTCGCCCAATCTCCGACCTCGCCTCTCCTGAAGAAACAGTTGTTCTCTAGTCCAGTGGACAGCTTCCCGCTCTTGTTCACCTCCAACGCGCTCAAATTTTCGAAGCTACACATCCTCAGTATTCCCTCCACCGTCCCGTCTCTCAATTCTTCTTCGCCGAACGGACACCCCAAGAAATCGGCCAACCTCCTCACTTGAACATGCGGGTCCCCTTTCATCTGCTCGTACGTCATGAACAGCACCTTCTCGGGCATCTCCAAGCTCGCCTTGTGGTAACCTAGCACATGGTCCCAGTAAGGCCCGCCAGCGCTCAGCCCTCGACAGAACTTGTCGAGGCACTCCTGGATTGGAATCTGTCCCTTCTCTTTTGGCCTCACCTTGTTGGTGAAGTGCCACATTGAGACGAAGGTGTCCTTGGGGTTCCTGCACAGGTAAACCAGCTTGCAGTTGGAGTCCCTCACCGACTGTGGTAGCGAGGAATAAGGCACGTGGGTGGCGAAGAGCCTCGGGGGCGCTAAGGCAGCGAGATCGGGATTTTCCTGCTCGAGATAGAGGTTGACCTCCAGGAAGGGCACGAGGTCGTGAGGGTTTTGGGTCAGGAGAGGGTGGCGTCGTTGCGAGTCGGGGTCAGAGTACTTGGCACGGTTCACAAGAGCGAAGAGGATGGCCTTTAGCCAGGTGGTGCCGGATTTCGGGCTGGTGACGAGGAGGATGTCGGAGGGGTGAGCTTGGAAATGGTTTTGGCAAGTGAGGACGCCATTCAAGAGCCAGGAGGGGAACCAGAAGCCCTGGTACGAGTGGAGAGAGTTGATGACCCAGTCTTCTTCTGAAGGAAGAGAGGAGAGGAAGTCCTGGAACGGTTGCGGTATGTCTTCCTCTCGCGAGTACCTTAAATGGAGTGGAGGAGGAGGAGGAGGAAAAGGAGGAGGTTGGGAGGCTTGCATGGCGGCGGCGGAGGTGGAGAATTGGAGTGAAGAGTTAGTTGATGTTTAGTGGGACGATGACCTTAAATAGAGGCTTCTTGCATGAGAAAGATCGTTGCTGGGATCGGTTGATAATTGTTCGGAATTATCTGTGGCCAACGTATAAGAATTTGTCATTTTCGTGATCTGATACAAGTGGAGGCTTTTATCTAGGTCAGTTGATGCAGATATGCGGAGGAGGAGAAACCTTTCTGTACTGGGGGAAAGAAACATATTTGAGATAGTCCGTTTATTTGATTGACGATAAATGATTTCAAATTTATATATATAATTTAAAATAATCACTTATATCGTTTCAAAAATAAATGAATGAAGAACAATCTCATCGTTCATGAAAAGTTTTAGACATATATTGCTACCGAAGAGAAAAATGTTTTCCATTGACAAATTGTTTCAAGCAATCGTTTTTTGAAAAAGCTTTTCAAACTTTTTGTCTTCCGCAAAACTGAAGGGAACCGATCCCAAAAACATACGCAGCAGATTACGTGGAATTAACAAATCTTAGAATCATCTTGAATCACCGATCGGAGAAATACATTATAGAACGGACGTACCTTATTTTCCACAAATTAAATGTACCAAATGTAGCGAGAGAGTTCGTCCCAATATCTCGTTTGGAAGCGGAGAAGGGAGAATCATCGTCGTCGTCTCTATTCTTTGTTCTACAAAATTGATAGAGAGGGAAGAATGTATCTTGTAAACGTGACTTTTCAAGTTCAAAATGAGTAACTGCCTTTGGCAATTATCTAAGAGAATAAGCGGCTGAGATAGCATACATGGGCAGACCGTGATACTCCCATGTATCCTCATTTTCCTACAGAAACAAGTGGAGCCTAAGTACGGCGAAGATCCTAAACGTTTAGCTTTTGTCAAATTGAAACAAACATATTTTGAAAATTACGCAATGAAGTCATTTAACTCATCAGTGGTCCGACGTGGTTTATTTCGTCGTGGAAAAGTTTCGATCCTTGTATGTGTTATGACTCCACTAGTTAATATTAAACACTTACGACTTAATTGACCAACCGGCGAAACATTTAGAACTTTTGGCGTATTTAGCCTTAGGATTGGGTGTGAAGTTCGAGACACTATTTTAAACCTAATTTTTATTCAACTTCATGGTAGTCATGTAAAGGCTTTAATTTTTCTCTCATCAACTTTTTAGTTGGTGGGTTACCTAGATAAACATCACGGAAATCTAAATTTAATAAAATATAAATATTGGTGATGTCCATTTAAGCAAAACCAACAATTAAAAGTCTAGTTGGAAAAGCCAAAAAAGAAAAAAAAATGAACCATTACAGAAGGCCCAAAAAGTCGGAGAAAGAGAAATTAAATTTTTAGAAAATCAAGGCGCGCATGACAACAATTCTATTTCCCCATTTTTCTATTTTTCTATTTCGAGGAATAGTTGGAATAAAAATCCATTTGGTATCGCAATTTTATTTTTCTATTTTCAGGATAAATGTTTAGCCAAGAAATAAGTTCGAGAATATAAATAAGAAGAAGAAATTTTCTACTTTTTCATTTTTGGAACAAAAATAGAAATAAGAATTCTTCTCATTACTCACTCCCTCCCTCTCGTGTGCGGTCTCCCTGTCTCTCGCGTCCCCGACGTCGGTCGCCTCGCCACCGGTCTCCCGGTCCTCGGCTCTCGTTGGCCCTTTGCCATTCGCCATCCGCCGTGCGCAGTCTCCGCTGTCCCTCCGCCGGTCACCAGCCCGAGGCCCAACAGCTTGTTAAGATTTGGTGCATAATCATAACGAAGTAAAGCGATGAGGAGAAATCGAGATACAAGATTTTATCCCGGTTCACCCTTAAACAAGGGTTATGTCGAGAAGAAGATTCCATTATAATTAGCTCATTGTACTTCTCGTTATATCCCTCAATTACAAGAGAAAAATAGTATAAATTGTAATAGCTATTCATGAGCCCAAACTTAAATTACCAACGAAAAAGTAAGAGCTCAAACTATAAAAACCCTCTAGTGGTCGGGGGACTTTGCCCCCTTGAGATATCCACCGGGGTGGCTCCCCCGAACCCCCGCTTGCTCATTGGGGAGTAGGGATCTTGTGTTTTCCCGTTGACGGGGAGTATGAACCACACCTCAATAGCGAGCCGGCAAACCGTAGAGATTTTATATTGTTATCAAATGAATTTCTATTTCGGGAACAAAAAATTTGTGTTGTTATCAAACCCATCTCTCTGCTAAAAAAACTCATCTAGGGAGCGGAAATAGAATGGCCGAAACAAAGTCTAAGAACAAAATAGTTGTCATGCGCACCCCGAGAGTATGACGACACAATGACTTAGGGCACGTATGACAACGATTCTAATCCGAAAAAGTGATTCTAATTAGAATTGATTTTTTTTGATTTTGTTCCTTGGATGAGTTTTAGAGAATTAGAACGTATTTGGTAACTGTACGGAATTTTTATTGTAAATCGAGGGAAAGTGATAAGAGAACTAAAAGGGAAAAGTGAGAGATGTGGAACTTCATACGGTTTTGTGTTTCTAAAAAGTGATTTTTTTTTTTTCAGAACTAACCTTTTTTTATTTTTATTTTTGTTCCAAAACTGTTCTTGAGAACAAAATCAACATCAAAATCATTTACGTTACTAAACATGTTTCTCATCCTTTTTCTTTTCGGGAGCGGAATTAGAGAATCAAAATCGTTTCCACGTAGGCCCTTAGTGGATTTGCCAGCCCATCGAGTTTGGCATTTCTAAATTAGAAAACAAAAATCAGCCAAACTAGAAATAACGGAATAAAAAAAAGAAACTTATTACCATCATTTACGTATAGTATGTTCACATTAAGCTAAAAATGAACGAATTAAGCATCTCTATTTCAAGAAATAAATTTTAGGATTACTAGTGTCAACAGCATTATTGCAAAACATTTTTCATACTTGCAATCGTGAAAGAAAATCTCATAATCTAATAAAAAGGACATAATTGTCCAAAAACTAAAACTTGAATGTTAGTATCTTAACTCTTAACTTTGCTTATAGAAAAACTATGGAGAAATTTTCCAATTAGGTTTAAACCTATTATATAGATGTCAATTTTATCCTAAACTTTTCAACTTTACAAAGTAATCATTTTAGTAAACTTTCACTAAAAATTGCCGACGCAACGACGTGCCACGTGGACGACTGGATCGCCACATCAATGATTTTCGGCAAAAATTGTCCGAAATGACTACATTGAAGTTTTGTGCAAAGATTTATGATTGAATTGGCAAAATCGAAAAGTTTAGGATTGAATCGCCATCGTACCATAAGTTTAAGAGTAATTGAGTAATTTTCCCGAAGAACTTTTCTACATCAACCAATGTAAAAAGTGAAAATTCACACACACAAAGCGTGTCAAGTAACACTTACTTTTTTTTTTGTATAATTAAAGTCAAAAGGGATCGATAACCTTTTTTTTCAAGGTAACTCAAGAGCATGACTTAATCTCCGGCTATTTGGAGGCTAATGGAGCACCTATGATCCACACAAAGCAGTTAAATGGTTAAGAGTCTTTACAAGTGACTAACCAATTCCTCGGAAGGTCAAAGGAGTCGCATCTTGTTAGACTGCCCTTCGTGATGCTAAGTCGAGATATGAGATCCAAGTGCTGCCAACTTCGTCATTTTCTAATATAGATGACTTTCAGCACATGGCAATTAGAAGACCGAAGTAAATTAGTCACGGTTAGGACAAAGGGAAAAGCTCAATTCTTGCACGTTGACGTGAGTAAAAAAAAACTGATGAAAAAATGACACTGGTGATATCCAAACTTTGATCCAATGAAAGAATGTGATCTCTAAACTTTTAATTTGTTCATATGGTCCCGAACTTTAACTCAATGCGCAACTTTAACTCAACTTTTAATGGTTTTAATTCGCTCAACATGATCGCAACATTTTGTACATGTTCATTTTAGTCGATATAACCGATTTGTGCATGAACTTTAATATTGTTCAATATGTTAACTTTTAGTACATGTTTAATTTAGTCAATTTAACTATATGAAAATATTCAACGTCGTCCCCGACTTGAATTAATGGAAGGACAATATTGAATATTTTCACATAGTTCGAGGACTAAGTTGAAAATGATATAAAAGTCCGGTACTACATTGAATAAATTAAAAGTTCAGGGACCACATCGGACACTTTGGGAAAAGTTTAAGGATCACATCAACAAATTAAAAATTCAGGGATTATATTACACATCGAACCAAAATTCATGAATCATTTGTGTCATTACCCCTAAACTGGTGCCAACCAAACCCACCCCATGTTTTATTCGTTGTCCCTCCAACCAAACATGAACTCGTGAATCACACTTTTCGGGACTCTCTCTCTCTGGTCTGTGCATTTACGTACATTAAGGAGGTCCCTCTCTCCATTGTTTCTGTTGTCACTGTCCGGAGCTGAATTATTGAAGTGTTATCGGCAAATGGGGGCCTTTTTTGGGCTTGTTCGAAGGAACGATAGGCACCGGTGTCACTTCATGAGTCGTTGGAATGAATGGTTATCAATAATGAAAAGAACAGGTAGTGTTAGGACATCCATACATGGCGTCGAAGCATATTCATCTGTCCAAACAGGGACGGGTCGTTCATTGGCTTAGAGTGCCCTCCCGGGGTGCTTCAGTCTCTACACGCAGAGGCTAAGCATGGCAGTACAGTCATTCCATCCCCGATTGATTTGTCCATGCCCACCTGATCATCTTGGGACGAGGAGTGATGATTAAGGACTAATGATCAAATAATTGAAAACAAGGTTACCTGTCAAGTCGAGGAAGAAGATTTCTCGTGTACGACTGCTTCTTATGAAAGTTTGATCGGCAAAACATTGGTTATACTATAAAAGCTTGGTCCGCGTATTGAAATTGCAATATATGCTTATTAAATGTTTACTAGCAAAGTTTCCATACTATTAAAGAAATTTTACTTAGTTAAATAGACTAAACTCTCCGGCCTATCAAATTTCAACAAGCGTGTCCTTTATTCCCATCTATATAATGGAAAGATATTAATTAGACTCATTTCATAAATGATATAGTGGAGAGAGTCACTCATATTCGCAATCTGCGCGACAATTTGCATTTTGTTTTAGGGATAAGTGCAGCAGAGATCCTAAAACTTATAGCGACAATGCAATTGAGTCCTAAATATTTTGAAAAGTGTGATCAAGTCCTAACACTTGCTTAATTAATATAATCAAGTACTTCCGTTAATGCCATGGTCAGTGATTTGACGTGTCCTACTTCACTCCAAATGTTGTTTTGAGAGTTTTATTATTTATTTTTCGTTTTCTATCTTTCCTTTTCCTCATTGTTCATCTCTCGAAAAGAGCCGATGGGGCTCGTAGAGACCTTAGCAACGGCCGGTGACCCTTTCTGTGGCCAACGAGGGCATTGTGACCCTTGTGTGGGCGGAGAAATTAGGGTTTGGCGGGAAGTTTCGTGGGGGCGATCTGCAGATTCTGAGGTCGGGGGAGTTGAAGTAGAAGAAGATGAGCTTGGATTTGGTTCCTGTGAAATGACATGGCAACATCGATGAGCAGATTTCTCAGCTCATTGTAGCATAAACCGAGGCTCGACCTGGATGTACTAATTTTTCTTTCGATCCCTCATTTCGCAAGCTTGTACACCATTTATTATTTATCTAAACAAGACCCTTGCTGCCGCGACATCCTCGCGGGCCAGACATGAGGGTTGCCGATCATCGTTGAGGCCCCAACGATCCCAACAGCTTTTTCCAGGAAGATGAATAGTAAGGAAAATGAAGAAAAACATTAAAAAAGGGAAATAAAGGAAAGAAGAGAAGAGAAGAAAAATATTATTATAAAATTCTTAAAAAACGACGTCGTTTTGAGTTGAGTCGGACACATCAGATCGTCAATCGTTCCAATGTAGGACGACATGCATTGACGGATCTGTCACATCATCAATTTCCTACTTAAATTGGCTGGATGGATCAGTATTTGAAATTTTATTGGCTAAGTTAAAAAGTTTATGGTTGAATTAGCGACCGTGCAATATATTTAAAAAATTTTGAATAATTTTGTCCACAACACCGATACACCAACTATAAACAATATTTTCTCTCCATGTGTGAATGGGAAAATTGGGTCGCATACTTTGGAATTTCATACTATCTAGAGAGTTGAGAGAGGTATATAATATCAAATTTAAGCTTGATTTGACTCACATATTCTATGCTGGAAACTCGATTCGAGCTCCATCGAGCATTAATATTTATATTCGAGTTTGATTCGACTAGAGATCGAGATACCGATACAATTAATTTACAAAAGAATTCGAACTTGACCTTGAAAAGTTCAAATGATATTATGATTGTATTATGTGATTTCCAAGATAAATACATCTATCTGTAACTTAATTTTCTTTGAAAACAGAAGCTTGATCAGGCTCGCAATAGTGAGCTCGACTAGACAAAATTGAAGGGACCCAAGCATTTCTTGGAAACAAGGGAATTTGTGCCGAGCAAAAATTCAAGACCACAAGTGAATGGGGAAAATTACCAAAAAAAATCCTAAAATTATTATAATTGTGTCAATTCAGTCTCAATTTTTTTTTTTTTGTCAATTGAGCCTTAAATCTTTAGCAATTATGCTAATGCTAGCCGGCGCCGACGAGGTAAATTTTTTTATAATATTTTAAATTTTTTAAAATTAATTAATAATTTTTTCTTTTTCTTGATTTTCGAGTTATTTAAATTTGATCCGATCCATTCGATTGACAGGATTAATCCTGGCCATGCATGCACTAGCCAGACTGTATAGGCTCAATCCGAGTCGGTGAATAATTTCATGGGTGCTTCCTTCTTTATCATCGACTTTTGGAAATTGATAAGCTGGCCCCCACCGTTTACTCTTCGGAGAGTGACGACGCAGTCAACGCCACATGTTTTCTGAAGGATGTGCGCCCCCACCAACAGATTTGTTTTATGTGTGTGGTCCGGAGCTCGTGGTCCTTCTTGCACCCTTACAAGCTTTTCAAAAGGTTGCTGTTATATATGCCAGCCTGAATCCTTATCTTTACTTCTTTACGGGGCTTGGAAGCAAAACAAAATAGAGACATGCTCTCCTTTTTTTTTCTGCGAGACGCAAACATCCTTCGTCTACAGCAACACGATCAGTCCGACCACATACGAACATGAACTAGAATGTTAATTAAACTACAACACATATAGAAGGCCATATGCCCCCGAAGCTTCACACAGCAAAAAAATAAAAAAAAAAAAAAAAAAAAAAAAAAAGGAATTGAGAAGAATTACAGAAGGTAAAAATCCATAAGCTCCCAGCGAGAAGGAAGGCAGCTCTTAATGAAGACTAGAATCACAACCTTGAAGTTGAAGCATCTCTCTATGGAGACGAAGCCCCACCATTGACAGTGCCGCTGAAGACCTTCCATCCTACAGCATGAGAGATGCAGAGCTTCGTCGATGGCCTGCTGATTCATTCTCTGTATAACCGAGCTTCAAAGCTTCAATCCAGAGCCATGCAACTTCTCTTCCATGACGCCGTCAATCCTCTCCCCCATCTCCGCGCTCATGTAGTTCGCCCAATCTCCGACCTCACCTCTCCTGAAGAACCAGTTGTTCTCTAATCCAATCGACAGCTTCCCGCTCTTGTTCACCTCCAACGCGCTCAAATTTTCGAAGCTACACATCCTCAGTATTCCCTCCACCGTCCCGTCTCTCAATTCTTCTTCGCCGAACGGACACCCCAAGAAATCGGCCAACCTCCTCACTTGAACATGCGGGTCCGCTTTCATCTGCTCGCACGTCATGAACAGCACCTTCTCGGGCATCTCCAAGCTCGCCTTGTGGTAACCTAGCACATGGTCCCAGTAAGGCCCGCCAGCGCTCAGCCCTCGACAGAACTTGTCGAGGCACTCCTGGATTGGAATCTGTCCCTTCTCTTTTGGCCTCACCTTGTTGGTGAAGTGCCACATTGAGACGAAGGTGTCCTTGGGGTTCCTGCACAGGTAAACCAGCTTGCAGTTGGAGTCCCTCACCGACTGTGGTAGCGAGGAATAAGGCACGTGGGTGGCGAAGAGCCTCGGGGGCGCTAAGGCAGCGAGATCTGGATTTTCCTGCTCGAGATAGAGGTTGACCTCCAGGAAGGGCACGAGGTCGTGAGGGTTTTGGGTCAGGAGAGGGTGACGTCGTTGCGAGTCGGGGTCAGAGTACTTGGCACGGTTCACAAGAGCGAAGAGGATGGCCTTTAGCCAGGTGGTGCCGGATTTCGGGCTGGTGACGAGGAGGATGTCGGAGGGGTGAGCTTGGAAATGGTTTTGGCAAGTGAGGACGCCATTCAAGAGCCAGGAGGGGAACCAGAAGCCCTGGTACGAGCGGAGAGAGTTGATGACCCAGTCTTCTTCTGAAGGAAGAGAGGAGAGGAAGTCCTGGAACGGTTGCGGCATGTCTTCCTCTCGCAAGTACCTTAAATGGGGTGGAGGAGGAGGAGGAGGAAGAGGAGGAGGTTGGGAGGCTTGCATGGCGGCGGCGGAGGTGGAGAATTGGAGTGAAGAGTTAGTTGATGTTTAGTGGGACGATGACCTTAAATAGAGGCTTCTTGCATGAGAAAGATCGTTGCTGGGATCGGTTGATAATTGTTCGGAATTATCTGTGGCCAACGTATAAGAATTTGTCATTTTCGTGATCTGATACAAGTGGAGGCTTTTATCTAGGTCAGTTGATGCAGATATGCGGAGGAGGAGAAACCTTTCTGTACTTGGGGGAAAGAAACATATTTGAGATAGTCCGTTTATTTGATTGACGATAAATGATTTCAAATTTATATATATATTTAAAATAATCACTTATATCGTTTCAAAAATAAATGAATGAAGAACAATCTCATCGTTCATGAAAAGTTTTAGACATATATTGCTACCGAAGAGAAAAATGTTTTCCATTGACAAATTGTTTCAAGCAATCGTTTTTTTAAAAAGCTTTTCAAACTTTTTGTCTTCCGCAAAACCGAAGGGAACCGATCCCAAAAACATACGCAGCAAATTACGTGGAATTAACAAATCTTAGAATCATCTTGAATCACTGATCGAAGAAATACATCACGTAACGGACGTATCTTATTTTCCACAAATTAAATGTACCCAATGTAGCGAGAGAGTTCGTCCCGATATCTCGTTCGGAAGGGGAGAAGGGAGAATCATCGTCATCGTCTCTATTCTTTGTTCTACAAAACTGATAGAGAGGGAAGAATGTATCTTGTAAACGTGACTTTTCAAGTTCAAAATGAGTAACTGCTTTTGGCAATTATCTAAGAGAATAAGCGGCTGAGATAGCATACATGGGCAGACCGTGGTACTCCATTTTCCAACAGAAACAAGTGGAGCCTAAGTACGGCGAAGATCCTAAACGTTTAGCTTTTGTCAAATTGAAACAAACATATTTTGAAAATTACGCAATGAAGTCATTTAACTCATCAGTGGTCCGACGTGGTTTATTTCGTCGTGGAAAAGTTTTGATCCTTGTATGTGTTATGACTCCACTAGTTAATATTAAACACTTACGACTTAATTGACCAACCGGCGAAACATTTAGAACTTTTGGCGTATTTAGCCTTAGGATTGGGTGTGAAGTTCGAGACACTATTTTTAACCTAATTTTTATTTAACTTTATGGTAGTCATGTAAAGGCTTTAATTTTTCTCTCATCAACTTTTTAGTTGGTGGGTTACCTAGATAAACATCACGGAAACCTAAATTTAATAAAATATAAATATTGGTGATGTCCATCTAAGCAAAACCAACAATTAAAAGTCTAGTTGGAAAAGCCAAAAAAGAAAAAAAAAATGAACCATTACAGAAGGCTAAAAAGTCGGAGAAAGAGAAATTAAATTTTTGGAAAATCAAGGCGCGCATGACAACAATTTTATTTCTCCATTTTTCTATTTTTCTATTTCGAGGAATAGTTGGAATAGAAATCATTTGGTATCGCAATTTTATTTTTCTATGTTCAGGGATAAATTTTTAGCCAAGAAATAAGTTCAGAATATAAATAAGAAGTAGAAATTTTCTACTTTTTCATTTTTCGAACAAAAATAGAAATAAGAATTCTTCTCATTACTCACTCCCTCCCTCTCGTGTGTGGTCTCCCTCTCTCTCGCGTCCCCGATGTCGGTCGCTTGCGCCGGGCGGTTTCCGGTCCTCGGTCGCGTTGGCCCTTTGCCGTTCACCATCCGTTGTCCGCGGTCTCCGCCGTCCCTCCGCCGGTCACCAGCCGAGGCCCAACAGATTGTTAAGATTTGGCGCATAATCATAATGAAGTAAAGCGATGAGGAGAAATCGAGATACAAGATTTTATCCCGGTTCACCCTTAAACAAGGGTTATGTCGAGCGGAAGATTCCATTATAATTAGCTCATTGTACCTCTCGTTATATCCCTCAATTACAAGAGAAAAAATAGTATAAATTGTAATAGCTATTCATGAGCCCAAACTTAAAGTACCAACGAAAAAGTAAGAGCTCAAACTATAAAAACCCTCTAGTGGTCGGGGGACTTTGCCCCCTTGAGATATCCACCGGGTGGCTCCCCCGGACCCCCGCTTGCTCATTGGGGAGTAGGGATCTTGTGCTTTCCCGTTGAGGGGAGTATGAACCACACCTCAATAGCGGCCAGCAACCGTAGAGATTTTATATTGTTATCAAATGAATTTCTATTTCGGGAACAAAAAATTTGTGTTGTTATCAAACCCATGTCTCTCGTTAAAAAACTCATCTAGGGAGCGGAAATAGAATGGCCGAAAACAAAGTCTAAGAATAGAATAGTTGTCATGCGCACCTCGAGAGTATGACGACACAATGACTTAGGGCACAGTATGACAACGATTCTAATCCGAAAAAGTGATTCTAATTAGAATTGATTTTTTTTTATTTTGTTCTTTGGATGAGTTTGAGAGAATTAGAACGTATTTGGTAACTCGTACGGAATTTTTATTTTAAATCGAGGGAAAGTGATAAGAGAACTAAAAGGAAAAAGTGAGAGATGTGGGACTTCATACGGTTTTGTGTTTCTAAAAAGTGATTTTTTTTTCAGAACTAACCTTTTTTTATTTTTATTTTTGTTCCAAAACTGTTCTTGAGAACAAAATCAACATCAAAATCATTTACGTTACTAAACATTTTTCTCATCCTTTTTCTTTTCGGGGAGCAGAATTAGAGAATCAAAATCGTTTCCACTCAAGCCCTTAGTGGATTTGCCAGCCCATCAAGTTTGGCATTTCTAAATTAGAAAAAAAAAAAAGCCAAACTAGAAATAACAGAATAAAAAAAAGAAACTTATTACCATCATTTACGTATAGTATGTTCACATTAAGCTAAAAATGAACGAATTAAGCATCTCTATTTCAAGAAAAAAAATTTAGGATTACTAGTGTCAACAGCATTATTGCAAAACATTTTTCATACTTGCAATCGTGAAAGAAAATTTCATAATCTAATAAAAAGGACATAATTGTCCAAAAACTAAAACTTGAATGTTAGTATCTTAACTCTTAACTTTGCTTATAGAAAAACTATGGAGAAATTTTCCAATTAGGTTTAAACCTATTATATAGATGTCAATTTTATCCTAAACTTTTCAACTTTACAAAGTAATCATTTTAGTAAACTTTCACTAAAAATCGGCGACGCAACGACGTGCCTCGTGGACGACCGGACTGCCACATCAATGATTTCCGGCTTAAAGGTAATGATTCTTTGGCATTGGTTTGTGAATCTAATCTATTAGAAGCCCCATCTTGTTCGTGGTGGCTAGATAGCGGTGCAACTAATCATGTTGCGTTTACCATACGGGATTCATAAACCGGGAGGAAGCCAAATAAGGAAGAATCAAAGCTCACCGTAGGAAACAATAATAAAGCTAACGCTGATTTCGTGGGAGATGTCATTTTAATTCTAGATTCTGGTTTTAATTTGATGTTAAGGAATACATTTTATGTACCTTCTTTTAGACGGAATTTAATTTCCGTATCAAGTTTGGACATGTGTGGTTACTATTTTGAGATTTCAAATAATGCAATTTCTATTTCTTTTAATTCAAATAAAGTTGGGTATTGCACTATGTCCAATGGATTGTCTGATTATGTTTGTCTCCCAACGAAATATATGTCGCTTATATAGGTGAAAAGGTTGTTTCTAAAAGACCTCTACCTAAGGAACGATCTTACGCATTATGGCATAATCGTCTTGGTCACATCTCTAAAGAAAAAGTGGAAAGACTAATGAAGGCGGACATTCTACCCACTCTCAAGGTGACCTAGACGTATGCGTGAAGCATTGTAGAGGGTAAGATGACTAAAATAAAGAAGAAAACTAAGATCCGTAGTTCTCATTTGTTAGAGATCATCCATACGGATATAAGTGGACCCTATACAACAACGTTGTGTAGAAATTTCTATTTCATCACATTTATAGATGATTATTCCCGATATGGTTATCCGTACTTGATTAAGGAAAAGTCTGAATCTCTTGACAAGTTTAAGATTTTCCGGACCGAATTCGAAAACAGATTGGGAAAAGTCATAAAAATTGTCGAGATCTAACCGCGGTGGTGAGTATTATGGTCGACATGGCGATCTTGGACAGCTTAAAGGTCCATTCGCCAAGTACTTAGAGGATTCCGGGATTGTGGCTCAATTTACTATGCCCGGTAGTCCCGAACGAGAATGGTGTGGGTGAAAGGCGTAATCGTACCCTTATGGATATGGTGAGGAGTATGATTAGCAAAACTAATTTATCGATTTTTGTGGGGCGAAGCTTTGAAAACAGCGCTTTATATTACGAATCGTGTTCCTACAAAATCTGCGCCACTTACTCCCTTCGAGTTATGGATGGACGGAAACCTAGCATGAATCATCCGAAAGTTTGGGGATGCCCTGCAGAAGTAAAGTTGTATAATCCGACTTTGAGTAAGTTGGACTCCAAAACCACTCGATGTTATTTTGTGTCTTATCCAGATCATTCAAAGGGATATCAATTTTATAATTCCAATGGAGGAACGAGAATTGTGGATTCACAGACAAAGTTTCGGAGCTTAATGTAGCCGAACAAGGTGATTGCTCACACAATTGAAGATAACGATGCGGTGAGTACTTCTATGTCGTTTTCTTTACCTATACGAGACAATTGTGGAGGTCCCTATACCAAAACCGAACCTGTTGAGGCTTTGGAACCTATTATCGAGTAGTTCCCCGATGAAGTTCCTCAAGCCTTTCGGGAACAGAATGAGGTAGAAGATGCTCCTTTAAGGAGATATGTTAGACGAGACGATCGCCTATACCACCGGACTACATAGTCTATCTAGGAGAGCGAGGATTATGATATCGATTGTGTTGTTGATCCAAGTAACTTATACGAAGCTATTTCTTGTCCTCGATCGATTTATGGTTAGATGCAATGAGAGATGAGATGTTATCTATGAAATATAACAATGTTTGGGAGCTTGTTGAATTACACGAAGGCTATAAACCCGTTGATTGTAAATGGGTTTTTAAGACCAAGAAAGACTCCACAGGAAAAATTGAAAAATTTAAAGCTAGACTAGTAGCTAAGGGATTCACTCAAAGAGAAGGAGTAGACTATAAGGCAACCTTTTCTCCGGTCTCTTCTAAAGACTCTTTTAGAGTAATCATGGCTTTAGTAGCTCATTTTGATATGGAGCTTCACCGGATGGATGTTAAAACTGCTTTTCGAATGGAGAACTTGATGAACAAGTTTATATGGCACAACCTTGAAGGTTTTGCAGCGGATGATACTGAGTAATCTGGTTTGTAGATTGAAAAAGTCTATCTATGGTTTGAAGCAAGCTTCTAGATAGTGGTACTTGAAGTTTCATAGTGTTGTTACTTCCTTTGGGTTCATTGAGAACAAGTTAGATCGGTGTATATACTTGCAAGGTTAATGGGAGGAAATTTATTTTTCTCGTTCTTTATGTTGATGATATCTTGCTTGCTAGCGGCGATGTTGAATTCCCGCATGAGACAAAGAGAATGTTGTCACGGAACTTTGATATGAAGGATCTTGGTGAGGCATCTTTTGTCCTTGGGATTGAGATCCATAGAGACCGTTCTCGTCGCATATTAAGCTTATCTCAAAGGGCATATATTGATCGTATTTTGGAGAGATTCAATATGCAACAGAGCAAACCAGGAATTGCTCCCGTCTATAAAGGTGATAAATTGCGTCTTTCACAATGTCCTCATTCGGATATTGAAAAAGAAAAGATGAAGAATGTACCTTATGTTAGTGCACTTGGTAGTATCATGTATGCACGAGGTTTGTACTAGGCCGGACATTGCTTTTGCAACAGGACTTCTAGGCGGATATCGGTTAAATCTAGGACACGATCACCGGGTTCTTGCCAAGAAAGTTTTGAGGTACTTAAAGAGAACTAAAGACTATATGCTAATTTATAGATATGTTCGAAACTTGCAGCTAGTAGGATATTCAGATTCAGGATTATGCTGGTTGTCAAGATGACAAGAAGTCGACAACGGGGTACATCTTTATGCTAGCGGTGGTGCGATATCATGGAAAAGTGAGAAAAAAAAAACGGTATCATCCTCTACCATGCAAGCGGAGTTTATAGCATGCTTTTCGACTGCTACTCGAGCTATTTGGCTCCGGAATCTCATTAGGGAGTTGACCGTGTTTGATTTTGTTGATAGACCCATACGGTTTGTATTGTGACAATAACTCTGCGGTGTTGTTCATTAACAACCACGGAGGTCTCAAGGGGTCTAAGCATATGGAGGTCAAGTTTTTGACCATAAAGGAATCCGTACGAGAATGGTGACGTTGCAGTAGAGCATATTACTACGATGCTATGATTGCTGATCCACCGACTAAAGGTCTACGCCCTTGTGTATTTGAACGGCATGTTAATAGCATGGGCTTAGAAGCATCGTGGGATGCCATTGTTTAGTGGGAGCTTTCTATTTTTTGCTCTAATAAAGTTTACATTTGTATTATGTTACGTTAAGTAACGGCTTTGATATGTATTGACTCTTTTACATTCAATTAAGTCTTTATGAATGTGTTATTGAATGCACATCCGTTGAAAACCTCAAGGAATTGTGTAAACCTTGAGTAATGGTCAGGGCATTTATTTTGGCCATGTGCATATGTCTTGTTACACATAAAGTATAGTTAATTATAAATGTAAGATATATGTGGGTTCGTTGGAACCATAAGGATGTTCTCTTGTGACACATCATGTTTCGTGACACATAAAGTAAGAGAATGACGACCGACAAAGAGGATAACATATAATGTGTCTCTATTATTTGAGATGTTATCCGTTTGCCATACTATCATATCAAATCCATATCGGTAGAGTTAAGAGCATTTGTGATCATGGATGGCTCTATGTCTTTTGATGCGATTCTTGGCATGATTCGGTGTTTAAGACTTTATGGGATCGGATTGACTATTGGGAATTATCTCTGGACCAATATAAAGGTGCGCATATACGGTACAATTTTAATTAATTTAGCCAAAGTGGGAGAATGTTAGAATATATTGTTATATATTCAATGTGGGCTTTATTAATTATTATTGTAAATATTAATTGGTCTAATAAAGAAAGATAAAAGGTTTCCTAATTCTAGTTGGATATGGGATTGGATAGTATGGAATGAGATAAACATTATCTTTAATGAGGGGATATGTTTCATTCTCTATAAATAGAGCTCAAGTCCCTCCTCTAAACCCTAATGTCCACATAACCTCACATCAAGAATCGTCGAAGCGATACGTGAGGGGCCGCCTTATAGAAGCCAGTGATCAAGAGGGTTCATAGAGGAGAAGCGCTTGAGCGACAGATCGTCGCAATTCCGCATCAAGAACGATGGATCCGAAACAAGGTGCGTCAATTCCTCTATTCTATGGTTTGTGATTCGCGTCTCTATACGTGTGATTCTTGGATTGCTGCATATGGATTTTAGTCGCAGCTAACACGACGAGCGTTGACCGGGCAGATTATGTCATCAATTTCCTACTTAAATTGGCTAGATGGACTGTATTTGAAATTTTATTGGCTAAATTAAAAAGTTTATGGCTGAATTAGCGATTGTGCAATATATTTAAAAATTTTTGAATAATTTTGTCCACAACACCGATACACCGACTATAAACAATATTTTCTCTCTATGTGTGAATGGGAAAACTAGGTCGCATCCTTTGGAATTTCATACTATCTAGAGAGTTGAGAGAGATATATAATACCAAATTTAAGCTTGATTTGACTCACATATTCTATGCTGGAAACTCAATTCGAGCTCCATCGAGCATCAATATTTATATTCGAGTTTGATTTGACTAGAGATCGAGATACCGATACAATTAATTTACAAAAGAATTCGAACTTGACCTTGAAAAGTTCAAATGATATTATGATTGTATTTTGTGATTTCCAAGATAAATACATCTATTTTTAACTTAATTTTCTTTGAAAACAGAAGCTTGATCAGGCTCGCAATAGTGAGCTCGACTAGACAAAATTGAAGGGACCAAAGCATTTCTTGGAAACAAGGGAATTTGTGCTGAGCAAAATTCAAGACCACAAGTGAATGGGAAAATTACCCAAAAAAATTCCTAAAATTATTATAATTATGTCAATTCAGTCTCAATTTCTTTTTTTTTTTAATCAATTGAGCCTTAACATCTTTAGCAATTATGACTAATGCCTAGCTCCGGAATACGACGCAGCAACGCAAATTTTTTTATAATATTTTAAAATTTTCAAAATTAATTAATAATTTTGTCGTCTTTTCTTGCCCTTGATTTTCGAAAGTTATTTAAATTTGCCAGCCGATCCATTCATTTGATAGGATTAATCCTTTTTTCTGCATGACCAAACATCCTTCGTCTACAGCAACACGATCAGTCCGACCAATACGAACATGAACTAGATGTTACAATAATTTCATGGGTGCTTCCTAATCTTTATCATCGACTTTTGAAATTGATAAAAATAAAAAGCAAAAGGCCCACGGATTGCTCAGAATTACAGAAGGTAAAAATCCATAAGCGCCACATGTTTTCCGAAGGATGTGCCCGCACCTCTTAATGAAGACTAGAATCACGACCTTGAAGTTGAAGCATCTCTCTATGGAGACGAAGCCCCTCCATTGACAGTGCCGCTGAAGACCTTCCATCCTACAGCATGAGAGATACAGAGCTTCGTCGATGGCCTGCTGATGCATTCTCTTTATAACCGAGCTTCAAAGCTTCAATCCAGAGCCATGCAACTTCTCTTCCATGACGCCGTCAATCCTCTCCCCCCATCTCCGCGCTCATGTAGTTCGCCCAATCTCCGACCTCGCCTCTCCTGAAGAACCAGTTGTTCTCTAATCTAATCGACAGTTTCCCGCTCTTGTTCACCTCCAACGCGCTCAAATTTTCGAAGCTACACATCCTCAGTATTCCCTCCACCATCCCATCTCTCAATTCTTCTTCGCCGAACGGACACCCCAAGAAATCGGCCAACCTCCTCACTTGAACATGCGGGTCCGCTTTCATCTGCTCGTACATCATGAACAGCACCTTCTCGGGCATCTCCAAGCTCGCCTTGTGGTAACCTAGCACATGGTCCCAGTAAGGCCCATAAGGGCTCAGCCCTCAACAGAACTTGTCGAGGCACTCCTGGATTGGAATCTGGCCCTTCTCTTCCGGCCTCCGCTTGTTGGCGAAGTGCCACATTGAGACGAAGGTGTCCTTGGGGTTCCTGCACAGGTAAACCAGCTTGCAGTTGGAGTCCCTCACCGACTGTGGAAGCGAGGAATAAGGCACGTGGGTGGCGAAGAGCCTCGGGGGCGCTAAGGCAGCGAGATCTGGATTTTCCTGCTCGAGATAGAGGTTGAGCTCCAGGAAGGGCACGAGGTCGTGAGGGTTTTGGGTCAGGAGAGGGTGGCGTCGTTGCGAGTCGGGGTCGGAGTACTTGGCACGGTTCACAAGAGCGAAGAGGATGGCCTTTAGCCAGGTGGTGCCGGATTTCGGGCTGGTGACGAGGAGGATGTCGGAGGGGTGAGCTTAGAAATGGTTTTGGCAAGTGAGGACGCCATTCAAGAGCCAGGAGGGGAACCAGAAGCCCTGGTACGAGCGGAGAGAGTTGATGACCCAGGCTTCTTCTGAAGGAAGAGAGGAGAGGAAGTCCTGGAACGCTTGCGGCATGTCTTCCTCTCGTGAGTACCTTAAATGGGCTGGAGGAGGAGGAGGTTGGGAGGCTTCCATGGCAGTGGCGGCCGGGTGGACGGTGGAGAATCGGAGGATTAGTTAGTTTATGTTTAGTGGGACAATGACCTTCAATGGAGGCTTCTTGGATGAGAAGGATGGTTGCTGGGATGAGGTCTGAAACTTGAAACAACATCTTATATGAAGACTGTTGCGTTGGGTACGACATTAATCCTCTCATACATACTATTTTGTACATTATAGGTTGTGTACTTACATTTTTCCACAAATTTGAATTAAAAACTTTTAGTACTCCCGCCATTATAATGCTTTCCGATAACTCATTAACAACTAAACAAGCTTACTTGTAAAATTAAAGAAAAAATAGTCGATAATCTACTACAAAAAAATACGTAAAAGTCATTATTTTGTTGGTAACTCACCGACAAGTGAACGGATCCGCTTGTGAACCTTAAAAGCTATTGAAATCTAGGCATCGTTTGTTTCGTGGAAGATGAATGTTTTAGAAAATATTTTTCTGGAAACGATCCTAAATATATTTTTATCATCTACGAAGATGTTTAGATATAAGTTGTTGCCGATGATAAAAATATTTCTTATTGATTAATTATTTTTAGAAACGTATTTTCCAAATTATTTATTTTTTGGAAAACAATTGGAGCCCTAGTACGAAATTTGAAAAGTGGTAACACAATGGCCCCTTTGCGAAACTAAAAGCAATCGATAATGTACAATGCCATTTAAAAGTATAAACCCATGATATTAGCCACAGTAGCTTGACCAATAAACGAGCCTACTCAGCAGAATCCAAATTTTATGGATAATCAACGCTGTAACACCTTTCAATTGGAAATGTGTAAAATAATTGTTTTGCTGGTAAGTTACCGACAAAAAATGGACCCCCTTGTGAAATTGTAAATTTGTTCATAATATACTCGTAAATTTGAGGGTGCGTTTATTTCGCGAAAAATGAGTGATTTGAAAAATATTTTCTTAAAAATAATCGCTTATATCGTTCACAAAAATATATAAATAAAATTTTTTGTCGCTTATGAAAATAGTTAGGCATAAGTTGTTATCGATGATGAAAACATTTTCTGTTGATTAATTTCTCTAAATAGTATAAGCAATCCTTTTTCGAAAAATATTTTTCAAATCACCCATTTTTCTCGCAAACGAACGCACCCAGAAAGTCGCAACATCAGCTTTGATCCTTCTCAAATAGAGAGCAGCTAATAATCTACTGAAAACTCGAAAGAGGTCAATATTTCAAATTACTAAATAACGAAAAGCGTTGACTTGTGAAATTGAAGAACACTTGGTAGTCTATTATGGAATTCAAAAGTGAGAAAAGCACAACTTGATGTTACTAACCGGTAAAACCTACTAGTAAAACATAGTGGTTCTTATTCTATGGCTGAATATGACATTGGTAAAATAAATACGGTACTTATCTAAAACCAAATAAGGACCAACAAGTTTTCAGTAAACTATTTTTCTTCCCGACACTATTCAACTAGCAATTCTGCGACCTTTTATTTATTTTTTTGGTGTACCTAGCGATAGAATTATTTGCCTCAATTTCAAATTATTGTTTAGCAAAATGCATTCATTCTTGAAGAGTGATTACAACTTACTTCTCGCAAGAAAATAACGCGATAATAGTCATGACCATTGATGCTATCTATTGATAATTGTTCGGAATTATTTGAGGCAACTTAATAGAATTTGTCATTTTCTTGATCTGATACAAGTGGAGGCTTTTATCTAGTTCACATCACATAAATTTAATTGATTCGCCATGAATCAAGTTGCCTAAGTAATAGCAGATAATTCTTAACTTAATGGCCAAAACCATGGCTGATGCGAGATATGCAGATGAGGAGAAACCTTTCTGGATTAGGGGAAAGAAGCATATTTGAATTTGTCAATCGTTGCATATTCTAAGGATAGTCGATTGCATGTATTTGAAAAAGCAAAAAAAAAAAAAAAAAAAAACAAAACAATAATCAGCAAAAGTAGAAATCAAGGAATAAAAGAAGAAACTTATTACCAACATTAACAGATAATATTTTCACATTAAGCGTAAAAAATGAACGAATTAAGCATCTTTATTTCAAGAAAAAAAAGGAAAAATTTTGGATTACTAGTGTCAACAGCACCATTGCAAAGCATTTTTCACACTTGCAGTCGTGAAAGAAAAATTCCACGATCTAATGAAAAGGACATAGTAGTCCAAAAATTAAAACTTGAATATATGTTGGTATCTTAACACTGCTTATAGAGAAACATTAGGGAAATTGTTCACTTAGTTTTAAATTCATAGTGCGAATGCCAATTCAGTCCTAGATTTTTTAGTTTTGTCAATGTAGTCCTAAACCTTTGCGCGAATTTCAAATGTAGCCTCTCCCCGGTTTTCAATGAATATCACCGACGTGGCGGTGTGCCACGTAGGGCGACTTGTGATGACGAAACGGCCACGTCAGCCATCCGGTAAAAATTGATTGGAATGATGGTTTAAGACAAATTGATACAATAAAAAGGTTTAGTAAAAAAATTGATATCCATACAATAAGTTTAGGATCGATTGAGTAATTTTTCCCAAAAAATTTTCTATACTCCAATGTAAAAGGTAAAAATTCACCGATATAATATTTAATCGAGTGACACTTATCTTTGGGCAATTAAAGTCAAAAGAGACCGATGAACTTTTGTTTTTGTCGGTAACTCAAGAGCATGACTTTAATCATTTGATTTTCTAGAGGCTGATAGAGCACTTATAAGCCACATGAAGTGCTTAAATGGTTAAATTGTCTTTACAAGTGACTGACCGGAACCAACTTAGCATTGATGTAGGTTTAGCATCTCTAAATTGAGTGGTCTTTACTTTATTTGACGCGGAGACCCGTTTGCTTAATTCAGTGGTATGAGCACACACCTATTTACTTAGAAACCACCCGCGAGTCTCGAGAACTTGGTTAAGCCTATGTCTTTACCTATGCAGGTGGCCTTCATCGTAAAGCAGTTTGCACGCTGCTAGCAGGAGTTAGAACGAGCGACTTCCAATTCCTGAATCGAAAATTTCCCGACCGCCTACCCTACTCCTGTACCGAGGGGTATACTTATACCACTCAACCAATTCCTCGGAAGGTCAAAGGAGTTCGCATTTTACCAAAGTAATACTGTTCTGATCCCAATTAAATCCGTTCATGTTTCATTCGTTGTCCCACCAACCAAAAAGATCAACTCGTTAACCACACTTTTCAGGACTCTCTCTCCATTGTCTATGTTGCCAATGTCGGGAACTGAATTATTAAAGTGTTAACGGCACATGGAGGGGCTTTCTAGAGTTGTCCAAAGGAATCATAGGCGCCAGCAGCCCTTGGATGCGTTATCGGGAAAGGAGGAGCAAGGTGAGTGCGGTATTATCGGACTAGCCCCGTCAAACTAGTGAATTGAGTCGAGTTTGATTTGACCCAAACTAACGAATTTATACATAGTGCAAATAAAATAACTCATATCCGACTCAATTCAAATCGAGATTCATATATTTGAGACATGTTTGGTAACATTTCGTTTCTCCGATTCTGCTCTTTGGAAGAAAAAAAAATATAAACAAGTTTGGTAAGACAAATGATTCGATTCGATTGATTATGCTCCCGGAAACACTTTTGGACCAATTTTGAGAAATAAAAAAAGTTGTTTTTCAAGAAAAAGAACACTTTCGAGGATGAAAAATGCAACAACATCTTCTCTCACTTTTGTTGAGCACCAGCGAGGCATGGGCCGGGTCAACCCGACTCGATGCAAACAATTTTTAAATAAAAATTTAGAAAATTAATAAAAAATAAAAAAAATCAGAAAATGATTAAAAATCCAAAAAATGGAAAATTCATAAAAATTCTAAAAACATTGGAAAACAAATTCCAAAAAAATTCTAAAAAATTATGAGATGAGTCATTTGAATAGGCCAATCCTATTTTTGACGATTTTGCCTTCCGATTTCTCCCAAATGGCGATTTTTTCCACTCATAGGCAAATCGTTCGGAAAAATCCCGAAAATTCCCAAAAAATCTAAAAAAGCAAGAAATGGGTCCATTCAAATGGCTAATCCTGTTTTTGGTGAATTTTTCCTTTTGATTTTTTCTAAGTCCCGCTCGATTTGTTGTCGGAGTACCATGCTTGCATCGAAACTATATGCATGGTATCCAAGTATAAAACCGAGCCACCTATGTGGCAAAGATAAAATTTATTAATTTCGAGCAATAAAAGATAATCGAGTTATCTCTTGCATCCTTGGCATATGCATAGTCTCAAGAGAAGCTTGAAAAATAACAATTTATCGTATTATTTTTCTAAGGAACAAATCTGAAGCTTCCCTATTTTGGCTAAAAAGATGTCATAGTTTAAGAGGATCACAACCGTAGGGTCTAAGGAAAGTCATCAAATGTGATTATGTAATTATTTGATTTAAATGATAAATTGAGAAGAGAAACTATATTTCGAACAGAAATTTTGTGCAAGTACAAACGCGTTTCTATTCCAGGAACAGAAATTTTGTCTTTGTTACCAAACGCGTTACGATTTTCTAAAAATAATCTAGGGAAAAAATTAAAAAAATTGGTTTTAATCAGAATCACTTTTTGGGAATAGAAACGCTACCAAACAGGCTCTAGTAAATTTTCTCCTTAAATTGATGTCTTTGAAGAACGGGTAGCTTTTTGACCATGTGCGGCTTCATGATCGGCTCCACATTTAATTTAGGGATAAGTGCTTTAGAAGTCTCAAAACTTGTCATGAAAATGCGATAATGCTTCAAAGGGAAAATTGTCATAAAAGTCCTAAAACTTTTTAATTTTGCCAATTCTGTCCTAAACCTTTTGCATTTATACCAATTCGATCCTAAACCTTTTTTTTTTTGCCAATTCAATCCTAAACTTTTTATATTTATGTCAATTCAATCTATCTAGCCAATTTTGGCCGGGCGACGCTAATGTGGATGCCGATAGGCACCGAGGTGGACACCGGCGCGACGTAGATAAATTTTAATAATATTTTAATATTTTTCAATTCTTTTATTTTTTTTCTTTTCCGCTTCTTTCCTTTTTTTTACTTTCTCTTTCTTCTTCCTCCGTTTACACCGAACTCGTGTCCCTACAAAAAAGAAGAAACTTAAGAATAGAACGTGAAGAAAGAAAGAGACCACGATCTTGCCGCCCTGCCGCCTCACGAGCGATTCCATATGCAAGTGCGGTTGAGAGTTTGATGTATGCCATAGTATGTATTCGTCTAGATATTGCTCAAGCGGTGGGATTATTGAGTAGATATATGTCCAATCTAGGTAAAGAGTGTTGGATAGGCTGCAAAGATGCTTCGTTATCTTCGCGATGCGTCGACTTTGAGTTATGTTATGAAGACATGAAAAGCTCAAAGGGACAAAGCAAGAGTTAGAACTGAAGTGTTTTGTTGATGCTAATTGGGGAGGTGACATTGTTAGCGGGAGGTCGATTAGCGGTTATGTTATTCCTTATTTGGCGAGTTGTGAGTTGGATGAGTAAGAGATAGAGCACGGTTGCTTTATCTACTACGAGGCGAAATACATAGCTCTTACTCATATTGCTAAGAAATTGATCCGGATGCGTAGATTATGTAAAGGGCTTGGCTTTACACAAGGAGAAGTGAAAATTGTGTGTGATAGCAAGAGTGTTATATTCTTGGCTAAGAATCCTGCATTTCATGCAAGAACAAAGCTCATCGACATATAATATCATTTCATCCGAGAGAAAGTAGAATAGAAAGTTGTAGTGTTGGAAAAAGCTAACACAAAGTTGAATAGTGCAGATTTTTTTGACCAAAGCAAAGTGATCGCAGAAAAGTTTGAATGGTGTACAAACTGTTTTAGGTCTAAAGAAGCATGGAAAGTGTTCACCAAGTGAAATAATATTTGGGTGTGGTTCATAATCCCCGCGATAGGAAAGTACGTGAGTCTCGCTCCATGCTGAGCGGCCGGGGCCCGGGGGGCCGCCTCGGCGGGGGTTTCAAAAGGACAACGCCCCCTAGACACCCGGAGGGCGTTTACGATTTAAGCCCTCGTAGTTTTTCATTAATAGTTTGGGTTTTGGCTCATGAATAGCTACTGCTATATATACTCTTTTTTTGCTTATAATTGAGTGATGTAACGAGAAGTGCGAGATGCTGATATAATGGAATCCTCTCTTTGGACGTAGCCCTAATTTAAGGGTGAAGTAGGATAAAATCTAGTGTCTTAATTTTCTCTTTTTCGCTCATTTTAGTTCGCTGCAATTGTGCGTTGATCCTAACAAGGAGGACTGAGAAAGATGTGTAAAATGATTTCCTTTTTTCATAATCGAAAATCATTTTTCTCAATTTTAGAAGGATATTTTCTAGTGACCGAAAAATATTTTCTTTGACCGGTCATTTTTCATGTCCCAATTGCAAGAAAATGAGGAAAATATTTTGCCGTAAGATATTTTTCGTGAAACAAATGAAGTCTAAGTCTCTGAATATATGAAAAAGAAACAAACATGTGAAGAACAATTTTGTCACTTGAATAATCATAGGATGCAAAATTGCATTGACTGAAGCTACCGAAGTGGCTTTTTCCATTTTTTGGCCAATCGTCAAAGATTGGCTTTGCAAGCATGAAATTATGATTATCAACAAGCTCAGAGTTTTTACAAGATGTATCTGCCGTGGCCCGTAACTCATGTATTCCGAGCAATTATATTTACTCACGATATGGCGATAATGAGGCTTATGGCAAGAAAACAGGAACTTCATTCTCTGTTGTTTGGTGCACCAACCAACAAGTTGCTGTTAGATATATAAAGAATATCCATTCTCATTTTTGTAACACAAATTGATACACCTTTCACTTAAAGGAAAAGACAAGTTTTAAAACGTGATTTTACTTTTTAAATGTTTTAGGACTTCAGAAACTAGGGGTACTGGGTGGACAAGCCGATTATTGAAATTGTAGAAGTGCAGGTCCACCTAGCAGGAAGCTGAAGCTTTCCCCATGTGATTCCAGGCGTAGGAGGGTACTATACTTGTCTACCCAGCAGTCACCAGCCGAAATTGACCTGAGGTCTACCTTCCCCAACCAGAGGCCCCTAAATTCTCTCGAAACATTTTTCTTTCTTGAGAGAGGGAATACGAAGAGAACTTACGGAGAGATCCGTACATCATATTAGGGAGTTCCTTCTCTTGTCTCCTCTTGAGCCTTTTAAGGGCTTGTTGAGGTCCTTACATATAAAGAATGTCCATTCTCTTTTTTGTGACTCAAATTGATAAACCTTTCACATAAAAGAAAAGATAATTTTTAAAATTTGATTGCACTTTTTGAATGTTTTAGAACTTCAATGCAATTTAATGACAAGTTTTAAGATTTTATTGCACTTTTTGAAAGTTTAGGATTCGATTACACTTTCTTTACAAGTTTTAGGATTTCAGTGGACTTATTCTTTTTTATTTTTATTTTTTATATAGATTTTGGCTAACCCAGTTGATGGACTCGCGTCCAAGCTTCGTATTGTCACTGCCAGCATAAATAGGCTCAACACCCATTTCTGATGCATTTATCTAGCCTCTGATTGACTTGGAAGCGTACGTCGTGGTCTTAAGATATGTGCGGTTGCAATTGAAGGAAAACTTTCGGGCATTACTACTTGGCTATTGGTCGTTGGGGAGGTTGAAGAATTCAACGTCATTTAATTTCACATTCAATGTGCAGACTCTATGTTACTTCCCGTTACCATACAGGATCCGTTGTTCACTATTGACCCGTCGGGTCCCATGCGCACGAAGTATACAGAGATATTTTAGTCAAAGACAAAAGTAGCTATTTAGGTTTCATTTGCTCCATGAAAAATCGGTCATTTGAAATTATTTTTCTAGACATAAAGATAAACGAATGGAAAAAGTTACATCGTCGATGACAAACATTTTTAACTGGCTTAATAGTTCAAGCGAGACGAGCGATCGTTTTTAGCAAAATATTTTTCAAATCAATCATTTTTTGCTAATTCGTTTCTCCGAAAATGAATTCTTTGGAAAAGATTGAGGTAACGGAAAATATTCTCATTATCAACAGAAACGTTTAGGCAAGAGCTATTGCCAGTCCATTTTTGAATAAATTTTAATAATTCCGATCATCTACATCTCTCAGGAAAGGAGGTGACGGAAGATATTCTCATTAACATAAAAAACGTTTAGGCATGAGGTGTTGCTAAAACTAAAACATTTTTCGTTGGCTTATTTTTATAAGTGATAACGAAGACTGAAATTAGGAAAATTTTATTCGAAGCTGTTAATTTTTTGCAAAACAAAAAACCGAGCCTTAAATGTAATACCCTTCACTTCTCACCACGGGATTCCTTCCTTAAGAATGGTTTTACTTGCTTGAATGAAAAGAAAAGTAAAAAGAGTACAGACTAGTTTAGTAGCTAGTTCATTCGAGTCTATAAGAAGTAGCAGACTCAGGCCCGCACGAAGCCAAGCCCCAACATTGACTTACTGATCAAATTATGGAATAATTATTGTGCTTTACAATTTTCAAAAATTTAATTATGAATGGTTTGTTAGTCACCAAAGTGGCCAAACCTTAAGGTATTTTGAAATTTGAAATTTATGACGTTTAATTCAATTACTCTTGATTAATTGATGCTATGACTGAAATTGGTATGTTACATATCCTTATTGATGTCTTGCATAATCCTCTTTTGCTTTGTACCATAATGGAGTTTTTCTTTTGATTTTTTTAGCGCATCAAGGTTCTTCAAATCCTTTTGCAATTTATTTAGAGCATCTGACTTTTTTTTTGGGTCTTGTATAGCATTTGATTATCTAGTGTTATTTTATCGCTTGCAGAAGTAAAATATTTTTCCAAAATTTATTTGAGTTTCGATCGACCCGTTATAGGTTAGCGGCAATCTCGGAATGAATTGATTTGCATGTTTAATTGATTAAATTGACACTCAAAAGCTGCGATTGATATGAATTTGAGAGAGTCTGTACTAAGTGTTTGCTTAGCAATCCATTGGCTTTGTCTTGGTGGTTTACCTTTGAGAAGATGGTGATAAATCAATCAATTTTATGTTGGGCCATCTTCAACACCCTTAATAATATTATGGGTGCTTTCTTCTTTGTCATTAACTTTTGGAAATCGTTAAGTTGACTCCACCATTATTCTTGGAACAGTGATGGCTCCACCGACAGATTTTATGTGTGCAATGTGCTTTGGAACGCGTGGTCCTTCTTGCATCCTTACAAGAATATGTGCTACCACATACGGATATGAACTAGAATGTTTATCAAACTACAACACATATAGAAGGCCATATGGCCCAAAACAGGAATTGAAAAGAGTAACAGAAGATAAAAATCCATAAGCTGCCAGCGAGAGAGAAGGAAGGCAGCTTTTAATGAAGACTAGAATCACAGCCCTGAAGCATCTCTCTATGGAGACTGTTGTAATATAATGCGTGGAAATTAATCGGGATCTTGCAAATAAGTCAATGCGAAAGCGTAGATAAATAATAAAAAGACGATAAAGGGCAAGGAGATTATATGGTTCGGTCGAATATTGATACCTACATTCACGGAGAGGCCAACACGAATAATCCACTATAATTAGAGAATCGAAATTATAATCGGCTCAATACGCTCGTGTTTTTCGCATTTAGATTATACCAAAATCTTAATTGTTTACAAATAAAATAACTCACAATCGGATAGAATATAATTATAATAAACTCATGGAGCACGCCAAAGCAAATCGCCTGCGCATTGCCGAAACCATACGCTATACGTTCTCTTTTCTTTGGTTCTTCGTGGCGCGGCTCTGATGCTTGGAGTTTTACTGTGCGCAGCTGCCTTTTTTAATTTTAGTCCACGACTTTTGCTCCTTTTGTTTATTGTGTGACAACAGTAAATGGTGGCAGCACACTAGGGTTTCTTTTTTCCCACAAGATATAACATATAATAAAGTGAGACCATATTTTGTCTTGTAGTGCCTATCTACTCTTAGTCGACCAATTGGAGCAATTTGCTAGAGTCTAACTCCTCAATTACAATATTCGGTCAAACTTGATATTTATCCAATCGGTCAAGTTGCATAACCGGCTTAAACACGAGATATAATTTAACAATCTACACCTTGATTTGATATTTATAACCAAGTCATAGTACTCATCATCCATGCTATTCTCCCAACGCCTCGATGAGGCGCTCACTCTATAGATGCTGCGATAGTCTTTAAAGCGGAGCTTGAGCTTCGCCAAAAGAACATGCTTAGTCATCATATTTCTTTGGGTTCTCTGTTGTAGCAATCTTTTTCACAACAACCTTACCTTTCGCTAAGACATCTTAGATGAAGTGGTACTGATATTGATATGCTTCGTTCGCTCGTGATAAACCGGATTATACGCCGGATATATTGCATCGTAGTTGTCAAAGTGTATGTCAACACTTTTAAGTTCTAACCCAAAGTCCAAAAGTAAACCTTGTAACCATATCACCTCTTTTGCTACAAAGATTAGTGCTATGTACTCCGTCTCGGTCGACGACAAAGACAAGTGGTCCTATAAGGACGCCTTCCAACTAAGCTGCGCCACCTGCCAGGCGTAAATACATACCGCTAAAGACCGCACTCATCCAGGTCACCTGCATGATCGAGAATCCATATCACCGGTGGTTTCACTTTGTCATTCTTGTCCCTCCGGTATACTATACCAACGTCATTTGTCCCCTTCAAATATCGTATATCCATTTCACAACTTCCCAATAAGTTTTACCAGGACGCTTGATATAATGACTAACTACACCGACGACTTATGAAATATTAGGTCTAGTGTATACTATGACATACATAATACTACCCACTGCACTAAAATAAGGAACACGGGACATATACTCCTCCTCCTCCTTAGATTCTTTGTGACAACTTAATTGAAAGTTTAAAGTGCTTCGCTAATGGTGTACTCACAGATTTCGTTGATTGCGTATTAATACGTGCAAAAATCTTCTCAATATATTTCTTTTGAGACAAACATAATAATCCTACGGTCTTGTCACTCAAAATCTCCATGCCCAGTATTTTCTTTGCGAGCACCTAAATCTTTCATCTCAAATTCAACACTTAATTCCCTCTTGACACATCAATATTAAACATATTCTTAGCTGCTATCAACATATCATCAACATATAACAACGGATATATTAAAGACCCATCATCTAGTCTCCTAAAGTAAACACATTTATCCATCCGACTTTTCGAATAGTCTTGACTAGCCATGAAAGCATCAAAACGTTTATACCACAATCTAAAAGACTGTTTCAGCCCATACAAAAATTTTTTTAACAAGCAAACATGGTTGTTGACACCTAAATTTTGATTTTTTTCAAATTAGTCATATTTCATAAAAATGAGAATTAACTTTAGTTCTCACCAAAAATAAATTTCATGCGTAACATATTCTATTTTTGTCACGTATGCACTTGCATTAGCATCGATCCGCCTTGGTGATGTGAGGTTGACTTAGTTTGACGGGCGATTTGGACTTAGATTGATGGACAAATTCTTGATTATTTGTGCCGAAAATTTGACCCAATTTTGGAGTTTATAATTTAGAAAAAAGGCTTTAGTTTTAATATTTGATTAGTTATAAAAAGCGTAATTTAAGTCAAAAAAATGCATAATAAGCTCTGTAATACATGAATTTCGGTTAACCTAATGCACAATGGGCTTAGCTGAAATTTTCACGGAAAAAATAAATTAATTTGGTGCAATTTAGCCCTTTGGGACTTAATTCAAATTGTATTTTGAGCCCGGGTTTATTTTGCAAAAATTGAGAAATTTTAGGCCCCAAGCTTGCAGTAATTTTCTCTATAAATACTAACTTATGCTTAGGGTTTTTAGTGGGGAGGCCATTGACTTTCACAATGATAATATATGGTAGAGAGGACGGATTTGAGGGTCGTCTTCTTCCTGGGGTTTGAATCTGCACGTCCAAGAAGCTACAATTTGGGCTATCTCCTCCATTATCAGACGACACCACCAATCAGACGTACATAGGAACCATACATCATAACACCACGGCCGCAAAGAGAGCCAAAAAGGAGATTGACCACCTTGCAGAAGACGCCGAAGGATTGAAGTGGAAAGATAGAGAAAAGGGTCCCTCTTTTGGTGAGCGGAGCTGCATCAGAGGATTCCGCAAGGGAGGAGTCCGTAAAAGTCAAAGATCAGGGGAGTTACTTTCTTTTCTCTAGTATTTTTTTTTCCTTTTCCTTTGGCACGTATAACACAATCTTGGTATTGCATCTTTGTTGCTAGAGCTTCATCAAAAGATTCACGGAGGCCACACATAGTTCAATACATGGCAACTCGCAAGAGCACGGGCAGAAAGCAAAAGGCAAAGAAAGGTGTTGTATGAAAGCCAAGAGAGAAAAAAAAAAAAAAGTAGTCTGAGGGAGAAGGAGAATTCTTGGTCTTCCACGTGCAGAAAAGGCCAAACAATTCTTATTGGGCATACATGAAAGAGGCAAGCAAATAATCTCATGAATTGATTCGATTCCTGTGGTTCTCATGCGGCGACTCTTGGCATCTGGCAACCAACTCCTTGAACTATGGTTGCATCGAGCACAATGGAAAGGGAGTGTTTCGGTTCATAACTTTCTTTTCTGTTTGGTTTATTTTCATGAATGTTATATCCCCACTACCAGCTACGATTTCGTTGCTCATCTTTGTAGGTTCGTTCAGAATGTGAAGCCACAATAAAAAGTGAGAGAGGGATGGCTACAAATTCACAAGAGACAAAAAGCCCTTTTGTTTTGTTACATCCTTTGCAGATCACGCATGGATGCATGGAAGATTTTTTTGAAATAAAGAGAAGACTTTGACTGGGACTCTCTCATCGGGCTCAACAAAGGCGGACACAAAGGACCTAAAAGAAATCTCTGACGAAGCCCTCCACACAAGCTAGCCAACAACCTGTCCAGGCCCAGTTTAAGTTACTGATCAGCCTAGTTCAACGGCTGATCAGTCTTATTTTTTCTCTTATTTCGATCTCTAACATACTTGCTATTTGGTGTTAGAGTCTTGTGTTGATTCGAGCTCAAATTCAGCTCAAAGTGGACTGTTTTGGGCGAATTTCCAGCAAGTGCGCAAGTGCAGAATTTTGCTTAGAAAAGGTAAATTTTCTTGATTTGTGATTGCTAATCTATGTTAGTTTGATAGGAAAACATGCATATATGGTTCATGGCATTAATGAGCATATAAGATTTGCAATTGTAAGTGCAAATCCGATCTTTCTTACTAATTTATGTCAAGAGCCGAAATTGAGCTATTTGATGATCAAAATCTGATTTTTTTTTTTGAGTAAGTTTAATCTGTTCGTTGAATAAGTTGAATTTACAATGCTTTTGGGAATTGATAAAATTAAATTGGAACCGTGTCTTTTCTCAAGGCAGAAATCATTCAACTCTTTTTTAGGTCAAATTGGATCGATCGAATAAAATCAGAATTTTTGTTGAATTGGAAGATTAATTTTCGGCACACGTGCCTCCTTGGCGGAATTCCATATGCTAGTGGATGAGCATTGCATTGATCTTTATCTTGGTTGTTTGAATTGATATTATCCTTGTTTATTTAGCTTTATCTATTGTAGTTTGTATAATATCATATGCATGAGATGTTGTTTGCATGCCGTAGATAAGGACTTGGATAACGTCTAATTCACTGTGGTTAAATTTCTTTTATCTTGGTCGTTATCTTTAGCATACGAATTGGTTGGAGCTTTATTTGATATTTATCTTATCCTATCTCTAGCGATTTTTCTGAGTATCATCTGAATAGAGATAAGGTTTGAGCTTAATTAGATGATTTATCCGATAACTTGAAACATATCTTGGGGATATTGAGCATATATATTTCCAGATCACTATGAGCATATCCTTGAACAATTTTGTCGCCTAATCTCGTATGTTTGGATTTTCCGAATGAATCTTGAGATATGATGCTTATCTTTTTAGATCCTTTACATATCTTTAGGTGATGAATTTTGAGGTAATATGATGTCGACATATTTTCGAAATATTAGAATAATACCTCATGTCCTAATCAAAATTTTTGGAAATATTGAAGAAATCTTTAAGATTTGGAAATTATCTCAATTATCTTGAAAATCCTAAAAGATAATCTTTCCAATTTTTAAAAGATATCAATCTTTTGTGGATAGGAGTTTATCTCCTTGAAAATTCCGGAATCCCTTAAGGATTTTTGAAAATTCAATAAATATTTGCACATGTTTAAACAAAATTGCCTATAATGTATGCTCCCTGGTGCTTAGTCCCGTCGGAAAATTAAATCGCACGCCATGCCCATGATCTTATGGAATAGGATGGTGATTTAAATATAAAAATTTGTATTCCGCCCTTTGGCGAGAAGGGACGTTGTATTTCTATATATTTATCCGTATATTGGCTCGAATCCTCGAGAATGTAGCAGATAAAATCTCGCTCTGGCCCGGATATTCGGGAATGAGAAGATTGATTGAAAAATTCAAAATTAAAGGTATATTATGGGCATTTTTGTTTAATTTTGTTCAAATCCATTAAAAGAAATTTGAAAATAAAAAAATAGAAAAAAAAAAAAAAAAGCATCCAATTCATATAAACCAATCAAAAAGACATTTTCATGAAATTGGTACCGAAAGGGCGCTAATTTTTAATTAACGTAACCAAGTCCCCAAACTCATTTTCTCTAGTTCGTAGAGATAAAATAGTTCTCCCGCTATTTTATATAGGTTTCTAATCAACCTACCTTAAATGATTAGTGACGGCTCCTAAATTGAAAATCAAACCTAAGTTGCGAATTGGTAGGGCTTGGGAGAGTCTCGCATTGGGTTAATTCATCTAATTAACTTAATAATCCATTAACCTTGATCGATTTTTTTTTTTGAAGTGACGACTCTTCCACCTCATCACCTACATGGTCTTTACTCATAGCCCCTTGCACCGCGACGACTCGGAACTAGCCATCGCCTCAAAGTAAGATGAAGGCTCACCGTCTCCACCTCATCACCTATAGTCAAAGTACAAACAATATTTATATAACCATAACGTACCGAGTGGTTTAATTTGCATTTGTTATCTGTCTGCGGCTATACTATCTTTGCGGCCTGTCTTTGGTTGTTCACCGTCATCGACTTCGGAACCGTGGCCTTATCTACAATCTCAACATTTGTTACCTTCGAGGTCTCCGAGTCTCCTCTTGAAGTTCCACTTCACTATTGATACCATGATCTATATGCTTTACGAATAGTGTCTTAGAACTCCTCTGTCGAAGCATTGCGGTCTCGTCGAAGATCACGTCTTTCTTGATTGGAAAATCGGGTGATTTGAGATCGAGTGCACCACAAACGGTAGCCTTTCATCCTAAGTGCATAACCTAGAAATATGCACTTTTTTGACCTCGGCATAAGTTTACCATCACTCGCATGAGCATACGCAAGACATCCGAATACTTGTAATCCGAAGTAATCAACGGGTTTCCTCAACTATACTTCTTATGGAATCTTCCACTCAATAGCAAATGATGGAAATTGATTAATCGGGTAACGAGGCCATGTTCACTGCTTTAGCCCAAAATTCCTTACCTATTCCAACACGTGAAAGTATGCTCCAAGCCCGCTCAAGTAAAGTTCTGTTCTTCCGTTACGCCACGTCATTCTATTGTGGTGTCCCAGTGCTTGTGCGGTGTCTCACAATCCCTTCTCTCTCGTAGAACTCGGTAAAATCTTTACCACAGAATTCTATGCCATTATTGGTTCTCAAGCACTTTATCTGTTTTATCGATTGCTTCTCAATCAATGTCTTAAATTTCTTAAACCGATTAAACACATCCGATTTATACTTTAGAAAGTATACCTATATCTTCATGGAATAATCCTCGATAAATATCATCATATAACGGGCATCTCCTTTCAAAGGAACTAGAGACGGGCCCCAGACATCTAAATGAATATATTCTACCGGTTGCTTGGTCGAATGAATACCTATAGTAAACTTAATCTGCGTTACTTCCCAAAGATACAGTGCTCACATAAGTCTAACTTACTTGTCTTTTGACCCTTTAACAACCCTCTATCACTCAGCATTGTCATACCTTGCCTCACTCATGTGCTCTAAACGCATATGCCATAAACGAGTTAAATCAAAATCTAACTCACCCGATGAAACTACAGCAGCTCTTGTCATGATCTCTCCATGTAGATGATAGAGAGAACTCATCTTCTTCCCTTTCATTACTGTCATTGCATCTCGAGAGATTCTCAAGCCTCCTCATTCAGCGGCGTACTTACACTCGATATCATCGAGCGTCCCCAAAGAAATAAGGTTCTTCTTGAGCACTAGTACATGTCTCACATATGTCAATGTGCGCACCTCGCCATCGTGCATTTGAATCCGAACTGTCCCTATCCCCACAACCTTACAGCTGCATTATTCCCCAACAAAACTCTACCTCCATCTACAGCCTGGTAAATAGTAAACCAGGTTCCTATGAGGCGTCATATGATAAGAACACCCCAAATCTAGCACCCATTCGTCTCCCGACGAACCCGTAGTTGCACATAAGACAGCCTCTACATCAATAGTGCTCTCCTCATGAACATTCGCCACACTTGTTTATGGCTTTCCGGTTATCACATATGTTTCTCAACTTAGAACAATCTCTTTTGAGGTGTCTCTCTTTGTGACATTCAAAGAACTTCACGGGTCGTTTGGTCTTTCTATGGCGTGATTTAGATCTACTTTTATCTCTGCTGCTCTTGCACCCCGCTGTTGCTCTCTACCTCGAATCATTAGTCCCCGCTCTAAATCCTGCGCTAGGACTTGTCTTCTCACAACTTTCTCTAATATTCTTTAGAAAATAAGACGGACTTTACCTCTTCCGAAGTAATCGTAGTATGCCCCGCAACAATGAATCGAGTAAAATGCTCCCATGACTATGGTAGGGAAGCCAACAACATTATGCCTTGCTCTTCATAATCAAATGTCTTACCGACGTTCTTCAAATCCATCATGAGGTTATTAAATTTATCTAGGTGAGTTCGATAGGCGTACCTTCGGTATATCTGAACCGAAACATCCGCTTTAACATATATAAGCGATTGTTCAAACCCTTCGTTACATAGAGTACTTGAAATTTTGCCCACAAGTACCTTTCCTCGCCTACCTCTATTAACACTTCATCCGATAAATTTAACAGAATTAAACTTCTAGCTTTCATTATTATCACATTCTTTTCAATATCCGTCATCGTTTCGGGCAACTCGGCCTTGCGCTCCAATGCTTCGCTAAATCTTGAGTTGTCAATAACGCGTTCATCTTGAGACTCCATAACTCAAAGTTGTTCCTCTCGTTAAACTTCTTAATTTCAGCTTTCACTCTAGACATAATTGTGATTACACGATATCCAGGATAAAAATCAAATAAGCAAAAACCCCAAATCACAATCCAGAATCTAATCTGCTCTAATACCAATTGTTGTAATATAACACGCGAAAACTAACTCGGGATCTTGCAAATAAGTCAATGCGAAACCATATAGAAATAATGAGAAATGATAAAGGACACCGGAGATTACGTGATTCGATCCGAATATCGGTACCTACATCCATGGGAGAGCCAGCATGAATAATTCACTATAATCGGAGAATCAAAATTATAATCGTTTAATACGCTCGTGTTTTCCGCATCTAGATTATATCCAAACCCTAGTTGTTTACAAATAAAATAACTCATAATCGGATATAATATAATTATAATAAACTCATGGAGCACGCCAAAGCAAATCGCCTGCGCACCGCCGAAACCAGAACGCTGTACATTCTATTTTCTTCGGTTCTTCGCGGCGCGGCACTGATGCTTAGAGTTTTACTGCGTGCAGCTGCCTTTTTTAATTTTATTCCACGACTTTTGTTCCTTTGGTTTATCGTGCGGCAACAGTAAATGGTGGCAGCACACTAGGGTTTCTTTTTTCCTTTTTCTCTACACTCCCATGGGCCCACAAGATATAACATATAATAAAGTGAGACCATATTTTTTCTTGTAGTGCCTATCTACTCTTGGTCGTCCAACTGGAGCAATTTGCTAGAGTCCAACTCCTCAATTACAATATTCAATCAAACTTGATATTTATTCAATCGGTCAAGTTCCAAAACCGGCTTAAACACGATACATAATTTAATAGAGACGCCCCACCATTGACGATGCCCACTGAAGACCTTTCATCCTACAACATGAGAGATACAGAGCTTCGTCAATGGCCTGTAGATGCATTCTCTGTTTAACCGAACTTCAACGCTTCAAACCAGAGCCATGCAACTTCTCGTCCATGATGCCGTCAATCCTCTCCCCCCATCTCCGCGCTCATGTAGTTCTCCCAATCTCCGACCTCACCTCTCCTGAAGAACCAGTTGTTCTCTTCGCCAGTCGACAGCTTCCCGCTCTTGTTCACCTCCAATGCGCTCAAATTTTCGAAGCTACACATCCTCAATATTCCCTCCACTGTCCCGTCTCTCAATTCTTCTTCGCCAAACGGACACCCAAAGAAATCAGCCAACCTCCTCACTTGAACATGCGGGTCCGCTTTCATCTGCTCGTACATCATGAACAGCACCTTCTCTGGCATCTCCAAGCTTGCCTTATGGTAACCCAGCACATGGTCCCAATAAGGTCCGTAAGGGCTCAACCCTCGACAGAACTTGTCGAGGCACTCCTGGATTGGAATGTGGCCCTTCTCTTCCGGCCTCAGCTTGTTGGCGAAGTGCCACAGCGACACGAAGGTGTCCTTGGGGTTCCTGCACAGGTAAACCAACTTGCAATTGGAGTCCCTCACCGACTGTGGAAGCGAGGAATAAGGCATGTGGGTGGCAAATAGCCTCGGGGGCACTAAAGCAGTGAGATCGGGATTTTCTTGCTCAAGATAGAGCTTGAACTCCAAGGAGGGCACGAGGTCGTGAGGGTTTTGGGTCAGGAGAGGGTGGCGTCGTTGTGAGCCGGAGTCGGAGTACTTGGCACGGTTCACAAGAGCGAAAAGGATGGCCTTTAGCCAGGTGGTGCCGGATTTTGGGCTGGTGACGAGGAGGATGTCAGAGGGGTGAGCTTGGAAGTGGTTTTGGCAAGTGAGGACGCCATTCAAGAGCCAGGAGGAGAACCAGAAGCCCTGGTATGAGCGGAGAGAGGTGGTGATCCAGCCTTCTTCTGAAGGAAGAGAGGAGAGGAAGTCCTGGAACGCTTGCGGCATGTCTTTCTCTCGCGAGTACCTTAAATGGGGTGGAGGAGGTTGGGAGGCTTCCATGGCAGTGGCGGCCACGGTGGAGGTGGAGAATCGGAGGGAAGAGTTAGTTTATGTTTAGTGGGATAATGATCTTTCAATGAAGGCTTCTTGGATGAGGATGAGGTCGCAAACTTGAAACATCTTATATGAATACAGTGGTGTTGGGTATGAAATAAAAAGAAAAAAGAAAAGAAAGGAAAAAAAGGAAAGGAAAAAAGTGAAAAAAAGAAAATGACTAAAATACCCATACTCAAGCCCTTCTATGAAATAAAAAAGGCGATTCATGCCCTTATTTGAAATAACGTCCACTTCGAGTCCTCTTTTGAAAAATCTAGAGTACTTCAGGCCCTTAAACGAAATTTTCCCTTAATCCTCTCATACATACTATTTTGTACATTATAGGTTGTGTAATTACATTTTTCCACAAATTTGAATTAAAAATTTTTAGTACTCCCGCCATTATAATGCTTTCCGATAACTCATTAACAACTAACCAAGCTAACTTGTAAAATTAAAGAGAAAATAGTCGATAATCTACTACCAAAAAATACGTAAAAGTCAGTATTTTGTTGGTAACTCATCGACGAGTGAATGGATCCGCTTGTGAACCTTAAAAGCAATTGAAATCTAGGCATCATTTCCTTGGTGGAAAATGAATGTTTTAGAAAATATTTTTCTGGAAACGATCTTAAATATATTTTTATCATCTACGAAGATGTTTAGATATAAGTTGTTGCCGATGATAAAAATATTTTTTACTAACTAATTATTTTTAAAAAGTATTTTCCAAATTATTTATGTTTTGGAAAACAATTGGAGCCCTAGTATGAATTTGAAAAGTGGTAACACAATGGCCCCTTTGTGAAACTAAAAGCAATCGATAATGTACAATGTGATTTAAAAGTATAAACCCACGATATTAGCGGCAATAGCTTGACCAATAAACGAGCCTACTCAACAGAATCCAAATTTTATGGATAATCAACGCTGTAACACCTTCCAATTGGAAATGTGTAAAATAATTGTTTTGCCGGTAAGTTACCGACAAAAAATGGACCCCCTTGTGAAATTGGAAATTTGTTCATAATATACTCATAAATTTGAGGGTACGTTTATTTAGCGAAAAATGAGTGATTTGAAAAATATTTTCTTAAAAATAATTGCTTATATCGCTCACAAAAATATATAAATAATTTTTTTTGTCACTTACGAAAATAGTTAGGGATAGGTTATTATCGATGATGAAAATATTTTCTGTTGATTGATATTTCTAAATAGTATAAGCAATCATTTTTTGAAAAATATTTTTCAAATTACCCATTTTTCTGGAAACGAACGCAGCCAGAAAGTCGCAACATCAACTTTGATCCTTCTTAAATAGAGAGCAGCTCATAATCTACTGGAAACTCGAAAGAGGTCAGTATTTCAAATTACTAAGTAACGAAGAGGGTTGACTTGTGAAATTGAAGAACATTTGGTAGTCTATTATGGAATTCAAAAGTGAGAAAATCACAACTTGATGTTACTAACCGGCCAAACCTACTAGTAAAACATAAAGTAGTTCTTATTCTATGGCTGAATATGACATTGGTAAAATAAATACGGTACTTATCTAAAACCAAATAAGGATCAACAAGTTTTCAGTATACTATTTTTCTTCCCGACACTATTCAACTAGAAATTCTGCGACCTTTTTTTTTTGTTGGTGTACCTTGTGAAAGAATTCTTTGCCTCAATTTCAAATCATTGTTTAACAAAATACATTCATTCTTAAAAAGTGATTACAACTTACTTCTCGCAAGAAAATAACACCATAATAGTCATAATCAATGATGCTATCAATTGATAATTGTTCGGAATTATTTGAGGCAGCTTAAAAAGAATTTGTCATTTTCTTGATCCGATACAAGTGGAGGCTTTTATCTAGTTCACATCACATAAATTTAATTGATTCGCCATGAATCAAGTTGCCGAAGTAATAGCAGATAATTCCTAACTTAATGGTTAGAACCACGGCTGATGCAAACATGCAGATGAGGAGAAACCTTTCCGGAATAGGGGAAAGAAGCAGATGTGAATTTGTCAATCGTTGCACATTCTAAGGACAACGATTGCATGTTTTTTTATCTAAAACATTTAGGACTCTGCTAATTAATATTAAACACTTAGAACTCAACTCACCGACCGATGAAATGTTTAGAACTTTCAATTAATTTTCAGCCTCATTACTATCCAACTCCATGGTAGTCATGTAAGGGCCCTATTTTTCTCTCATCAACTTTTTGATTGGTGGGTTACCTTGATAAACATCACAGAATCTAAAATTTAATCCAAAATTAATTTTGGTGATGTTCATTTAAGCAAAAACCAACCATTAGAAATTTAGTTGGGAAAGGGGGAGGTGGGAAGTTGGATTCCCCACCTTCTCAGGCGGAGTTGGAGGTGGGGATGTGTGTGAGAGGGAACAAGGTTTCACAACCTAGACGGAGCATACGATGCTTGTAAAATAGAATATGATAGGATAGAACCAGATTAAAAAAAAAGTCATAATTGAAAAGGCAAAGGAAAGAAACAGATGAACCATTACAGGATGCCTAAAAAGAAAGAGACATAAAAATTAATTTTTGGAAAATGAGAGTGTGATGGATTCCTGTATAACTTAAAGGACACAATAAATGCTTTTTCTATTCCTATATTAAGTGATTTATGTATCGGATTCCATTCGCCCCTGATTGGGAACTAATGATTGGCTGTGTTTACAAAGATTTTGGATTTGCTCTACTCGGCGATGAAGATATGAAGGAGGCCTTAATAAACAAACAGGAAGAGGCTTGGAAGGGGACCCTTTCCCACTATCTCTCGTGAATCTCGTTAGTGGGTTTGCCCGCCCACCGAATGGGATTTCTAAATGAGGAACAAATAATAATCTGCAAAAGTAGGAATGAGGGAATAAAAGAAGAAACTTATTACCATCATTAACGTAGAATATTGTCACATCAAGCGTAAAAAAGAATGAACTAAGCATCTTTATTTCGCGAATAAAACAAATTTTGGATTACTTGTGCCAACAGCACCATTGCAAAACATTTTTCACACTTGCAATCTTGACCCTCCCCCAAATTTTCACTAGAAATCGACGATGTGGCGATGTGCCCCGTAGGATGATTTGTGTTGATCGAATTGTCACGTCAGCGATTTTCGATGAAAATTGTTGACATGACTACACCGGACTTACACGCAAAGGTTTAAGACTAAATTAGCATAATTAAAAAATTTAGGAATGAAAATGCATCCATACAATTAGTTTAGGACTGATTGGATAATTTCTCCCAAGAACTTTTCTATACTCCCAATGTAAAAAGTAAAAATTCAACGATATAATATATAGTCAAGTAACACTTATCCTTGTGCAATTAAAGTCAAAAGAGACCGATAAACGTTTACTTTTTGTGGAGGGTTAACTCAAATCATTTAATTATCTGCAGGCCGATAAAGTACTTATAAGCCACGCCGAAGTGCTTAATTGGTTAAGTTGTCTTTACAAGTGACTAACCTGAACCAACTTAGCATTGATGTACGTCAATCATCTCTAAATTGAGTGGTCTTTATTATATTTGATAAGTAATGCGCACTAAGACCCGTCTGCTTAATTTAGTGGTATAAGCGCACACCGAATGACCCTTGACCCATTTTTTAGAAAAATTTTCGAGATCCAAATAGGATAACCTTTAACGAAGCCTTATCGTCAAGGTTAAAGAACCATCTAAATACAATCTTAAAACTATTGGTGTGACCCGGGTCCGATCACGGGTTGTGTGTGGTGTAGTGCAATTACACTAATGCACGCAAGACATTTAAAAGCATCAACGCTCCAATAGTTCAAAGCATAAAAATCAATATTCCCATCACCAAGCTTACAAAACAAAGGGTTAGCCACGTACTCCTCCTCTTATAATTCCCATTCCGCAAAACCATTTAACATATAAAGATTAGAATTCAATCAAAATTTCTAAACCAAGTGATTTGATTTTTTTTTTCATGAAATTTTCCGGCCTAAGTCCTCCTTAAATTTTGAAAAATCTAAGTTAATCCCCGATGGAGTCGCCAAGCTATCGCGACCTAAAAATCGGGTTTTCCAATTTTAGGCTAATGGATTACTAGATTAATTAATTAAATTAACTAACCTAACTCGAACTCTCTCAAGTTCTACCAAATCGCGACTTAAGGTTCAAGTGATTATTTCTCAAAAGATTTTAAATTTTTAGGAGCCGCCACTAATCATTTTTTGGTAGGTTGATTAGAAACCTAAATAAAATAGTGAGAGAAAACTATTTTATTCCTACGAACTAGAAACTTTAAGTTTGGGACTTGGTTACATTAATTTTTTCAATTAATGCCCTTTCGGTACCAATCTCATGAAAAAAGTTTAATTTGACAATTTTGATGAATTCGACTTGAAGTTCAAAGGTGCAATTTTTTGGGTTTTCTTTTTATGATTTTTTTTATTTTTGATGTATTTTCGAAATTAAAAATTAATGGAAAATGAGATTGAATTGGTTCGAGATTATCTTTAAGTTTTTGGATTTAATTTGCATTAAGCCCCAAAATTTTAAAATCTATTCTAGTGGATGCAAAGATTTTGTTTATTGATCGTAATCCATGAGATAGGATTTCTAGAAAATCCTATCTTTCTAACAAAACCGATAAGATGTGGTTTTTAAGAAACCATATCTTCCAAATCAGTTTTTTATTTTCTGAGATTTTTTGGGATGAAAATTAAACATGAGACATGAATGATTTGTTTCTTTTATTATATTTTTCTGATTTTTTTTGTGATTTTAAGTTTTTATGAATGAATTTAAATTCAAGTTGCAAATCTTTTAATGAAAAAGATAATTACCGCGGATCTTTCGAATTAAGTTTCGATCCGAAGCCGACAAATCGATCCTAAAATTTTGAAATTGGAAATAATTCCATTTGAAGCCCGATAGATAGACTCATTTCCACGTATGCGGTTGCGGATTAGGAGATTTTCCTAATCGATCACATTTTGAAAGATTTTTCGTATCTTGAGTATATTCAAGGATTTTCAAAATTTACAAATTTACACAAATTAAGCAAACAAATATCCAAGATATGCAATTATGTTCACAATCTATGCAAAATAGGCAACATTTCACAATATGTTCAAAATATGCAAAATATTCAATGGGATATGCGAAATCACTAATCAATCAATTGGATATCTAGTTTCAAGATAGAAACTATACATTGAAAAATTGCCTTTCCTAATCAAATTTTGCGCAAAGCTTGACGACCAAGTGTCGACTCTTTGGACGAGCTCGGATGGGGACTTGCGGGTGAACTCTTCATGGCTCTCGAGTTAGTTGGATTTCTCGATCAGTGGAGGCAAAAGGGTTCGGTGGACTAATTGAACTCCTAACAATTCCCGATCTTGGATAATGCGTTGGGATCAACTTTGAAGAATTGATGATGAGAAAAAGACAATCTTGTGGGTGTTCTCAAACACCAATGGATTTGCATGATAAGTTTCCTGTATAGCACAAGTTGTGAGAGGGTCATCAAAAGAGACATATATACGTGTATCGCTTGGGAGATTATTATCACCAATAAGGAGCCATGATACTATTGGATATGCACAGGACATCGAGGACAACACCGGGAACTCTGCAAAGACAAACGCATGAAAACAAAACCCGGAAACAACATCATCTGCGCGAGACTCGGAGTGTAGGAACGGATCGCTTTTGAAGTGCGAAACTTAGAACAGCGGCATCGTCTCGGTTGACGGTAGAGGTTGTCCTGTGGATGTTGTCTCAACTGGTGTGTCCAACTAGCGATGGAAATGTTGAAGTTTTGATCGGACGTTCATCGAGGAACCTGTAAATAATATCAAAAGAGCGCCAGATTCCACGAAGGACTTTTGGACTACTGTGGTCAGTGGAGAATTGGATCACAATGAGGACCGTAGCTCGCTGATGTGAAATTTAGAACTCACGATTTCCCTGCTAAAAAAATATTTTGCCTGCATGAAGCCAAATCATAAAATCTCCAATGTTATTCAGTATCAAGGCAAAATCTAAAAGAAGACCAATTCACCATTTAGAACATATTGTCCTTTTTGCTCCCTCAATTCTTGCTAAAGTTAGAGCTTCATGGCTGGACTCCCAGGTTCGACTCGATCGGCTCGTCGGCGGTGCAGTGGCGAAGGAACTATGATAGTGATCGGGGTCAAAGAAAGAAGGCTCGGCAAGATCTGAGATCCTCCCAAGAAGATTAGAGAGAGAGAACGTGACCTTCCTCTGGCTTTTTGTCTAACCCTCCTTCCATCGCCTCTCAATATGCCGTATATGAATTTATGTGGCCTCCCGGTCGAACATGAACCTTACGTGTGTATTTATAATGGTGAGCTAGGGTTTACGTTTTATTTTCATTATTTGCAAAATTGTCCCTCAACTTGTGATAATCGTAATTTGATCCAGAGACAAATATTTATCCATGAAGCCTTTTTTCTCAATTAATGGATTTTTTTAATTAAATGGCTTTTTCCCAAATTAAGCATTAAATGGGCTGATTTAAGCTCAAAATTATCCCAATAGCCTTGTTAATTTTCGGCACACACTCCCTCATGATTGCTGAAAAATCCAAACTAAGCCTAGTCCAGGTTCATCTGTCAAATTGAGCTCAATTGCTTCGCTCTGTTCTAAATGCAATGATATGCATGACTGATAAAAAGTAAATATGCAGTGTATGAGAAATTAATTTTTTGTGAGAACTATGATAATTCTCATTTTATACTTAAATGAATGATTTAATAAAAATCAAAATTTAGGTGTCAACACTCGGTCAAGTCGATGGATTGAGTCGAGTTCGGTCCGACCCAAAATAACGAATTTATATACAATGCAAATAAAATGACTTATATCCGACTCGACCCAAATCGAAACCCATATTTAGTAAATGTTATATGATGTCTCGAATTTGAGCTGACTAACTAAAAGATACTTTTGTTTATATGGCGTTCGATGGACCTCTTCTACAGGATTAACGTCGGGCGCTACAGGACAAAAGGAGGCCCATACATCCTTTATCACAATATTTGTTTTTTTTTGGGGGGGGGGGGGGAGAATGTCTTTTGGCTGGCGGAAAGAAAAGGAAGTGAAACGTAGTAGGGGTGAGCAAATTGGACCGCCCAGACCGGGATTACCGGATCGGACCGAGACCGGTGATCCGGTTCTCGGTTCTAGAGGGAGGGGTCCGGTTCCCGGTTCTAGGGTTCTAGGATCGGACCGATTGAAATTTTTTATTTATTTAAAAGTTACCCTCTCTTTATTTGTTAATGGTGTCCAAGAAATTTTATTAAATTGAGAAGCTATCGGCACTCTCTATTTTTTATTCTCCTATGTAGAAGTCTTTTTAGTTACACTATATTTTATTTTTTGAAAGTAATCAAGCTCATGTACTCTATGTTAGGAATGATGTATATTTTTTTTGGCATGTGTCCGATCCAATGGAACCGCTCGGAAATCGGACCGGATCGGGAGCCGATCACCCCTAAAATGCAGAGTTTCACTTACTTTTGGTGTCAGTTGTCTTTGTAAAAAAGAAGAAAGTAAGTAAGGTGGGCCCAGGGAAGAAAAAAAGGGAAAGAAAAGTAAATTATATAAAAAGATAGGGTTTTATTTCTTTTAATTTTTTACCTGCTGCAATCGCACGAACAAAGTGCTTGAGACCAAGAGCCGTACAAGAAAAAAAAGCCGAGAACTTGAAGAAAACAATCGCACGAAGGAAAAGAGAAAAGAACGTACCGACGTTCTGATTTTCGGCCGTAAGTGTGCGATTTGTTTGGGCTTGAATACGGCAATTTGTACAATGAGTTTTTTTATATCCAATTGAGTTGTTTTATCTGTAAATACTTTGAATTTGGATATAATTTGGATATAATCTAGATGTGGGAAACACGAGCGTATTGAGAGATCGTAGCTACCGATTCTCCGATTATAGTAGATTGTTCTTGCTTGCTCTCCCCGTGGATATAGGTGCGACATTCGGACCAAATCACGTAATCTCCGGTGTCCTTTTATCGTTCATTGTTATTTTTTTGTGCTTTTGCATTGACTTAATTTGTAAGATCCCGATTAGTTTCCCGGCGCTATATTTTCAAAAATTGGTATCGAGCCAAGTTCGGATATTCGGATTATGATTTTGGGCTTTTTCTAGTCCGATTATTATCCTGGATATCTTGTGATTGCAATTATGTCTAGAGTGAAAGCTGAAATTGAGAAGTTTAACGGGAAAAATAACTTTGGATATCTTGTGATTGCAATTATGTCCGGAGTAAAAGCTGAAATTGAGAAGTTTAGGCATGACTTGTTGCTAAAAACTAAAACGTTTTTCGTTGCCTTAGTTTTATAAGCGATAACGAAGACTAAAATTAGGAAAATTTTGTTCAAAGTTGTTAATTTTTCGCAAAACAAAAAACCGAGCCTTAAATGTGATACCCTTCACTTCTCGTCATGGGATTCCTTCCTTGAGAATGGTTTTAGTTGCTTGAATGAAAAGAAAAGTAAAAAGAGTAAAGACTAGTTCAAGTAGCTAGTTCATTCGAGTCTATAAGAAGCAGCGGACTCGGGCCCGTACGAAGCCAAGCCCCATCCATTGACTTACCGATCAAATTATGGAATAATTATTGTGCTTTACAATTTTCAAAATTTAATTATGAATGGTTTGTCAGTCACCAAAGTGGTCAAACCTTAAGGTATTTTGAAATTTGAAATTTATGACGTTTAATTCAATTACTCATGATTAATTGTTGCTATGACTGAAATTGGTATGTTACATATCCTTATTGATGTCTTGCATACTCCTCTTTCGCTTTGTACTATAATGGAGTTTTGTTTTTGATTTGTTTAGCGCATCAAGGTTCTTCAAATCCTTTTGCAATTTATTTAGAGCATCTGACTTTTTTTTTTTTTTGAGTCTTGTATAGTGTTATTTTATTGCTTGCATAAGTTAAATATTTTTCCAACATTTATTTGAGTTTACGATCGACCCGTTATAGGTCAGCAGCAACCTCGAGAATGAATTGATTTGCATGTTTAATTGATTAAATTGACACTTAAAAGTTGCGATTGGTACGAATTTGAGAGAGTCTGTACTAAGTGTTTGCTTAGCAATCCGTTGGCTTTGTCTTGGTGGTTACCTTTGAGAAGATGGTGATAAATCAATCAATTTTATGTTGGGCCATCTTCAACACCCTTAATAATATTATGGGTGCTTTCTTCTTTGTCATTAACTTTTGGAAATCGTTAAGTTGACTCCACCATTATTCTTCGAACAGTGATGGCTCCACCGACAGATTTTATGTGTGCAATGTGCTTTGGAACGCGTGGTCCTTCTTGCATCCTTACAAGAATATGTGCTACCACATACGGATATGAACTAGAATGTTTATCAAACTACAACACATATAGAAGGCCATATGCCCCAAAACAGGAATTGAAAAGAGTAACAGAAGATAAAAATCCATAAGCTACCAGCGAGAGAGAAGGAAGGGACTAGAATCACAACCCTGAAGCATCTCTCTATGAAGACGAAGCCCCACCATTGACAATGCCCGCTGAAGACCTTTCATCCTACAACGTGAGAGATACAGAGCTTCGTCAATGACCTGCAGATGCATTCTCTGTTTAACCGAACTTCAAAGCTTCAAGCCAGAGCCATGCAACTTCTCTTCCATGATGCCGTCAATCCTGTCCCCCATCTCCGCGCTCATGTAGTTCTCCCAATCTCCGACCTCACCTCTCCTGAAGAACCAGTTGTTCTCTTCGCCAGTCAACAGCTTCCCGCTCTTGTTCACCTCCAACGCGCTCAAATTTTCGAAGCTACACATCCTCAGTATTCCCTCCACTGTCCCGTCTCTCAATTCTTCTTCGTCGAACGGACACCCAAAGAAATCAGCCAACCTCCTCACTTGAACATGCGGGTCCACTTTCATCTGCTCATACATCATGAACAGCACCTTCTCTGGCATCTCCAAGCTCGCCTTGTGGTAACCTAGCACATGGTCCCAGTAAGGCCCGTAAGGGCTCAGCCCTCGACAGAACTTGTCGAGGCCCTCCTGGATTGGAATGTGGCCCTTCTCTTCCGGCCTCAGCTTGTTGGCGAAGTGCCATAGCGACACGAAGGTGTCCTTGGGGTTCCTGCATAGGTAAACTAGCTTGCGGTTGGAGTCCCTCACCGACTGTGGAAGCAAGGAATAAGGCATGTGGGTGGCGAATAGCCTCGGGGGTGCTAAAGCAGCGAGATCGGGATTTTCTTGCTCAAGATAGAGCTTGAACTCCAAGGAGGGCACGAGGTCGTGAGGGTTTTGGGTCAGGAGAGGGTGGCATCGTTGTGAGCCGGAGTCGGAGTACTTGGCACGGTTCACAAGAGCGAAGAGGATGGCCTTTAGCCAGGTGGTGCCGGATTTCGGGCTAGTGACGAGGAGGATGTCGGAGGGGTGAGCTTGGAAGTGGTTTTGGCAAGTGAGGACGCCATTCAAGAGCCGGGAGGAGAACCAGAAGCCCTGGTATGAGCGGAGAGAGGTGGTGATCCAGCCTTCTTCTGAAGGAAGAGAGGAGAGGAAGTCCTGGAATGCTTGCGGCATGTCTTCCTCTCGCGAGTACCTTAAATGGGGTGGAGGAGGAGGAGGTTTGGAGGCTTCCATGGCGGTGGCGGCTGCGGTGGTGGTGGAGAATAGGAGGGAAGAGTTAGTTAGTTTATGTTTAGTGGGACAATGACCTTCAATGGAGGCTTCTTGGATGAGAAAGATGGTTGCTGGGATGAAGACTGTTGTGTTGGGTATGACATTAATCCTCTCATACATACTATTTTGTACATTAAAGGTTGTGTAATTACATTTTTCCACAAATTGGAAATAAAAACTTTCAGTACTCCCGCCATTATAATGCTTTCCGATAACTCATTGACAACTAAACAAGCTCACTTGTAAAATTAAAGAGAAAATAGTCGATAATCTACTACCAAAAAAATACATGAAAGTCATTATTTTGTTGGTAACTCACCGACGAGTGAACGGATTTTCTTGTGAACCTTAAAAGCAATTGAAATCTAGGCATTATTTGCTTGGTGGAAGATGAATGTTTTAGAAAATATTTTTCTGGAAACGATCCTAAATATATTTTTATCATCTACGAAGATGTTTAGATATAAGTTGTTACCGATGATAAAAATATTTCTTATTGACTAATTATTTATGGAAAAGTATTTTCCAAATTATTTATTTTTTGGAAAACAATTGGAGCCCTAGTACGAAATTTGAAAAGCGGTTACACAATGGCCCCTTTGTGAAACTAAAAGCAATCGATAATGTACAATGCGAATTAAAAGTATAAACCCATGATATTAGTGGTAATAGCTTGACCAATAAACGAGCCCCTTTATGGATAATCAACGCTGTAACTCCTTCCAATTGGAAAAGTGCAAAATAATAGTTTTGCTGGTAAGTTACAGACAAAAAATGGACCCCCTTGTGAAATTGGAAATTTGTTCGTAATATACTTGTAAATTTGAGGGTGCGTTTATTTTACTGAAAAATAAGTGATTTGAAAAATATTTTCTTAAAAATAATCGCTTATATTGCTCACAAAAATATATAAATAATTTTTTTGTCGCTTATGAAAATAGTTAGGCATAGGTTGTTATCGATGATGAAAGCATTTTCTGTTGATTAATATTTTTAAATAGTATAAGCAATCATTTTTTGAAAAATATTTTTCAAATTGCCCATTTTTCTAGAAACGAGTGCACCTAGAAAGTCGCAACTTCAGCTTTGATCTTTCTCAAATTGAGCAGCTCATAATCTACTGGAAACTCGAAAGAAGTCAGTATTTCAAATTACTAAGTAACGAAAAGGTTTGACTTGTGAAATTGAAGAACACTCGGTAGTCTATTATGGAATTCAAAAGTGAGAAAATCACAACTTGATGTTACTAACCGGCCAAACCTACTAGTAAAATATAAAGTAGTTCTTATTCTATGGCTGAATATGACATTGGTAAAATAAATACGGTACTTATCTAAAACCAAATAAGGATCAACAAGTTTTCAGTAAACTATTTTTCTTCCCGACACTATTCAACTAGCACGAAATTCTGCGACCTTTTTTTTTTTTGTGTGTTTGTGTACCGAGCGATAGAATTCTTTGCCTCAATTTCAAATCATTATTTAACAAAATAAATTCATTCTTAAAGAGTGATTACAACTTACTTCTCGCAATAAAATAACGCCATAATAGTCATGATCAATGATGCTATCTATTGATAATTGTTCGGAATTATTTGAGGCAACTTAAAAGAATTTGTCATTTTCTTGATCCGATACAAGTGGAGGCTTTTATCTAGTTCACATCACATGAATTTAATTGATTCGCCATGAATCAAGTTGCCGAAGTAATAGCAGATAATTCCTAACTTAATGGTCGAACCACGGGCGACACGGACATGCGGATGAGGAGAAACCTTTCCGGGATTAGGGGAAAGAAGCAGATTTGAATTTGTCAATAGTTGCACATTCTAAGGACAACGATTGCATTTTTTTTTTAAACATTTAGGACTCTGCTAGTTAATATTAAACACTTAGAACTCAACTCACCGACCGATGAAATGTTTAGAACTTTCAATTATTTTTCAACCTCATTACTATCCAACTCCATGGTAGTCATGTGAGGGCCCTATTTTTCTCCCATCAACTTTTTGATTGGTGGGTTACCTTGATAAACATCACAGGATCTAAAATTTAATCCAAAATTAATTTTGGTGATGTTCATTTAAGCAAAAACTAAACATTAGAAATTTAGTTGGGAAAGGGGAGGTGGGAAGTTTGATTCCCTACCTTCTCAAGCGGAGTTGGAGGTGGGGATGTGTGTGAGAGGGAACAAGGTTTCACAACCTAGACGGAGCATACAATGCTTGTAAAATAGAATATGATAGGATAGAACCAGACTAAAAAAAAAGGTCATAATTGAAAAGGCAAAGGAAAGAAACAGATGAACCATTACAGGAGGCCTAAAAAGAAAGAGACAGAGAATTAATTTTTGGAAAATGAGAGTGTGATGGATTCCTATATAACTTAAAGGACACAATAAATACTTTTTCTATTCCTATATTAAGTGATTTATGTATCGGATTCCATTTGCCCATTGATTGGGAACTAATGATTGGCTGTGTTTACAAAGATTTTGGATTTGCTCTACTCGGCGATGAAGATATGAAGGAGGCCTTAATAAACAAACAAGGAAGAGGCTTGGAAGGGGACCCTTTCCCACTATCTCTCATGAATCTCGTTAGTGGGTTTGCCCGCCCACCGAATGGGATTTCTAAATGAGGAACAAATAATAATCTGCAAAAGTAGGAATGAGGGAATAAAAGAAGAAACTTATTACCATCATTAATGTTGCGCGAACAAAGCGATCGAACGATAAAATAAACAGAACAAGAAAATAAATCGAACACCGGATGTACGTGGTTCATGGCACTACGTCCACGGGAGAAGCGAACAATTCCACTATGTAACGAGCGATACACGGAGATTACAAACACACACTCGAGTTACTCAAACACTCTCGATGTTTTCCAAGCCCCAATTACATCAAATAACGTACACGTTGTTTAGCCCTCACAATTCCTAACATAATATCTCTTAATCTCGCAAAGGAATTAAATACAAATTCTTACCACAAGAATTTATCGACTAGAACACAAACGTCATGGAACTTGCGAAGAAATCAATTATCTTGCGAAAAGAACTCCTCTGCAATTCTGGGCGCAAGCACTCGCCAAAACCGGTGCTTCCAGGCTTGAGTATTACTCTACCAAAACAACCCCATCCCACGCTATCTCACAATAAGTTATATATATGTCAAGAAAGGATAAGGTTGCAGACTTCAACGTAGAGAAGAGAGTCGGTCAACGAGTCCAAGTTGGACTTCCCTTTTTTTGACTTTTCTGTTATTTTTCTCTTATCCTTTCCTTGGCCGATTTGATATCAAACAAATCAGGATAGCTTTCTCCAACTTGAAAAATATTCGGACGTCGACGAATGATAGATAATTTCACATCCGACTTTATTAGTGGGGCTCAAATTCGAGACATATTTTAACAATTAACGTAGAATATTGTCACATTAAGCGTAAAAAAGAATGAACTAAGCATCTTTATTTCGCGAATAAAACAAATTTTGGATTACTTGTGTCAACAGCACCATTGCAAAACATTTTTCATACTTGCAGTCTTGACCCTCCCCCAAAATTTCACTTGGAAATCGACGATGTGGCGATGTGCTCCATAGGATTATTTGTGTTGATCGAACTGTCACGTCAGCGATTTCCGATGAAAATTGATCGACATGACTACATTAGACTTACACGCAAAGGTTCAAGACTAAATTAACATAATTAAAAAGTTTAGGAATGAAAATGCATCCATACAATTAGTGTAGGACTGATTGGATAATTTCTCCCAAGAACTTCTCTATACTCCCAATGTAAAAAGTAAAAATTCACCGATATAATATATAGTCAAGTAACACTTATCTTTGTACAATTAAAGTCAAAAGAGATAGATAAACGTTTACTTTTGTGGGGGGTTAACTCAAGAGCGTGACTTTAATCATGTTAAATAAGTCATGAATTTTATGTACTCGATCCGGTTTATCACCCGACCCGACATATTTTTGTGCGGCCCAAAAATGGAGAAAAAGTGGAGATTTAGTTCGTGACGCGAGAGTTGGGCTCTATTTTTATACTCTCTAGAGTTTTTTTTAATACGTTGAGGCTGTGACTTTTGTGACAATGAAGAGATCGACTTTGTAATCAGTACTCTCTTTTGATTATAGTGGAATTATGTTTTGCCTCGCCGTGGACGTAGATCACCTTGATCGAACCATGTAAATCTTTGTGTTACGTGTTTGCTTTTCGCATTTGTTACAACAAATCATTTAATTATCTGCAGAGCCGATAGAGCACTTATAAGCCATGCCGAAGTGCTTAAATGGTTAAGTTGTCTTTACAAGTGACCGACCTGAACCAACTTAGCATTGACGTAGGTCAATCATCTCTAAATTGAGTGGTCTTTATTATATTTGATAAGTAATGCGCACTAAGACCCGTCTGCTTAATTTAGTGGTATGAGCACACACCTATTTACTTAGAAACCCACCAAACACATGCAAGTCTCGAAAACTTGATTAAGTCTGTGTCTTTACCAATGCAGGTGGTCACAGTTTGCACGCGACTTGCATGAGTTTAAAGAGCGACCACCGGTTCCTGAATTGGAAATTTCCGGACCGCCTGCCCAACTCTTGTACTAAGGGGTTTGCTTATACCCCTCAACCAATTCCTCGGAAGGTCGAAGGAGTTCACATTGTACCAAAGCAACGCTATGCTTATCCCGAATCAAACCAGTTCATGTTTCATGCGTTGGCCCACCAACCAAAAACATCGATTCGTCATTCACTTTTCAGGATTCTCTCTCTCTCTCTCTCTCTCTCTCTCTCTCTCTCTCTCTCTCTCTCTCCATCTCTGTTGCCAATGTCGGGAACTGAATTATTAAAGTGTTAGCGGCACATGGAGTGGCTTTCTAGATTTGTCCAAAGGAGCGATAAGCACCAGAAGCACTTCGCGTTCTCGTGAAAGGAGGAGCAAGGTGAGTGCGTTATTATGGGACTAACCCGGTGAAGCTGGTGGATTGAGTCGAGTCTAGTCTGACCCAAAGTAATGAATTTATATATAATGTAAATAAAATGACTCATATTCGACTCGACCCAAATCGAGGTTCATATTTAGTAAATGTTATATGATGTCTTGAATTTGAGCTGACTAACTATTTTTTTTATAAAGATAAGTTTCACAAGAAAAAAATTATAAATAAAAAAATATTATAAGTACTAATAATTTTAAAAAATGCAATTTAAAAAAAAAAGAGCGCATTCGACAAATTGGACTAATAATTCAATTTCATTTTTTAAAATTATTAGTACTTATAATATTTCTTTTATTTATAATTTTTTCTTGTGAAGCTTATCTTTATAACATAATTAGCAATAATTAATGTAAAAATTTATTAAGATCTATAATTAATAAATAATATTGTAATTATGTAATTAATTAAAAATATTCATAAAATAAAATTGGTGAGATATATGAAAAAAAGAGATTTTCATAATATATAACAATCATCAACTTACCAATTATAAATAAATAAAATAAATATTATAAGTATAAATAATTAAAAAATATGAAATTTAAAATAAATACGAAAAAAAGGCCCACCCTCTAGAAAAAAATACGAAAAGTATTTTTTTTAATAATTGGTAAATTGACGATTATTATATATTATGAAAATCTCTTTTTTTATTTTATGAATATTTTTAATTAATTTTATAATTACAATATTATTTATTAATTATATATCTTAATAATTTTTTACATTAATTATTGCTAATTATATTATAAAGATAAGTTTCACAAGAAAAAAATTATAAACAAAATAAGTATTATAAGTACTAATAATTTTTAAAAAAACGAAATTGAAAAAAAAAAAAAAAAGAAGGCCAGCTAAGGCGAAGCTGCCGAGTGCTTTCATCCGGCTTCCAGCCTAGCCCTTGCTCGGCAGATGGGTCAGCAGACCTCCTCTCGCGGTTTGGTTGTATAAGCAGGTCTCGCTCGGCACACCTAGTGCCGAGCGAGACCTAAATTGGTAAATATTTTTTTTTTAATAATAATTTTGTAAATATTTTTTTAAAAAAAAATTAAATTAGAAAAAAACCCTATATGTTGGGGGGTAGAAATATCTTTTGGCTGGGGGAAAGAAAAGGAAGTGAAACGTAGGGTTTCACTTATTTTTAGTGTCAGTCGTCCTTTGTAAAAAATGAAAAAGAAAGTAAGATGGGGCCTAGGGAAGAAAAAAAGGAGAGGAAAGTAAATTATATAAAAAGGTAGGGTTTCATTCCTTTTGGTTTTTTATTTGCTGCAGTTGCATGAACACAGTGCTCGAGACTAAGAGCCGCACAAGAAAAAAATTCGAGAACTTGAAGAAAACAGTCACACAAAGGAAAAGAGAAAAGAACGTACCGACGTTCTGATTTTCGGCCATATGTATGCGATTTGTTTGGGCTTGAACACGGCAATTTGCGCAATGAGCTTATTATATCCAATTGAGTTGTTTTATCTATAAACACTTTGAATTTGGGTATAATTTAGGTGTGGAAAACATGAACGTATTGAGAGATTGTAACTCCAAATCTCCGATTATAGTTGATTGTTTTTCTTTGGCTCGCCTCGTGAATGTAGGTGCAACATTCGAACCGAAGCAGATAATCTTTGGTGTCCTTTTTTATCATTCTTCATTATTTTTCTATAATTTTACATTGACTTAATTTGCAAGATCCTGGTTAGTTTCCGCACGCTATATTTTCAATAGTAAATTTTGTCCTCAAATTGTCATCTTTGAAGAATGGGTAGCTTTTTAACCATGCGCAGCTTTATGATCGGCTCCACATTTAATTTAGAGATAAATGGTTTGAAGTCCTAAAACTTATCATGAAAATGCGATAGAGCTTTAAAACTTTTAAAAAGTCCAATTAAGTTTTAAAACTTGTCGAAATTGCGAAACGAGCTCTCAATCTCAGCACCTCTCGCTGACCTCCGTTCAGATCCTTCCTCGAGCCATAGGAAAATTATCAGAAAAGCATGCACGAGATGCGAAATTGAGGACCTCACCTTCACCCTACAACCAATCCACACAACGAAGAACAACAATAGAAACAACAACTATCATTACTCACCGATCCCCATGCACAACACCAAGCTCAACTGCTTCAAGTAGAGCATCTTCCAATCAAGCGCTACGCAATCAATCTGCGATTCACCTTCGACATCGAGCCACCGTTGCCGCTGCTACTCCTCTGCTTCCATTCATCGAGGCACAGAACGTGGTAAATCGACAAAGAGCCTCGTGCGAGCCACATCGATCTTCACTCGAGAGCACAATGGCCGAGATCGACAACACCGATTTTGTTTCCGCTAGCAGATTCCACGTTGGAGAGAGATTAGATTCGAGAAGATTGAGCCTCAAGAAAGGGACGGAGAGACAGAAGAAAGGGCTCGGCAAAGAGAGGACCGAATTTGTTGATGGAGAGTTCTCCTGAGGAAAGGAGGAGTGAGAAAGACGTGTAAAATGATTTCCTTTTTTTTTTTCAAAATTGAAAGTCATTTTCCTCAATTTGTAAAGGATTTTCCGCTGACCAGAAAATGTTTTCTTTGACCGCTCATTTTGCATGTCCCAATTGTAGGAAAATGAGGAAAATATTTTGTCAGAAAATGTTTTTCGTAAAATAAGTGGAGCCTAAGTCTCTGAAGATATGAAAAAGAAACAAACATGTGGAGAACAAGATTGGCACTTGAGTAATCATAGGATGCAAAATTGCATTCACTGAAACTGCTGAAGTGGTTTTTCCATTTTTTGGCCAATTTTCAAAGATTGGCTTTGCAAGCGTGAAATTATGATTATCAACAAGCCCAGAGTTTTTACAAGATGTATCCGCCATGGCCCATAACTCATGTATTCCGAGCAATTATATTTACTAGCGATACATCGATAATGAGGCTTATGGCAAGAAAACAGGAACTTCATTCTCCATTGTTTGGTGCACCAACCAACAAGTTGCTGTTAGATATATAAAGAATGTCCATTCTCATTTTTGTGACTCAAACTGATACACCTTTTACCTAAAGGAAAAGACAAGATTTAAAACTTGATTGCACTTCTTGAATGTTTCAGGATTTCAAGAACCAGGGATACTAGGTGGACATGCCGATAACTGACATTGTGCAAAGTACAAGTCAATCTAGCAAGAAGCCGAAGCTTTCCCCTCGTGACTCCAGGCACGGAAGGTTATTATACCTGCCTACCTTGCAGTCACCAATCAAAGCTGACCCGAGGTCTACCTTCCCCAGCCGAGGCTCTTAAATTCTCCCCAAACATTTTTATTTTGTGGAGAGATTGATTACAAAGAGAACTTACGGGAAGATCCCTTTATCATACATGGGAGTTCCTTCCCCTATCTCCCCTTGACCCTGACCTACTCAGGTCCTTATATATCAATGATGCACATTCTCTTCCTTCTGACTCAAACCGATAAACCTTTTACTTATAGGAAAAGACAAGTTTTAAAACTTAATTGCACTTTTTGAATATTTTATGACTTCAATCAATTTAATGATAAGTTTTAAGAGTTGAATGCACTTTTTGAAAGTTTAAGATTCAATTACATTTTCTCGACGAGTTTTAGGATTTCAGTAGACTTGTTTTTTTTTTTTTTTTTTTGGCTAACGCAATTATTGGACTCGCGTCCAAGCTTCGCATTCTCACCGCCAGCATTATCAGGCTCAACAACCATCTCTCTTTGCAGGTCAAGAACTCACTTGTAGTTCCGCGATGAATTATTGGACTTATGCTCCATTTATCTGTCCTCTGATTGAGTAGGCAGCGCACGTTGTGGTTTTAAGACATGTGCAGTTGCGATTGAAGGAGACCTTCCGGGCATTCTCAATTGGCTGTCGGTCGTTGGGGAGGCTGAAGAACTCAAGTTCATTTAATTTCACATTCAGTGTGCGGACTCTATGTTCCTTCCCCTTAACCAATTGGATCCGTTGTTCACTATTGACCCCCCATGCGCACGAAGTATGCAGAGATATTTTAGTCAAAGACAAAAGTAGCTCGGTGATTTCAAAAATCGTTTTTCTAGACATGATGGATAGTGTTGTTTACAAATATAAACGAACGGAAAAATTTACATCGTTCACGAAAAAATTTAGATAGGAATTGTTGTCCATGACAAATATTTTTCTTTGACTTATTATCTCAAGCGAGACAAGCGATCGTTTTTAGCAAAATGTTTTCCAAATTAATCATTTTTCGCGAATCGGGTTATTCGAAAATGAATGCTTTGGAGAAGATTGGAGGTAACGGAAAATATTCTCATTATCAACAGAAACGTTTAGGCATGAGCTGTTGTCATTTTGTTTCTTTCATGGAAAATGAATCATTTGGAATATATTTTAATGATTTCGATCGTCTACATCTCTTAGGGAAAGAGGTAACGGAAGATATTCTCATTAACATAAAAAACGTTTAGGCATGAGGTGTTGCTAAAATTCTACTAATTCACCCGCCAAAGCTGCTAATTTTTCGCAAAACAAAAAACGAGCCTTGAAGGTAATACCCTCACTTCTCGTCACGAGATTCCTTCCTGAGAATGGTTTTACTTGCTTGAATGAATAGAAAAGTAAAAAGAGTAAAGACTAGTTCAGTAGCCAGTTCATTCGAGACTATAAGAAGCAGCCGACTCTGCCCTGCACGAAGCCAAGCCCCAGCCATTGACTTACTGATGGACTGACCGACCGCTGGCTTTCTTGCTTTCTTGCCACGTGAAAAAATGTTTCTTGCTTTCTTTTCTGCTCATCACCGCCAGTCACCAAGTACTTTCAGCTTAAAACCTCTCCTGAAGCCTTACTCTTTGCCCGCCACTTGTTTGATATGTTCACGTGTTGTTCATGAAGAAAGCTTCAATCTCTTTTCCCTAAAATGGCATGGAGAGTTATTCTGTCTGTTCTCTTGCTGATCTCGTCGGTTTCGCGAAGCGTTGCTGTCGGAGCTCCTCAAGTCCCTTGCTACTTCATATTTGGAGACTCGCTTGCCGATAACGGGAACAACAACGATCTCGACACTGATGCAAGAGCGAATTATCCTCCCTATGGGATCGACTTCCCTGAGGGTGCAACCGGAAGGTTCACCAACGGTCGAACCTTCGTAGACATCATCGGTCCGCTTTCTCGCCTGTCTTTTTTCCATCCACCGTTATAACTAATCATGTCAAATCTTGGATAAGCACAATGTAATGTGGCTTGAACGCAGTGCCTTGATTTCCCATGGAAATTAATGCTTTTCTTAAGATCACAGTGCTCCAAATCCTGGAGCCATATCAGAAGCATACGATCATGGCCTTGCTGCTCATGTTCTTTTCTTCATTACTTTTGTTAATTGTGAGTTACAGCTGAACTCCTGGGGTTTGATGAGTACATTCCACCCTTTGCTACTGCAAAAGGCGGCGACATACTCCGCGGCGTGAACTATGCATCCGGTGGGGCAGGCATTCGAGATGAAACGGGACGACAACTGGTACACAAATTTGCACACACACTTACTTAGCACCCATTTCAGTTTGTGGTAGTTAAGATTAGAGGCCAATAAATTGTCCTTGGTTCAAGCATGCAAACAATCAACACGATCGAAGCAAATCTTTCGACACAAGCAGATATAATTTGCTGACTATGTCGGCCAAAGAGGCCTACAACAAAATTGTAAAACCTTGGCATGGGAGGTGAAGATTAAGAAACTTCACAACAAAATTTCACAAATGAACAGTACACCTACACCGGTTATGAAGATTGTGCTAAGTATCTGATGGCTAGGATGGACAACACCCCTTCCCCTTAGGTCTGCTTCTATTATTTATTCATATATTCAAAGTGGTATCTTATACAAGCTCTTCAAACAGGGCGGTCGCATTAGCTTGAACCATCAATTGCAAAACCATTTGGTCACGATCTTGCGCATCAGAGAAATGTTGGGAGCAGATGCTGCGACATACTTAAACAAGTGCGTGTACACTATATGGATGGGAAGCAACGATTACATCAATAACTACTGGATGCCAGAAATATACCCGACCAGCAAGCTTTACACGCCCGAGCAATACGCCGTTGTACTGATCGAGCAATATGAACAGCAGTTGAAGGTAAATATTTTATCCTAATACGGATTGGATATCTCCAATTCTAAGGTAAATTAGCACCTATTCCTTTTTTTTTCAAGTAAGTTTCACTTGGTTATTATTTGGAACATGGAAAGTTTCAACGGATCTGATTTTTTCTGTTACCCCTTTCAAACCCCAGACATTGTATTCCTATGGAGCAAGGAGGTTGGCAATTTTTGGACTGAGTGAGATAGGTTGCACCCCGGCAGAAATATCAGATTTTGGGACCGACGGGTCTCTGTGCGTCGACAAGATCGACGGCGAGGTTATGCTATTCAACGACAGGCTCAAACCCCTCATACATGAATTGAATCGCAATCTTACCGGTGCCAAGTTCATCTACGTGAACACTTACGGAATCTCCACTACTGCAGTTCCAAGTATCTATGTTCCTCTCTCTCACACTCTCTAACAATCTTGTGTTGAGACAACCCTTTTCGAGCAATGCTAGGAACATATCAATATTGATTGGTTGGTTTAAACGAGTCGTTCGCGTTTGTCTGAATTTCAGCTGTCCCGGTGTCGAGTTCAACATGTTGTGAGGTTAAGGAGGATGACCAGTGCATCCCCTTCAGAACTCCATGCCTAAACAGGTCGCTGCAGTCGTACTACGACGGATTCCACCCTACAGAGACGGTGCATATGGAAGTTGCCGCAATTGGTTATAGAGCTTTGCTTGCTTCTGGTGCTGACCCTTCTGATCCTGGCCTCGACATAGCGTCATTTACAGCATTGCCAACTGTTGGCTCGATCACATCCGACAAGTAGCTCGCGATGTAATTGGCCCTATCATTTTTCTGTTCATCATTTGGAGAGAAAGAAGGTTTTGTCGGAGAAAATTCAATAAGGTGCAATGTGTCATAATCTTATGGCTTGAGTAACCAATAGAAATATGAATCGTCATCCCATATCATCATTTAATGAAAATGTAGCTAGATTTACTTTCTTGTTTTAATTGCATTGTACAAAACTAGGAAAAAATTACCAAAAAAGTCTTAAACCTATTGCAATTGTGCTAATTCAATCCTAAACACTTCTCTTTGCCAATTAAATTATGAACCTTTTGCATTATGCAAATTCAATCCTTTTGGCCAATATTGGCAGGAATATTTTAGTATTTATAATTTTTTATTTTCTTTCTCTTTATTTTTTCTTCTTCATACAAGGCGACCGAGCCCAACAATCGGCCGGAGCGAGGGCCGTTGAAGCTCACCCTCACCGGAAACCGTCGGCCGGGTGAGGTCAAGCCTCGCATGGCCGGCCTTGTCGTCTTTGGCCGAGGTCGGCCTCATGTGAGGCTTGACATTGGCCGACAAAGGCGAGGACACCCTTGCCAGGAGAGCAGGCGAGCTTCATTGGCCCTCGCCTTTGGCTAGTCGCAGAGCTCGGCGATGCCGTAAGAAGAAGAAGAAGAAAAAAAAAAGAAAGAAAGAGAAAGAAAATAAATAAATAAATAAAATTTAAAAATTTATTAAAAATGGCCACGTCAAGATGAACGCATTATGTCAACAATTTTTGGCCAAAATTGGACGAAAGGATGAATCGGCATAAATGTAAAATATTTAGGATCGAACCGACACAAATACAAAAGGTTTACCATTGCATTGGTAAAAAAAAAAGTTTTGGATTGAATTAACACAATTGTAATAAATTTAGGATTTGTTTTTAAAAAATTTTCCACCGGCTGAATTGCATTCTTGTAGACATCTACTAGACCATACTACACACATATTAAACCCGTGTGCTACCCAAATCAAGCACAATTAAACACAAATTTTCAATAGTTATACTGTAATTAGTTCTGTCCACCAGGCCACCGATGGACTAATATAAACAATAATTTCTCTGTGAATGGTAAAACTGAGTTGAATCAATTGGAATTTGGAAATCTCAAATCAAAGTCATGTGATCCAGAGAGTTGTTGAAGCACATCTAAAAGAGGTGCACAATGATCATCGCGCGACAAACTCAAGATTTTTCACTATCCAAATTGGGAAAGTCGTTCCGTGCAATAATTTGCTAACTTACTGGTCGACTTGTACTGATGTCCCGCCCACCACACCAACACGGGGACCAAAAGTTTAATGCCCACAATGAATGCATTATCGCACAAGTTTCCTAGCAAAACAATCTTGGAGAAAAGCTAAACAAGTGTTCCCCCAATGCAATTGAGTCGAGTCGAGTCGAGTTGAGCCGAGCCTATAGGGTGTCAAACTCAAGCTTGACTCGACTCACACATCCGATGCTCGTAATTTGACTCGAGCATTAGAATTTGTACTTAAGGTCGACTCCACTAGACCACCAGTAATTTATGAAGAAACTCAAACTCAATCTTGTAAAAAGTTCGAATAATGTTGTGGGTGTATTATGTAATTCTGAAGACATTTCCGTGTATCTTCAACTAATGTTTTCTTTTATTTTAAAAAGGAGGCTTGTAAGCATGTAGAGTTGAGAATTGTTGATGTTGGCACAACGGGATATTCGAGTAGCTTAAGTTTGGGTGCAGTTGGTTCAACTTTCTTAATGAGCTTTGGGCCTCTAAAGCCCCTTGGGGAAATGCTGAGGTATTTGGCAAGTCTTTTCAAAGAGCATTTGGCCAAATACCAACTTTGGGAAGGCTGAAAGCCTGGTAGGGACCATCGTTGGTTTTCAGCATTTTCGGAATGCTGAAGGCTCCATTAATGAAAATTAGTGAGTTATCTATTTTTCCCTCAAAACCTTACTAAAACCCCATTTTTATCCCCTTTTAAAAATGAAACCCTATATTGTTGCCTTTTATCTTCTTCTTCAAGGAGATCGGCGACGGACCAACGAAAGATCGGCGAGGGCGCTAGTGCTAGATCCTGGTTGGCCGGTGGCTGGAGCCTTTCGCCGGCCAACGAAAGACTTTGATTTTTTTCAACAACAAAAAATAAATAAAGAAAGAAATGTGCAGCTAGAAGCCTTTTGCAATTTTTTTTTTGTTGCCAAATATTACTTAACCCAAAGTTGCATTTCAAAAGTTATTTTACCAAACACCATTTGCCTTTCCCTAAAGCCACTGAGACTACAGACATATGCATTTGCTCAAAGATCATTTTCAAAACCGAACCAAACACAACCTTAAGCTTGTCTCCAGATTAAGCGAGTAATCTGACTCACTTTCACCCTGGATCTTGGTGGCTTTTCTTACAGTGAATAATAAATGACTCTTCAATGGCAAATTACACTTGTAGCTCCATTAAATTAAATGGCATGTAAAGCACTGTTGTTGAATCTAAAAATAATGTCGGTGTTGCATACTTGACGACATGCTGAAATATATGCCCTATACTTTGAAATTTATTGCGATAGATTCTAGCCATGCGAGAGTAACTGTTTGTTCATTGGGAGTTAGGAATTGAAAAGGAAGATTTCAAATCAAGGTATTATATAACGTGATTGATCTTACTTGGAATGTATATCGAATATAATTTGAAGTTCCCTATTCTTCTTTCCTACCTCTATGATTGAACTCATGTTCAAGTATCAGTACTTATTCCATGGAGAACGTTAGCCGCAAAAAATCTGCAATAAAGAACATCAAATATTTATCTCGTTATTTCCAAGTATTGGTACTTATCGCATGGAGAACATTAGCCACGAAAATTCTACTATCAATAGAAGAGTAATAGAGTTACAATCTCTTAGGGCCTGCATGGTAATGATTCCGGTTTTCTGATTCTCTTCTCTAGAACAAAAAGAATGAGAATAATGTTTGATGATGTAAATGATTCTCATTCCGATTTTGTTCCCGGAACAATTTTGGAGTAAAAACAAGAAATAAAAAAAAGTTGATTATGGAAAAAAAATCACTTTTGAGAATCACAAAACAAAACATATCTATCATTGTTTTCTTTCAGTTTTTTTATCACTTTTCACTCGATTTAAAATATAAAGAGGTCTCATTTTCAAATAAAAATATACAAGATAATAAAAAAAAATAAAATGAAAATAAAAAATGAAATTATTTAAAAAAAATAATTCAGAAAATCCCTAAAAATAGAAGAAGCTTAGATTAGGTTAGTTTGACCTCATTTTTATAAATTTGGGCCTAGATTCCCTAGATTTTATATATTTTATTCTTTTTTAGGAAAATCATAAACACCTTTGAAATTAAACCCGAACCATATTTCTCTAAGTCCTTAGGGATTCGTTAGTTTTTATGATGCAATTTATCAATGTCATGATTCCCGATTGTGCACTTGATTTCATTGGTTGTGATTTGCCTAGGTTTAAGTGCTTTTTACTTAGTCTAATTTTAGAAAATTTGGAAAAAGACAAAAAGAACTCTGCATGAATAGTTAGTATTGGCTTACCTCAAAGATTTAAAAATGAATCAAAAATTTACATGAAACACGTTTAGAAAAGAATTGACTTCGATGCCAAAAGGGCGTCGGTGGAAACAACAACGTAATCAAGTCCCTGGACCCTAGATTTCTCCGATTGTGTATAATCAAACGATTTTCCCCAACCTGTTCGATAAGGTTCTTGATCTACCTTCCTCAAAGACTAATGTTGACTCCATGTGTATGTACACATACGCATGCCATCGATCACACTAAGATCGAATTTGATATTCCTTCGTTGCGATTTGGTATAGGCCTATGAAGGTCCGAGCTAATCTGAAATCACACACTAACCCAACATGATCTATCTTTTTTAAAAGTTAAAATGAGTCACTATGACATGACAATTAGATAGAATAGCATGAAAAAAATATTATATGCAATATGTTAGATATGAGAATCAATATAAATTAATCTTCGATTAATTCAAAATTTAGGATGAAATTTCACAAAATAACTATGTAATTATTTGACTTAAATGACAAAAATTGGGAAGATAAATTATTTTCGGGAACATAAATTTTGTGCAGATTATCAAACACGTTTCTAGTCCAAGAACAAAAATTTTGTGCATTTACCGACAAGTTTCGATTTTCTAAAACTCATCCCAAGAATAGAATCGAAAAAACAATTCTAATTAGAATCACTTTTTAGAATCACAATCGTTGCCATGCATGCCCTTAATCACTCAAATGTTTTCTTGTTCTAAAATACACTCAATCCCAAAATATTTAACCTCATGTAAATGCTCAATAAACTGCATGAAGAATTACCTCGTAGCTTTCAAACAGTCACACCTTCGGCAAGACAGCCAATCTCAATCGGATATACTGCACGAGGAAAACCCACATGAAGTAATTTGACTTCAACACCATTCCTGTAAGTGCAAGCGTCCAAGAAATCCCGTGCCTTCCTCTTTGGGCATTCATACACTTTATGGATTCACTACTATAGGGGCGTATTACAATTACTTTCGAAGAGGTAAATATCGTCTTGTTTCTAAAGAGCGATAAAAAAAATTACGAGAAAATAACTTAGCGTAAAATGCAACACAATGTTTGGTACCAAGGTAGAGACAAAGGAAGAGAGCTTGGAGATAGCAAATAGACAAGTCATTCTAAATCAAGGTTCAACATTTGAAACCATAAATTTTATCTATTGCGATGAGGCAGAGCACTATAGAAGAGATTGTCTAAAGTACATGGGTAAATGAGTTAATTAGTAGCTCATTTCGATATGGAGCTTCACCGGATGGATGTGAAAACTGCATTTCGATTGGATATCTTGATGAGAAGGTTGGTGTTACTCAAAGGCTTTGCAGTAGATGATTCGGGTAAGCTTATGTATAGACTAAAAAAAATCAATTTGGCCTCTAGTAAGCTTTTAGACAATGGTACTTGAAGTTTCAAAATGTTATCACTTCATTCGATTTTGTTTAGAACAAAGTAGATTGGTGTATATATTGCAAGTTCAATGGGAGAAAATTTATTTTTCTCGCACTTTATGTAGACGGTATCCCGCTTGCGAGCAATGATCATGGATTATGACATAAGACAAAGTGGATGTTGTCGAATAATATATTGACATGAAGGATCTTTGTGAGACGTCTTTTTGTCCTTAGCATTGAGATCCATAAGGTCGTTCTCACCATGTATTGATTTATCTTAGAGGGCATATATTGATCGTATTTTGAAAAGATTCAATATGAAGCATTACAAGCTAGGAATTACTCATGTCGTTAAGGATGATAAATTGAGTCTCGTCATAATATCATCATTTTTTGATGTTGAGAAAATCCAAATGAAGAATGTACCTTATGTTAGTGCACTTGGAAGTATCGGATATGCTCAAGTTTGCACTAGACTAGATATTGCTTTTACAATAAGACTTCTAGGCAAATATCAATCAAATTCAGGATGTGATAACTGGGTTGCTGCGAAAAAGCTTTGGAGGTACTTAAAAAGGACTAGAGACTATATGATGATTTACAATACGATCAAAACTTGCAGCTAGTAGGATATTCGTACGACTTCGTTGGCGTAAGATGACATGAAGTCGACAACAAGATACATCTTCATGTTAGCGGAGGTATTATGAAAGAGTGAGAAATAAAAATTCATATGCCCTCTACCATGTAAGTGGAGTTTGTCGCATGTTTTTGGCCTCTACTCGATTTTTCTTGGAACCTCATTACGAGTTGACCGTGTTGGGAAAACCCCTAATTGATTTTGAAATTGGCAAAATAATACATATTCTCTAAATTCGAGTTAATGCAATGAATACTTGTTTTACGGATTGTCTTAATATATATTTGAGCGTTAAAGAATGGTTACGTAGGATTAACTCCGGTAGGAAAGGCTTAAACGATGTCCGATAGGCTCGGACGCTACACAAGAGCTCGGCGTTGAGCGAGGAGCTAGACGTTATAAAGAGGCTCAAGTTCTAAGGGAATATTTCATGTGCACGACTAGATTATCAAGAGATGTATTCAAAATGATTTAGTTGAGATTATATATCATCACAATAGCTAGCAAATCAAGCTAGATTCGTTCTTGAAGATTATCACTCACGGAGATCAATCAAGGGCGTGGATTAAGAGAGACGATGATAACTTACCTTATGAAGAACTCTATCTATGAAATCCAAGATAACGATTGTATGGGCCATTTGATCTAATGGGAGATTCTTTCTTTTGTCAACCTCAACGGTTACGAGATCTTTTGTATTCAATCTCATCCAAATGAAAAGTTTGGAGAGTGATCCTTTGGATATCTTGCAATGGAAAGTAGGAGACCAATGAGTATAAAAAGAGACCTCAAGGTTGAAGAACGCATGATGAGATAGCAGAATCTTAAATTTCAAGATCACAAGAGCATAACATCTTTCATATACCTTTGATCCAAACACCGTAATGCTTATAGGAGTGCATTCAAGTGTGTGAGTGTTAGAGCGGAAAGTCTTTCGACTCAAGAGTTGTCACCGAGTTGTAACATCCCGAGATATACACTAAGCGTAATCTAATCGATTGGCTGCCAGATGAAGAAGTGGACGTAGACTTGAACAAAGTCGAACCACTATAAACTCTCTAAGCAAATTCTTTATCCCTTAAACTCTTTGTTATTATAATGTGATAGTTGAACTATACACATCGATGCATCCGAGGACACTTCGATCTTATTAGCAATCATCATTTGAACTAAGCTCTCAACTTATATGTTTAAATTCGACAATGATTTCTAAATTTCTTTGAAATCATTTATTCACCTTCTCTAGGTGATAACGCTAGCACTAACAGATGTACTTGACTTTGTGGATAGGCCTATACAATTGTATTGTGACACTAACCCTATAATGTTGTTTATTAACAACAACAAAAGTTTAAGGGGGTCTAAGCATTTGGCAATCAAGTTTTTTACCACAAAGGAAACGGCTTAGAATAGTGACATTATAATAAAATATATTTTCATAGATAACATGATTGCAGATACACTAATTAAAGGTTTTCGCCCTTGTGTATTTGAATGACATGTCGTTAGCATTGGTTTAGAAACATCATGAGATCTGTTGTTTAATGAAAGTTGTTTTGTTTTTTGCGTTAATAAAGTTTACATTCATAAACACTTTATAAAATGTCGTTCAAATGTCAATGTATTATGTAAACATGAGTAAAGGCTATGGACATTTAGTTATTCGCCTAAAGGATAGGTTTTGCTACACATAAAGTAAAGTTAACTATAATGATAAAATATATGTGGGTTCATTATAGTTATAAGGATATTATCTAGTGACACATAAGATATTGTAACATTTATGGAGAGAAAAAGTGAGGCTGACAAAGGGGATGACACATGAGATATCCCTCTTTATGAGGTGTTTTCAATTTGCTACCATATTGAATCCATCGTGACCATGGGTGACTCTGTATCTATGGATGAAGTTTTCGTTAGGGGTGTCAATGGGTAGGGTAGGGTAGGGTTTCCGTACTACCCTACTCGACCCTACCCTTAAGAGTTATGTGCATTACTCAGCCCGCCCCTAACCCAAACCGAATATGAAGTGGACAAAAAAGTGGGTCGGGTCGGGTCAGGGGATGGGTTTAGGTTTTTTTTTTTTTCATTTCATAAGGCCATATTTAACCGGAGAGAATCGCAATCTACAATCTCTTTTATCATGCAAATAGACAGTAAAAACCTTTGTTAAATTTTATAGCTTTGTGCATTTTAATTTTCAAGTGAATGAAATCCAGCATCGGACAATGAATTAGGTTAATCAGCTTAGTAAACTCCAGCCCCGGTACGGCAAAACGTTCACCTAGGCGAATCTGATGACATATGGGGGGCAAATGAATTGACTAGAGAGAAGCCATGGGAGAGTTACGGAAGCAGCGTTCACGGTCTCGCATCGCCATCAATGAAAGGTGTCTTCAACATTTATTGGAAAATGGGGAAGCTATTTTGCTAGCTTAGCCATGCAAATTGCAGTCGAACGGAACACACTAGAAAAGCTAAAAGAGCAAACTTTCTCAGGTCTCTCAAACCAAACCCAATTTCCAAATGTCCTTCATTTTTGCTACGTGCAAGTAGCGTGAATCAATCAAAGTGGGCAAAAGACAAAAATCGAAGAGAAACTTTTTTTTTTTTTAATTTTGTCACATTCGAAATCGGAGAGCCGAGGTCGTTAGCAAGAGACGAGGAAGGCACGGCGTGAGGCGGACCTGTGGACATTGGAGGAGCACTGAGCAGGGCAAAAAAAAATTTTTTTACGGGTTCATTTTCACCAAACAACATTTACGAAAGTTTTTTCAAATTTTTTAAAATCACTTTACCAAACACTACTAATAAGCGCCAAAGTTTTTTACAAAAAAGAAAAAGAGCAAACTTTCTCAGGTCTCCAAACCAAACCCAATTTCCAAATGTCCTACGTGCAAGTAGCGTGAACAATCAAAGTGGGCAAAAGACAAAATCAAGAGGAAGCTTCGATTTAGTGACAAACGCGTCGAAATCGGAGAGCAGAGTGTCGTTAGAAAGAGAAGAGAGAAGGCAACTGAGGTGAGGGGAACCTGTGGACATTGGAGGGAGGCACTGAGGCAGGGCATGGGTCAATCTAGGGTTTGTGTCAGAGGATGGAACTGGGAAGCTTGGGAGGCCGAGCTCAGAGGGATTATAGTCGGAGAGGTTGGTTCTTGCCAGCAAGGAAGAGGGAGGAAACTTGGCTGCGAGCGCAGGCGACGCCAGCCCGACGGCAGGGGCTGAGGTCAGACTCGGACCAAGAGGAGAGGGCGCGGATCGGGTCAGAGGAGACGGCGGCCTTGAGGGCGAGGAGGGAGAGGCCGTCGGGGGTGAGAGCAGAGGGGGATGGCGGGGAGAGGACGCAAAGGAGGAAGAGCGAAGCGATGGGAAGATGGAGCGGCAGCGTGGGTGGTGTTGAGAATAAAGGGGGAGAGAGAAAATAACGGGTTTTGTGAAGTTATTTGGGATTTGTCTTGATTTAAATTTTTGCTATTTGAACTGAGATATTTCACTTTTTTTTTTGCACTTTGTCGAGAAAGGGCCCCCAACTTGTTTGGCTGACGATGGACAAAAGAGAAAGGACTAGGAGGAGCATCCCCTGAATTCAGTGTGCATCCATCCAAGAACATGAAGATCAACAACCCTTTGGAAAATTCCCAGAAACATCAACAGCCTTTCGTTCTCGAGTTCTCGAGTGGACACAGGATCGATGTTGCGTCGGCCGTAACTCATGCATATTCCTAACCATAACACTTGCTCGCTACCACAGCGCGATTTAACGAGGTTTGAGACTCAAATTGATAGAACCTTCACTTAAACCCTCGAACAGAATCTAGCCATTCATTCCAAACTAGCAGCAACTCTCAATCAATGTATCTGATACCTGTATAAACAGCAGTACACAGTGAATCGCGCCAAGATGAATCAATGAACAATTACAATTTCGTGCAATCATCTCGCTACATCCGTGTCATACAAAATGGCTTCAATCCCTCATTGGAGACTTATTTATATGAGCTACATATAATCCCTCCAAGATCGATCAAAATGAGGGTATCTACAAAATTGTTACCGCAGAGGCCAAGTTCCATCTTCTGCACGGGGTCAGAAGGACTTCGCTTCAATGTCTGGTCTCTCCATCTTCCTTCTAATTGGCTCCTACCAGCCAACAAAACCCAGGAAGCTGCAGCCGAAACAGAGAGGAAAAAAAAAAAACAGAAATTTATAAAGGAAGAAAGAAAATTTCCAGGAAATTACAGAAATCGAAGTAAACCCCTTTCTCTTTTTCCCCCTAATTTAAGGTAAAGGTTAAAGAAATCGGTCGACAAACGAATCGAATCGGAAAAGCAAAGCAGGATCGGAACCAGGAACGGAGGCGAACCTTAGGGATCGAATGGCCAAGTGATGAGTGAGGACGTGGAAGAAGAAGTTGGCCCCGTGAAGGAACACCACGACACCCGTGCAACCCAGCACGAACAGCTCCACCATCATCTCTTCTTCTTCTTCTTCTTCTTCTTCTTTGTCGGAGCACGCGGAGAAGAGAAAGCAAGAAACCAAGAATCTCCGAAAGTTTCAGACCGAATTCTAACTTCTGGGGCTCGGGATGCGCTTTTCTGTTGCTGCGCTCTCCTGTGATGATGATGTCACCCGAGAGGGACCCACCAACTGGACCGACCGACCAAGTGCCCCTGTTTTGCTTCCAATAATTTGGGGCCAAATTACGCTTATGGGCTTGATCGGCGGCCCTTCTCTTGGGTGACGTCAGCATCACCCTGGGTAGGACGGTAAATTCCTCGTCGTCCGCAAGTCCCCACCGCCCTTGGCGGTTTACCGGTGGCTCATGACTTTCGTGGAAACCGAGGATGTTTGTTGGCCGAGGCTGGGTGGGTGGTGGGCGGAGTTTGATGCCCCCTTCGCATCACAAAAATAGAAAAATTTCGATTTAAGCTATGGTATATGTCTATATATTTTTGGTAAGAACTTCAATGAAATGTTAAATATATAAAAAAAATTATTAACCTGAGAATCTGATAATATTATTAGTTATTTTTTATATTCATCCCTTGATCCTTAGCAAGGCGTATATTTATATTTATCCCTTGATCCTGAGCGACGGCGCTAGCGACCCATTTTGAATGTTTAATTTCGCATTTAGTATTGTGGGTTCCATTCGACTCGCGCTTACGTCAAACGAAAGGGATTTCCGTACGAAAAAAAAAAAAACAGCCCCGCGATCCCACGACAACACCGCCCACCTTCCATTCTTTTCTTTATTAACTGCGCCGACCAACCGCCACAGGCTTTGGCCCTCCTCCTCTTTCGTTGTCTTGTGCACGTCAATTCATCGCTTACGTTTGGTGTTTTTCCCCTTGATTGTTTTGGCAGATTGTTTCTCTCGTCTTGTCCCGATATGATTTGTTAATCTCCGCCCTTTTGGGTTCGTTTTTGTCACTTATAATTGGGTGCTTCTTGTGAGTTATCTTCAAGGAATTCACGTCTGCAGACTCCTTAATTGTTTTTCTCAATATTATTAAAGTATGATTTATACTTTCCATCGACAAAAACAGTATAAGAGCTTCCACTCACGGAGCGAGGGTCCGCGAGAGCCGCCCCGAGAGAGATCTCAAAGGAATAACGCACCTTGGACACTAGAGGATTTTTATTGTTTGAATCCGTATTTTATTGCTAATTTGAGCTTGGACACACAAATAGTTATTATTGTATATGATGTTTTTCTCTTTGTGGAATTCACTATTGAATGTAATTTAATTTAAGAGTGAACCGAGATAAATTCTTGGGTCTTGATTTTGTTATGATCGGCGCACAATCACAAAGAAAATAAAACGAGCGAGAAAGAGCAAATCGAGATACGAGACTTTTTATCATGATCCACCCTTAAACTAGGGCTAGCTTAGAGAGAATTTTATTAAAATTAGCACATCGTACCTCTCGTTACTATATTGAATGTAATTTAATTTAAGAGTGAACCGAGATAAATTTTTGGGTCTCGATTTTGTTAGGATCGGTGCACAATCACAAAGAAAGAAACGAGCGAGAAAGAAAAAATCGAGATAGGAGACTTTTTATCGTGATCTACCCTTAAATTAGGGCTAGCTCAAGAAAGAATTTTACTATAATTAACACATCGTACCTCTCGTTATATTATTCAATTACAAGCGAAAAAGAGTATATATAACAATAGTTATTCATGACCGGATCCGCACGCTTTTCATCGTAGAGAGGTATGAACCACACCCCAATAGATTTATCTTTCTCGCTGCTCTTTATTTCATTGCAGATGTGCCGCCAAATCCTAACGAATACAACTTATAAGTCCACGGACATTCGAATTTGCAAGGAGACAAGAATCCAGGAAATCGCTTCCATACCCGCGTAGCTTGAGTATGAAATTGCCCAGCGCCGAACATTTGTGTAGTTTCCTTATGTGGGCCAGCCTAAATTTTTCGAGTGGGAATTCCTGACTAGGTATCAGAGTCTCAATCCTATTTCTTTATGTCCGAACTAAATCATTCATTCCAGTGCTAATTCTCTTATTCTTGCCGTCGAGGAGTTGAATTACTTGGAAAATTGGAAAAATCTTGTGCGAATTGATGTGGGTTTTTGCAAAGTTTGTCACGATATAATCTCGATGGCGGTGATGCGAGATTCGGTGATTGGCCACCGTTTGTACTTTGAGATTATGATATACCGTTTTTGAGGAGTGAGCGAATCTCTGCAAGTTGTACCAAATTAAGTCACTTTTTACAATAAATTATTTTACTTATTTTGTGATATTTATATTTTTATCTTGAAGTTATGTACTCTTTTTCAGTATAAAAAATGAAGATTTCGTCTTGACCATAGAAATAAATAATAATAAAAAACCTCCCATGTCGTACAAGATTTGGACAGAAAGTGATCCGTGAAAGTCACTCACCACGTCTAATTTTAGAGAAAACAAGACAAAAGACAAAAATGAAAAACGTGTTAAATGTTTAAATTAAGTTTGAGATTGGCAAAGAAAAAACTGTAGCAAGGGTTGAATTCCCAGTATTGTTCAACAATTGGGTGTAAAAAACATTACGTAGGGCTAGTCCATATGCAATCCTATGTATTGATGAACAGAGGTCGATAGCCGGAGGATATAGAGCCCACCAAAAGGGGCGAGAGCCGGGTCCCGTTTAGCTTGAACATGAGTGAACCGGCCTAGATCGACCTCCTTAGGGCCGATTTTTAGGAAAAGTGGTTCGGTATCCGGTTTTATGAACCTAAAACCGGCCCATGACTGATCATTTCCGATTTGAAGATCGGAACCGCCGCCACTTTATCCATGAACTGGTTTAACCAATCCGAGTCTCGAGTTAAATCAATACTAAATCGGTTACGAAGCCTCTTTTAGAAAAAGAAATACTTTAGCACCCATTAGGAATTGAACCAGAGTTCTCAACCTGAACAAACGACAATATAACTACTTGATCAACAAATGATTTTATAGGAAATGGTTCAACTTTTATATTTCATTATAAGAAATTGATATTTACTAGAAACATGAAACACTACGATTCATGAACCAGCTGCTCATACCAATAGTTTGATTTTGGAATCGAGAGTAGACATGGTCGGTTCCAAGTTCTAGATTGGTAACTTGGTCACTCTGAAATCAATGACTCCTTGTTCACTAATGATTTCTAAAGGCTAAAATTTTTCACACTTACTGTTGAATCTATCAGTCAAAATCATCGAATGAGCTCATCTCAACTCTCACTCAAACTAATCCTGAGAGGGGAAAAAAAAGGCAAAATGCTAGCTTTGTTGCCAGTCATTTTATGTGGTTTGATTGAGGAGGGTGGGCGACACTGACGTGGACAATCTTTTATAATATTCTTTTAAATTTTATAATTATTTTTTATGAATTCTTTGTCTTTTCTTTTCTTTTTTGAGAAGTGAACAATGAAGGGGAAAAGAAAGAAAAGAAAGAAAGTAAATAGGAAAATTAGTAAAAAAATTTAGAAAATTTCAAAAATCATTCACGTCAACGAGGTCGTACAGGAGTAGGACAGACCAAGCTGACCACATCGTCGTTTTTTGATCAATTTTGGCTGAGAAGGACTATATCGACAAATTATCAAAATGTTAATCAGTAAATTGGTCAAATTGCAAAGTTTAAGACTAAATTTATCGCTATACAATAGATTTAAGACTTTTTAGACAATTATTCCAAAAAAAACTCCAATATTGTCAAGTGTTAAAGCAGAAATTCTCTTACTAGGCCTGGGCCAATAGGCCATCCCAAGAACAGCAACATAAAGGTATGTTTCTCTAGTGGATACCGTCAGCGATGGATTCAAGCGTGTTCAACATAGTTTGACAGCATCATCTACACGAGGAACAAAATCATTTTGGTTTGCTCTTACTTGGGCTTATTCTTACGAGGATGCTAAGTAGCAATGGAACGCAGATTCCTCGGGTTACATCAGCTCGCCTCCCCTTGGTTTTCTCTGAGAGAGAGCCCCTTACCAGTCTCGTCGCTGGTTCTTCATGGCGAATCGAATTCGAGTTGGGGAAGTAAAAACGCCGGCTGTTGCTGGGTCTGATCCCGATCAGGCGACCGAGCGACACGCTGCTGTCTTGGAAGAAGGACGCCGACGACTGATCAGTCTCGCAAGAGAATAAGGCAACGTTCAACTCGTTTCACAGAGTAGGCAGAATGCTAATACTAAGAAAGCGCACACTAGTGTCGAGCCAATTGTCACGAGCAACAAAAAGTTTGAAGTAGTTGAAATCATCCTTCGAGGTTCCGCGATTTCATTTGGTGATTGAATGGTAGCTAGAAAAATATCGGGACCCCAACTGAAGTGAAGAAGTTTTTGGTTTAATGCACCAGTTATACTATCCATGTTCTTACATTGGAAGAGAAAGTGCCTAGAGACAATATTGAAGGTAGAATTACCTGTGTGTCAAGGGCAGAGGATGATAATGAGGAGAAACAGGTTGAGGGCACGCGAAAAGATTGGGGATCGACGGTCGCCGATTGTAAGCTCTCGAACAGCCTGAGTCTCAAGTTCATAATCTCGAGCCCAAGTGGCCATCCGATTTGCGCCTCCAAGTCCTTTTACAATAGAGATAAACCTTGGTCTCTTTCAAATCATGCATACAAAAGACAACTAATAATTCCTATTCCATATGATTTACAGAGGAGCAAATTGGTAAGATGGGAATCAGATAAATTCACATAAAGCATTGCCAAGAAGAATGGCAGTCCGAGTGTCCAGTGTCCTAACTGATGTTCTAGTGACAAACTGAAGTCAAAATGGTTCCTTTTCAATGCCATATCCATCACAATGAATCAGGGTATCAAGCTCATGCATGCCATGACTATATCAGCTCAAGAGCTGGTAAACTGTACCAAACTTCTTCAGTTTTTGAACAAAGCAGAGGACTGTGATGTAATTCAGCCAGAAGAAAAACTGGCAAATCACGAAGAGTTATGATTCCATCTCTCTCTCTCAGTCTCTCATCCTGTTAACAAGAAAGGCGCCGAAACCGAACCCGTCAAAGGGTCATACGACACCCCGAAAAGCTCTCTCTCTCTCTCTCTCTCTCTCTCTCTCTCTCTCTCTCTCTCTCTCTCTCTCTCTCTCTCTAAACTGATGGCAGCTCCGGAAAGATCGATGAACATGGTCGTGACAATGGTCCGAAAGAAGATTCATGGAGGTAAATCATGAACGGTAGTTACAGTCCTACTGAACCAGCAGAATTCGACTAGAACGAAGAACAAAATGGAGTAGAAGATCACATAACTGCTAATAACTCTGTTACCTCTGCATCCATCTGGTGTTGTAGAGCCCCGTACAGAGAGAAGTCAAAGATAATGAAGATCACTGATCACTCAAACGCATTAAAAGCTTGGCTTTTCTGGATGGTCCGTCCAATCGTCCATAGACTTACCAAGTCTCTCTCCCCCAAAGAAATTCCTTTCTTAAGCATTGGTATTTAGTGCATTATGGCCCCACTGATCTGGTTTTTAGCCTTCAAGTCACAGTTGGTGCAGCTCTGAAACTTACAGCAATCCTTCCCTAAAAGGAACAGATTAACCGCCCACCCTTTATAGCCAAATTGCATATTGAGAGTGCGCAGCAGAAGTCGCCCAGAAAAAGCCTAAATCTTAGTTCAACATATCCAATTAGATCCACCTTCACTCAAAAATTTAAGCCCAATGAGTTATGAGTCAATTATGATATATTAACTGCTTCAAGACCACATAAATTCTCCATGTGTTAGTTTTCCGACACAACTCACACGTATATCTTATCATTGCCAATCGATTAAGTGTGATGGGAAATCTCGTTAATCTCACAAGATATCTTGGATTCATGTTTCGATAGGCAAAGCGAATCATGTCTATGATGGTCTCATGATCACGACGCTTACGCATTCTCGGATGAAGTTACCGTTTGAATGTACACGTGCCGAGTTCTTAATGGAAATCCGATTTCAATCTACCCTTTGAACCGTTTGATCGAGATTGTGCAAGAAAAGTTTGTTGGCCACACATCTCATGGTTGAGAGACAGAGGAAGGTAAGGGAGAGAATGAGAAGCGCTCCGGAATGTCACCTGTCAGTTTTTTGATGGGTGAGACTGAAGGTTCAGTCTTTGGCGCATTTGATGTCCTCTCTCTAATTATCACTCTCTTGTTGATTGAAGACAAAATTGAATGCGAGCATTGATGGATCATCACCACCGTGAATTAAACGTAACGCTACATCTCATGAAGACTCCGCAGCCGACACCCTGATTTCACCACGAAAAAAAAAAGAAATTACATAAAATAATGAGCAATCGCCACAGATAGTTCATCAACTTTGATTTAACGTGTTGTGTCGTCTCTCAACTTTTGATTTGTTCAATATCATTCCGAGATTGGTAAATACTCAATCAAATCCTGTAAATTATATGAAAATGTCAATGCTGTCCTTTTGTGAATTCAAGTTGACGGTATTCGTGGCTTTCAATCCGTTAAATTTAAACGGTAGAAAAAAAAAATAAAGTAACACGCCAATTATCCAAGTAAGATATCTATCTCAAATCGGGTTATAATGATTCACTTCATCAAATATTGATAATACTAACGCACTAATTTTTTTTTTCTATTTCCAAAGTAAATAGATAAAAAAATGGATATATTGACTCATCAATTTAAAACTCTAACTCAACATATAATAATCAATGTCACTTGCGCTTGATCGATAATGAGCAATCGCCTCGGATAGTTACATTAAAAACGGACGGACTACATTAAATTAATAAAAAGCATAAAAACGGACATAGTACATTAAATATTCACCAATTGTTCGAGGACCATACTAAATAAATCAAAAGTCCTATAATAATATTATATGTCTGGTCAAAATTTAAAGATCAGTTGTATTATTTTTTTGTAAATAGAAGGATATAGTGAGAGAGTCTCTAGACTTTGAAATTCTTACAAGTAGTGCAGCGGGAAAATTAGTACAAGTAGTGCTAGGTGGCCAATTCCTAGATCACTCAATTTATAAGTGAACACCCGTTGAAAATTATTATGTCATTGTATTGGTGGTTGGCCTCTCCAATCATAGCTCACAAGCTGGACCATCATATCAAAGAGAACCCAAGCTTCACAAGTTTTGCTACGGAGGCATCTTGTAATATTCCACTGTAGTTTTCAAGTACTTGGAAGATTTCTAACCATTGATTTCTAGATGTCCAAATTGCAAAGTTCGAAGCTACTTATAGGAGTTTTCTCGAAGTCCTCTTTATGCTCGATTTATTTCACGAAAAATGAATAATTTAAAAATATTTTTTTTTTTACAATTTTATCTCTTATATCGCTTAAAATAATTAACTAATGAAAATGTTTTCATTATCAACAATAATTTAGGTCCAAATACTTTTGGGGACGATGCAAATATTTTTTGTTCACTCGTTTTTTATAGCAATATAAACGATCATTTTCAAAGAAAAACTTTTTGAATTAGTTATTTTTCGCGAAACAAACGGAGCTTAAAGTCTATCTTATCAATCCGATCAAAGGCATCGACACATTGTCTATGCTAGAATCGGTGGACTCACAAGGGATTCTTTTCTCATAACTTGATTGCAAGGTGTTTTGTAAGAATCAAACTTTAATTTATCCAATGTGATCCTTGAACTTTTGGTATATATTCAACTTAGTTCTTGAACTAGATCATTCAAGGAGCAGATCGAATCCAATGATATAATATTTTATGAGACTAAATTACAAATTTATCAAAAGTTCAGGGACCGCAATGAATAAACTAAAATTTCAAGGATCACATTGCACATTATGTTAAAGTTGAGGGACCAAATTGCAATTGGGACAAAGTTCAAGGACTTATTCGTGTAATTACCCTAAAAAGGAAAAAAAAACAACTTGGGAATTGTGAAAATAGATCGATGCACGTGTTGGTTAGAAAAGTCCCATATCTGGGATTTTATGTGGGATAAAGCAAGTAATAAATCTTATTCGACTAGTAATTCACTGGCTTACATTTTTTTGAGTGAGGCGAGTCCAATTGAATATCTTGATGAGACCGCTCTTGAGTCCTCTCTTGCTGATCCCGCGGAAGAACTTCCCACCAATTTGAATGGCTCTCGTGTGGTGCTGAGATAAGAGCTTCACTATGGGCTCTGGTTCTACTTCTTGCTCCATTGGGCTTCATATAAACGAACTCGCCTTGTATGGGCCTGGGGTGGTTTCTAAGCCCATAGAAAAAGGCATTTGCCAAGGTTTAAAGAAATTGGACCGGCCCAATACGATTGAATCCCTTGTTCCGAGCCCATCCAGACAATGGATGGGACCCAAGACTCGCTCATGTTCAAGTGATTCTAGGATTTTTTACTCCATTGCTTCGAGTTTAAATTAGGGGTGATCGGTTTCAAAGGTAAGTTCCAAATCAAGAACCTAAAATCTACCATGTCAAAGTTTGTTTTCTAATTTCGGAACCGAGAATTGAATTGGTTACCTTAGGAATGAGCCTGAAATCTATTTAGCCTATTTCGGGTCAACCCACGAACGAAGCCTAATTTTAAGTATTATAATTGTTTAGAAAAACTTGTTTATGTGAATAATTTGTGGTAGAGTGGTTAAGGCATGATGGATTTCCTAACCTTGCTAGGTTTGAAACCCAGCTCCAAAACATTTATTTATTTTTCAAACAAAGTAGAGAGAGAGAGAGAGAGGGAGAGAGAGAGAGAGGAGCCAAAAACCGGTTGAAAACCCATATCAAGATCAATTCATGGTATAATATCGAGTAAGGCTGGTTGGATCCGATTCGGTTCCGAAATTGAACTGGCTCGATTGCTCCCCAGTCTAAACATGCTCATCAAACTCGTATGTGGAAATGACATTTCCCTTTCTCCTTAACGATGTATATATTAAGTACTCTTTTTTCTAGTTTATCATTTCGCTTTTGGCACATGCACATTCCACCCACTATCATATCCACAACACAAGAACAGGAATTGCAACCTGGATTTTGGGGCAATCCGAAGGTTGAGGACCTGCTTGAATAGACCACTTGAGGGATGGTCCAACCAATTTATTGCGGTTGATCAAACATGCATTGCCTCTGCATTATGAAGTTGGCCACATTGATGATATCACAAAACGTGGTTGGTGGGGGTTGATGGTGATTGTGTCTTCCAGAGGCTGACCCTTTTTCTCTTTTTCAATCCATTTTTTTAGCCCTTCTCTTCCCAACATCATGATTGCTGATTCAATGATAATTGGTGCCTTTTGTGAAGTTGGGTTCCATGAGTCCATGAAGGAAAAGGCACTGGCAGAAATTAAAGCTGCAATCGAAATTTTTACAGCTGTTTGCTATCATGGCACTCCTCATGTTGCCTTAGTTTTGGTTGGTGAACAAATTGATGGGTCACCTCTGCCAAGGGGAAGGGCAAAAGAAAGACTTACTTAAAGCATCTCTACGATCGCCTGCGGTGATTGTCCCACGTGCAAAATCGCCCTCGTGCTGGTAGGGAGCACGAAGTGTCGAGTTCGATTCCTATTCGATCGAATCTCTTCAGATCGGGTGCTCGGAAAAATAGTTGCAGCGAATCCTCTAGTCTCGAAATGAATGACGTGCTATCTATCGTACAAAATTCAGACTCGACGGGGGTATGACTACGATTTCGGTTCTTCCCTGAACAATAAGCAACAAGAGAGAACCGCAAACAGCACGTCGTGGATAGGCTTTGGACCCATGCTTGACCAAAACCCTAGACAAAACCCTAGAAAACGCCGTCACTTTTGGGTGTCAAAAAGACTCGCAGACCCTAAAAAGCCTTTAGATTGACGAGCCACATTCGACTCCAAACGAGTCGTCCGTCCGTCAATCAAGGAGATGAATGGGCGGTGGGTAGGAGGCTGTCTTTTATTGTTATTTCCATTCAAGTCTTTCAACGGTGTTCTTTAACTCAATTTGGTTTGTATGGTCGGGACCTTTGCTCTTCGCCCATGTGGCTTACACTAGCGTAATAAAAGACAAAGATAATGACATTAATAATTCATGAATTTTTAATTTATTTAATATATTTTTAAACGTTAGTTTAATGTTCAATATGATCTTTGAACTTTTAATTTATTGGATGTAATTTCAGACTTTTCATACATGTTTAATGTAGTACTTGAAATATACGAAAATATTTAAAATTAGGGATAAAAATGAATATTTTAATATATTATAGGGACTAAATTGAATATGTGCAAAAAATTTAGAGACTACATTGAATAAATTGAAATTTGAGCGATACATTCGGTTAAAGTTCATAGATTACATTGGACAAATTAAAAATTGATGTACTTACATTGCATGTTGGGCCAAATTTCATAGACCATTTGTATCATTTTCACTAAAAGACACAAGGGACCTCATTGCTTTGCGACCTCAAAACCGAGATGACAGTTAGGTTCGATCTTCTCGACCAGTCTCTTAAACAGTGCACGATCCTTTGAAGGACACAATTGACACGGAAAAGCTAGATCTACCAAAGTAGATATTGGAGACATCTACCCATTTGCCACGGCTTAGGTGACCGAGGAAGGAGGGAGTTGTTGAGGTGAGGACCTTGGAATCTTGCGTCCAATGGCCGTGTTTATGATTAATTATATTGCTACTATGATGACAACTAGGGTTTGAATAATGGCGACTAGTGAAACTGATCAGACCAACCCTAATGGAAAAGCAAGGACGTTAAAATTGAATCTATCAAAAGTCTTAACTCTCTACGTCAAGCAGGTTGGGTTGGTCATGTATCCCTCTACTTGGAATAGAAAGGATCGTAAATAAGTGCCTGAAATCCGAGGGATGCGAACAGTTATCATAGTGAAGCACAAATAGAAGGAGAGTTAGTTTGGCTATCCTCATCAGAATTAAGAGTAATGTTATGTGAGAGTTTGAGAGTATTGAGAGACAGATCTTATTAGAAAGTTCAATCTAAAAATTTGAGTTTACAGAGAGCGTATAAACCCATAACAACATGTGAAAATTGACAAAGGGGAGCCGCGATAGGCGTTTGCGGAAAACTCTGATAGTTTTATTTGGGGGAGAAATATGGTAGAGAGATATGAGAATAAAATGGCAAAAAAGTCATAAACATATTGCACTTTTACCAATTTAGATCTAAATCTTTTAATTACATCAATTGAGCCCGAACCTTTTCGCATTTTATCAATTGTTTATCTAGCCAATTTTAGTCGAAATCGCCGACGTGGACGCCAATCGTCCTATGTGACACGATCGCGCAAATGTGGACAAATTTCAATAATATTTTAATTATTTTTCTATTCTTTCTTCTTTCTTTTCTTTCAATTTTTTCCTTAAAAAAGAGGCCGACGAGGGTTGACGGGTCCTCGCCGACCGCAGTAAGAAAAAAGAAAAGATAAGATAAGATAAAAAAATAAAAATATGAAAATATTATTAAAAATTATTTATGTCAGATCTTGGCCGCGCCACGCAGGATGGCCGGCGTTCACGTTAGTTATTTTCGGTTAAAATTGGTCGAATGGACTCAATTGATAAAATGTGAAAATGTTTAGAATTAAATGAATATAATTAAAAGGTTTAAGATTTAATTAGTAAAAGTGCGATAGATTTAGGATTTTTTTTTTGGATGATTTTCTCAAGATACGACGGTGGAGTTGTGAGGGATGCCATTGGGTGCTAAATTGACGTGGACATTACTGGCGAAGAGGCAATAGTGGGGCACTAATGTCAAGGAGGAGAGTTTTGCAGCACTTAAATTTATATGGTGTGCTGGCAATTTGGCATGGCATGGGGTGTTGGGATTGGGTATGGAAGAATGGGGTATTAGCTGGATTTGACAAAGACTAACTCTTTTGTCCTCTTGGGGTGGGCATGCACATGTAAATACTCAATGGTGAGCTTTTTTATCAAGTGCTTGTAGGAGGCATTTCAAGTGCTATAAATTTGTGAAATTAAGGCTGTGTATAATCACTGCATTGCCATGGTAGTGAGGCCTATTGTCTTATGATGCATTCAAAGACTTGGTAGCCAAGCAAGGTGTGGGACCTAAAACATCATTTTAGTTTGGGATAATGACATAGATGGTGTCCGAATTTTGATCCAATGTAATTCGCTTAACTTTTAATTTGTTCAACGATGTATCTGAATTTTATCCTGGGGCGCCATATGATCCATGTAATTCCAGGTTTATTGAATGCGGTCCCTAAGATTTTGATACGTGTTCTATTTAGTCCATTAACTATATGAAAATGTTTGATGCCGTCATTCCATTATTTCAAGTTCAATGGAAACATGGAACATTTTCATATAGTTTATAGGCCGAATTGAACATGTATCAAAAGTTTCATGGACCACATTACATATTCGACAAAAATTCAAGGATCATTTGTGTTATTTTCTATTTCAGTTTTTGGTTCAATGTGGGGTGTGGAGGTACTAGATTGATTGATGCGGTCACTATTACATTTGTGGAACCCGATGACTTATATTGGAAGTAAGATTATCTTAGGTTAACTTGTTCTTATGTCTATAGTATAATTGTTACGCCTCGTGACAGAACTCTGGGAGATTTCCGGTTGGTCCCCTAGAAACTGGTTCACAAATGGGACAGTACAAACTTCGATTCAAATTGTTCTCCTTAAATGCTTCACGGGGATGCCCTCGTCTTGTTTTCTGAACATTTTGGATTGGAATGAGGCAGGCAGGCTTCGATTGGACCACTTCGGAGGTGAATCCAAAAGCAAAAAAAAAAAAAAAAAAATCAAAGAAAGAAAAACAGAAAAAGAGAGAGAAGATCGGATTGCTATGATTGTGCATAAGTTATTATAATACACGACATAATTACAATAGATCTAAATAAAATATGTTGTCCCGCTATCTAATTAGCCACTCACTACAACTTTGGTATGAATTGTAATAGATGGCGGTTGTATTTGTAAATAATATTTTGATATTCAAATAGCCTTATCGAGACATATTCACATATATATAAGATCATTTGAATAACATGTTGTTTCAAAATAAGAAGGCGCGACACGACAGAAAATTTTTTATAAAAGAAATCTCTCGAAGCTTGGATCGTCGCTGCCGTTTCGATGTATTCAGGATTTTAAATGAAACTCCTTGCATAAGAGAGATTTTATATGATTTTTTGTAAAATTATTATGAAAGTTTGATAAGCCTTTAAATTTAAAAAAAAAAGGATCTCTGCGATTTATTGAAAATCTTTCTAGACATTCGTGCATTGCCGCAACGTTTTACTCAGATATTACCAGGTTTTTAGAATTTCAATTGTCTGATGCTGACAAGTGATTTGCAGGCTTTGGTGGGTGCTCTTTTGGTAGTTCATGGGCGGCATTATCATCTCCGACATTTCCACCCCATCTTCCTTAATCATGGGTTCGTACAAAAGCATCTGCAGTTTTACAAAGACTCTTCGTTGGAACACCAAGATTGAAGAACATGCGCACTCTTCGATGTTTATGTAATGAGATTCTTTAATGCGTATAAGATACTACATTTTTGCATTAGACAATGGATAAGTGGTTGCTAATAAGCATGATTAACTAATTGAGTGTATTAGCATGCGATGGACATTTGGCTAGGGAGCTAAGCCGAATCGAATGGATCTCAATTCCTAAACAATCATTTCGCATCGGTGTTTCTGTAATATTATTGCTATGAATATATTTCCCATTAGTACTTGTAAGTGGCGGTCAGTTTCCTGATGGGTTAATACCAAGGCCAAACTCCAGAAGCCGGCCTCGTTGGACTCGGTTATGATTTTCCAAAATTGAGTACTTAAGATTAGTGATGCATTGAGCTTGTTCAAAACGAAGCTGGTTTTAACCAGTTCAGAATCGGTTCAGCCAAGGACCCAATCGCATGCAAAATCCTTTTATTTTGTTTCTATTAGGGGTGAGCATGGTCCCGATGGACGGTTCCCACCCTGGAATAAGGAATTGCTCACTAAGGGCCGGTTCCAAAAAATTGAAACCGAAGAACTGTATGATGGTTCCATAGACCCACCAAGCAAATGGAGGCAACCAAGAGCAAGAGAGGGAAGCAATGACCGGCAAGAAGGCGCGGCCATGAGTCGATAAGAATTGAGGGTTGAGGCCGTGAGTCGATGGAAATTAAGGCCGTGAGTCAAGAGATAGAGATGGAGAGACCGGAGCGAGAGTTTGAAAAGAGATGCACAAGTTTCAAATTAAGGATCTATTTTTTTTTTCAAATTATAAATGAAATAATTTACATAATATATTATCAATCCGGTACGGATGGACGATTCCACACTTAGAATCGGGAATCGGACCTGTTCCAGTGATTCCGGGTTTCTTTGCGCACCCCCAATTCTATTGGGACCTACCAAAAAGGAAAAAAACGAATGGATAATCCCTCTTCCATATACACTTAATATTATTATTATTTATTATTAGATCCTCAACTTTGTTCCAAATACATTTCCACACCCCCAACTCTTTCCATCTTTTCAAACAAGCAGTCCCAGGGAATACTGCAAAATAAGGTCACAAATTAAAGTAAAAAAAAGTTAAAAGTGTATAGTTCAACATTTTTTGCGTCTCTCTTTTCCACCACAAAACGCCATAATCCAAAACATATCATGAATAATTAAAACCCCATTCAATTTGATCCTCTTAGAATCCATCAGCTTCATCAGACTCTCTCCCTCTCTCGCTCAGGGCACAAACTCATCGTCCTGGCTCTCCTGGAACTCCTCCTGGTCCTGGAATCGTCCCATGGAGTCGCGGTCGATGTTGTCGAACTGCTGCTCGTAGAGGTTGACGTTGTCGGTGCGGTCGCCGTTGCCATAGTAACCCTGAGTCGAGTACCCAGGCCTCGACCTCTCGTACCTGTTTTGGTGGTATTTCTCCTCATTGTCCACGTCGTAGAAGTACTTCCCGTTCTCCATGAACCTCGTGTCGCTCATCCCTTCCTGCTTCCCGGCGCCGTACCTGACGGCAAACGCAAGATCAATCCGTCACATGTTTTCTTTGCGTAATTTGAAAGTTGAACGTGAAAAGCATCCTTTAGAAAACGTATATATAACCACATTTTGTTCAAACTGGAGAGTCAAATAATCAAAGTATGATAAAACTTTATGCTGAATGCGCTTCTTATGTCGCTTGCTTCGAGCATAGCGTTAAATCTTGCTAAGTGATGTCGAGCTTCGGCGATACCCCGATATATGTACATTGAGGTATCATGCTTAGTCTAATACCAATAGCTCGACCATAACACGTACCTATTGCCGCCAGTAAAGTAGTTGTTGCGGTCGTTCGTGGTGGCACTGGAGCCGGTGGCGGTGGTGGTGGTGTAGCTACTATCTTGAAGCCGAGTGTTGCCGCCAAAGTTCTGCTCCTCCGGCAAGTAAGTGTCGCGGGGTTGCTCCCTCCGGCCCGTGACATAAGCATCCTTGTCGAAGTAGTTGTCGGTCCTCCTATCGTTGTAATAGTTGTTGCTGCTCTTGGAATTGCCATTCGGGTAGCTGTAGAACGAGTCGTCCGGCATTGCCGTCCTGGACGGGAGGTCACGGGTGGCGGGAGTGTCCTCGAACATCTCGTCATGACCGTAGAGGCCATATCCATTCCGGGTCTGTGGGAGGAAGGCCGGCTCTTGCTCCTGGTCCTCTTCCTTCTTCAGGGCCTCTTCTTGGGTGGTGGTGGGGAGAGCCTCTTCCTTGGTGCTGGGGACGACTCGTGCCTTCTCCGTGTCGCCATTGTCGTTGGCGTTGGTGAACTTGCTGAAGGATGCGCGCTCCCTGACCTCTCTCGCGTCGACATGGACGGAGGCAAGAATCAAGAGTGTTGCGAAGAAGAAGTGTTTTGGAGTGACCATTTTGGAACTACGAGAGAAAAAGAGAGAGGTAGAGATTGGCTTTGGGGAATAGTATTGTTGAGGAGACTATGGTACTGAGGAATATTTGTGCTCTTGCTTTATTTATATATAGATCTTTCTCTCTCTCTCAAAAGAAAAATTTGTCCACTATTTGGCAAGAAGCCCTTTTCTCTTTTGGGTCCTCCTTTATTACAATTTAATTATGGTTCGATTGATTTAATGTTGCTTTTTTCCGAGATTTTGCGGCACTTAAGGTGATTTTGTCCCTTGAGAGAAAGAGAGGGAGTCATGTGACTTGAAGTTCACACTTTCCATTTCTTCTCTCCAAAGCCCCTCTTCTCTCTCTCTCTCTCTCTTTTCCTTCCTCCTAGAATTGCTTACTTTATCAAAGAGCTAAAGGGAAGATAAAGTCTTAGGCACGAGTACAAGGATTTGTGATTGAAAACACCGGTATAAAAAAGAAACTCTTCATTGAATGAATGTAATTAGAATAAGAAAAGAGAACACGCTAACGGACGTCACCATCTGTGCTCACTTTAAAAGAACACCCTTTTCACTCCGCCGTTTGTGCAGGAATTAAAAGTCCGGAGCATAATGTGCCAACTTAGGTTTTTTTTCTTACATCTTATGAGCGGGTCCATTGTAAATTTTCGGACATTGTAAATTGGATTGAAGCGAGGGTAACGTTTTGAAGTTTAGTTTAGAATGGGAAAAGGGCAGATTGGGGAATGGCTATTAGAATTGCATGTACATATAAATATATATGAAGCAAATGAGTAAATGAAAAACAAAAAAGCGAAAGGGAAGATGGGCGGGTAACTATGCGTGAATTGAGGAGGAGTGGGTGGGGCATGCAACATAATGGCCATTCATAGTGCACGCAGCATGTGCCCCTCCTCTACTCTTTTGTCTAATGCCATACTCTTGTGGGCACTAGTCCCTCTACTCCCTCCAAAATCATCCCCTCATGCCCCCAGCCCCATCACTCGTAGGGATTGATCGGGTGTTCAAAGATCGATGCCCTTGAATTTGCATGCCGTCGGGGCAGATCCCATATTCGGATCATAGCGTCTACCACTCGCAACGGCCTCGAATGCCCCACTCGCCACCTCGCGGACGAAATTTTTCACCTCGACTGCATGGAGATGTTCGGTCGAGCGGGAATTTTGGGGTATCCCGTGTTATCTCGGAAGAGTAAAATGGTCGATGACACCCTTTTGGAGGAGGAAACGAACGGCAATAGGATAAAATTCAATGTAGACTGCATAAGTGAAGCCCTAGCTCACGTACGCGTGACAGCTAAAATAATGCCACTATTCTTTGTGGTGGGGGACTCATGCTACTGCATGCTACTCTTGGGTTAATTCACTTTTGCTGTGGAATGGTACTCTTTAGGGTTTGATCTTCTAGTGTGAGGAAGGTGAGCCAAACCTCAATTTCAAACCCTTTTTTTTTTTTTTTTTGAGGTTCTTCTGTAAAAGTTAATATGTTATGGGGACGAGTCCATGATAATCACCATGAGATCTTTCCCAAAGCTCTTATCCATTCATATTTAGAAACCTTGAAAGGTCATTTTGTCTTTTGGTCCAAAGTTAACTATACCATAGTTTCTAGTTATAGTTGTGTTCCCATTACACAACTCTCGCGGATGATGACTTCTTGAAGAAAATTGCATTTTGGTTAGGAAACTTTAATCAATTTTATGATAAAGTCATTGAATTTTGATTTTAAGAATCCCAATACACTAAATTTCTATTTGGATTTTGTTAAAGAGAGCTTCGGGGTCACTTTTTTAAGCAACTGATTAGCTAAACCCTAAAGTTTTCGATACATTGATTGCTCTCGTATTATGCACAATCGGTGTCTTGAAAACTCAATAATTCCATATAAAGGATACTACACTAGCTCGAAGACACTTGTTAATATGACCCTTTTTCATTTCTTTACGGTCGATGCTTTTTAAAATGTATCAGACCCACTCTATGATGAAATAAATTAATGTGGCAAAAACTAAATTATCCAAATTGATGGCGGTAGATATGACTTTTGTATAAAAACAATTGCACGACCCGTGTATTATGTACAAATACATGTCGTAACTTTCATTGGTAGATCATTTAACAACAATGTGCTTATAACTGATAATATTGAGACTCAACCAATAGAAATTAAACCTACTTATGAGGAAAGGGAGTTGCCAACTAAAGCACATAGGGCTTTGAATTCCAATTTTGAGGGCGTTAAGCAAGTACTTGAAATCGGACTCTCCAAAAATTCAAAGATGTTCGGTGAAAAGGTTACATTTTGAGTTGGACTTAAACACCAAATTCATGGGCCACTTTTACTTTCTTATTGAATGCACTTCGCTCGAGGAAGGAGATCAATGAATAAAAAAATGGTTTTTAGATATATGTTCAATATAAAGCAAACTCCATGTGAGGTTCATTTAGGATTTCGCCGATTAATTAAAGTGTAGTGATTAGAGATTATTATAGTACCCCATATCATTTGTCTATATATATATATATATATATATATATATATATATATAATATATATATATTGTGTGTGTGTTCTCCCTCTTCCTGTAAACCGAGCGTTTTGGGGGCAGGACATTGTGACTTAGTATCGGAGCCAAGCACTGTCCAAATTTCCCTCGCACATGCGGCCTCATTCGACAAATTCCGCATGTTGCCATTCATCCGACTTACACGTGAGATGAGTATTATGACATCTCGCATCGCCTGTCTGCAAGATCCATATGCCCTTATATGTACACGGTCTTCCTCCATCTATTAGCTTAAGATTCTTTCGTTGAGCAATAAAAGAAATTGATTTTGCTCTATCAATCTGAGGACATGGTGGCCAAAAGACAAATAAAATTAGCACGTCCCAAGAATAAAGCTCAAAAGAAGAGTCGGAAATGGATTGATAGGGGCAGGAACAACCCCACGCCCACAAAAGCTTTGGTGTCCAGAAAGTTGGGCGATGGCATTTACTCTTTAGCTTTGGCATTCAATTTTGGAAGATGAAATTGGAGGTGCATAATATCGAGTCCACATCATCGAGGAGTAGCTTTAGTCGTTCGGTATATTGATTATAGATACCCTAAGGAAGCACAAGCTTGCCAAAAATATGGTGGTACTATATTAGATTATCATTTTTTTAAATAAAAATAAAAATGGAATAATAATAATAATAATAATAATAATAATAATAATAATTAAACAGAGAAGGAAGAGGAGCAGTTGGAATTCAGATGGCGCAAAGTCTTTTTGTCAACTCCTGCGTTGGACGGTTGAACCAAAAGCTGTGTCTCCCATTTCTTTGACCCTCCTCTTTTGTTTTTCCTCGTTCTTTCTTCCAGCTTTCTTTCTCGGATTTGGTGGGGTTTACTGCGTGATTAACGGAGGAGACTTCACCTTTTTTCACAATCGTTGGTAGGGGAAATTCAAAAGAACCCACCTTGCAAATTTCGAAATAACCCCCACCGCCGTAGAGAGTAAAATGGCTCGTGAGGCGCACGTGCTCGCCGGACGGCGAAGATTTAAGCTCGTCCGGGTGATTTGGGAGTAAACTGAGATGAAATGACCAATTTTAAAGTTTTATTTATTTATTTATTTAAGGAGAGTACCATTTTGAAAGTTCGCTTGCGAAATCAGTCCCGCCAATTTTTTTTTTTTTTGGGTTGGATTTTTTTTTTTTTTGCGGGCCATGAATTTTAACTAGTAAAGTGAAAGTGAAAGTGAAAGTAGAAAAGGGAGGAGAAACAGGACGAACCGAGAAAATAGAAAAAGAAGAAGCATCCAAAGTCTCTAGGAGTAACGGTGCAACCAAAGCACGGCTTTGATAATAAAAGAAGTCACCATATATCTCGAACATAATCTTAGCTCCAAGGTTACGCAAGAATGGGAAAAAGGAAAAATCCTCAAAGCTGTTTTCGGAAAAAGAGCCTCGACCCTTGACGTCCTAACTTCGATATTCCAAGGTCGTTGACCGACGCGGGACGACGAGATCGATTCCCCAAACACTAACTTAACGAGGATGTCACGAGTCCCCCCCGACAACGGTGTCCTGTCGATTTGGAAGTGCTTGGTCTAAACTAACTAGTTAAGTGGATCGGCATAAGTAAAAACTGAGCATCGTCACCTGGTTCTTATTGATAGAGGTGGTAAAATGATCCTAGAATCCATATTTTAATTGATACGGGCTATTTTCAAGTCAACCCAATCTACCCGTTTAGCGTGTCTACTTATTGAACACATTGCCTTTCGACTCGTGTAGTCCATGAATCCATCTAGAAAGGAAGAGATTCGCTTGTCGAAGAGGTTGTTTCCCTGATTAGAAAATGACAGACAGGAGGGTTTAACGAAAGAACAGATCTTGCGTGAGAGTTCTATTGGACAGATAGAAGGGTAAATTTTGTTTGTAATAGAACCTCATGTTTTAGGATCTCCACGTGCTCTTTCATTTTGGTCAATGCCCCCCTCCATCAACTGCTGCTAGGGTTTTGCATGATTCATTAAGATATAGAAGCCAATCTAAATCAACTTCTTTACTACCGATATTGCTCTACAAAGGTTTCTAAATAAAACAACAATTTGCACAATTGTGAAAAGTAATCCCAGAAATATGGTATAGAAGAGGTTGCAGCATAGACTCGACATGGACGGACTGACTCGAGCCTGTAAAAGCACAGCTCTAGCAGTTGGGCTCGACATCAAACTACTCGTCAAAGCCTGCCCGTGACCGAAAAGTTGAGGAGCTTCTTCACCCAATTGATTTAGACCAAAAACTCAAGAGGAAGTTCTTCATGCAGCCACGTCCAATGAAATGTATTATCCAGGCCACTTAAATGTTGATCCAGCCCGGGAGAAGGCACATTGACGCATCAAACAAGAGGAAGAACCATATAAACCCAGATATACTGAACCTGTTGTACACATCAATCCTGAAATTGTTTTTACCATCATTTCTTCCTTCTAAATTAAAGGGATGGGAAAGTGAAAAACCAACCAAATGATTAATTTCTAGAGATCACGAACGATCCAAATCATTACATATCAGGTCAAAGGTAAAAGTTGTAAAGGAAAAAAGTTTGAAAGCACAACAGAACACGTCACAATGGATTTTCCATATTAGCCTACAAGATATTTGACCAAGACACATGGCCTATCTCAATCAAGAAAAGTTCAAAAAGCGTGAATACCTTTTTAGGCTCACATTGTCAAGAATGCAGCTGGAGACGGTATGTATTGAAGTAGACTGAAAATGAGTTTCAGTGCTATGTACAGATCTAATTCAGCCGTGCCGATATTTTCCTACCAATATCAATATAGAGAGCAAGGCAGGAACCGTCGGTCTTCATTTTGAACAGACAAACAGAGCAAGCTTCTTTTATAGGAGCAGTGATGAGAACCATGCCCAAATGCTCATTATAGGGAACATAACGAGAGCAGATGCCTGAAATGTAGCAAATGTTGTGATGGCTAGTAAGCTGCTGATTTTTCAGAGCTATGGAACAGAAAGAACTAATACATAGGCAGAATCATACCACCAGAAACACCACTTCATCATTTGCAAGTGGTGCGGTGATCTCGTTTCTTTCCATCTCTCTCTTGATGAAACCTTGTAGCTGCAAATGAAATCAAATAGCTAAATTTTCTTTCACAACAACAGAAGATGTCAAGACAATATTTCATGGTTTGCTGGTAAAATTATATGAGCCTCCATAATCTGAACATACATAAAATACTAAATAATGCACTGCATACAAGAAATTTACCAAGTTTTATACATGGCCTCAAGTTGACAATGGTTAACAGTAATAGTTGCAGGCTAGTCAAATTTTCAGCAGATATCTCCATTCACAGCAAAGAAGTTCCGACGATAACAGAAAAGTGGTCTCCACTCCAATACATAGTTATGCAAGAAGCTAGAACTTTGCTAGGGTATACAATACATGTCCTTGTTGTTACTAAAACATATTTACGATAGGCGGTGCTTGTTTGTTGATTTGCAAAAGATCCACAAACCTCATGATGATACTTCTTCCCAGCCGAGAAGGCTTTCTTGGACAGATGCAGAGCCCTTGAGAGATGGGAAGTTGACGTAGGTTCTTTGACAAATGAATAGCGATGTAACATCCGACTTACCATCTGAAGATGATTGCTGGTGATGCTGTCAACAAACTACAATCCACAAAGATGAAGTATATCTTATTACGAAACAAAAACTACGCGAATTTTGAGCTTAAAAGACGGGAACATTTGCTAAACCTATCACTATCACAGCTAATTGACCAGACCAGATCATATTCAGAGCTTCAATGGCATCTAAAATAGTACGTAATATACCTGCAATTACCTTTAAGAATGTGCATCTTGTTGGATATACTCTCCTTTGAGCATTTAGAGTCCTCACCTGATCAACAAAAGAGCATATTGAACCAGGAGGAAGAAAAGGTCTATCTGAAGTAATTCAAGTCAATCACACAAGAGGCGCATATCATGATATACTTCTGTAATCTGGAGAGCCTGCTCAAGGTGCTGAACTTGAATCCACTGCTCTGAAACAATGTCAGCCAGCTGTAAGCAAAGTGAATGAAAGATTACTATAATGGATTAGGTTTTTAATGAGCTTCTAGGACTCTAGACAAGCTAGAACATCATATCTGCCATTACGTTTTCCGCATTTGTAATCTACAAGTGATTTTCCAGGGAAGATTTGCAAGGGAATCTGGACTCTTGAAATTTTTTTAGAAGACATGTTGTGCAAGACTGCAGTTTAATAGAATTCTAGGTCCTTATGGTATAAATACGCCACCAACTAAATTGCATAGAACTGGGAACATGTATTGTGAGAAAGAGCAAATATAATTAAACCAAAAATTAGTACAAAAATGCACTCAAGTATCCATGGTAGAGAAGTTAAAAGCATTGGTTAGGCCATGCACCGCACTTCTTTTGTCCCAAAGCCTCTGCACAATTGATGGCATATGCCGTAACATTCTGTTTCGATAATTATTGAGAAAATCGACAGCTTGTACTTGCTATGTCAAACGAACATGATGGTGACGTCATAAAAAGAATCAGGCCTAGGATGGCCCATTGAGTCCTCTTTAACATAAGATACATAGGAAAATTTATCAAACCAGCGAATTTGGTGAAACTTTACAGTTCCACTAAGCAAGTGAAAGACCACTGGTGGCTTTGCTATTTGTACAGCATTTGGCATGAAGTTCATCCCTCTTAAAAATGTGAAAACATCGCAAGAAAAGTTGGATAGTTCATCAGTAAAAAGTCTTAGTTCGACAAGCATGTTACACATCTATACAAAGATCTTTGTTGTTTCAACACCACCTGTTATTTGTTTCATCAAGACCTACTACTTCCTTTCATGGGCAAAGAAAAGCTGCTACTCTCTTTCTCCATTACAAGATATAGGCCAACCATTTTCCAAGCTGCAAAAATCCCCTATTGACAGAAACCCTTCCTGAAAGTCCTAAGAGTCAATGTGAAGCCTTGAAAATAACCTTGATGCACCAAAACATAGTCTCTGCTATCAATCAACTGTTTACTACTATGCTTTATTTTATATACTTGAATTGACTTAAGTCCATGATGTAGCTACTCTGGTAAACTTCTTGTCACATGCACAAAAAGAAAAGTATATGTTCTCAGGCATGATGTAGCTGCTCTAAGCTTAAGTCAGTGTTTTGCATGTAAGAAGTATATATACACATGTTCTACAGGAGTTAATTCTGGTGTTTAGTCAACTCATTTTTTGGGGTTCCTCTGATAATGCCAAACTGGAAGATAATGGACATGTAGATAATGAAGAACAGAGCATCGTAACCCATGATACTAGGCAAAAAAGGTTGCAAAACAGACAATCTGGTAAGCCAATGTTAATGATAACAAGGTCTGTCATTTATGCACATCTAACACAAACTACTTAGAGCTGATTGAAGAAAGCTTGTGACATACAAGTTTTTTATATATAGCCACAAGAGTTCGCCTTCTTCAGCATCCTTAGCCTTTTTCAATAACATATCATCCTATATGTAGGAATTTTCACCTTTTCGACTTTTGAAGCAGTAACTTCCAGTCTAGCCTCAGCTTCCTTTGCTTTAGATTCCAAGACATGAAGATCAAAGTTGTTCTTTCTTGAGGCAGCCCATAGATGTCGTACCTAATCATCCAAAGGCTATTTTTGAGTAACAATTGAACTTTCAGATTCGCTCCCCAACATTTATAATTTTGGAAACCCAGAACAAGGAAAACACAAAAAAGTGATACCAAATGGGATGCTCTAAGCAAAATGTATCAGAAATGGAACCTCTTCCTCTAGAGCTCTTAGCCTTTTATCCGCATTTGACAAGTCATCCTGCAACTTTTAGAAAGAAGAGCAGTCACTGACAAGCTTCTCTTGAAGAAAGCATCCAACACATGGCATTGATGTTAATCAAAATCAACCTAGGATTCTTATTTACTGTCATAATGTCCTGTACCAAGTCATGCTAATAGTCGAGATGCTTACTTAAACATGCAGGTAGATGTCGCATCAATATGTAGTTGCGCCTTCAGAAGGTACAAACCTCACTAGGGTGCATGCTCTCCAGTGCATGCGTTTACAAGCAAACGTGCCAACATGTGCAGGGCATAAGCGCGCAGGCGCATATGTGCGTGCATACTTGAGGGGCACGCCCATATGACACCATGCACATGCACACACATGTGCACACGCTCATGCACACACTCTTGTGGGACATGCACACACCATTAAACATGCCCATACCACACATGCACACTAATGCACATATGCAGAAACATGAATGAGCATGCACATACGCAAGATGTCGAACGTCATTTAGTGAAGATTAATCTATTCAGTGCTTGAAGAATCGAAAAGCAAGATGGGAACACGTGAGAGAGGTCTCAAGCGACAATTCATGGTAAATGATACAGAATTATAGGAAACAAAGTAATGGTTCTACATTGTTAAATGGGTCAAGAAAAGCATTTATCTCAGGAACAAGAGGAACAAATAAAACTGCATGGATAAAAAGGTTGCGCAGTTATGACTCATGTAGAACCTTAACTTCTGTTACTTACATTGGCATTGTATAGAGTCGATTGCAAGGAAATGATCTTATGTGACAAGTCTTCAACTAGCTTCTCATGCTGTGTGAGATGAAGGCTTTTCGCATCCAAGTGTTGGGTCCTCTCTTCAAGGATGGATTCTGCATTGTTCCATCAGTGAATCTCATTTAAGGTCAGTAGCTTCTCCAACAAACAGATGCAGCAGCAGAGAAAATTCTAGGGACAATAACCATGAGTTTCAGATTCTTTTTAAGTACTATGCAAGCAAATAACCAGGACGTAGACAGAGTAATACAATAAATTTGGATATTGATGACAGAAGCAACTGCATCCGCATCAGTGGTTCTTTCCACCAGAAGCTAGTTCAAGAAGCCTAAAAGAAGAAATAATGGAAACCAAAACTGGTTTAATACAGTGAAGTACCCAAAAGAAGAGTAAAGGCATCCAATGGTGTATAATATGAACACACACAACTTATTTTCTTGTCGTCAAAGATGCAATGGCCAAACAGATATTGCAATTCAAAGGCTCTTTCACACATAAAAAATCACTACTTTGAACGAGAAACTCCAGGGACCTACATATATAAGCAAGTGAATTTTCCTTGCATATCACGTGACAAGATACAAATCAGTCAGAGAATATTCGACCCAATAATATGACAAGACCTTGCCACCCTTCTTCTGCAATCTCCCAAGCTGTACACTGAAGCTTTGTGCCCAACACTAACCACTCTTCTACCAATACCAGGTAACATAACCAATCTGAATTTCTCACCATGTTCGGCAGATTTACAATATCGTCAGTTGACTCTGATCCTCCCTCACCAATCTTATAATTTCTGGCCCTACAAGAATTGAAGCACACCAAGCTATCTTCAGAATGAGAACCTGAACTGACTTGCGTGTCAGGTGCTTAATTTCCCAAGAGAGATCTTTACAGAGACTAATACCATTCGCCATCGTTCGGTTCTACTCCACAACCTTCCAGACGTAATAAGTTGCCCCAACCCACAAATTCACAAGCTCATTCACAGTTCCGACCTCCTTACGATCTATTTGGGCCAGTCGTCTGCTCGCTCAAACATAGGCTCCACTGAGCTCAACGCATTCAGCTGGTAGGAGGGAACTTACCGAGGCGAGCGACCTTGAGCTTCAAATCGCGCAATTCACAGACCAAGCCGTCGCGGACTTGTTGAGCTGGGCACGTCGTTGACTGAGGGAGCTCGGTGGAGGCATGCGAGAGATGGAGGAGGAGGGGGAAGATGGCCGGAAGCAGGAGGAGGAGGAGGCTCGCCGCCATCTCCGGACTCGAAAACGGCGGGATTGGAGCGAGACTCTGCTTCTCAAATCCAATTTGACACTTTACGAGAAAAAAGAAAAAGAAAAAAAAAGAGAATAAGTTAATTTCATTCAGACTTATATAGCCACGTCAGCAAAAAATCTAAATGAAGCTACGTAAAAAACAATTACTTGGAGAACTAGGACCTGCATGACAATAATTCTGATTCGAAAAAATGACTTTGATTAGAATTGATTTTTCCGATTCTGTTTCATGGATGAATCTTAGAGAGTCGAATAATTTCGTCCTCTAAACAAAACGCATTTGAGAACTATACAAAATTTTTGTTCTCAAAAATCATTTCTCTTCCCAAATTTTTATCAATTAAGTAAAATAATTACATAGTTATTTTGTGAAATTTCATCCTACATTTCAAATTAATTGAAGATTAATTCATATTAATTCTCTTATATAACATATCGAATATTGCAAATAATATTTTTTCGTGCTATTCCTTCCGATGATTGTGTCATAATGAGTCATTTTAAGGTTAAAAAAGGACAGACCGTGCTTTGGTTAGTGTGTGATTTCAGATTAGCTCGGGCCCACGCAAGCCTATACCAAATTGCAACGAAAGAATATCAAATTCGATATTAGTGTGATCAATAAGATGTGTATGTGTACACGCAAATGGAGTTGCACCAATTTTTAAGGAAGGTAAATCCGGAACTTTATCGAACGGTCGAGAGAAACCGTTCGATTCTACACAATCGAGAGAAATCTAGAGTTCGGAGATTTGGTTTCGTTGGTATTTCCACCGATGCCCTTTCAAAGACCGAAGTTGAGTTTTTTCTAAACGTGTTTCATGTAAATTTTTAATTCATTTTTAAACCTATAAGGCAAGCCAATGAAAAGTGTTCACAAGGGATGTTTTTGTCTTTTTTCCAAATTTTCTAAAACTAAACTAAGTCTAAAGTACTTAAACCTAGGCAAATCAAAACCAATGAAATCAAGTACGCAATCAAGAAATCATGACATTGATAAATTGCATCATAAAATTCTAATGAAATCCTAAGAGCTTAGAGAAATGCAGTTCGAGTTTAATTTCAATGTATTTATGATTTTCCTAAATAAGAATAAAATTTATGAAATCTAGGGAATCTAGGATCAAATTTATGAAAATAATGTCAAACTAGTTTAATCTAAGCTTCTTCTATTTTTAGGGATTTTCTGAAATTTTTCTAATTTTTTAGAATTTTTTATTTTATTTTATTTTTTATGATCTTAAATATTTTTCTTTAAAAATGAGACCTCATTATATTTTGGGTAAAGCGAAAAGTGATGAGAGAACTTAAAAAGAAAAGTGAAAGATGTGTGACTTCATTCAGTTTTTTGATTCTCAAAAGTAATTCTCTTTTCGAATCAACTTTTTTTTTTGTTCTTGTTTTCGCTCCAAAACCGCTTCTGGAAATAGAATTAGAATCGAATCATTTACGTTACCAAACATGATTCTCATCCTTTTTTGTTTGAGAGAACGAATCGAGAGAATTAGAATCGTTGCTGCATAGGCTCCTAATATAACTTCTACAAAACAAAAAATAGTACAACAACAAAACCAATGACTATTCATAATTCCATAAACCAGGGGCTAGTGACTTTTGCCATGATCTCGACGAGGGTGGCCGGGCCTCGCCGACGGATGTGCAAGGCCCCTCGCATAGCGATGACACTATTGCTCGCCACCACTGAAGTTTGCCCTTGCTCAATAGTGGCATTACATGACGGCATCTACGATTGAGAGTCAGTTGGCCCTCGCGGCCCTTGCTCAGTGGTGGCAAGCGGTGGCGCCACCATCGCTCGAGAGCGCTTGTCCTCGTTGAGACTCCCGCGAGGGGGGGTTGATAGCACATGCCACCAGCGCCCGGGAGAAAAATTCTCCTTAATTCTTCCATCTTCATGACTACTTTTGTAGCTTCGGTTAGATATGCACGTACAAAATCCATGTGTGCAATGTTCTCTACTAGATGTTAACTTTACTAGCTCATGTCCATTTCAGCAAATTCAAAAAAGGCTAACTGATCTTAGGTTTCATAGGGTGAACGTATAAAAATAGCTTAGGGACTTATCTCAAAGTCTCTACTAGTGTAGTCTGTACTAACTTCTTGTTCTGTTTTGTGGGCCACAAAGGACCTCACTCTATTTCCGGGATCTTGCGTCACTATCCGAGGCGATGAGGCAAGGACGGGGAGAAGAATTAAGGGCCGTAGCATGGGGCGCCGCCGCCGCCAGGAGTGCTAATCCGCACCCCGCCCCGTCCATTGCCATCCGTGTGACTGCATCATACCTGACACGTTCAGCTTGAAGTTCCTAGTTCTTCTTTGTACAGCGCAGTCTCTTCTCAATTTGCCCAATTGACTAGAATCAACTCTCGGCAGGGTTGTCCCCCTGGACAAACATGTCAACTGGTAGCAGGCCGACACGACGGCAGTTTCCGTTCTTCCATTGAAGTGAAATCTTTCTCACGGTCTTGCTGGGAGTGGTTTCGTGTGTTCATCTTCCGTCATATATGGACTGCACTTTTCACTCGCATAATCTCAATAAGAGAGAGCAGATGATACATTATTCTTGGTATCAAGGGATGATTGTACAACGGCACTTGTTCAATGCTTCTGAACAAAAGAAAATTATCAAAAAAATAAATAACTTCATTATCACATTAGGATTTTTCCTTTTTTCATCTTCGAGGGAAAAGTACACAAGCCTACAAGGTTTGTCGGTCCGCTTCCACGTCTTGCTTCTTCTCAGGTCGATTTCAGTTGCTGCAATGAAATTTCAAGTATATACAGAAGTTAGTAACATTGGTTTGGACCTTATTTCATGCCACAGAAGATTAAGCATGCACAAGCCGGGCTTTCTCTAGAATCAAAAACACTCGCTTGCTGACCAAACACGACCTCAAAGTTCAGAGACGATGAAATCGGACTTGGATTGGTGCATATAATCTCAAATGTCAAGCCAGCGATCGAGACTCACCCGTTTCTCTTCTTCCATCTTTGCCTTAATGAACGAGTAGATTGCAACTCCAATAATTGCAATAACAGTGCCAATACCAGTTTGAGTTGAGATCTTGTTACCTGCAAGGAAAGCCCTCAATCAGTATCCCATTTTTGCTAGGATTTCTAATCAAGTAGTAGAGGGGGAAAAGGAAGCAAAACTAATTAAACTGAAATCTGATCCACACTCACCAAAAACTAAGATTGAGAACCCGATCACAAAGACGCGTTTGAGGACATTTCCAACTGCATGTGTTAGAGGTGCGACTCTTTCCAAGGTATTGGTGGCCAACTAAGAAACATAAAACAAAAATGCTCGGCATTTATTAGGACCATTCGACTTGATACAAAGTAACTTGCAAACTCACTTCTTCGTCCATAATAGTCAGTCCATGAAATATACTTTCTAGTCATCCAAGTGGGATAGACATTAGTGGAATAGTACCTGATTGTAGAGGTGGTAAAACATTCCCACCCAAAAGAGATCAGAAACAAACTTGGTCACACCCACTTTTGCAATTGCATCACTGAACCCGCCCTTCATCAGTTGAGGTCCCTCAATCTTCACATAACAAAACACAAGGATGAATTTTGGGCCTTCAACTTTAAGTTATCACTCATAATTACACCAATCAGGAAAAAATAACACAAGCATTGCTCACAATAATGGCCGGTGGAATGCAGACAAAGAGGGCGATGATGGAAATGTAGGCATAGATATTTGTACTATCCATATCGGTCTGCAGAAGACAAGAAAATATTCGCCAGAGATACTTTTGAGTTGACATATTAATCATCAATTTGTCATACCCAAAAAGAAAAATCATGACAACTTGAAATGCAAAAGAAGAATGATAAAGGTAAAACTGAACATCACCATGGCTTTCTTGGAGTATATACTTCTGTAAGTGAACGAAATGTTGGAAATCATAGCACTAATAAATCCAACCCAATTGAAAGAGAGTTCAGTCAATGATGCCATGGATACACCTGGTTGATAGATCAAGCCAAAAGAAACAAATCATATGATATAGATCAGAAAATACTCCTACAGCATTTTTTTTTCTTGCTCCTCCTCCAGCATTTACAATTCCAAATACTCACATAATCCACCATGCAGCTAACTCCAACACATCTAAATACATAAACCAACCTAAATACCCACATGAGTGCACTCATGCCTGTCTGTGTAAACTAAGCTGCATGAATAGCAGTCATCAAGGAGCTAGATCCATGAAAATGGAAACCTACAAGACTAGAGATTTGAAGTCGAATGAAGTGACTCAAACATGGTTCTGCGCTATTGATTCCAAAACGACAGTAAAAGAAGGTAGAACCAACCAAGGACGACGGGAGCCAGAGATAGCCACAAGGTAATGGGGATTTGTTGTCCAAGTATGAATTGAGAAGCAGCAGCATTGAAGAACGGCTCAAGAGCTGAAATCAACATAGCAGGAATTCAGGAAGTAGAATATTATAAAACTAATGGGAAGAAAATGTAGAAAAGCGGGCATTATATTAATCTTTTGCTCCCTATCAGACAAATAAATGCTATTTTACCTTTAACGGTATGTGTGAAGGAAACGGCGACAGCTGCAAAGGAAACATTGCTGGTAACGTGACCAAGTGCATGACAAACAGCAACAGGAATAAGCAGCTTCAGCAGGTTTGAATCAATTGGCTGCGCATAAATTCAACAGCTTTTATAGTTTAGAAAGCAGATAATGTTGCAGAAATTAATGACAGCAGGGATGAAACAAAGATATAGATTCAATACAACCTCAAACCCATTGGACTGCAGCAGATGCAGGGGTTAATATGACATTGTGCACTGGATGGAATTCCACGTATGATATTCTACTATCATGTAATCACTATGCCAAAATGACACGTGGGTACCAAAATAGAAAGAAACATCTCCATCGTGAAACTTTGTCTCAATCAAAACAGCAAAGGAGATAATAAGACTACATGGAGATTTAACCTCTTGGATTTAAGATCGGAGCCTTTCAAACACCAGTCACCACATAATGCTGATGACAGAAAAAAGGAAGGAAAAGGCCAAAATAGCCGGACACTGCTAAGAATGGTAGCTCAAGGCCTCCATCTACTCTGATTTCGAGAAGGTAAAAGGAGGTCATATTCGTACATTCCTTTAAGGAAAAAGTTGGGTGCACACACATCAACCAACAGTCCTTGAACACTTACCACACATACACTCGTACCATTACCACATTTAGCACAAGATCAATGCAGGACTGTTTGCCACTAAAGGAAAAGTTGCCATTCTAGTTCTTTGTAATTATGAACTGGGACTCAGCAAATTAAAAGATGCCAGCTTTGTGTCCTTAAGCCACAGGAAAAAGAAGACGACAGTCATTTGTCTCTGTCATCCCACATCCGACATAGGTAGCTAGAACTGAGAATGCAGAATCTGTGAATCTTTATACTCCAATGTTACAAGACAATGCAGGTATACAAAAACAAAACTGTTTTTGGTTGCAATCAAGCTCTGAAAGCTTCGGACTTTAAGCTTCAATTCATCGTTAATAGAAAGAAAGAACAGATGTAAAGCAAAAGAAAAAGGGCAGATGGATGAATAAATAAAATAATGGGTGTGGACTTACAGCTCGCTTTGGGAGGCCCACGGCCCAGCTCACCAAACAATACACCACCCCCACAAACAAATGCACGACCGACACAAAACTGCAAAGTCCATCACCAAAAAACCAGACCGTCGTCACCATCTCAATCCTCAAATCACAACTAAGTCTCATCATTAAAAATGTTCGAACTTACTAAGGATAGGGGAAGTAATTGTATATCTTCTTGTTCAGGATGTTGAATATGACGTTCAAGAAGTACCTGCAACAGCAAAAACAACAACGAAGAGGGGCATTTACGTAAATTTACAACGGCCCATCCCTCCCCTGGACCGGAGGCTATGAATGACTACTGTTCGACCGTTTCGACAGTTGGCCACGCCACACTATCGTGCGCCATTCGTACCAGGCTCAGTTTAGCGACGAGTCGTAGAATGTAACTTGCGTGAGTGAACGGTGATTTCGGAGGAGATTGAACATTTACCACATGAAGAAGAAAAATCCGGTGACGAGCGCCGGGTACTTCTCGAAGAAACCAACCGGCGCGATCTTCGCTTCACTGTAATAAGCCAGAAAAAAAATGTCAGTAGGAACTCGCTCGCCCGAATTTGCCCAGTCAAAACGGGAGGACGGACCTCACCCGGCGGAATCGCCCCCGTCGGCCGGCGACGAAGCGGCGGCGAGGCACGGCCGGAGAATATCCCTCTTCCCCGTCCCTTGCGAGCTCTCGAGCAGCAGCGCCGGCCGGAGCTGCCTCCCCCAAATCAAGTTCCCGCCCTCGCCGACGGTCCCGATCGGCTTCGGGGCCGCGAAGCAGAGGCCGACGCTCCGGCAGCTCTCCCGAGGGAGCTTCCGAAGCTGGGGGACGGCGGAGAAGGCGGCGGCGCGCGACAGCACTCGCGACTCCATGGTTCCGGAGGGGGGAGAGAGAGAGAGGGAGAAGGAAAGATAGAGAGACTGCACTACCGGTGGCTCGCGCGAGGCCTCATTTGCTTATGAGGATGGCGAGCAGATAAAAACTAACTTCCGCCCGTGACGCTATCATGCGCCGCGAGACACGGGAGACCTAAAAGTGCGCCCGTTATTGTCATGATCCTCTGCTTCGCGCCCCAGGGTAGCGCATTGCGGCCAGCGAATGATATTAACCGGCATTAATGGTTGGCCACCATATTTAGAAATTTAAATCACAACATAAAAGATTATAATATCATACAACATGGCATCTTTAATTCATACAATGATTAAAAGAAATTGCTTTCTTTTTCGTTACGAGTAAAATTTTACTTTTCCGATATCCAAATCGTGACCCGAGGGCATATAAAGGTGGACGGTGGAGATTGACGGGCTCACGGTAATACCGTGAGGAGGAGCGGCGGATGGCGCTGATGATTTGTGGCGGAGGACGAAGGGGAGGAGTGTGGTGGGCCAGGGCTTATCTCCAAGCGAATGGATTAAGAGGGAGGGCTTGTCTTGTCCAATCGTTGTTGCCCGTGAAATCCCTTATCGGCTTCTTTTTCTTTCTCTCTCTCCTCCTAAGATTTCTTCGGTTTTTCCATTTTAGGGTTGACAATATAAAAAGTTATTTCTAGTAAATGGAAATTAATATTTTCATAATGACGATGATTTACGGTGAGATGTGCATGTGAGTTACGTTTATATATATATATAATCAGAGATTAGATGTGGTATAATGCGATTTGTGTAGCCTAGTGATCTATACTTTCATACTTTTAGTTCTTTCTTTTCTTTTTTTTTTAGTGGAAGCTGGCTTTCACTTTATATTTTTAATACATCGAGACTTGATTCTATTTTGATTAGGAATGATTGATTCCCGGTCCAGTTCCCGAACGGTCCAATGAAACTGATTATTTGAGTAATGAATTGGACACGTGTCAAATGGTTGATGAAGTAATTAGTAACTAATCAAAAAAGGTGTTAGGTGAGGAGAGTATACTCGAAGTTAATTAATTGTCTGAAGATCAGACATTAAAAATTGTTTAGACGACAAGCAAGTGACAACAAGTGCAGAGCCGCAAATAGCGTGACATATCATCTTTCTGGATAGTGTGGCCTATCGGCTTTCTCTATTCCGTGGTTGTGTCTTCTTCACCAGGCCTGGATCTCTGTGTATAGTGTTCAATCTCCAAACTCGTCTTTGGGTAATCTTAAAGATGAACAATTTATTCGTAGAATCAAAACAATTACCTAACAAATTTTTTTTTAGTTGAAATAATTTCCATTAATCGAACCAAAAATGATTCATTCACCAAATGATTGACTTTGGATTCTCCTTCATTTATCATTAATCCGATCGATTGCGTAAGGCCCACTGTAGTACGTAAAAAACATTTCTTTCTTGCTCTATTAGTATTAAATTAGTATGAGTTAGTGATCACGGCTCAATGAGTCCTTTCTTCCGTGATTCACTTGTGGCACTAATCCTACATTTGTTTCTGTGGATCGAGGAGAAAGGGGGCTTAGCGGGAAGAGGATTGTATCATAATCAAAGGAATATTTGGGTTTTCTTATTTAGATTGTGTAGACATGTGAAAAACGTATTTTTCTTCGTGAGCTGACTTCTATCTATAAATCGTGAGTATATCCAGGCTTCCCTCCAATAGTTTAACTTACGTAGTATTTTTCCATTTGATTTCCCTAAGAACATTAGTGATCATTCACCTTATGGTACCTCGAAGTTTATATTAACCTTCCATTCTCTGACTTGTTCATCATCTATCAAGGTATCCGGTCTCTACGAATCTTCCCACTTTGTACTTCAAATATCATCAGTGGAAATGCATCATTCTTAATGTGAACGCTAACCCGGAATAAAATAACATATGTGTTTATCGAGTAAATTTATGCATCATTCATACTGTCCAAATGCACTTGTGCCCAAGCCGTGTGATTCCCATTCCGATTGATGGGCGAAGGTCAACGTGCAGCGGCTATAAAGACCATTAGGAAGGCCCGATTCCTCGAAAAAGACAAACTTTAATTCAACTTTCAAATTTAATCCAAACTTTTTGTGTACAAAAAAAAAAAAGCCAATTTTATCTTGTGTTTCAATTCTGCCCCAACGTTTCTTTGTCTCACGAAAATGTACCAATTTTCAGTTGGTTCCCATATCTTACCCCCGTCAAGTTTTCAATAAGAATCAATCGAGGACACGTGAAATAACGTGTCGAATCTTTACTAGGGCATCATTGGACGAGAACTTGACAAATGGGTTGGATTTGGGTACCGATACAACAATAAGCTTGAGGCAAAATTGAGATTCGGCATAAAATTAATGCCTTTTTACGGGACCAAAAAAAAGTTTGCGCCATAATTGAGGCACGACCTAAAGTCATTATTTTTCTATGGAACAAAAAAAAGTTTCGGCCACAAGTGAGACCAACTAAAGTTGGAGCTCTTTACGGGGAATTAGGCCTCACTAGGGACGTGAATTGATGCCTTTAGAGAACGTTTTACCCGGCATTGATTGTGTGAAACCGATAGAATTACCGTCGACTAAACGGAACAGTTTCAAAGTTACTGAAATCAAATCTGACTCGAAGGATAAGAAGAGCAGGACAGTTTTTTTGAGTCAAAACTCTTAAGCGGGAACAATTAGCAAAGATGGCGATTGACAATCACCATCATTTCTTTTCTTTTGTCAATCGAACAATTGCTCTTATTCTTTTGGATTTTTTTTTTTGGGGGGGGGGTTTGGTTAGCAGATTCATCTCATCAGTTTTAGAACTCGATCATCATGTTACGGTCCCGTGGGGCAAAATCGCATCTCAATTCGAAGAACAAAAACTACGATGTTTGGCTAGAATCGTCATTGATGCAAAATATATTGTAAGGCAGGACTAGTCCTTTTCATATGACCTTTTCAATTGATTCGATCTTATCCTGTGGTAGCCCATGATTCACATTGGGAATATGCTTCAAAAACGCAGCCAACCTAGTAATTTTTTTTTTGTATATTGAAAGAATTTTCATGGATAAAATAAGACAAAATCCACGACGAAAACATGTCTAACATCGCATCTACTAATCCATTTTGGACTGCGTTTGAAGTTGTGCTACATTATTTGTTTTTAGGTTATTTCTTTTATTAGTCTTTGCAACGATTATGGGAAAGATGATAAGCCAATCATTCTTAAATGGACAAAGTCGATTAAGGTAAGTCTAGAGGTGTCAAACGTGTGGGTCGAGTCCTGGTTTGAGTAAGATCGAATATGGTTGGACTCATATTGCCTATTTAACCCGTTTTGACCTCTTTTCAATGCTTATACAAATCTAGTGATCTTTCGACAAAAAAAAAAATCTAATGATCCATACCTAACCCGACTCCACGTATATTGTCAAAACACTTCAATATTAAAATTCAGTTTAGAAAAGATTATTTCTTATATATATATACACACTCATTTATGATCTATTGAGTTTCTAAGTAATCAATTTATGATCAACTTTTAAAATTCAAGGAACCCATTTATGACCCACCACCATGAAATATGCGTCAAATATGAGTTCTAGACCCGCTTTGTCACCTTTAGGTAAGTCAAGAAATTTAGATGCCATGCTTAGGTGAGCTTGTTCGTTGAAAAAAGTTGCATGCATTTAGCACCTGATGCAATGTTGTATTACGCCTAAATATAAAGTAATATAAATAGATTTTTTCTTCCCATTTTCCTTGTTTCTTCAATGCCAAATATTTAGCTTAGTAATCCATTAACTTTTCCTTGGATGGTACACTTATGAGAGGAAAAATTACCAAAATAGTCCGAAACTTATTACAATTGTATCAAATATTTAGCTTAGTAATCCATTTTTGTTGCAAATGGAAGATTTCGCTCTCGTAATCAATTGGAAGATTTCATTTTTTTAATTTCATTTTTTTTAATTCCTTCATTGGCAAGTTCGTTGCAAATGGAAGATTTCGCTCTTCGTAATCAATTGAAAGATTTTGCTGCAAATGGTGGAATGAATGTCACGTGACTTTAGGGGTGACTTCGCTGCCGATGCGCAGCTCTCCGCCGATCCTCTTCCCTTTGCGAGATGGTCAGTTCTTTTTTGCCTTTTCCTTCTCTCGGTTTGGCAATCCCATTCTCACAATCCCATTTTAAATAAAATTTTCAATTAATTATTGATAATTATGTTATCAATATAAATGGTATAAATATAAATACGAAATTTAAAAAAAATAATGCCGCATGAGCCCATGCGGCTATGGGCCCGGGCCCCGTGAGGCGAGACTCATTGTTTGTCGGGGCCCAAATCGGTAAATAAAAAAAATTGACCTAATTTGGTAAAAAAAAATTGAACCTATTTTCGAAAAAAGGCCTCCGTAGCCCCATCCTATTTTTGTGATTTGTTATGTTTTGACGCTAGTTTCGATTGTTCTTCAAATACTGAAAGTTAAATGAAAGCACCTCGCTTTGACACAAAAAAAAAAAAAAAGACGATTATTGTCAATTTTCTACTTCACGATAATTTTGATAAATTACCCTTTCTTTATACATTTTTTGGGGCCAAAGAAAAACTTTTCAACCATAGTACTTGAATAAAATTTGGTTGGTTGGAAGAGCTGGTACCCGTGATACTCGGGCCAAATAGAATTTAGACATCTGCCTTATCCTATAAATACATCTCTATCCAACGGTCTACCTTAATAGAGAAATCGAAAGTGAGAATCCAATCCTATTTCTTCGACAAAGGCGGATGTCTTTCTGCGGGTCTAGGTGATCCGAATACGCTATCGATCGTAGAAAACTTTTTGGTTGTTGCAAAAGTCGATAGATAAAAAGACCGGGCATTAAAATTTACGATAGATAAAAGGGATGAGCAAAATGTATTTTCGAAAGAAAAATCGTCCAATTACCGTCAAATATCGATCTATCGGCACGAGAATGGAAAATGCAAATCCTCTATCTTTCTTCATTGCCTCTACAATTCAAGAATTGTCATACGTATATACATGCGTATATCCTCGCAACTTTAGAGGACAAATGGGGTCCATAAGCTTCAAGCTTATATTTGCTTGTACGCTTCCCTAGGCCACGCGTTCCATATGGTTCCCTTTGCTTGTACGACGCAGCACCATTGCATTATTTGCATCACATGGTAGAGAAACAAATCTTGCCTACGTCAAGATCATGTGAGCCCACCTCACATGAATCGTCAGATCAAGTAGGTCCCACACGAGCCCTCATCATCCGAAGGCCCACAGGAATTGGACTCACATGATCCGAGTGTGGACAATACGTGCGTCCCATATGCTATTAGGGCAAAAAGCTATGATACGCAAGACTCGCGATGAGCAAACTGTCTAATTGAAATACTAATGTTCTATTTTGCAAGGGATAACGTGCCGATATAAATTGTCCTTTTTTTTATATATATTTGCAAATACAAATCGAATTACCATTTTTTTGTGAAAATATATTATCCATGTGATCTTACGCTTGGTTTTAATGGTCTTGATCGGTCAAATATTAATGCATTATGATGTAATTTCACTTTGAAATTATATCGTAGTTTATCTTGATATCTGCTCTTCAACTTGTGAAATCTATTTAAAAAATGCATGTGTAAAGAAAAGATTTTGGTAAGAAAAGTCTTTTTTTTTTATTGTTCTCGATGACATGATCTACTCCGAAAGGAATCAGGACAATATTAAGAAATGAACGCATTCAAATTTACAACTGTGCATTGTTTCAAAAGACAAGGATTCAAGATGTGGTGTGGTTCAATTACTTGAAAGCGGAAAACCGATCCCGTGCCGCTTGGTCGGGAACACGACGAACAACATAGTGCAAATGACTCCAATCCCCACCGGCAACGCAGTCAGCACCTCCCTCGTCTCATCCGATGGGGTCGGGTAGAAGCAGTTCACCGTGTTTTCATCGAAAAGTGCAACTGCGCCAAACACCAGAACCGACATGAACGCGTGCGCAAAGTCTATGAACCTTAGCCTGTATTGATCCTTGAGCTCCGGTGGGAGCGTGTCCGACCCGTCAATCACCCACAGGCCACGAGGCGTGGCGAACCCGTAACACACATTTCCCTTCCTATCCCTGAAGCTATCGGTGAAGCAGAAGAGGAAGCTGGACAGGCCGCAGAGGAGCACTAGGCCCGCCATCATGGCCCGACTGACCGGGTCGCAGTTGCCTTGGTTCGAGAAGATCGGGGATAGGAGTTGGAACGCGAGGACTGTCCCGGTCGGCAAGAGGTTGGCCAAATGGGCAGTGCTCTCGAACGTTTGGCTCATGGCCTTTTGTATCGAGCTCTTTCTCTTGGCCTCATCCGGTCGGGGTTCGTCCTTCAAGAGGGGGTGCTCTTGCTCCGTCGAGCTCTCTTCCGGCACTTTGATCTCCATTTTCGCCATTGCAAACCCGAGCCTCGAAACTGCAAGAACGGTTCAAATTTCCTATTCCCACGTATGATGTTGAGTTCTTTGTAGATTGGATTGGCCAGAGAGGAGGATGTGGTTGTTTATATAGTGTTGTGTGGGGATGTGTTGCGGGCAAATATGAGTGGAGGATAAGGCAGGGAAGGGTGGGTTTTGTGATGTCTTGCAAGAAACCGAGACCGACGCAGAACTGGGTTTTGCACGTTACTCGTAGTTTGGGGTTCCAACTGTTTCTGGTCATGAACATCAGTTTAAATAAGGTTGGATCGGTGCCGGTGTTTTGTTCATGAAGCATTCAATTCCGTTACCATGGGAAGCTTAGAGAATTGTTTATTGCCGAAACGAGTATGCGCAGATTCTAGGTCAACTATGTTGCTTGTTGTAGGGAGGGACATCTTCCAAGATACCCTTTTGGAAAATGAATGGAAAAAAAATTACATTTAGCCTCTAAACTTGGGCAATTCTTCCAATGTGATCATGGAATTTGGGTCCTTAGATTTTTTAGAATTTTGCTGATCGGGGAATCTTCTTAGTTTGAATGTACCTCTGCACATCCACTGTCTGATTTTGCCAAATTTAAACTGACATGACCGTCAATACCAATCGAAGTCTAATATTGAAATAGTCAATTTCGCCGTGCACTCAAATACTATTGAATATTTGCTTGATTGTATCATGAGATATTGTTCGGGATAAGTTTTGAAACTCAAGTGATTTGTTGAAATGTAGTTAGTACAATAGCTCGACAACTTCTAATGTGGTTTCCCTCCAATAAGACCAATATAAAGATACAATGGCTTTCGCTCGTAAAATACAAGAGACTCCCTGTCTAATGTCGGGGGATTCCATAACAATAATAAAACTCTGAGCTTATGAAGTATTTGTACTAACGTCAAGAATCTATCCAGATGTCATAAAAAAGAAACCCGGGAGAGCACAGACGAAATCAATCTGCAATTTAGTGGCGCGGGTGAATCGAACCTACACTATCGATATCAATCAATAACCGATAGATAATCTTAACACTAATGGGTTTCGATTTTGGGGATCGTACGTGGAAATGGGCCACGGTCCAATTTCAATTTCACTACTATTGGCAAAGACAGTTGTGGGATATCCGCATACAAAATTGAGATGACAGGAAGATGTTTGCTTCGATTAAGGTCAAGCAAATCCAGAATCGTTGCTTAGGGCTTAGGGCAACGACTCTTCCCTTTGCACGCCATGACCCAACTCATCAACCAAAACGGCACGCCGTCTTCGAGCTCATTTCTAAGGCAAGGCCAATAGGGATGACGAGGTGGCTCGTCTCAGATCGTCTGGTGCAGCCTGAAACCGATTAGGCATGCCGCAGTCCCTAAAAACTCAATAATGGAAGCTGCACAAGGCGATCTGAGATGAGCTACTGGCCCGATGTCGCCGTCCCTACTGGGTCGGCGTTACCTTGAAAACGAGAGCGAAGACGACGTGCCGGTTTCTTTGATGATGTATATATTTGGTAACTGTAGCCCCTGATAGGGGTGGCTTACTGGAAATTACAATACCAAAAGGGACTCTTTTCTACTAGTTTTGCAGTGAAAACTGAGTTGTTTAGTGAACTTTAAGGAAATGGTTAATACCACGAAAAATCCCAAACGATACACATGTGACAAATTTACCCCATAACTATTTTTTTACTACCAAAAATTCCAAATCGGTACACCCGTGACAAATTTACTTTCTATTAGTTTTGGTTAAATTTGGTTAATACTACGAAAGACTTCAAATTGGTACACGTGAAAAAAGGAAGATAAAAAGACCAAACCGGTACACCCCTTAAATGCCAAATGTCATCCAAAGCAATTTGACAATAAAATTTAATAGAAGCTAGCGAATGATAAATTTGCCACACGTGTACCACTTTGTGACTTTCGTTGGTCAAAAAATTAGTTTGTGGTAAACTTGTCACATGAGTACCAGTTTGGTGTTTGTCGTGGTAGTCACCTTAATGAAATTATCCATAGGTTTGACTTGAGCATAAAAAAAAAATTCTAACCAAAAACAAGAACTATACAAATAAAATTCTTAATTTCTATTAGTCTGACCCTACAGTGGAGTTTGACCCTGCTAAAAAAAATTCTGCATGAAGGATTTAGCATTATTTGAACTTAGAAATGCTTGAGCTATAGAATAGATTTTCCAGATTTTGCATTACTCATAAACAGCTGAAGTACATAAGTTCCCAAACTCTGAACGTCAAATTAACCAAAGAGATTTAAACAACTAGCTTTAGAGTTTGCAAACGACAAAATTGACACGAATGAAACGATCTCTTGCCAGGATATAAACAGTCATCTAGCGAATATGCCTGAATCTCAAAAAGTCTCAAAGTGGGTAAATCAGGCAATGCTGAAGTTTTACCTAAAAAGGATGGATCTAATCCTGAGATAGGTAAAGACATGACTAGAACTACATAAAAAATATATTTGTAAATGTTGAATGTAGCCCAAGTTTAGACCTGAATTGCTTTGGTGTCAACTCGAATTTATTGAGGTGTGGTTCATACTATTTATCGACGAAAAAAACGTGGGGATCCGGGGAGCCATCCTGGTGGGGTATCAACGGGGCGGCGCCCCATGGACACTAGAGAGTTTTTGTATTTTAAGCTCATATTTTTCCATTGGTAGTTTAGGCTTGGGGCCATGAATAAATAATATTTATTTTCACTTGTAATTGAGTAATATAACGAGAGGTGCGATGTGCTAATCATAATGAAATTCTTTGCTGAACGTAGACATAGGATAAGGGCGAACCAGGACAAACCTAGTGTCGATTTCTCTTTCTCGCTTTACGATTTACTTTGTTGTGGTTGTGCATCGAATCTTAACGGAATTGGTGTTCGAGGATGCCAAAAGACAGCAAAAAGGTTTGGAGCGCGAGAGTACAAGCTATGGGCGTCCTAAATTAAGTGGCAGACATCCCAAGTTAGGAGGCCGACGTCCAGATTGAAGCACCAAAATTTGGGTAACTATTGCAAGTCTGAACTTCTTGCCAAGAAGAGATTTGTTGATTGTGGCTCGAAGTTGACATCCCAATTTAATATGGAACCGACTCGGATTGGAGTTCAAAGAGATCCGGAGACAACAAGGTTGAGAACACGCGAGAACAAGATTCGGTCGTCCCAACTTAGGAGCGCCAAAAAGTTGGGTAGCTAGTGCAAGTCTGAATCGCAAAGCTACCCGGGACGTTTCGACTCAAGGCGCGACTAGCAGCAAAAGAGGATCTTGAACGTCCGACCGTGCGTCCAACCTCGACGAAGAGGGAATGAAAGCCTAATTCAAGAGAGGTCAAGGATTTGTCGAGGAGCGCGAGTTTGTGAGTGTAATTGGGGTCTGTAAAACACTAGAGAGTCGTGCGCTTCGAGTGATTGTTACTTTTTCCTTGTTGATTTAGTGGAATATATCGTCGATCTCCCTCGTGGAGCGGAGACGCCTAACAAAGCCACATTAATCATCTGTCTAGGTTTTATTTTCAGTGTTGATTGCGAGCTCAATAATGGTTGTTTTTTTTCTATCTATTAAGAGATTCATAATACTCTGCTATCAATTTTAAATTATTATCAAAACCCTTTTTAATTCCATTTTCAACACTTAATTGTCAACATTTAATAATTAGCACTTAAATTTTCGGTTGGTTAATGTTGTTACCAAACAAGTCCTAACTCTATCTCTCTCGCCAACCGTCCCTACCCAAACTTTCGGTTAGTCTTAATTCGTTAGGTTCGCCGTTCTATAATGTCAACATTGGCTTCAATCTATGAGAGAAGTTTCTCTTAACGTGGCGCTGCCCTACTCCTAGTTTTCCTTTAACAGCTGTGGCACTTTGATTCCACTTTTAAGCTCCATTCGTCTCACCGAAAATAATTTCCAAAAAAAATATTATCCCAATTCTCCGACGTTCGGTTTACGGAAAACAAAAAAGTCAAGGAAAAAATTTTCCGTTAATGAAAAAAAAATACCTTCAAAAATGAGAAAAATAACTGCTTTGAATATTTTATATTTTAATGTTTTAATATTTTTTATTTACTTTTTTTCTATTCTTTTACGTCGTTTTATTTTTCTTTCCTCCGTCGATTGCTTGGGCCTCAATGATCGGCCGTGGACGCGGCCCGCCGAATCTCGAGCTCGCCCGTAGCCTTTGTGGGCCGGTCGCGGCGGAGGAAGGAGGAAAAAGAAAAGAAAAGAAAAAAAAAAAAAAAAAAAAAAAAAAAAAATAATTAGATTCATTTAAAAAATTTAAAAAATGAAAAAAAATATAAAAAAAAAGGAGTTCACGGGGAATTAAACAACGGAAAATATTTTCCTCATTTTCGAGTTTCAGTCAAACATCGAAAATTATTATTATTTTTTCGATTTTTTTTTCAGAAACATCTCATTCTTTACGAAACGAATGGAGCCTTAGTGATTTAGTTCCACTCTACATGCCCCACTTAATTCGTTAGGTTCGCCGTTCTGTAAGGTAAACATCGGGTTCAATCTATGAGGGAAGTCTCTCTTATTGGGCCGCTTTCCTACTCGTATTTTTCTCTTTAATAAGTGTTGTAGCACCTAGTGATTTTGTTCCACCCCACATGCGCCAACTTCCAAGAAGAGTCCCGAGGATGTGACCTTTCGAGAGTGCCATTTCACAATTTTTTCACCTTACGGTAAACTTGGTTTGTGAAATAATTGCAAAGAACATCGTCAAATTTATGTTCCAAAGCAAATATTCTTCTTGTATTTTGAAGCTCCGATTTTTCGTCTCTCCAATTTAAGAACACTCATTTGCTCCCATGCACAAACAACATCTACAACAAAACTTGGGGAGAATTCCTTAAAAAACCCTACACTCATTGTAATTCGTGTGAATGTAATTCTAAACATTTTTTTTTTACCAATTGACTAAACTTTTTTACAATTATGCCAATTCAGTCCATTTGGCTAGCTGATGCTAACGTGATAAATTTGTATTAATATTTTAATAATTTTTAAATTTTTGAATTATTTTTTTGTCTTTTTTTTGTTTAGCCTCCTACTGGCCGAGGGCCGATGACCTCCGCCGACCCTTGGGCGAGAAGGCTTGTGAGCCCTCGCCGGCCATTGGTGCCGCGACCCTCACCAAGCCTCGGTGAGGCTTCACAAGACTCTCTAGTCGTTGGGCGAGGGCTAGATTTGGGTACAAGCCCTCGCCTAGGAGCCGTAGTCGCCAGCCTATTTGCCTCGCCACCACTAACGAAAAGAAAGTACATAAACAATAATTAAAAAATATTAAAACATTATCAAAATAATTTCACGTCGCCGACCTACGTAGATAGACCGAATTGACACAATTGTAAAAGGTGTAGGACTCAATTGGTAAAAAAAAATAAAATAAGTTTAGGGCTAAATTGGCATAATTATAATAGGTTTATGACTTTTTTGATAATTTTTCCTCGAAAATTATGTCTATTCTCTTCGAGAGCCATTTCTCTCTCCTCACACCTAGCGCACAACATGGCTACTGAACGCCATAGCCCGACCCCAACGTTGATAACGACGCCGTTCATCCTTGCCTGCCGCCGCACTCCTCTCCCTGCATCCATTGTCTCTGTCTATGGTAATAGCGCGGTTGCCGAGACAGTTTGAGATTAGCCTCGAGCTCGCGAGGGCCTCAACCAGCCGCGCCTCTACAATAGTCTCATGAGCCATGCAAAGGTTGGCCATGGCGGCCATGCTGCCTAACCTCGACCTGGCCTTGAGCTGACACAAGGGCCATCGCCGACCTTAGATGTAAACGCCCTCCGAAGAAACAACGGCAGCCCGGTAAGTGGAGAGGGGGAGACGTGATGGTAGGGGCGTCGGACTATGCAAGCCTCTCGAGTAGAGTAGAGTGGGGGGTAGTTCGAGGAGTGTAGTGGACCTACGTGAAACAAGGGGGTAGTTCGAGGAGGGGGTAGTTCGAGGAGTATAGTCGAACTACGTGAAACAAGTCTAGAAGAATGGGAAGTTTATAAAGACTTGGAGGAACCATGGTGAAAAAAGAAATCTACATCACCATCGTGCTCGAAGTACCTAGTGAAAAGTTGTAGGATATAACTAGAAAAAATGATCCGTATGGCGTTTGAAATCACGAGAAACATGAAATAAACAAAGTCTAATATCACTGGGAACCCAGAAATAACCGGGGACCGATGCTATAAGCGGAGCGACTACACTAACTTTGACGAACAACCTTGTCAAATGCTTAGAGGAAAATATCCAAGACGAATTATTTCGTCTTATTTTTTGACACCTAGTGATATGGTATGAATTTTGTTTCACTCGTAATTGATTGATTGTAAATTTTAGGAATTATCTATTTGGGAAATATCAACCACGCATGATATCTTGGTTGAATGGTAGTCATCCCGAAGGCGGCTTACTTTTCATAGTTGGAGCTACTTTATTTTTGGAAACCAAAGGTTTGATTATATGGGTGGCCAAAATCTATAGAAACATAGATTGATTAACGTCAATGGCTAAATTGATCTCTGCCCAATAATTGTCCAACGAATAACTCGGAGATTGATCCTTGTGAACGTTGTTCAAAGAGATCGTTGGATGTTGAGGAGTATAAAATGAGATCAACAAGACGACGAAGATAGAGACCGATTAAGAGTGACAATCAATCCTATTATAGAGAGAGCTTTGCATTCTTATACTGTCTTCTATGTACTGAAATGTAATCTCTTGAGAAGTGTGTCAGTGGTATAGTTGTGTTTATGTGTGAGATAATGAGATCTATCGGCTTAGGTATAAGCAGCACCAACTTCGGAAGAAGTGCTTGGGGATAAGCGGCACATACTATTGTGATTGCTCAAGGATTGCTAGGTAAGAGCAACATCGGCTTTTTTTGGACAAAAAATTATATATTGTTAGCGGAATCCAGCCAAGAAGCTGTTAGTCAAGAAGAGTGGACGTAGGTTGACTACAAGTCTTATGAAGTTCTGAATGCATCATTCTTAAGTCTCTCTACTTATATTCCTTGTTGCCTGGTAGAAGTGCACTACCCTAACTAATATAACTTGTTCGTATTTATAACATCTCACTGCCATTACGCTTATGTCAAACTTGACGCTTTTCTCTCCATCGTATTTTGTCAAGTTTCTTGAAGTCACCTATTCACCTCCTCTAAGTGATACTGTTAGCTAACTTGAAGTATTAGGTTTCGAAATGTGAAATTAGTATTTGACATAGAAAGTAAAGTTGATGATGTTTCCCTTCTTATAAACCAACTTTACATATTGTAAAACTGCTAAGAAATATTTTTTTTTGGTCAGGTGCTTAAAAATGTATAAACACTAAATTTCTGCGACGTTTAATAAAAGAGACACATACTTTTTTGAATAGAGAGACAAAAATTAGGATTGGGATAGAATAGGAAAAAAAACGTGGGAGATTTGTTATATCCTATGCTTGTTTGGCGGTGACTAGGGTAGCAGAAATTTAATAAATTCTTCAAAAGGCAAAAAATAATACCTAAGGCAGCGTGTAATTTTTTTTTTTTTGGGTCAAACTAAGCTAGTTCATATGTTCGGTTGGGATGGTTGCCATTTCTCGTCGGCGACCTCCACGACGGTTTCAATTGACCATGGCGGCCACCACAGTAGTGCTCCCCTCATGAGCGATGACAACATGCGGTGGTCGCCATCGCTTTGGATGCAACCACAATTCGGTGGTTATAGAAACAAGGCAACCGCTGCAGAGGCGTGTGGTTGCCACATCTACATAGATGCGGCCGTTGCACTCTCAGTGAACAGTGTCTGATGGTCACCCGAGAGTTTTGACCACATGATGACAATTGCCTTTTGGTGGGCAACCACCGAGCTGTGGTCGATAACGCCGCCATGGTGGCGTCGCTGGTTAGGCAAATGAGAACAACTAGTCATATCTGCTCTATTATCCTATCCGGCCAACCTAACGGTCCCTAAATCAACCATAATTTCAAACATTTATATTGAACTTTTTTCCTACCTTTTTTAATATCGGCGAAAAGTTTCCTACATAGCCCAAAGTCAACTTCTCTCCACATTAAAGAGCCCATTTTGGTGCTTGCTCAAAGGTTAAAAAAAAAAAATTGCACGATAAGGTAGAGAATTTTTCGGCGGAATCAAAGAACCATGGAAAGTATCTGAGTTCCTCATTGAAAGCTGCTAGCATGATAGTGAGATAGTATGATCAGTGATTTTTGACCACACGATCTCCCAATCAATGAATGTTTTATACAAAACACGCCGTAATTATATGTGGATCTTCAGTTGAGACCGTACCATTTCGAATAAGATCTTGTCGAAAAGATTTCCCTTTCTCATTTGATTCCCTCCGCCTACCCACCTCCCATTCAATCCGCCAACCCCACTGGACTCATCCTTCGGTCTTCTCCACAATTGCTTATATAAAAGACACATCTTACACTGGCTTCCTAATCCAAGAAGACCAATTTAGCAATGACCACGACACAAACTCCTCATATAGCTCTTTTCCCGAGCGCCGGAATGGGCCACCTGATGCCGTACTTCCGGCTTGCTGCAATGCTGGCCAAGAGAAACTGCATCGTCACGCTCATCACCACTCACCCCACCGTTTCGGCTGCTGAATCGGAGCACATATCCTCGTTCCTTCGCCACAATCCTGAAATTAAGCGCCTCGAACTCGAGCTCCCTCCGAGCTCCCGGCCAGCCGATGCCGCCCCTATCGACCCTTTCTTTCTTCAATTCCATCTCATCAATCAGTCGATCCATCTCCTCGGCCCTCTGTTATCTTCGTCGTCCCCTCCTTTATCGGCTATGTTTGTGGACTTCGCTCTACTTGCCAAGACTGCTCCAATTGCCAAGGACCTCCAACTCCCTATATACATTGTTTCCACCACCTCGGTCGAGTTCCTCTCTCTCATGGCGTACTTTTCGGTTGTCGCATCGAACCCAACCGAGTTCAACAAAGCTTCCACCGAACTCAAGATTCCGGGATTGCCACCGATGGCCAAGTCGAGCCTCCCACCGGCACTCCTAGATCACAGCCATCTTTTGACATCGACCATTATTACGAACTCTCAAGCTCTACCCGGGGCAGAGGGAATATTGATGAACACCTTCGAATGGTTCCAAGCATCAATACTCAGTGCTCTCAACAAAGACAGGGTGATGGCAAGCTTACCGCCAATTCTCCCTATAGGGCCACTGGAATCGTATCACATTCCACAAGACGGAGATCACTGCTACCGGTCATGGCTAGAGAACCAACCATCTGAATCCGTAGTGTACATAAGCTTTGGAAACAGAACGGCAATGTCCCGGGATCAGGTGCGAGAGCTGGAAAAGGGGTTGGAGAAGGCCGGGTGGAGATTCTGCTGGAACCTGAAAACCACCAAAGTAGACAAGGACGACCGCGAGGACGTGAAAGACATCCTTAGCGATTTCTTCTTAAAAAAACCAAGAACAAGGGGGGTGATCATAAGAGGGTGGGCGGACCAGGAGGAGATCTTGACGCATCCCGCCATCGGAGGGTTCGTGAGCCACTGCGGGTGGAACTCGGTGATGGAAGCCGCCTGGCAGGGCGTGCCGATGCTCGCATGGCCGCAACACGGCGACCAGAAGCTGAACGCGAAGGTCGTGGAGACGGCGGGATTGGGGCTGTGGGAGAGCGGCTGGGATTGGGGTCCCAATGCGATTGTGAAAGGGGAAGAGATTGAGAGGAAGATTGTGGAGTTGATGACAGATGAGACGGTGAGGGAGAGAGCCAAGAAGGTGAGAGAAGAGGCCAGGAAGGCTGTTGAGAGTGGTGGGAGCTCTGATAGGGTGATTAGAAATGTAATTAACTCTGTAACTCTTCCATCTTAACAAAAATTATCCCCTGTTATCCTGAGAATATAATTGCACCAGTGGTTGGCTCACAATCTGCAACGTGGAAAATATTGCCAAGCAGTTGAAGATAAATTTGTGCATTTTGCTGTTGTTGTTGTTGTTTATGCCGTCGAATGTCAACGACGATTACTAACTTTAGTAGCTTATTTTCGTTTTCCCCTCAATAGATCTTTGAATTTCCGGGATCGTGCCATTGCCGGCTATTCGATTCGCCCTTCCGGCTAACTGGGCTGTTTGGAAAAAAAGAAATATTCGAAATGCAATAAAAAAGAAATCAGACTTTGAGGCATGATAATGCTCTCTTTAAGAAATTATTTACCCCCACAACGTTTTTAGTAGTTACAAGCAAAAATCCTTATGGATACAACAAAGTCTCGAAACGAGAATATTAGATAGTAATTATGATGTCTTTCCAAGGATTCTAAAAAGAAACGATTGGAAAGAAGGCTATATCTCTTTGAAAAGAAACGAAAAAAAAATGAAATTTGTAGTAAGTGAATATTGAATAGAATCAGTGAATAATAGCGAAAAAAACACAAGTTTTCATGTTATCCGAAAAGAACGCACATTTTTTGTATAAAAAACCATTTTTCATGCGTGAAAAACAGTAAATTGGGACACAAATCTTCCTGTCCAAACACCAGTAAATTTGGACAAGCCTCTTCAGATATTGTAAGAGCCCCTGATAACCATTAGACAGAAATAAAAATTTAATAGTAGCTCCTTCGTGAAGATCACCGCATGTTAGGGTGCCCCTAATCCACATGCTTGCTAGGTGCGCGTAACATTACCATGGCCCGCAAGTGGATATTATAGAGTCCAACCCATTTAGCCCATTGCCTTCATTTATAAGATTGGAAGACTTTCGCACTTATAAATGAACCCATACACTCGCATCTTCCGATAAGCAAGGAAAGACACAACTTTGTTTGTTTACCAACATAAATACGATAAATCACACTACATGGTCAGACTTTTTAGTGCTGGGTGTTGTTAAGATGCATGTGTGAATGAGTTATGTTAAAAAAAATCCCACATCGGAAAATCAAAGTGATGTAGAGCAATTAGTATATTTTAGTTGGCTCATAACTCATTAACTTAAACTTTTGAGTTAAGGTGGGATTAACTATAAATGTTGATTGGCTCGAAATTGAGATTCTTCTTAGCTATCTCCTTAGGTAAAGGTATCAAATTTCTAGTGCACGCTCCCATCAAATATTATCGAGTCGATTGTTGGTGACCCTTGCATCGATTTCCGGGCGGTGAGCGTTGTGGTGTAGCAACGCAGCCCCAATGGCCGACTTTATGGTTATGAAGTTGGGAGTTGATGAAGATTCAACTGGTAATAATGAAAAAAGATACCTAAATTAAGGGGGATTGACTGGACATTTAACTTGAGATAAGTTGATGCGAAAGATGTCTAAATTAAGGGGGAGCAGACTTAACACAACTCACGCTTCGAGAATTCTTGAGATATACGTTGACGCGAGAGGGAGATTATTAAGATATACATTTGAGGAAGTGAGTTGGTTAAGAGATCCCACATCGGAGAATCAAAGTGATGGGGAATATATTTAAGTTGGTCCATATAACTTATTACTTAAATTTTTTAGTTAAGGTAGGTTTACGAATGTTGACTTCTGCTGCGCGCTCCCATCAAGTGTTGTTGTCTCTCGAACCCGACTACACCGGATAATTATGAAGTCACACGAGTTCGCAATACTATGTGGTCGCCCCCAAGAAATTGGCAATGACACAGGTTGTACTCTAGATCTCTTGTTCTGTAAGGCAACAGGCCAGAGCACTACGAGTTCCCGAGAATTCTATCGATTACGCTTTCTTGAGCTACTTCATCTGCAAAGGCTCTTGACTAATCTCTATCGGGTGTTTGTTTGTAAAACAAACAAAATGATGCCTTTTTCTTATAAGTGAAAGGTCATTCAAGCCTTTCAAATGAAGACAATGAGCTAAGTGGGTTGGCCCTATCTGCACCCACATGCGGGTGCGTAAATAATTACACGATTATTAGGCGCATTTAGCACTTTGCTCGCTTGTGCAATCGTGAATCGGAATCAACACTAATCAAAGATTATTTTTTGTTTATCAAAGTATCTAATCTTAATAATTATAAATAACTATTGTCTCCTAGCGAACATCGCGGCTGTTCATAAAGTAGTTAAAGTTGAAATTTTTCAGATATGGCAGTTCTTTCACATGAAGAGTTGTGTTTGAATTAACTTTTTTTTTTTTAACATTAAGAGTTGTATCCAAATTTACAACTTTTCATACAGGAAAAGTTGCATTCTTTTCAAACGCCAAAAGTTGTGTTCTTTTCGCAATTATATATTAAACGATTCTATTCAATATTTGCTCCCTTCAACTTTCATTTTCGTTTTATTTAAAAAGTGATACAACCATCTTTTCCATTATTTCTCTTTGAGGTTGTTTAGAGAAATATTAGAATTACTATTTGATATTCTTATTTCAAGATTTTGTTGAGTGTCGGAAGATTTTTGCTAGTAACCATTAGTAATATTGTGGGGGAAATAATTCTTAAAATGAATATTTTTGTGAGTACCATGTAAAAGGAAAAAAAAAAAAGAATCCCTTTTGATTGATAGAGTTAGAGGAGAATTGGTCGGCTAAAACAAAGCTACGATGAGGCCGGGCAATCCAACAGCCCACCTGCCCTCATCCTTTGTGCTCTTGACAATTGCTTTTATAAGAGGCACAAACAAAGGGAAGAGAAGTGCAGTCTCCACTGTCTGTAACACAGCGATCTCTATATTAACCAGTTTTCAGCAACTATTTGCAATCATCTACGCTCTTGATCATCCGAGAAAGTCAATTCAGCAATGAGCACGACACAAACTCCTCATATAGCTCTTTTCCCCAGTGCCGGAATGGGCCACTTGATGCCGCTCCTCCGGCTTGCCGCGATGCTGGCCAAGCGAAACTGCATCGTCACGGTCATCACCGCTCACCCCACCGTGTCCGCCGCCGAATCGGACCACATATCCTTGTTCCTTCACCACAATCCTGATATTAACCATCTCAAACTCCAGCTCACTCGTGGCTCCCAGACTGCCGATTCTGCCGCCACCGACCCTTTCTTTCTCCAATTCCATCTCATCAATCAGTCAGCCCGTCTGCTCCATCCTCTGTTATCTTCGTCATCTCCACCTTTTACTGCTATGTTTGTGGACTTATTTCTAGTTGCCAAGACCGCTCCAATTGCAAAGGACCTCCACCTCCCTATGTATGTTGTTTCCACCGCCACGGTCGAGTTCATCTCTCTCTTGGCGTACTTTCCTGTTTTCCAATCGAAACTGAGTGAGTTCAACAATGCTTTCGCTGAAATCAAGATTCCGGGATCGCCACCGATGGCCATGTCAAGCCTCCCACCAGCACTCCTCGATCCCAGCCATCTTTTCACTTCGATCATCACTACGAACTCTCAAGCTCTATCTGAGGCCAAAGGGATCTTGATGAACACCTTCGAGTGGTTCCAAGCATGAATACTCGGTGCTCTCAACAAAGACAGGGTGATGGCAAGCTTACCACCAATTCTTCCCATAGGGCCACTAGAATTGTATCCCATTCCACAAGACGAGGACCTCTTCTATCGGTCATGGCTAGAGAACCAACCATCTGAATCCGTAGTGTACATAAGCTTCGGAAACAGAACGGCAATGTCCCGGGATCAGGTGCGAGAGCAGGAAAAGGGGTTGGAGAAGGCCGGGACGAGATTCTGCTGGAACCTGAAAACCACCAAAGTAGACAAGGATGACCGCGAGGCCGTCGAAGACATCCTTAGCGATTTCTTCTTAAAGAGAACCAAGAACAAGGGGGTGGTCATAAGAGGGTGGGCAGAGCAGCAGGAGATCTTGGCGCATCCAGCAGTCGGAGGGTTCGTGAGCCACTGCGGGTGGAACTCGGTGATGGAAACAGCCTGGCAGGGTGTGCCGATGCTCGCGTGGCCGCAACACGGCGACCAGAAGCTGAATGCGGAGGTCGTGGAGGAGGCGGGATTGGGGCTGTGGGAGAGGGGATGGGATTGGGGTGTCGATAGGATTGTGAAAGGGGAAGAGATTGAGCGGAAGATTGGGGAGTTGATGACAGATGAGACGGTGAGGGAGAGAGCCAAGAAGGTGAAAGAAGAGGCCAGGAAGGCCGTTGAGAGTGGCGGGAGCTCTGATAGGGTGATTAGAAATGTAATTAACTCTGTAACTTTTCCATCTTAATAAAAATTATCCCCTGTAATCATCCTGAGAAAATAATGGCACCAATGGTTGGCCTACAATTTCCTATATGGACGAGATTGCCAAGCAATCGAAGAAAAAAAAGAAAAGAAAAGGTGTTGGTGAATTAAAACTGATTTTGGCAAGATTGAAGAAATCAAATATCAATCAGCACAAATTCAGCAAATCAAACGCGGGTAGTGTGCTAATCCTATGTGAGAAAGAAGCAGTGGCCAATCAAGCATGATCTGATCGTCTTTTCCTAGAATCGGGAGTTGACGAGAATCGAGATGAGACGTGACGACTAACGAGCGAGATGAAGGATTTGGGATTTCTGTTTTTTCTTAAATATTAAAATATAAAAGTATAAATTACCGGTCCGATCGAATGGGCGGTTCCATATTTGGAATCGAGAACAGGACCGGTACCCACTGGTTTCAATTGATTAGAATCGGGAATCGGACTGTTTCCCTTGAGATCCATTGGTTCCGGGCCGCTCCGGTCCAGCCAGTTCCGAATTCCTTTGCACACTCCCATTCACAGAATAAACATTCAAGGCTTTTTCTCCCCACGTTGCTCGGGTCAATGACTATTTGTATGCTCAGTTTAACATTTTAGGCGAAAAGGAGCTGAAGAGTCCCACTCAAGGAAAGCCATGTCCTTGAATTTTTTATAAAAAAAATCCTGTGGGAATATGTTTAGTTCTAAAGATTTATAGTTATTAGATGCTTCGTACTTTGAAGTTCCGATGGCGCGCTTATGATAAATGAACATAATTGTGTGCTATTTCTCATGAATTTTAAATTTTAGGCTCCGTTTGTTTTGCACAAAATGTGAATTTTTTGGAAAATTCGGAAAAATTATTTTTCGAGAAAATGACAATTTCTTCGATGTTTGGCTAAACTTGAAAAGTACCCGGAAAATATTTTCCGCCATTTGGTATGAAAAATCGGATTTGATTTTCCTCCATGGACTCCTTTTAATAATTTTTTTTATAATTTTTTAATTTTTTTTTAAGAAAATCAATTTTTTAATTATTTATCTTTTTTTTTTTCTATTGTCTATATTATGTTTAATATTTTTTCCTTTTGGTTTTAGCAGGTCACCCGCCACAGCAACGATGGTAACCGGCAAGGGGCGAGCTTTCGGGCCCTATGACCGAAGGCTGGCAAGCTCGAGTCCCACTGGAGTGGACTCATCCATTGACATCATTGCGATCTGTGTGATTAGAATGTGCTCATCATTGCTTAACCGATTCATTGATTCTTCCTCCTCCTTCTTTCTGGAATGATAGGCAGGATGAAACCATCACGTCCTTTCATTTTATATGAAAAGAAAACCACCCAATGAACGAAAGGTGATGCGACGTAAAATTAAATGGAAGTACCTATTTTGTGGCGAGGTTGGAGCTCGCCTGCCTCAACCGAGCTCGAAGCTCTTTTGGATCTAGCAAGCTCGTGGCTCATCTGCCTTTGGCGAGCCTAAGATCGTTGGGACCGTCGTAGTCTCGAGCTCACTTGCCTGTGTCATGTCCGATCACCGGGCGATTGACCATCGCCGAGGTCCGCGGGCGGGGGGGGGGGGAGGGGGTTGGAGGAAGGAGGAGGAAGAAGGGGAAAAGAAAAAAATTAAATAAAAAAACTGCAAAAAAAATTAAAAAATAAATTTTTTTGAATTTTTCTAAACTTAATTTAAAATTGAAAAGAAAGTAAAAGAAAATAACTATAAACACTATAAAGAGAGAAGGAAGGAAAAAATAAAAAAAACCATTTTCCCCACTTTTAAGAGGGCTTTTTTTTTCATGGATGGAAAATGTTTTCCTACACTAGCTTATTTTTCGCAAACCGAATACCGGAAAATCCAAAAAATATTTTCCTAAAATTATAAATTCCACGAAACAAACAGTGCCTTAGTAGCTTCCTTTCGTTTTTCCGTCAAGAGATCTTATAAATTTCCAGCATCATGTCATTGCGGTCTGTTCTATTCGGTCATCCTACTAACCAGCTTGGAATGAAGGAAATACTATTGCTTAACGTGTTAGATATATATATATATATAAGAAGAATACTATTGTTTAAATTGAGTACTAGGTGTATTGATATATATATATATAGATGACTAATAAGTCACACTAGATGGGCTTGTGAAAGGAAATGAGATATCGGTAGATAAATAGAAGTTTGTTACAGCATCAAATTGCTGGAACTTATGTGACCTTGTCACCTAAAAACATGGGATGATGACTTGCATTTTTTGCTTGTATCTTGCTCAAACAGAAGCTTATAATAAAGGGATATGTTCACTAGAAGTTGTAAAACTTGTCACAAAAATGCGATCAATCCTAAAACTTACAAAAAATGCGATCGAATCATAAAACTTATCAAATTGGTGCAATCGAGTCCTTCCGTTAACTCCATTCAATTTGGCTAACGAAAAATGCTAGCTTTTTTTAATACTTTCTCTTTCCTACGTGGTAATAACTTGACTAAAACAATGTCGTTTTGATCAAAATCTGATTTTAATACAATTTTTATGATAAATTTTTATTTAAATTACTTTTAAAAACAAGCTAACAAAAAAGAAACCGAAAAGCAGAACCGGCGGTGAGGGCAAGCCTTCGCTGCCGCTACCCCACCACCATTGGACAAGGCTGACGATGGTGGGGAAGTGGTCTATAGGGGTCATCGGGCCTCGACCAGGGGTAGATTGATGGCGAGGGCCTACCGGCCCTCAGCCAGATTTGAACAAAAGTCGTCGGTGGCGGGGATAGTCTTGATTCGGGCTTGAGGGTCGTTCCTCCATTTACGATCCTTGAGGGTCGTCCTTGTTCTCCATTTATCCGATCCTTTACACAGTCAAGCTCATTCCCTTACTTCCATCTTCTTCCATAGAATCTTCCCCACCATGTTGGCCCTTTCCGGCCATGGTGGGTGGCGATGGCAAGGGCTATTGCTTTTGTGTTCTTTTTTTTTATAAAAAAAATTAATTTTCTATTAAAAATCATATTTAGACTAAAATGATATTTTTTTAAGCCACGTCATCGCCATGTAAAAATGAAAATAAAAAAAATAGTCACATCAACATTTTTCATTAGCCAAATTGGACGAGAGTTAATGAAAGGACTCGATTACTCTAATTTGATAAGTTTTAGGAATCGATTGCACTTTTTTGCAAACTTTAGAACTCAAGCATTTTCGTGACAAGTTTTAGAACTTCCAATTGAATATACCCTATAATAAACCAAATGTTTCTTTTTCATCTCCTTGGGAAAAGAGTCATTTGACAAAATGATTAATTCGTACATTTCGTTTCCCGACCCGATCACATTGAAAAAATTATCAAAAACTTCACGAACCTATTGTAATTGTACAAATTCAGTTCTATACTTTTTTTTGTCAACCAATTTAGTCCACTTTACCTCCCGGAGTTGATGTGGCGTCGCTAGCATTGAAGCAAATAATTTTTAATAGTTTTAATACTTTTGCCATTTTTATTTTTTCGTATCTTTTTCTCTTTCTTTTTTCCTTTCCTACTACTATTGTGGCCGATGAGGGCTTCACGGCCCCCAACCGGCCTCATTAGGGCAGGCCCAAGCTAGGCGAGGGCAGCCCTACCATGGGCTCACTAACGGTGGGCAAATTTGGCGTCGCCAACGTGCCGGCGAGGGCTTCGCAAACTTGAACCACGATAACAATAGGAAGGGGGGAAATGAAAGAGAAAAAAAGAAAAGGAAAATATAAATAGAAATATTAAAATACTATTATAAATTGTCCACGTCAACGTTGGCCGGTAAAGTAGACCGAATTGTCACAATTACAAAAGGTTTACGACTTAATTGTCAAAAAGAAAAATTAAAGCTAAACTAACACCAATGCAAGAAGTTTAGGATTTTTTTTATAATTCTCCCAATTAAATCGGATAACCGCGACTTTTTATCGTCACCCTCGAGAAATTGGCAATGGCAGAGGTTGTACTCGATCGTTTGGTAAGGCGAAATTCCGACCCACGAGGAGTTCTCACGCTTCACTATAATTACCAGGAATGAAAGCTATCGCTTGTTTCCAATACTCGCGGCTTGATCGAACCAACCTCCGCAATTTCATAATCTCCCTATCGAATGGCCTGTTCTCCCCAGTCGAAAGGTCAATTTCTTCCTCTTAGAACTGTACTTGAGAGTTTCCTATCTCATACGGCTCATTATTCAATTTTTGTGGTGTCTCTCTTTTTTTTTTCTCAGGTTAACCAAAAGCAAAAGAGATTGATTTTCCGGGGTATAGAGTTCAGGAAATTCTATCGATTTCGCTCTCTCTTGACTCATCTCCTGGGAACAAAAGCGACCTATAAAATTATAATACAGATTCTTTTAGTTTTGGTTCTTTAACGTAGCAAGATGGTTTACACTAATCTGACATGATTGATTTGAATTTTTGCTGCATGTCATGGGCATGTCGCGATGAAAGGTCGGTCATAAATATGATTTTGAGAGAATCACTGATTCCGGATGTCGTATCAGACCGCAGCACAACAAACAAAAATATTCACAAGGAGGCTTACATGCATTTGGACAAATATTCGTGCTATTTGTTTCGCATTTTTTTTCTATTCTATTCTATTTTGCGAGAGAAGCTTTGCTGCGTCTGACGAAAGACATCGATCTCAAGGACAGAAAGGACCTGCTTGTGGAAGTGAACTGTGAGTCTGTGATAGCGTACCGGTTGTTGAGCTCCTATCAGGCAAAGCCCAGAAACCTTGAGCCCTCCGAAATCTCATAGAAGAACGTATTGGCTACATGGCCCGAGCGGAAAAGGAGTTGTAGTAGTCTATTGTCTACAAGAAGCAAATTGATATGCGGACTGGCTGGGAAAACCCATCGAACATTGTCCCTTCCTCTTAATTGTCTTACTAAGCCCAACCCTTTTGGGACGTGTTATATATAGGTGCTACTCGTTCTTATTCTACTAATTCTAATAATTAAAGGCCTACATGACAACTATTCCGATCCAAAAAATTGATTCCGATTAAAATAAACTTTTCCGATTCCCGTTCCCTATATGAGTTTTAGAGAATGAAAACGCGTTTCGATAACCGCATAAAATTTTTGTTCCTAAAACAGAAAATGCATTTGGCAATTGCACATAATTCATGTTCTCGAGAACAATTGTTCTTCCCAATTTTTATCATTTAAGTCAAATAATTACATAGTTACTTTTTGAAATTTCATTCTACGTTTCGAATTAATCGATGATTAATTCATATTGAATCTCTTATATAATATATTGCATATTGGAAAGTGAAAAATAAATATCAAAAATCATCATGAGCCATTTTTGCTATTTATTGTGAGGTTTCATTCAACTCTTTTGAGAGAATGGACAACCAATACGAGCGACACCCTCATTTTTGCAAGGAAAATGCACTTGCACTATCCTACATTGGTGTGCATTTTTGGTTCAAAGAAATCAAATCTTAGACTTAATTCATCGAAAACTTAAGAGCAAGAGATTGCTAAATGTTCACATTGCTTATTTTTATCTTTTTCCAAAATTTTCTAAAACTAGACTAAGTCTAAAGTACATAAACCTAAGCAAATCACAACTAACGAAATCAAGTGCACAATCAAAGAATCATGACATTGATAAATCACATCATAAAACCCTAATGAAGCCCTAAAGACTTAAAGAAATTTGGTTCGAGTTTAATTTCAAAGTTGCTTATGATTTTTCTAAAAAAGAACAAAATCTATGAAATATAGAGTATCTAGGCTCAAATTTATGAAAATGATGTCAAACTAGCCTAATCAAAGCTTTTTTCTATTTTTAGCAATTTTCTAAAAAAAATTGTGATTTTTAAAATGTTTCACTTAATACAACAGGAAAATTTATTAATGGTAATTAGGATCTATTAATACATTGGTAAAACCTACCAATTATGGTCCTTTTGCCATGTTTGATAAGAGACTAATAATATTCAACTATCGAATTCTAATTATCATCAGACGACCTTTTTAATTCTATTCATAAGGTGTCATAAGGTGGTAGCCATCGGGTTCAATCTATGAGAGGCATCTCTTGTGATTGCGCACTGTCTACTTCAACTCCATTTTTAATTATCCAGTCCCACTAACTATGTCAACCTACTCGCCCTGTCAAAAGGCGGCTCGGGTTGAATGTTAAGTCGCGAAAATCCGACCCATATTGATTTATTTAACTATTTTTTTTATATCAATTTTCATGTAATACAAATCTAACAATCCATACACAATCCTTATCCGACCGGATCCATATTATTATAATATTTCAATATTAAGCCCGTCGATTGTTGTCGCCGCCGGTGCCACCCCCGGGCAAATATTAATCTAAATTACTAATTAACCTTTTCCTGGCCTTCTAGAAAGAACTTTCTAGGTTTGGCATCGTGTGGTTGCGAAAAATTAAATAAAAAATTGCAAAAAAATTAATTTTTTTTAATTTTTCTAAACTTAATTTAAAATTGAAAAGAAAGTGAAAGAAAATAACTATAAAGCACGGGAGTATGAAAGAGAGAAGGAAGGAAAGATGTGGAAAATTTTCAAAAAGAGGAAACCATTTTCCCCACTCTTGAGAGGGCTTTTTTTTTCATGGATGGAAAATGTTTTCCTACACTAGCTTATTTTTCGCAAATCGAATACCGGAAAATCCAAAAAAAATTTCCTAAATTTTTTTTCCACGAAACAAACAAGTGCCGTAGTAGCTTCCTTTCTTTTTCCGTCAAGAGATCTTATAAATTTCCAGCATCATGTCATTGCGGTCTATTCTATTCGCTCATCCTACTAACCAGCTTGGAATGAAGGAAATACTATTGCTTAATGTGTAAGATATATGAGTACTAGGTGTATTTTATATATATATAAATATATATATGTATGTATATATATGATGATGACGACTAATAAGTCACACTAGATGGACTTGTGAAAGGAAATGAGATATCGATAGATAAATAGAAGTTTGTTACAGCATCAGATTGCTGGAACTTATGTGAACTTGTCACCTAAAAACATGGGATGATGACTTGCAATTTTTGCTTGTATCTTGCTCAAACAAAAGCTTATAATAAAGGGATATGTTCACTAGAAGTCTTAAAACTTTTCGCAAAAATACGATTGAGTCCTAAAAACTTATAAAAAAATACAATCGAATGATAAAACTTGTCAAATCGATGTAATCGAGTCCTTCCATTAACTCAATTCAATTTGGCTAACGAAAAATGCTAGCTTTTTGTTAATACTTTCTCTTTCTTACGTTGTGATGACGTGACTAAAACGACATCGTTTTGGTCAAAATCTGATTTTTAATATAATAATTATTATTAATTAATTAATTTTTTTAATTGAAAAAAAAAAGAACGCAAAAGCAACAGCCCTTGCCATCGCCACTCCACCATGGCCGAAAAGGGCCAACATGGTGGGGAAGTGGTCGCCGGGCCCCCCACCAGTCAAGCTCATCGCTCCACTTTATTCCCTTCCTTCAATCTTCTTCCATAGAATCTTCCTCCAAAACCCCCCCCATAAAACAAAGTCCATTGTTGCTCTATTCTCATCCAACAAAGCCAAATCTTGCTTGTGTAAAGGATCAAATAAATGGAGAACAAGGACGACACAAAGAAGACGACCCTCGAGCCCGAATCAAGACTATCCCCGCCACAGATGACTTTTGTTCAAATCTGGCTGAGGGCCAGTAGGCCCTCGCTATCATTCTACCCCTGGTCGAGGCCTGATGACCCCCATAGACCACTTCTCCACCATCGTCAGCCCTTTCCAACGGTGGTGGGGCAGCGGCAGCGAAGGGTTGCCCTCACGCAGGTTTTGCTTGTTGGTTTCTTTTTTTTTTAGCTTGTTTTTAAAAAGTAATTTAAATAAAAATTCTATTAAAAATCATATTCAGACTAAAACGATATTTTTTTAAGCCACGTCATCACCATGTAAAAAAGAAAATAACAAAAATAGCCACATCAACATTTTTCATGAGCCAAATTGGATAGAGTTAACGAAAGGACTCGATTGCTCTAATTTGATAAGTTTTAGGAATCGATTACACTTTTTTGCAAACTTTAGAACTCATGCATTTTCGTGACAAGTTTTAAAATTTCTAGTGAACATACTTTGCAATAAACCAAGTGTTTCTTTTTCACCTCCTTGGGAAAAGAGTCATTTGGCATGTGGTGGGGGTTTTATGCCCTAATCATCAAATGATTAATTCATACATTGCTGTTTCCCGACCCTATCACATTGAAAAAATTATCAAAAATTTCACGAACCTATTGTAATTATACAAATTCAGTTCTAAACTTTTTTTGTCACCAATTTGGTCCACTTTATCGCCCGAAGGCGATGTGGTGTCGCTAGCATCAAGCAAATAATTTTTAATAGTTTTAATACTTTTGCCATTTTTATTTTTTCTTATCTTTTCTCTTTCTTTTTTCTTTTCCTACTGTTATTGTGGCCGACGAGGGCTTCACGACCTCCAACCGGCCTCGTCGGCGGGCCCAAGCTAGGCGAGTGCGGCCCTACCATGGGCTCACTAGCCGCGGGCAAAATTGGCCTCGCCAACGGCCGGGCGAGGGCTTCGCGATGCTGAACCATAAGTTTAGGAAGGGGGAAATGAAAGAGAAAAAAGATAAGGAAAATATAAATATAAATATTAAAATACTATTATAAATTGTCCACGTCAACGCCGGCCGACAAAGTAGACTCAATTGTCACAATTACAAAAGGTTAAGACTTAATTGTAAAAAGGAAAAATTAAAACTAAACTAACACAATTACAATACGTTTAGGATTTTTTTTTATTATAATTCTCCCAATTACATCGGATAACCGCAACTGTTTGTCGTCGCCCTTGAGAAATTGGCAATGGGGACGAGGTTGTACTCGAAATCCCTCGTTTGGTAAGGCGAAATTCCGACCCACGAGGAGTTCTCAGCGCTTCAATATAATTACCAGGAATGAAACCTATCGCTTGTTTCCAATACTCAGCGGCTTCATCGAACCAACCTCCGCAATTGCATAATCTCCCTATCGAATGGCCTGTTCTCCCCAGTCGAAAGGTCAATTTCTTCTCTTAGAACTGTACTTGAGAGTTTCCTATCTCATACGGCTCATTATTCAATTCTTGTGGTGTCTCTCTTTTTTTTTTTCTCTCAGGTTAACCAAAAGCAAAAGAGATTGATTTTCCGGGGTATAGAGTCCAGGAAATTCTATCGATTTCGCTCTCTCTTGACTCATCTCCTGGGAACAAAAGCGACCTATAAAATTATAATACAGATTCTTTTAGTTTTGGTTCTTTAACGTAGCAAGATGGTTTACACTAATCTGACATGATTGATTTGAATTTTTGCTGCATGTCATGGACATGTCGCGATGAAAGGTCGGTCATAAATATGATTTTGAGAGAATCACTGATTCCGGAAGTCGTATCAGACCGCAGCACAACAAACAAAAATATTCACAAGGAGGCTTACATGCATTTGGACAAATATTCGTGCTATTTGTTTCGCATTTTTTTCTATTCTATTCTATTTTGCGAGAGAAGCTTTGCTGCGTCTGACGAAAGACTTCGATCTCAAGGACAGAAAGGACCTGCTTGTGGAAGTGAACTGTGAGTCTGTGATAGCGTACCGGTTGTTGAGCTCCTATCAGGCAAAGCCCAGAAACCTTGAGCCATCCGAAATCTCATAGAAGAACGTATTGGCTACATGGCGAAAGGAGTTGTAGTAGTCTATTGTCCACGAGAACCAAATCGATATGCGAAATGGCGGGGAAAGCCCATCGAACTTGTCCCTTCCTCGTAATTGTCTTTCTAAGCCCAACCCTTTTGGGACGTGTTATATATAGGTGCTACTCGTTCTTATTCTACTAATTCTAATAATTAAAAGCCTACATGGCAACTATTCCGATCCAAAAAATTGATTCGATTAAAATAAACTTTTCCGATTACTGTTCCCTATATGAGTTTTAGAGAATGAAAACGCGTTCGATAATCGCATAAAATTTTTGTTCCTAAAACGAAATGCATTTGGCAATTGCACATAATTCATGTTCTCGAGAACAATTGTTCTTCCCAATTTTTATCATTTAAGTCAAATAATTACATAGTTACTTTTTGAAATTTCATTCTACATTTCGAATTAATCGATGATTAATTCATATTGAATCTCTTATATAATATATTGCATATTGAAATGTAAAAATAAATATAAAAAGTCATCATGAGCCATTTTTGCTATTTATTATGAGGTTTCATTCAACTCTTTTGAGAGAGCAGAACAACTAATACGAGCGACACCCTCATCTCTCGCAAGGAAAATGCACTGCACTACCCTACACTCGGTGTGCGTTTTTGGTTCAAAGAAATCAAATCTTAGCCTTAATTCATCGAAAACTTAGGAGCGAGTGATTGCTAAATGTTCACGTTGCTTATTTTTGTCTTTTTGCAAAATTTTCTAAAACTAGACTAAGTCTAAAGTACATAAACCTAAGCAAATCATAACTAATGAAATCAAGTGCACAATCAAAGGATCATGACATTGATAAATCACATCATAAAACCCTAACGAAGCCCTAAGGACTTAAAGAAATTTGGTTCGAGTTTAATTTCAAAGTTGCTTATGATTTTTCTAAAAAAGAACAAAATCTATGAAATATAGAGTATCTAGGCTCAAATTTATGAAAATGATGTCAAACTAGCCTAATCAAAGCTTTTTCTATTTTTAGCGATTTTCTAAAAAAAAAATTGTGATTTTTAAAATGTTTCCCTTTTTTATTTTATTTTATTTTTTTAAAACTAGATCTCGTTATTTTGTTTTAGGTTGAGAGAAAAGTGACAAGAGAACTAAAAAAGAAAAGTGAGATATGTGGGACTTCATTCTTTTTTATGATTCTCAAAAGTGATTCTTTTTTCGAATCAATTTTTTTTAATTCTTGTTTTTGCTCTAAAACCATTCTTTGGGAACAATTAGAATCAAAATCATTTACATTATCAAACATGATTCTCATTTTTTTTATTTCGAGGAATAGAATCGGAGAACTAGAATGGTTATCGGGTAGGCCCTAAAATGAAGAAGTTTCCTTTCAAACAAAAAAAAAGGGGGGAGGGGGGGTCCGTATAGCATTTAAAATGACCATCGTTTGTCCTTTGCCAAATACTATGATGAATTTGGTCGGCATGGACTTAATGGTATTTAATATTTGCTGACCTGGACTAAAGGCCTATTTGATAACTCAATTAAGTACTGAAATCTAAGAATTTAGCACTTAATAATATTAAACTTGTTTGATAACCTTCAATAGAACGAATTTAATTTATTCAATTAAGTCAAAAATCCACTTAACCCGATAAGTAAGGGGGGTCACTTAATACAACAGGAAAATTTATTAATGGTAATTAGGATCTTTTAAATACATTGATAAAACCTACCAATAATGGTCCTTTTGCAATGTTTGATAAGAGACTAATAATATTCAACTATCGAATTCTAATCATCATCAAACGACCTTTTTAATTCTATTCATAAGGTGTCATAAGGTGGTAACCACCGGGTTCAATCTATGAGAGGCATCTCTTGTGATTGCGCACTATCTACTTCAACGCCATTTTTAATGATCCAGTCCCACTAACTATGCCAACCTAGTAGCCCTGTCAAAAGGTGGCTCGGGTTGAATTTTAAGTCGGGTCGAAAATTATCCGATCCATATTGATTTATTTAATTATTTTTTCCATCAATTTCCATGTAATACAAATCTAACAATCCATACACAATTCTTACCCGATCGGATCCATATTATTATAATATTTCAATATTAAACCTGTCGATTGTTGTCGCCGCCAGTGCCACCCCGGGCAAATATTAATCTAAATTACTAATTAACCTTTTCTTGGGCTTCTAGAAAGAACTTTATAGGTTTGGCATCGTGTGGTGGGGAATGAAAACCATTATTCGAATGAAAGCACCGGAACCTACTCTTGGAAAATGATTGGTGACCTCAGTCCCCCACATAATAATCTGTCCAGTTTGATTAAACATGTGGTACTTAATCTAAGTTTCTAAATATGCAGCGGGTGGACTGTTGCCGTGAAGGACGAGACATTAGGCGAGGGGAAAAAAAAGAGTGCTGTCTAAAGGGACAAAAGAAACTAAAGTCATCACCCACGAAAATATATAGATATGAATTGTGATTAATAAAAAAATTTCATTGACTAATTATTTCAAGCGCTTCAAGAGAATTTTTAATAAAATTTTTTAAATCGTCAATTTTATGCTAAACAAACGGAGCCCCTAAAGGAAAAGCTTACATGATGTAATTTGCTTGTTGTAAACATTACACATCAAAGTGCATGTATACAATGAGTTCTATCAATTAGTATAGAACTTCACTAATGTCAAAATGCTGGTGAACTAGTAAACCGGTTTTTTTTTAGCTAATGTATAGGGCCTATGCATCTCTTGTGGTTTTGTGGTGACGAGGCTTGACCTTAATACTTCATTATTCTCCCTGTTTTAATTGCATATTAGCTAGATCTTAGATATTCGATCCCTTAAATTTAAACAAACGAGAATTTATTTTAACCTCAAATATTTGTTAACGAGTTCCATGAAGAGAAATATATTAAAGGAGGGAGCGTAATCAGTATTTAATATTAGATAAAATTTCAAATACCTTGGCAGCCACTACAGTCTCCAGCGGCGGTGCCCTCGGGACCAACGGTAACATGTGGTGGTCATCGCCGGTCGCCGCCCCCGGTGCGGCTACCACAAAGTGGTCTCTGATGCAAGACCACCTAGCAAAGACTCGTGGTCACTAGATCTTCATCTTGCTAGATCTGGTCACTGAACTCGCGATGAAGAGTGAAACTCTCTGGCAACTAACGTCCGATAGTGACCTAAGAGATGTGATCACCACACGTTGTTTGAGGTTAGCGACCACCGAGCAGTGTCGCCGCTGGGTAGCAAGGCAAATACGAACCACCAGTCGTACATGCTCTATCCTTTTCTTACTTTTTTTCAATTAAATTCGGGTGGGATAATTTTATCCTAGCTCGAAGCCCAAAAAAATTATCTGAGGGTCCGTTTATTTCATGGAAAATGTTTTCCTGATTATCCGGTGTTTGGGGGGCCAAAAATAAGTGGCCAACGGAAATTATTTTTCGGTCAACAGAAAAAATTCTAAAATTGAGGGAAATGATTTTCTCATTTTGAGAAGGGAAAACATTTTCCTCATATTTTCTTCCTTATTTCTTTCACACATCTTTTCTTTCAAATTATTTTTTATCATTTAATTATTCTTTAAATTTTTGAAATTTTTATTTTTAATTTTTAATCTTTTTCTTTTCTTTTTTCTTTTTCTCTTTCTCCTTATTCGTCCTTCCTCCGCCTGCTTCTTCCGCCTACTGCTGCTCCTTCCTCCGCCAATGGCCGACCATGGCGACGGCGGCCACCGGCAAGGCGAGCCTCGACATTGCCGGCCTCGAGGACGCGAAGCTCACCGGATCCGGTTCGCTTGGGCTCGGCCTCAAGCAAGCGAGGAGGGTGAGGCAAGCCTCGGCGTTGCCATAAGCGAGGCGAGGAGAGCCTCGGCTTCCCCAACCTTGAGGGAGGCCTCACCTCCCCGAATCTAGCTCCGTCGGACTTGGCCTCGAGCGAGCGAGGCTTGCCTTGCCGATCCAATGAAGCGTTGTCTTGCTTGAGGCCGGCGAGGCTCGAATTGAGCTTGCCGACCTCGGCGAGATAGGGCCAACGTCGAGCCCGGCATGTGGCCCCGGTCATCGAACATCGCCATGGCGACGATCGGCCGAGAAGAAATCACGGAAGGAAGAAGGAAAAAAGAAAAAAATTGAAGAAAGTAATTAAAAAATAAAATAATTATGAATATTTTTCATTTGAAAAATAAATAATAATTAAAAATCAAATTATTTAATATTTTTTAGGAAAATCAATTTCTCAATAAACAACGAAAATCGTTTTCCAGTTTATTTTTAATTATTAGCCAAACCCCGGAAATATCGTTATTTTCTTGGAAAAATGACTTCCGGAAAATATTTTTCGAAATCACCATATTTTTTGTAAAACAAACGGAGCCTTTATTCGGATTTAAAAATGTTAGACATGATATTTTTTTTCCCTATCAGGCCACCAAACCCTAATAAGTTCGTATATTTTAAACAATTATATGGAAAATATTACTTTCTTTTCTCATATTTGTGAAAACTTTCCTAGATAGGCCAAATTTAACTCAAATTTTGCTTAGCTGACCGTCCCCAAATGTCAGACTGTGGGACGGTCATATTATAGCCACAAATGAGATTTGTAGAGTTTTAGCCTTATCACTCTCCATTCTTTTCTCCTTTTTTTATTATGTATTTTTATTGTAACTAAAATTAGAAGACAAAACTATAACAAAGTGATCGTGCGGCCCGTATAATCTCAAACATGTACCCACATCCCACCATTATGTGTTTTGCATAAAAACTCATTAATTAGAAGATCGCGTAGCCATTTGATTTGCAACTTCTAAAATTGATTTGATTTACAATCAAGAAAGAATCGGGTGTTTTCAATCATTGTTAATACTTATTACAATTTTATCTTCTAATTTGAATTTATAATAAAAATTCATAAAAGTAAAAAAAAAAAATGGAAAAATTTCGTTTGTGATCATGAGCTGACCGTCCCCACTATCTTGGGGACGGTCAGCTTAGCAAAATCTAACTTTACTTCTTTCCAAATGCAAATCGCCAGTACTTTTTCCTATTACAGTGGAAAAAAGTCCCTTCTGAATGACACGGTACGAGAATTAGTTGGCGGAAAACAAAGTACGATGAAAGGAGAAGAGAAGCGCAGTCTCCACCGGCCATTCACTCCACCAGCCCACTTGCCATTCTCCCCACTGTCTGGTACACAGCCGTCTCTTATCTTAAACCGATTTCAGCAGCTATACGGCAATCATCTGCACTCTATTGATCATCCGAGAAGGCCAATTCAGCAATGAGCAGGACACAAGCTCCTCATATAGGTCTTTTCCCCGGTGCCGGAATGGGCCCACTTGATGCCACTCCTCCGGCTTGCCGCGATGCTGGCCAAGCTCTCACCCCAACCCTATTCGCCGCCGGACCACATATTCTCGTTCACAATCCTCATATTAATTAGGTGACCATCCGGTCCGATGAATGGCGAGGAGTGACCGCCGGAAATAGAAAATCTGGATAATGAGCGGCTCTTGACAAGCCTTATAGATGACGAAGGGAGCAAAAATGAATCGAAGTATGTACCAAAACAATGGGAGAGGGATTCCGAGATATGTATGTGTAAATTGGAATTTAATTCACGGAAACGCATTTTGAAGTAACGACAACTCTTAAAACTCCAAAGTTAACCATACTCAAGCCGGGGAGCACTACTAGAATGGGGATCTCCTGAGAAAATGTTTGCCTATAGTGCTCGAGACATATGCAAGGACTCATTCTATCCATGCTTGCCCGCCTTGAAGATGATTGCTTCGGTGGCGACACGTGGAAATATCAATTCACGAACTCTTTTCCCACTTCACATGGAAGGTTAGACGTTAAGGAAAGATTGTGTAAACATTTTTCAGAACACTTCATCTCGATCGACATTAATTCAAATTGTTCACAAAAAACTAGGAGCCGACTGCGGTAAATCTATTCTAACCCAATCTTTGTTTTAAAAAAAGAAAAAAATGAGGGGTAGATGCCATTTGAGTTTCTCACCTAATCCAACACGTGCTGCACGAACCCCCCTACGTTCGTTCATTGTTTCTATAAAACCTCTTTTCAGCTTCTGTTTGGCAATCATTGACAGTCTCTTCATCATCCAAGAACGCCCTCTAGCAATGACTACACCTCAACCTCCTCACATTGCTATGATCCCTAGTGCTGGAATGGGCCATTTGATGCCATTCCTCCGGCTCGCGGCGATGCTGGCGAAGCAAGACGCCATCGTCACAGTCATTACAGCTCAACCGACGGTCTCCATCGCCGAGTCAGACCACATATCCTCCTTCCTCCGCCACAATCCCAAGATCAATCATCTTAAGCTCCAGCTGACTCCTAGCTTCCGGCAAGGCGATGCCGCTCCTGTCGACCCTTTCTTTCTCCAGATGCATCTCATCAATCAGTCGATCCATCTTCTCCCTCCGCTGTTATCTTCCTCATCTCCACCTTTTTCCGCTATTTTTTTGGACTTCCTTCTAGCTGCCAAGGTTTCTCCAATTGCTAAAACCCTTCACCTCCCTGTCTATATTGTTTGCACCTCCTCAGTCGCTTTCCTCTCGCTCATGGCATACCTTCCGATGCTGGTATCGAACCCAGTTGAGTTCAACAAAACCAAAGCCGAAATAAATATACCGGGATTGCCACCCATGGCAATGTCGAGCATTCCGCCAGTATTCCATGATTCCAGTCATCTTCTTACGTCGATTATTATTACAAACTCTCCAGCTCTATCAGAGGCCACAGGGATCTTGATGAACAATTTCGAGTGGTTCGAAGCATCTGCACTCGCCGCTCTCAACAAAGATAGGGTGATTGAAAGCTTGCCGCCCGTTCTGCCCATAGGGCCATTAGAACCATATCATGCTCCACATGACGACGACAAAAGGGATCGATACAGGTCATGGCTGGATAATCAGCCAGCTGAATCTGTGGTGTACATAAGCTTTGGGAGCAGAACAGCGATGTCCAGAGATCAGATACGAGAGTTGGCAAAGGGGCTAGAGAAGACGGGGTGGAGATTCTTCTGGGTCCTAAAAACCAGTAAAGTAGATAAGGATGACCAAGAGGATGCGGAACACTTTTTGAATGAATCCTTCTTGGAGAGAACAAAGAACAAGGGGTCGGTCGTAAAAGGGTGGGTGGACCAGCAGGAGATTCTGGCGCATCCCGCCATCGGAGGGTTCGTGAGCCACTGCGGGTGGAACTCGGTGATGGAAGCGGCCCAGCAGGGCATGCCGATGCTCGCATGGCCGCAGCACGGCGACCAGAAGGTGAACGCGAAGGTCGCGCAGGAGGCCGGATTGGGGCTGTGGGAGAGGGACTGGGATTGGGGTCCCAATGGGATCGTGAGAGGGGAAGAGATTGAGAGGAAGATTGTGGAGCTGATGACAGATGAGAAGCTGAGGGAGAGAGCCAAGAAGGTGGGGGAAGAGGCTAGGAAGGCTGTTGGGAGAGATGGGAGCTCCGATAGGGTGATCAGAGAAGTAGTCGTATCGTTAATTATTCCGTTCTAACAAGGCGAATTTGTTATCTGGAGAAATTTCTCAAATCGAACATGTCTATGAACTATACTAGAGAGTCTTGCCTCCAAATCTACCGTTTGGAATGGATGGTGAAGTGATTAAAAAAATGCCATTGGTGAATCAAAGATTGATGAGGAAAGCTAAATCTACCGTTCTCATTGCTGAAAATGTCGGGCATATGAGTGATTGACTAGCTGTAGAGTGATGGCGTCATAGATATGCTTCCTTAGATTAATTTATAAGTCGTCAATCATCATATACTTCTAATAATAAGCTCCACTCCTTCTAACCTTACCTTCTGAATCCCAATTGCTCTAGATAAAATTCATTGTTAGGAAATTTGACGACCATATTGGTAAAGTATCTCCTCTAGTCAATTTCGACAAAAAATATATATATAACGACGGAATAATCTGAAAAATAAATAGCAATCCACCAGAGATTGATTTTATGAAGTCAAAAAAGAATACACCCGAATCGCATTGACTATGATCTAGAGAGTAAAACGTAATATACGAAAAACCTGATTAATGTTAAGACTTAAATCACAAGACTATCATACTGTGGCTGGAAAAGTATCAAAAAAGTCCTCCACCTCGCATTGGTATTAATTTGTCCTAAATTTGTCGTACTTGTGTCAATTCAATTCATCCGACAAATTTTGGCCAATCACCGACATGGACAACATTTGTCCCATGTGGCACAACCGGCCTTGACGTGGACAAAATTTATAATTTTTAATAATTTTTTTGAAAGTTTTTTTATTATTATTGTTTTCATTTTGTCCGATGATGATGGCAGTGGAAACTTCATTGCTATCAACAATCAAATCAAATGTCCTCAGTTGTCATGACGAGAAAAGGGGTTGAAACTCCAGTTCTTCTACTTTCATTCATTGATTCACTCCTTCTTCGGATGAGCTAGACATTCACCTGCTCCTCCAAAGATGGATACCCCTCCATGAGCAACACTAGAAAGAGATTCTTTAATTAGAAAGAATTATGTATCCTTTTTTTTCTTTTTCGATATATATGAAAAAATAGTAATAAGAATGAGAGATGTTACGCTTTTTATCATCCTAACATCGAGCTATTTTTCCACAGGACCTTTCCTATAGTGTCGATATATTGTGATACAAACAAAAAATTTTTTGTTTTGTTTTGTTTCCTCTTTTTTTTCCTTGTGGATCCCACTATCCTTCTTCTTCTCTTTCCACGCAAAAAATCTCTCTGTTTTATGTAGCATACTTGCGTCCGATAGACTTTTGCTCCCTCTGGGTTCATTTTCTTACTATCGTTTCCATAAGTTCTTCATCATCGGTTTTTAGATGCCGTTGTTGCTTCGAATTGATTGACTAATTTGGAAATAATGATGCAGGATATGCTTAATCTGGTTGTTTGATCTCAAGGGGAATTGAGGTAATCTATTTTCTTTGACAACAATGGAGGCCAAATTCTTTTGCTTTCTCGAGAATGTAGGTGTTGGTTTTAAAGCTAAAGCGGAGGTTGATGGACACCTCTTGCACCTATAATTAGGCTACAGTCATGAGGTAGAGCTAGAAGTTCCTCTCGCAGTGCGTGTGCTTTGCTTTAAGAACAATTTGGTCTACTGTACCGGAATGGATAGCAATAGGTGCATCAATTCGCTGTTGCAGTTCATAGCTCCAAGCCTTCTGAAGTTTACAAGGGCAAAGGTATATTGCACATTGATGTAGTTATTAAGAAGAAGGCAAGGACGAATTCAAAATGAATTTAAAGATGCAACTACTTCCATAAAATCATCTATGATAAGATCATGAACCAAAAAAACACAATAAAAGTATGAGTGATCGATTCAAGGATATATGGCTACCATTCTAGAACCAGGAATTGTCGGGGCTGATTCCACGAAATGGGAACGTAGAACGGTCCAATGGTTCAATGGACCCATCCGAAACAAGACCATCTAGACAAAATTATCAAAAAAAACCTAAATTTATTACACTTTTGTCAATTCAGTCATAAACCTTTTAATATTGTCAATTCAATCCTAAAAATTTTGCATTTATGTCAATTCATTCATAAATCTTTTTTGTGCCAATTCAATCCGTTCGATTGACTTTGACCGACAAATGCCGATGTAGATACCAACCGATGCTGATGTGGACACCGACACTTACGTGTATAAATTGTAATAATATTTTAATACTTTTCCCAATGTTTTTCTTTTTCCGTTTTCTCTCTCCTCCTTCATGCAGACCATCGCCTGAAGAAGAACAGGAAACAAGGAAGGGGAATGATTGCCACCACCACCATGTCGCCAGATCTGGCCTCACCCAACAACGGCAAGGGATGCCACCGCCATGTCACTTAAACCTCGTTGTCGATGGGCGAGGTTAACCTCGCCGGCCATAGCGAGGCGGACCTTGTCCAAGTCAAATCCGGGCTAGGTCGAGCCTCCCCAATTGCTTAGTGAGCTTCGGCTGAGGCCGACAAGGTCCTCTGGCACCGTCGCTGGTCGAGCTCAACCTCGCCCATCGCGTTGCGTTGTGTCGCCGTTGATCATTCCTTTACTTTTATATGAAATTGTCTTTTTCTCCTCCTTTTGGGTGTTCACACAATCCACAAAACTGTAGAGCAATGTGGTTTTTAGCCGAGAATGTGCAAAGTGAAGGGTTCAAAGACAAATTGTTGTGAAGCAAAGGCCAACAAATCACCGGAAGTGAACAAAAGAAGTGGCAGGTGAAAGATTGGGTTGGTCCAGATAGAGCAGCCAAATCGCAATGGTGGCGCCAGCCTGGCCCAGTGGTGGCGCCAAACGCCAGTGGCCTCCGAGGACCTTGCCTTCAACAGGTCGCCAACGAGGAAGAAGGAAGAAGATGAGGCTGGTCTTACGAGGAAGAAGACGAATAGTAAAAAGAAAATGAAAGAAAATGAAAAAATAAAAAAAATAAATGAAAAAATTTGAAAAAATATTAAATATTATTAAAAATTGCCCTATTAGTGTTGACGAAGTCCACGTCGGCCACCAACCAAAGATGGCCGGATAAACTGAATTAGTAAAAATACAAAAGGTTTAGGACTAAATTGGCACAAAGAAAAAGGTTTAGGCATAGATTGGCACAAATCTAAAAGATTTAGGACTAAATTGGCAAAATTAAAAGATTTACGACTCGAATTGGCAAAAGTGCAATAGGTTTAGGACTTTTTTGACAATTTTTCCGGACCATCTATCTGGCGCGGTTTCGGGTGGGGCCATGAAACTTGTCACTAGTCTGATGACGTTCTTGCAGTGTGTGTCTTTTGCTTTAAGAACAATTTGGTCTAATGTACCGGAATCGATAGCAATGGGTGCATCAATTCGCTGTTGCAGTTCATAGTTCTAAGCCTTCTGAAGTTTACAAGGGCAAAGGTATATTGCACATTGATGTAGTTATTAAGAAGAAGGCAAGGATGAATTCAAAATGAATTTAAAGATGCAACTACTTCCATAAAATCATCTATGATAAGATCACGAAGCAAAAAACACAATAAAAGTATGGATGATCGATTCCAGGGTGGACAGTTATTACCCTGGAACCAGGAATTGTCAGAGCTGATTCCACGAAATGAGAACCTAGAACTATCCACTAGTTCAATGGACCCATCCATAAATAGGACCATCTGTCTGGTTCGGTTTTCAGGTGAGTCTATGGAACCTGTTATTAGTATGATGATGTTCTTGTAGTTTGTCAGGTACTTATTAAAAAAAAATTCAAGCTTTCTTCCTCCATCAAAGGACCATAGGAACACAACATTATTACAAGCCGCAAGTGCCTGCCCTCTGCAAGCAGTAAGCAATGATGTGAAAGTTACCTCTAGCATCCGTTTCTGCCAAAAGGGCGGCCACCAATCTGCACCCCACAATGGAAATACATATTCATCAGGCTTGTCTCAATGCTTTTCTTCTTCTAAAAGCAAGATCATGAACCGAGCAACCGAACCTGGGTTCCTCCCAACTCTGCTGTTGCTTGCAAAAAACTCACTCGAGCGACTCGGTTTGGTTCTGTCTTTTGGGAAAATTATATTTGATTTTGAAGGAACAAAATTATCATATTTTGTTGAAAATACTTTAATTTATGCTTTGAGGATTTACTAGAAATATATCTCTATGCCTTTTGTACTTAATGTGTTTAACACTTTTATTATGACAGAAGCAGAATTCGTGGCAAAGGAAGACTCATACGAGATTCCATGAGAGATATATTTTGATTTTCATAGTAATCCTCACTATTTATTCAATCTTATTCTTGATTCTTTACCGGATTAAATTTCCCTTACTAATGGTCAATTATCTGGTTAGGATTGCGTTTTTAAATTAAATTAATTGACCATCAATCACAAGGATATTCACATTTCTTTCCATATGAAAACTATTGATTGATTGGCAATCACTTCGTAGATAATTTCCTTTGTTAGAAGCTTGATTTATGGCGTTAAGGATTTGATTGTATGGGCGTGCAAATCCTCTCAAATTTCTCGGCTCACGAACTTTATTCGACAATCAACCAATACCTAGTTTTGGAGATTGATCCTTGGAGTGGTTCGTCCCAGTGAGAGCTCGGAAGAAGGTGAGTATATAAAGAGCACTAGGTTCGAAGGGAAGTGAGAGACATCGAGAGATCATTATCCATATTTCAATAGAGCTTCATCTGTTTCAATTATCTACTCTAGCTTAAGTGAGATCTTGTGAGAGGTAATATAGAATGAAGTGTGCAGAGTGGGATAGCCTTGGTAGAGACAGAGCTCACTTCTATTGGAAGTTCTTGTGGTCAAGCAATTACATCTTTCTATGATATCTCATTTGATTACTTAGTGAAATCCAGCCAGTAAATTATTAGTGTGGGAGAGTAAACGTATGCTTACCAAAAGCCGAACCACTATAATCTCTTGTGTATTGTCTTCTACTTTCTACGCGTCTTTGTTTATTGTCTAGTAGAAGCACTCATGGTTCCGTTAACTACACCCGCTCCTGTCAACCTTGATCATTTTATTTCCACTTTATTTTACCAAGTTTGATTATAATCACTTGTTTCCCCCTCTAGGTGATAGTTCTAGCCAAACAACATTGTGTCATTCTTCCCCACACGCAACAAGCAAACTAAAAAGCCTTGTGAGCATTAAGTTCACTCGGTCATTTCACGGTCTTCTATATTTTCGACTGATGGATTGCTCCAAGACATTTGTGAGGACTCAGGTCAATCCATGTTTGCCAATCATGGATGATTACTATAGTGGCGACTCTTGGAAATATCAATTCACAAACTCTTTTCCCACTTCATATGGAACGTTAGATGTTAAAGACGGGATGTGTATGTTGAGAAAACCTCTTAATATATTTTGAAGTAAGACAAAAAATTTTACGTTTTATATCGATCTTGTGTAATGCAAGAATTGTTTACGTTTCAGGTAAATTCACTTTGAAAGGTTTCTCTATGGCTGAAAGACCTATATGAACAAATCTAGCAAAAATGAAAACTCACATTGACTTCGAAGCATAAATGTTTTATGTCTATAGAATCTATATCATTATCATTGCTATAAAATATCGGCAAGAACAGTTGAATATATCGGAGAAGTTAGAAACAACGATCTGCGTGAATATCAGCAAGATTACTGTGTGAATATCGGCAAGGCTACTACATGGATATCAGTAAGGCAAATGCTGGATATTAGCAAGGTCTACACTTGAATATCAGCAACGCGCTGGACATCACCAAAGTACAACAAAAACTGAATATTAACAAAGCACTTGTTCTACCTGTGACGAGATTGCTGACACAATCTTCAATATTATCATTTTGAGATATTTGATCGCGTTGCTTTTCAACTTGTGATCTGGTATAGATCCCTACTCTAGGAAAATCTTGACTTCCTATAAATTTTAAAGATTATCTTCGCAGAATATTCAATCACGCGAGATATCTTCATTGAATGACAATCATCTCGAGGACAAGATTATTTTCCTAGCTGAAGCACTCCACTTATGGAAACCAATTTTTTTTTTTTTGTATGGGCGACCAAATTGAAAGGAACTCTTTATTGTTCGACATCAATGGCTACCCTAATATTCTCATCAATTGTCGGCTAGCTTGGAGATTGATCCTCATGATGATCGTCTAAAAGGAAGTTTTGGACACCGAGGAGTATAAAAAAATGATCAAGGCCCCCAAGAAAGATAGATTAAGAGATCAAATTTATTAAGTTCAAAGAGAGCTACAAATATATTTTGTCTTTAGTGAGCTTAAAATTATAATCTTTTGATAAGTGTTGACAAAGTGATAGTTTATGCTCAAGTGTGAGATAGTGAGTCATATCAGCTTGTATATAAGTAGCATCTACTTCTAGAAGTATTTGAGTATAATCAGCACTCACTATTGTAATTTCTCAATGATTGACTAGTTTAATCTAGCCAGTAATTTGTTACAAGGAAAAGTGGACGTACATTTACACCATACCGAACTACTAAAAAGCGCTATGTGCAACATCTTCTATCTCTATATGATGATATTCACTTATTCATTGATAGTAACTTTTGCATTGCTGAATATTATCATCACATTGATCATATTCACACTGTTTTACTCAGACCTGCTAATATTCAACTTGACTATTTTAATTCCGCATTACTTTATCGTGTTTCTTTAAAATAACCTATTCAACCCACCTTAGATAATACTATTAACCAACATCAGTGTAAACATTACAATTCACCTCAATCGACATTGGGAGCTGACTTCGGCAAATCTATTCTACACTGCCTTTGTAAAGAAAAAAAAGATCATTTCATCAAAACACACCAAAAATCATTGAGTGGTAGACAGCATATGAGTTTCTCACCTAAGCCAGCACGTGACTACACAAACCCACCAAACTTATGGCCAAAGAAAAGCCAACGTTCATCCATCGTTTCTCTGTCACTTATAAAATAGAAAACACAAGCGAATTGGTCGACAAATGTATTGTCACACAATCTGCTAACCGCAAAGAATGGTTGTTCATCTACTATAAAACCTCTTTTCAGCTTCTATTTGGCAATCATCTGTGGTCTCTTCATCATCCAAGAACGCCCTCGAGCAATGACTACACCTCAACCTCCTCACATTGCTCTGTTCCCTAGTGCTGGAATGGGCCATTTGATGCCATTCCTCCGGCTCGCGGCAATGCTGGCAAAGCAAGACAGCATTGTTACCGTCATCACAGCTCGACCCACCGTGTCCATTGCCGAGTCAGACCACATATCCTCATTCCTTCGCCACAATCCCGAAATCAATCATCTTGAACTCCAGCTTACTCCTGGCTTCCAGCAAGCTGATTCTGCTCCTGTCGACCCTTTCTTGCTCCAGATGCATCTCATCAATCAGTCAATCCATCTTCTCCCTCCACTGTTATCTTCATCATCTCCACCTTTTTCCGCTATATTTGTGGACTTCCTTCATGTTGCCAAGATTGCTCCACTTGCTAAAACCCTTCACCTCCCGATTTATATTCTTTCCACCACCTCGGTCGCTTTCCTCTCCCTCACGGCATACCTTCCGGTGCTGGTATCAAACCCAGCTGAGTTCAACAAAACTTCCGCTGAAATCAAGATCCCAGGATTGCCACCCATGGCAATGTCAAGCATCCCACCGGTATTCCTTGATTCCAATCATCTTTTTACGTCAATCATTATTATAAACTCTCAAGCTCTATCAGAGGCCAGAGGAATCTTGACGAACACTTTTGAGTGGTTCCATGCATCTGCACTTGCCGCTCTCAACAAAGATAGGGCGATCGAAAGCTTGCCGCCCGTTTTGCCCATAGGGCCATTAGAACCATATCATGCTCCACCCGACGACAACGGCGGGGATCAATACAGGTCATGGCTGGAAAATCAGCCTACTGAATCTGTGGTGTACATAAGCTTTGGGAGCAGAACGGCGATGTCCAGAGATCAGATACGAGAGCTGGAAAAAGGGCTGGAGAAGACGGGGTGGAGATTCTTCTGGGTACTAAAAACCAGTAAAGTGGATAAGGATGACAAAGAGGATGCGGAACACTTTCTGAATGAATCCTTCTTGGAGAGAACAAAGAATAAGGGGTCGGTCGTAAAAGGGTGGGTGGACCAGCAGGAGATTCTGGCACATCCCGCCATCGGAGGCTTCGTGAGTCACTGCGGGTGGAACTCAGTGATGGAATCGGCCCGCCAAGGCGTGCCGATGCTCGCATGGCCTCAACACGGCGACCAGAAGCTGAACGCGAAGGTGGCGGAGGAGGCCGGATTAGGGCTGTGGGAGAGGAACTGGGATTGGGGTCCCAAACGGATCGTGAAAGGGGAAGAGATTGAGAGGAAGATTCACTACAAAAAAACAAGGTTTTAGCCACGAAATTTGCAACGAAAATTTGGGAAAAATTCGTGGCAAATCCATTTTGCCACGAAATTTGCAACGAAAAAACTTTCGTCGCGAATCAGGCGTCGCAAATTTTGCCACGACACTTTTTTATGTTTCGTTGCAAATTTGCCACGAATTTTGCAACGAAACCGTATTCGTCAGGAATTTGCAACAAAAGCATGTTTGTGGTACATCAGCCACGAAATAAATTTTCGTCGCAAATTTGCGACGACTATTTTATTTCGTGGAAAATTTACGACGAGATAATATTCGTGGTAATTTGCGACGACCACTTGTTTCGTGGCACATTTACGACGATAATGTTCGTGGCAAATTAGCGACGAATATTTACTTAGTGGCGAGGTTTGCGACGGTCATAGTTTCGTCGCAAATTACCCACGAATATTTATTTCGTGGGCGCTTTGCGACGGACATGGTTTTGTCGGAAATGCGCGACGAATATTCTTCTCGTGGCAGCTACAAAAAAAGTTTTTTAGTATTTATCTTGCGACGAAAATTTGCGACGAATCCATATTTCGTCGCTAAATCGGCGTCGCAAAGTTTGCGACGGAAATTTTTTATTCATGGCAAATTTGCGCCGAAAATTTCTCCATCGCGAGTGTGTGACGAAATGTCATTCGTCGCTCCATTAGCAAAATTTGTGAAAAGAGTTGTCGCAACAAGAGTCCCACAACAAAAAGCGGATTCGTTGTGCTACAATTCCATTGCCTGTATTAATAAAATATCAACTAACGAGATGGAACTTAAGCATTTTACTATTCCGTCTCAATGACTAAAGAACGCGCATACTTGAGAATCTCGCGTTTCGATGAAATAAACCCTCTTCAAGCAACAAAGCCTCATCAACAAGACTTAAGTATGTACAAGAAACAGGAGAGAAAAACCATCAAAGGAAAAACCAAAGAGAGAGACTACCAAATCGATCGGGGGAAGTTTGGAATGTTCATCCGAACAGGTGTCACTAAGGGGAAATGATGGCATCAGTCATTACAATTTGAGTTCCGTTTGTACTCTCTGTTTATCGCAATAGTGATAGCATAAAAGTTTTTAATACCCAAGAAGATCGTCATCTCAACCTCCACTACGCTTCTCCGATCAAACAAGATCATCGATGCAAGCGGAGCCCTATCAAAATACAACCCGCAATAAGGGAAGTCAACAATACAAGTAAGCTTAGCTTTGGCACAAGCAAGAATATGAAAAAGAGGTCAAAAACAAGGAGGCAAACCCTTAGCTAACTAATAGTATGCTCCAGAGGAAAATCGGGACAGGCACAAAATTGTAACAACAGTTGGTCTTTCTCCCGCAATGAAGGCCTTGAAGATCCCCAAAAAATTAAATAGGAACGTGTTATCTTTACTGCCAATATCAACCAGAAGTATCATTTCTTTTGTGCATGACCACATCGGACTAAAAATTAAACAGGAACGTAAAGCATAGATGTTCTAGTGGCATTTCTTTTGTGCATTACCACCCCAAAACGAAATTCCTGTGGGATTTTCAATGATTCAATCAAATGTTAAAATTCTCTAAATTTCTTTTGGAACTTGGTACAAGTATAATCCATTGGGATTGATGAATAGAAAGATCTCATTGAGAAACAGAATGGGCATTATTCGACCGGCTAGCTAGGATGGAACAAAACCGAATTGACAGGACATTGGCAACAACTAGACAGGCACGGGAAACGTTCTCATTTATTTGCCTCAATAAATTCTCTGTACTCTTTCTTCGTTTTGACTCTTGGGACAATCTCGTATCACCAAGATAGAATAATTTGCGCCAAGAATTAGAGCTCACTCGCTATGTCAATAACGAGACGGTAAATTTGCCAAATGGCTATTCTCGAACAGAAAGAACTCTCCGATAGGGAGAATTGCCTAAGTACAAGACACAAGATAGGAGTACTTTGTCCGATCTCAAACCAACATCTAAAAAATATCTCCCAAACATGCGTAACAAGTAAAAAAACTAGCTCAAGTTATAATAAAGATATGAATCCTGGATGCGAGAGGCAAACAAAGAAGTATGGAGTGAGAGCACTAGATAATCTAACCCGATCATCTCCTTGTTCTTGAAAAAGTACGCACGGCGTGCCCATAATTCCGGCAGCTTCTGCTATTTCCGGATCTTCTTCGATAGCAATTTCAACAAAATGTACATTTTCATCAAATTCAGCTATCACTGTTAGAAGGAAACAAGTAAAGCGACATAGTTAGCCAAACAGGTGATCACAATCAGATATTTGCAAAATATATGAGGCCCATTAAATGCGAGACAAAAAAATCAATATAGCTCGAAATCTCATGTGCATCCCACAGGAATTATGTCGCATTAGCACCAGCACACATAATGCTTCGGTTTCACCCTAACATAAAGATGGAGGAAGACGCTATCGGATCAAAAAGTCATTCAAATGGTGTGGTCATCCGAGATGGGAACCTTCACATGTCATAGTCAAAAGACATTGCCTTTATGATTGGCTCTAGTGAGGCATAATAAGGCAAGATTAAAAATAAAACTAAAAGAGGATCTCATTCATCCCACCCCGTAGCAATGATATGTCGACTCAAACGTAGCAATATCTTACTTTTTACTCATTCATCCCACCCTTTGCAGCAGCTCTCACTCCCCCAATATAAGACAACAAACAAGTCGAGACCAAACAACCACTAGATAATTCCAGGAACACGAAGCTAATAAAGAAGGAGAGTTTGCAAAAGCTCGCACAAATATGCAGATTTATTTGAGCAACTCGTTAAGCCCACAAAAACAAATGGGAAAGGAACATAGCAAGAGCAACAAAAGCAATATGCAAAATCTTTTTATGCAATGATCACCGCGATCGTTATTACCTTGGTCAATGATCATACCATGTCTTCATCTCCACCTCCTCCACCTTATTGTTTAATCATTGGTATTACGTCTAACGAATTCTTCAACAAAGAATCATCATCGCAATCCCATCCTCATTGTCTCGCCCGAATTTTGTCCATCACCTATTTCATGGAATCGTTCCATGAGAAATTTTATTTGAGACTGCGTTTGAAGCTCGAAGGATCTATGATGGTCCATCATTTCTCTCATCTGCTCATCTTTCTCGAAGCCGATCTTTGACCTCCTTAATTTCTTCGTCCTTCCGTACAAGTAAATGTCTCGGTTCGGCCATTTCCTCCTCCCTTTGGGTCCTCTTTCTACCAACCGCACCTGGAGGATGAACTTCCAAGCAGCCTTTCCCGTGCAAATCCTTGTCATGGAGCCCAAGCCATATGTTCTTGCACCCATTGCCTCGACCCACACTATACATTCGTTAGGCTGGAAGTCCATCTGCACTCCCACCATCACCTCCACTAGCCGTACTCATCGACTCATCAAATTTTTCCTACATCAATAAAATAGATATGAAAATAAAATAACGTTATATATCTAACTACCATAAACATGAAAAGTTTATAACCTTACACACCTTCACAGATTTCGCTCGGTCGCTAGTCCATGTCTTATCTTTTTTTCGAAAAAGTTCGTTCAAACAAAGCTGCGTAGGACGGCGCCACCCCCAATTCACGTGTCTACAAAATTGAAACACAAATGAGAAATTAAATTGAATTAACTTACCACATATTTAACAAAACTTACCATCCTTTCTCTATGATCGGCAACGTCGATGGAGCCCCAAAGATACGTCGCAGACGCAGGAGCGAAAGAAGAAGCTCGATTCCTCTTGTTTTGTTCACTCCTTTGCTTAATTTTTTCACTATCCCAAGTTATGTTTATTGCCTCCCAATCGTCGCCGGGGACAAAAGGTGGCCTTTTCTTGGCCGTCTTTGCTCTATGCATCACTTGGCGAATGTGATCACCGACTTTTTTATTAAAAACTCTACGAATTTGCCCCGCATGCTCTTCATCCCAGCCGTACTTTCGCTGTAATCAATGGAAAAACAACTGATTTCATTTATGCCGAACTTAGTTTGTGAGAAAACAGAATAACAAAACTCACCTTGAACTCGTTCCACCACAAATCTATCACTTGTGTTGGAGCGGCATAGATAAGTAGTCCACGACCCCTTCCAATGATTATTCACAATTTGATTAAGTTCGCGCACCACCTCCACACTATTTTTGAATCTGCAATGTCACTCAGTTCACATCCATATCGGAAACCAAACGAAGGGATGACCTAAATATTACATTTAGGTTAAAAAAAAGTACTTACGAATCTCCATACGGCTCTATCTCGTTTAGGCGTATTCTCTTGAGGTGTGCTTCCCTCATCATTCGAGGCTCCAACGAAGAAGGTGGAACGAAGCACATAGAACCGAAGTACGTTCAGGTCGGATGGGTTCATCGGCGTGTAGTGGTACAGGGTGAGATGAAACAATAGGGGACGAGTGGGGGAAAGTCTGGGGACGAGCCGCGAGGGAAAGGGCCGAGGACGAGCCAAGGCAAGGCAAATGGGAATCTAAATGGCCCGGTCTTCCTTGTGAAGATGCACCATGGACGTCTTGGGAATGGGAAGGGCCTAGTCTTCCTTTTTGATGATGCACCACGGATGTGGCATCCACGCTTATACTGACATCCCAAAAAAAAAAAATTAGACAAACATCAGCATAAATAAGAACATGTATTAGGGACACATAATTATCAAGCTTACCATTTTGTCTCGATTCGGCTACTAAATGAAGACAAAAATTAGGCAATGAAGAATTCCGATTGTATTCGCAAACAAGTCCCGAGAGCTACATCAAGATGGCTTCGCAATCTTCAAGACAAGAATACTTGTTGAGTAAAAATAAGCAACGGAATGCAAGAGCCGACAGGATATAAACCAGTTTAACGGATGGTCTTTCTTTCTCTTTTCTTTAGCTCTTTTTATTTATGTTTTTACTCAACAATCACTACTCATTTCATTTAATTATAAGGGTTGAATCTTGTGGAAACCGAGTAACGAAGAACATGATGGAACGAACAAACCATCAACAAAAATGACAAAGTTCTTTTCCGGCACTAAGAAGGATTGGTGCAATGATCCTCTCCCATTGTACTTCATTTCATATCTTTGTTGTCGGTAACATCCAACTACTCAAGTATAGCCCTAAAGTTCCCACATATTTCTTGTTAGTAATTTAGGTCTTCCCTCCCCATTTTTCTCTATATATTTGAAACATATCATTCCAAAATGTCCCAAAGTATAGCAACCCGTTTACAAAATTACCGATTGAACTCAACAAAAACTCAAACAAACACCAAAAAGTCACCATATCTTTAACGCACTTTGAAACCAGCAACCATTTGTATAAAGCAACCTTCACATCTAATATGATTCCGCACGTTTCCCGCATCACATAGTATCTTCATGTGCCCGCATACCCACATATAGCCGTACGTCAACGAAATTTTGACATACATCCCACCACAAAAAATAAAAGCAAAGCACATGCAAACACCTAAGCGCGATTGCATAAGGTTTGTCAAGAAGTTGAGATTGCTGAATATCACTTCATCTTCAAGAACATCACACGCAAGAATATTATTCCCCGAATCCATTTCATCCGAAGCCAAAGCGAAAACGAAGAGTTGGAATAGATCCGGAAGCGCATGACGCAGACAACGAGCAAGACACGGAGACGAAAACAGACCGAGAAACCCGAACCTTGCAAAACCGATCCAATCCGTGAGCAGCCTCCAAGCTAAGCGAGCCGAAAGAACTCTTTTTGAAAACGCGATCGCGCGTGGGTCGACCGATAGATACCAAGCATCCCCGGACAAAACCTCGCACGAATACGACCCCCGTCAAGACCGAGTTGACGCGGTCCGAGTCCAAACCACACGAATTCATAAACAATAAATGTGTTCTGCGAGGATCGTAACTCCGGAGGCAACAATCACCACACGGCGACAGTGACAATAAGATTTTAAAAAAGAAGAAGAAGATTGCTTAGTGAGCGAAGTTATCCCGAAGTCAAATGGACGGGACCATAGACGCGCGTCGGGAGAGATCGTCACCTACCCCGATCGACGCGGCTCTTCAATCGTCCGTCATTCGTTCGATCGTCTTCGACGAGAGCGAGCGAGCTCACGAACGGTACCTCCTTCCTCCGGCAAATCACAAGATTCAACCCTTATAACAAAGAACTACAAAGAAATCAAACTTTTTCGCCCACAAACTCGGGTAATAAAGAGAAAAAAGGGAGTAAAAAATCACCCGATCTGTGGTTTTCGGCGGAGAAAGCGGCGACGGTGAGGTGGCCGGCTTGTGGGTTTCTCGGATCTATGGGTCTCAGGCTCGGATCGTTCAAGAGCAACGGCCCCTCCGCAATCAAGACGGGGTTGCTGCTGCCGACGACGCGGGAACCCGGGAGCGGGCGGCGGCGACGGCCTTCTCTTTGACCTCGAAAGAGCCGGAATCACGGAGCTTCACGGGGACGGGGACGAAGCCCTAAGCGACGGTGACGAGGACGTTCTCGTCGGCCTCAACGAGGGTGAGGCAGTATAAGATCAACATCTAGCGCGCTTGTTGCAGGAGACTCCGATTGTGCTCTTCACGGCGGCCGTCAAAGGCGGAGGCTCGGGCTCGAGGTCGGAGAAGAAAGAGGAGCCAAAGCGGACCAAATAGAGAGGAGGGTGAAGAGAGAGAGAAAGAAAGAGAGAGAGACGGGAGACGGAGACCGTGACCGTGAGAGGAGGAGAGAATATTAAATGGTTGTCTAGTACCACCTCACGGGCTGATATGTCACAGATTTTTTGTTGACAACCAATAATATATTGCCACGTGTCATAACATGTGTTGAACGAACCGCTTCGTGTTGAACGGATCGCTTCGGGTTTACATTGCCGAATTCTTCTTGGCATCTTCGCTTGGATTCGGGACCAATTCTTCTTGACTTCATGAGCAAAAAGGATTCACGAATAATTAAAGGATTCACACACAAAGCATAGCACTTGAAAGACATCTAGATTCTTAACAAGTCATATTGAAAGCCACGAACCATACAGAGAGTAACATTTGCCCAAAGTGGTCAAAAAGCTTTTAGTGCTGAAAAAAAAAATCCACCGCTCAAAATTATAGATTTGGTAGACATTGTTTTTTAGCTCAAAAAGTCAAAATGGAGAAAAGTTCGACTAGATTAAAAAAGTCGTAGGTAGACAAAGCTTCACCTAGAAAGTAAACATCAAAAGAATGTTCGGACCCTTGTCTATCTAAACGCATAAATTTGAGTCATCGGTCCGATTTCGACATTACACTTTCCTCGTCGGACCCAAAAAAAAAAAGAAAAGCAAAGCACATGCAAACACCTAAGCGCGATTGCATAAGGTTTGTCAAGAAGCTGAGATTGCTGAATATCACTTCATCTTCAAGAACATCACACGCAAGAATATTATTCCCGAATCCATTTCATCCGAAGCCAAAGCGAAAACGAAGAGTTGGAATAGATTCGAAGCGCATGACGCAGACAACGAGCAAGACACCACTTCTCAAGTCCAAAGGTAACTCCAATCCGCAATAGAATTAGAACCGGACTCTAATAATGTTGGCACTTCCAAAGATAAAAACAACTGGAGGAACATTTCAATGAAAACCGGCAAGTGCCCGAAAGGTAATCAAATTTCAATCCATCACGCGGACTCGAAGATGTGATCAAAGAATACTAGTTCATCATGCAACCAAAAAAAACGCAAAACGGATCGTCCGTCCCCAAAAAGTCCAATATTGCCTAAATTGATGCAACAAACTCGACGATTTTCATCTTATTTTAGGGTGATAAACCGAACCGAGTACATGAAATTCAAGACATATTTAACAGCAAGAAACAATTCGTAAAGAGTGTTACCAAAAACCTAATCTCCATCTTCATCATCATCATCATCTTCATCTTCATCTTCATCTTCACCTTCGTCTTCGTCTTCGTCTTGATCCTCATCTTCGTCTTCTTCAACAATATCATATTCATCATCCGTCTCAAAATCAGATTCTTCGATGCCTTCTATGTTTGATTCGCGAATTTCATTTGGATCTACATCTATCACAGCTCCGCATGGATCTCGTAAAGTCGGAATGTTATATTCCTCAACTTCAACTATATTACGTACTTCCTCCTGTTGATACGCTGTATCCTTCCAGTGTTCCTCGACTTTTCCTCGTGCTTTGGTTTTACATACAGCCCACCAATCGGCCTTTGTCGCGTTTCAAACTAGGATACGATGCATAATATACTTGAATTGCTTGTTGTGCCAAGATAAATGGTTCATATTTCACATATTTTTTTTTGTGATTTATTTCAACCAAATTAAACTTTGTATGCACCTTCATTCCTCCGGCAGGGTCGAACCACGTGCACTTAAATAACACAACCCGCATTTGTGGTCCAGGGTATTCTATCTCTATGATTTCATCCAACAAGCCATAAAAATCATCTTTCGCACTACCACTATTGGATGACGAACACACACACCACTGTTCATTGTTGCTTTTCCCATTCCGTACTCTCGAGTGTGAAAATTGTACCCATTTATGAAATATACTTGGCCAAGTTCGTACCGTTCTTTTTGGACCCCATGACGGATGATATATCAATCCTTGCTTTCGACTTGATCATCAATACTTGTGAACCCGATATCGCACACGCAAAGTCAATAATATATTTTTAACTAATAATTTATAAAATATTAATAACTTGCTTTTCGTACAAAGACAACTTACATATGTTTGCAACCATGCTGCAAATCGTTCATCACAAACACGGTCAAAATCATTTGGTGGTAGTCCGGACATTGAAGCTTGAAAGATCCTATTAACAAATACCAATTATATATTAGCAAATCTTCGACACAAATATATATATATATATATATATATATATATATATATATGTAAAAGTACACTTACTCAAGTATGGCTCGACTTCCGGACGATTCAAGAAAATATATGTATGAGTGCATGCAATTCATCGTCCGTTAAATAACGAAAATTACATGCGCCACTTGGTCGACCAAGATAGTTGAAAATAGAGAATGATTTGCAATTGAGGTCAATGGGACCCTCATCATTTCTTCCTGCTCTCCGTCTCTTGCCTGTACGTGCGACTGAAAATAATATGATGCAAATGTTGTCACTTCTTCCATAATATATGCATTGCAAATTGAAGCTTCAACACATGCCTTGTTCTTCGCTTTTCTCTTCAAATGATATAAAAACCTGGTTACAATAAAAAAAAAAGGTTCATGAGAACATAATACGTAATAAAGTAACTTCAAATTTATTTTTAAAAAATTATTTTACCTCTCAAACGGATACATCCAAATAAATTGGACGGGACCTCCAACTCGGCCTCATAAGGCAAGTGAACTAAGAGATGCTCCATTGAATCAAAAAATGATGGAGGGAATATCCTTTCTAAGTTGCAAAGAATTATTGGAATATCTCCTTCTAGCTTCTCCATATGCGATGTTTTTAACACCGTTGAACAAATATCATGAAGAAAATTACTTAACTCGTTATGGCGCCCCATACAAAGTTCATAAGTTCCTTGAAAGCTATTGGCATTAGTCTTTCCATAAATATGTGGCAATCATGGCTCTTCAGACCTATCAACTTGCATTCATTCAAATCAACACATCTCCCGAGGTTCGAAGCGTATCCATCGGAAATCGCACAAATTTCAACCACCGACAAACAACCCGTTTCTGCTCTTTGTCCAATGTATAAATTGCTTTTGGTTTTGGTCCCCTACTACTTGCATCCACATCTAGTGCCGGCCGATCACAAATAACTCTCATATCTTTTCTCGCATTCAGGTTGTCTTTTGTTTTTCCAAAGGACGTCCATCACAAGTATTGATGACATTATCGAAAACATTCTTTTCTATGTGCATGACGTCAAGATTATGACGAATAAGATGGGTCTTCCAATATGGTAGATCCCAAAATATACTGCGCGCTTAGTCCACTTATGTGTGCTTCCGTACGCAATAGTCATGTCATGGGGGTTTTCAACAATAGTCGGAAACCCATACACTCGTTCCCAAATTTGTTCACCAATCAACCTCAATGGTGGGGACGTTTTTTCACTCCTATTCTTGGTGAACTCTTTTTTATTCTTTCGAAATGTATGATTCATTGGTAAAAATTGTCCATGGATACCAAAATAGCTGGCCTTCTTACCGTATTTTAATCCGAATGACTTTGATCTCTCCATACATATGGGACATCCTAAGATCCCAATGTACTCCATCCGGATAACATCCCATAAGCTGGAAAATCATTTATCGTCCAAAGAAGTGCAGCCTTCATTACAAATGTCCGATCATTAGAAACATCATACGTAGGAACACCTCCATCCCATAACCGTTGTAACTCCGCAATCAATGGTTGCATATAAATATATCTATCAATTTTTTCGGATTTTGTGGGCCAGGCACGATCAATGTCAAAAACATATAAGGCGTCTTCATACACATACCAAGGTGGCGGATTGTATGGAGTTAAGATAACCGGCCAACATGAATAATTTTTTCCGATTTCCCAAAAGGAGCAAATCCATCAAGCACAAAGACCTAACTCGATATTTCGAGGCTCCATCGCAAACTCGGGTATGTTCTATCAAAATGTTTCCAAGCTTCGCATCCGAAAGATGACATATCGACCCTCATCGGTTTCATGCGTTGCATGCCAAGTCATGTATTTAGCGGTGGCTTGAGATTGATAAAGCCTTTGCAATCCGGGAATTAAGGGCGAGATAAAACAATTGCTTGCACGGTCTACGCTTCGATTATGACCCCGCCTCATATTAATTTTGTACCTCGGTTGGCCACAGAATTTGCAAGATTCGGCATTTTCATCATCCCCCAAAGATAACATACAACCCCCACTACATACATCAATCCTTATAACCCGGAAGACCTAAGTCATTCACTAGCTTTTTCATTTTGTACAAATCACCTGGCATGATATTATCGCGAGGCATTACTTCCCGCATTACATTAATGAAAGAGTTGAAGCAATCCTCGGACACATTATGCTCGCCTTGATGTTTAACATTCTCGTCGTCGGATAACTTAGTGTGGTTGTCACAACCTGCCCACAAAGGTTCATTTGCGGCTTCCAACACTTCTCCGAACCGATTAGATGTAAAATTTTCATTGTGCACATTCTCATCAAAACTCCGTCACTCCCGCATCATCAAATTGTGATGCATAGCTAGTGCCCACTTGTTCAAATGTGGGAACAAAACTAGAACTGGCATGGTTTGATTCGAAAGCGAAATTCCGACCGGCCGCATCAATCACCATCCTCCGATACGGGTTCAATTGATTATAATAACCACATTCATCCCCAACTGAAAATTGATCACTTGTTCTATATCCTTCATCGGATATAAATTGTTCACCATGGCAAGTCCAGATTATAATAGTTCGGAGTGAACCCAAATCTAATAAGATGTTCTCTAACTCTATCAAAATCATGAAAATTGCTATTTCTGCACCTTTTACAAGGACATCTTAACTTATTTCCATCCCTTGAATCAAATTGACTATTAGCAAATTCCAAAAACTGTTCCAACCCAATGCAAAACTCATCGGTCAATCCTCGACGTCCAGGTAAGTTCCTATTATACATCCAAGCTCTCTCTCTTTGCATTGTATCTACAATAAAAATAAAAATTATTTTAAAATAAAAAAAGTAAAATACCATGTAAACTATTTAATATTCTTAATTAAATTTGTAAAATTGCAAAAACTAAAATGCACTAAGCCAAAATTTGCGACTAAACATAATATCGTCCCAAATAATTGCGACGAAAGAAGATATCGTCATTTGTTTTTTGCGACGAAATCCAGATTTCATAGCAAAATAGCGATGACGAAATCCAGATTTCGTCGCAAAATAGCAACGCCGAAACCCAGATTTCGTAGCAAAACAGACGATGAGACTCCATTTTCGTCACACCCTTTGCGACAAAGGAACCCTTTTCGTTGCTAACTCTCACCGCGAGCCCAAGATCCTTTATGAACGTTTTTGCAGAAAAATACGCAAATATTATCTCTAATCTTGCTAATCTACACATACACCTTGACTTATGAGCACAACTTTACTTCGAACTTAATAAGTTACAATGTCAACAAGGCTTACCGAATTTCAGTCTGAATATTTTGCAATTTGATGAAAATCACAAGATTCACTTGTATTGTGAAATCTGCAAAAGGACGTGTACCTAAAAAAAAAAAAAATAATAATCAACATTCACGAAGCTTATGGCATTTGACAAAAAATGATGAACTAAAATAATAATTTATTCTATGATTACTTACCATAAGATACAAATAAAAATGGAGTAGGGAGAAGATAGAAGGCGAGAATAGAAAAACGAGGTGCGGCTCCTGCAGAGAGACCGAGAGGGAGGAGGGCGGGTGCGGCTCCCGCAAAGAGAGCGAGAGGGCGGAGAGAGAGAAGAGGTAAAGAGATTTTAAAGAGGGAATCTTTAATCAGCCACGAAATTACCCACGAAAAAAAGTCATTGCAAACGTCGGTGGAATTTTGCGACAACATTTAGCCACGACAACGTTTGTGGCAAAAACATTTGCGACAAGAAACAATATTCGTGGTCATATTGCGACGAATATAGCGTTCGTTGCAAATGTGGCGTTAAAAATATCTTATTTTTAAAAATATAGAGTATGTTAAATATTGCGACAAAACAATGATCGTGGCAACTATTGCGACAAAAAGAAATGTTTGTCCCAACCGTTGCCACAAAATAGTTGTCGTCGCAAAACATGCGACGACCACAAATATTTTGTTGCAAACTAGGCGCTAAAATTTGGCGACGAAACACAATTTCGTCGCAAAACAAAACTGAGAGTTTGCGACGAAATAAAGACATCGTTACAAATTTTACGACCAAAAAATATTTTCTTGGTCATATTGCGACGAGCGATTTCTCATGGCAAAGGTTGCCACGATAATATATATTCGTGGCAACATGATTGCGAATTTCGCCACGAATCTCTATTGTCGTGGCAATATAATTGCGACGAAAATACCATTTCGTCCCAACGTAAGGAAACGAAACCCGATCCGTCTCGATTTGCGACGGAGACTTTGTTTTGTGGCAACGTTTGCGACGGAAACTTTCTTTTGTGGCAAAGTTTGCGACGGAAACTTTGTTTTGTGGCAAAGTTTGCGACGGACACTTTGTTTTGTGGCAACGGTTGCCACGAATATATATTTTCGTGGCAACACAATTGCGAATTTTGCCACGAATCTCAATTGTCGTGGCAATATAATTGCGACGAAAATACCATTTCGTCCCAACGTAAGGAAACGAAACCTGATTTGTCTCGATTTGCGATGGAAACTTTGTTTTGTGGCAAAGTTTGCGACGGAAACTTTGTTTTGTGGCAAAGTTTGCGACGGAAACTTTGTTTGGTGGCACAGGTTGCCACGAATATATATTTTCGTGGCAACACAATTGCGAATTTGGCCACGAATATCTATTGTCGTGGCAACATAATTGCGACGAAAATACCATTTCGTCCCAACGTAAAGGGAACGAAACCTGATTTGTCTCGATTTGCGACGGAAGCTTTGTTTTGTGGCAAAGTTTGCGACGAAACTGAGTTTCGTGGCAAATGTTGCGACAAAAATTTTATTGCGTAGCAAATTTTGCCACGATTTTTGTTTTTCGTCTCAAATTTGCGATGAAATTTGTTTGTCGGAAGATTTGTCGCAAATTAGTGACGAAATTGGTTTTCGTCGCAATTTACGTCGGAAATTGGCCACGAAATGTTGCTGTCGCAAATATTTCGTGGCAAAAGCCCTGTTTTTTTGTAGTGATTGTGGCGTTGATGACAGATGAGAAGTTGAGAGAGAGAGCCAAGAAGGTCAGAGAAGAGGCCAGGAAGGCTGTTGGGAGAGGTGGGAGCTCTGATAAGGTGATCAGGGAAGTAGTTAAATCGTTAATTACTCCGTTCTAACAGAAGGTACGTTTGTTATCTGGAGAAATTGTCACATTGTACAAGCCTCTATGAACTAAATTTGAGAGTGTTGGCTCAAAATTTACAACATGCAATGGATGGTCAAGTGATTGAAAAAAAATGCCATTGGTGAGTTAAAGATCAGCGAGGAAAGCGAATTTGCAAATCAATCAACAATTGTGTCTTGACATAAGAAAAGAATCAAAAGCCAACGAAGAACGATCTCATTATCTGTGCCTGTGATTGCGATGTTTTTGTCATTCTTAGTTTTGTGTCATGTTTGCTACTGCCTTATAGACAGCAGATGTAATGAAATGCAAAGAAAAAAGATGGGTTTCAATTGAAAAAAATAAAAAAGGTTCCTTTTCAGTGTTTGTAAGCGCTCGTATGGATGAATCACTTGACATAAAGAAACAAGCATCGGCCATTTATAGTTAAGATCGTAGTCATAGTTAACAAGGACATGTATTCAATTTCAATGCATTTGATCACACATAACACGAGAAAGACAGCACATCAAAAATGATAAACTTGTCATTTATAGAGGTGTTTAACAAGTAAGGGCGATTGATTCAGGGAGGGTAGGTCACAACCCTCTTCAAAGAGCCAAGGTCGCTACTAAATATGTTGGGGTCTTTGCCAGTGATCTCCCTTCTCCTTCCATTTTAACGCCAGCCCAGAACTCTCTCTTTCCTTTTTCTTTTAAATCCCTACACACAAATTCAAACCCACAGACAGGAGAAAGAGACCCCAACTCTCTTTGACTCAGTCTGAAGCAAGACAGGTCACAACTCTTAAGAGGTCACATTAATGGTGGGTCGTTGACGTAAGCAGAGAAGGGAGACTGTACAGTGAAAGAAAAACACATTTAAGATGTGGCGAGAGAATTGTGGGGGTTAGGGTAGAGAGCGTCCGTGAGGAGGTAGAGGATAGGGTCTGCAAGAGCCGTATGTACGAAGCATAATTAGGGTTTCTTTCTTTACAAATATTTGTTAATATACATTAGTATGTATATGACGGCCCGGTCCGGGTGGGTGGTTCCACACCTAAAAACGAGAACCGGACCAATACTCACCAATTCCACTAAATTAGAACCGAGAACAGGATCAGTCATCATAGGAACCACTCGTTTAGGGCAGGTTCGGTCTAGTTCCGAACGGTTCCGTTCTTTTGCACACACCTATTAACAAGTGCCCCTTGTTAACAAAATTCAATAGGTAATAACTTAACAGGACCCAAGAGAAATTTGAATGTGACCTGATTCATCAGTCGTAGAGACATCATCATCATCGGAATACTCATCATCAGTTGCTGCATTAGAGTGGATCCTGCGATCATACTGTTTCAACAAGTGTTTCTGTCTCACAACTTATCTTCCCAATACGTGAAGCCACACATTTATTTTTTATTTTTTTTTGTGTATGCAGTCTTTATTTCTGATGTGCATTTGCTGCAGGAAAATTCAACAATTCGATTAAAAGACATGGTGCTCTTATCTTATCAGGTGTTAAAATGAAAACTAATGGATAAGAAAGGTAGGTTTTAAAGCCTAGTTGTTTCAATATAAATGAAAATGACTATAGTTGAATTTATCACTATTTTACCAAGCCCGAGTGGCTGCACGCCGCAGGCAGTAAGCAATGAAGTGAAAGTTACCTCTAGTATCCATTTCTGCCAAAAGGGAGGCCGCCAAAGGAAGCCAAAGGAAAAAGGAGCTCATGATCTCATACAACGTGGGATTTTATAAGATCACTACCAAATATTCTAAATATTTAAGCTTTATTTAGTATTTATATATTCTAACAATCTCTCGTGTGACTGGAAAACTGAAAAGCCTCGTGAGCAGGAAAATTATTGAAATTAGAATACTCTGTAACAATTGACATATTAGCAACTAGGGGTGTCAACGAGCTAGATCTCGGCCCAGCCCGAGCTAGTCCGAAATTGAACAGTACCTAGCTCTGCTCGGCCCGACCCGACCTGAGCCCGAATAACATATGTCCCATTCTTTCGGGTCGAATCGGGTTGGGTCGGAAAGGGTTTTTTTCTTTTTTTTTAGAAAAAATTCAATCAAGATTCCAAATCTCAGAGATTTCAAAAATTCAATGTTTCTATTATTTTCATCATATAATTCGAGATCACCTGCAGTTGAACGTGATTAAAACGTAAGGACAATACAGATGCTTTTTTCCCAAGAAATCTTCCCCTAGAAGGCTTTTTCACTGTTGTTGTTGATCACATTTTGGGCCGACTCCCACTTTATTCGCGAAGGCAGGCCCAACTAATCGGGGCTTCTTGTCCATCAAATGCAATTTTACCCCCACCATTCTATCTCGTCTTTAAAGTAAATAAACAAACACAGGTCCATAGTAGAGGAATTAATGTAGAACTTTTTTTCGAGAACCGTCATCGTATGATATTTTTTTTTTTTTTTCCTCCCCCTAATTTTTCCCTTTTCCCCCCCTTAAAAGGGTGGGAATGCGACTTTCGAAATTTGTGAGTTGTTGAACATGAGTTTTTCCAGAGAATATGCTATAATACTCTTAATTCTCATTGTTTTTTTAAAGAGAAATCGATCATCTAGGATCTTTTAGGTCAGGACACGTCATGATCCATTTTTCTCCTAATAATTCACATGTTTTTCAGGAGCTATTAGTCATTCAATGCTTCTCAAATTCGCATGCATACAGAAGCCTTCAATCATAACAAAAATTAAATAAAAAAAAAAATCCCCCCGGTGCGCCCGCGCAAAAATGGAGGGGAAAATTATAAGAGTGCCCCCCAAGCACGGCATTGAGCATCCACTGAAGTCCGCAACACCCCCCCCATGTTCCAACCCACACACTTTTCAGACTAAGATTTCGTTCGTTTCGCAAAAGTAACTTTCAAAAAAAAATGTTTTTTACAAAAAAATGAGTCAAGGAAAATATTTTTCATTCATGAAAAAAAAAAACACGTGAAGAAAATGATTTTCTCTTTTTTGAAGAGAGGAAAGCATTTTTCCTAACTTTCCTCCCTCCATTTCTTCACCTTCATTTCCTTTTTAGATACTTAAAAAAAAAAAAGTATTTTCTTGTAATTTTTACTTTAGTTTTTTTCCTCTTCTTTTTAATTTCTTTTTCTTTTTTCTTTTCTTTTTTTCTTTTTAACCTCTTTCTCGGCCAGGTCTTGGTTACAACGATGGCCAACGAGCTCGAGGCTTGCCGGATTCCGTGAGCTCGGGATCGCCTATCTTGGCCAAGAAAGGAGAAGCGCGCCTTTCTTGGCTCTGTATCGTATTCTTAACTACCTCAACCTCGGGACGAAGTAGCCCCCGGGCAATCCCACTAATTTTCCTTTTTTTTTTTACTACTCCTCCTCAAAGCCCTTAAAAGCCCATAGAACACGGTTACTATGAACTTGATGAGATTCAAACCAGCGATATCCCAACTTGTAAGCAAGAATTCTCGTTTACGTCCCAATCTATTACGCCAATCTCCTTTTTTTTCTTATGAGAGAAAGTCCATTTTTATGTAAGAAGATGGACACATATACATCATTAATCACCTGAATCAAATGAGATGCATGGTTGGTTGAGCTCGGCTATGATCCAAATATGAAATCATTTACCATTTGAGCTCCCGTTCTAAAGAATTAAGACGTCCTTAAACCAAGGGCTTCTTAATAACCTCGCACGTTCTCACGGACGGGCATTTTTCTTTAAATTGGCATAGAAAAGCAACTTTGCAACGAACTTTGAAATGAAATAGTGAATGCAAAATGAGTGGTGACGTTGATAATTCTATTATTTTTATGCCGACCTCGATAGGTCGGATGATGGGCTTTGGCGATGAAGTCCGCGACCCGGTTGTCCATCCGGCTGCAGTGGGCTATGTGAATATTCCTGTAGAAGCCCAGCATTGAATGGGCCAAAACCTCCCCAACCCCTTTGGGATCTTCTTTATTTGGATCCCCTTCTGCTTGGCCGTTTCCCTTTGAACCGTTTATGCTATAAATGAAGTATAGGTCGGATGAGAGTAGGCACAATGCCTACCATATCGAATCATATGGATAGTTTGACGTCATCGATCAATGCTACATGCACGCACGTAGACCTAAGGTGAGTTCCCCAAACAATTATTCTGGGAATCGATAGAACAACCCAAAAAAAAAATGTAAATGGAGATTATAGAGTATCAAACCCAAAGCTACATGATTCTAGGTTAACCATGTTAAACTTGACGCGTCACTTCAAAAGCTAAAATCATCACACTTGGTTTTGAAGCATTCAAGGAATTTCAGTCCAGAAATTGAAGGCGTCGCACGTTCAAATCTCACCAACTATGTGCTCTGAATCAAAGTCACATGCATAGATGAAAAACCTAGATAGAGCCACCTGCATAAGCATAAAACCTAGATTTGTATCCCTTCCTTATTAAAAGCTAAATGGTCAAAGAATAACATAAGACATTTGTTTTCCTATTTGACCGTGGAATTCAAAATGCATATGTTATAGACGCTACATGCGGCTAAAAATGGGTACATTCCAAAACCTCAATAATGGACTAGAGGACCATTCTCAAAATGCCGCTAGTGCTTGTCTCGTTTCCCCCTCCTACATTGAGTTGTCACCCCTATCCTATCCACGGGCATGTCTGCTTCAACCTACGATAAGACAAAATACACACGCAAACACAAGCAACAATTTACTCTTCAAAAACCATTTCAATCACAAAATATATATGTATGCCTATAAATATAATATTTACTGATTTGTCGAGTAGCTGTTTCATTTTAGTTATTTACGGTACAGTAAGTGAAACATTCACACTTCTTGACTGGCCCAAGATCCACATAATTTTTAAACAAAAAAATTATTAGTAGAGGTTTAAATATATTGCCCGAAATTATTTACGAATGTCGTCTTTCAATTCCTCATTTTGTTTTATTTTTTCCATCTATTTGCTTCCGTAACAAAATCATAGAGCTATTTGTTGCATGAAAATGTGATGTATTAACTGTTTCAACACTTGATCTCATGTGTTTCCAAAGCAAATCCGAACAGTTCGAGCATGAGGCTAATTAAAAAGGCTGAGAAACCCATATAAGAACACTCAAAATGAGAAAATAAATCATCTTTCTAAAATTGAAAAACCTAGTAATACCGTAGACAATGGATTTTGTTGTTCCTACAATAGTAAGTTAAAACGGGCAATGGGTGAAAATAGTCCCTGCTTGTCCTTCCATGGCTGCATGGCCTGACACGAAGGAAATGAAAATCACTTTTTCAACTAACTCTTCCCTCAGGGAAAAATGACCCTTTCACACTTATTCAATATTGTTGGCTCGCATTTTTTTTTTCACTCTCCTTATGATTTTGACATTCCTTTTTATGTGTATTTTGACCTTCAAAAGCGAGATTTAAATTATTAATTGTTGGAAGGCGAGGGAGGCGCCAAAGCGAACATCATGCATGAGAGAAAACAGAGAGGAGAGCGGGAGGCGTGGAAAGGAGGAAGGTGGGATGCGCAAGAGGAAAAAAATAAAAGAATTAACAAAAAATAAGAATCATATAAAATTTATCGGTTTTTGTGGGCCACACAAAGGATAAGATGATCAAAACTCACACAAAAAGGAGTGTCAAAGACATAAAAGGAGTGGAAAAAATACAATTTGTATTTTCTCATAAAACGAACTCAAAGACCCAACTACCTTGAACGCCCATAACACACCTCCTACAACCCTCGCGATTTGGTTAAGTTATAGGCCTTTGACATGTGTAAATGACCCTGATCCAAAACAGTTTGTTTAGACACGATGGAATTCGAACAAGCAATCTCTAGATCCTAAGTTGGAAATCCCCTCGATACCCGCACCCTATTGCGCCTATCTTCTTTTTCTTATGACAAGAAAATCCATCACACGTAATAAGTCGCAAGCATGTACATCATTAACCACACGAATTAAGTAAGACGCATGGTTAAACCCGGATATGATCCAAATATTACATTGTTTACACTCTAATCTTCCCGTCTAAAGAAGTAAAATGCCTTCAAATCTGTGGCTTCTTGACTGGGTTATCGCTTACATGATTAAAAAGCATGGTCAACAGAAAACGCGCAAGCGCGCACACACATGGACATGCAGTTTCTTTATATTGGAGTAGGAGAACAATTGCGCAACGTAACTCTGAGATGAAATACGAATACAAAATGCAAGGTGGTATTAAGAATTCTGTTATTTTAGGCTGACCTAGATATGTTGGATGAGAGTGGGCACAACGCCCACCATATTGAATTGGATGGATCGCTTGCGTTATCACATCAATGCCACACGCACGGACGTAGACCTTGAGCTTGATTATGGCTAATCTATTAGTTTGATTGGAATATGTGGAACCGGGTCTATGTGTTTAGTTATGAGTCTTTACCTGCATAACCAACTTTTATCATATCATCTCATTATCGATTTGTTAGTTGTATGATCGGTCAATGGCGTGTGAACTTGCTTCTCTAGTCTAAGTCCAAAAAATTTTATTTGTTTTGGTAATATTTGACATTGTTATGATTCGTACAAACGACGCGTCGCGGAAATTATCTAAGTTTATGATGATAGCGACTAGTGAATCGTCTATGGCTCATAAACGTTTATGGGATGTGATATGATCACTTTGGGTTTTTATCTTGGTTAAGGTGAGTGCCCCAAGCAATTATTTTAAGAACCGATAGAATAACTCATTCAAAAAGGGTAAAGGAGAATATAAAGAATCAAATGTGGGATGCCTAGATGATTCTAGATTAACCTTGTTAAATTTGATGTGTTACTTCAAAAGCCAAAATCATCCAACCCCATAGGCACGGTTTGTTGGAGCGCTAGGAAATTGGCAATTCAAAAAAATTGAAGGTCGCCTATTCAAATCTCACCAATTGCATGCAAATTTTGTGAATCAAAACCACCTGTATAAGCGAAAAACCTGGAAAAAAGCCACTTGCGTTGGGAGAAAACCTAGACTTAACCGGTTCATGAGGGTTATAGGGTGTTTCATTGGCCTCCAGGTACTCGAGGCTTCTGAGTTTATATCTCTTCCTTACTGAAAAGGAAAAGCTAAAATGGTCAAAGAACAATATAAGACATTCATTTTTCCTATTTAACAGTTGGTTTTCCAAATACATAGGTAATAGACATTATGTACGGCTAAAAAATTGGGACATTCCAAAACCTCAAGAATTGAATAGAGGACCCTTGTTGTTTCCCACTCCTCCATTGAGTCGTAGCCTTACAACTAGCACCCAAATTATTACATTCCAAGATCCTATCCACGAAAATGTCTGCTTCAACCTTACATAAGATTTTAAAATAAACAAGCAAAGGCAAGCAACAATTTACTCTTCAAAACCAATTAATTTTCAAAGGTTAACCACATTTATTTATTTACTTATTTATTATTACCGTACACATAAGTGGAACATTCACATTTTCTTGACTGGCCCAAGATCCACATAATTTCTAGATTAAATTGTTCGAGGTTTAATTAAAATGCCGCCATTATGTACGAGTGTTGTCTTTTAATTCCTCAATTTTTTTTTTATCTATTTGCTTCACTCACTCTTCGAGAATTAGGAAGATTTTTTTCAAGTTTGATTTTGTTCATTTAAAATTTGAGTTCTTCTGCTTCGTTTTTATTTACTTATTTTTCCTTTCTTTTGTTGTTTCTTTATTTATTCCCTTCCATCATACCTCAAATAAAATTGATGGAATTGGAACAAGCGACCTCCAGTTCCTAAGCTGTAAATCCCTTGATGCGCCCCAACCCATTGCGCTTATCTTCTTTTTCTTATGACAAGAAAGTCCATCACATGCAATAAGTCGCATCCGTCAACGTACATCATCAATCACGTGAATCGTAAGACGCATGGATATACCCAGATATGATCCAAATATGAAATTATTCACACTTAAACCTCCATGTCTAAAGAAGTGAAATGTCTTCAGATCAATGGCTTCTCAACTAAGTTATTGTTTACATGATTAAATAGCATCATCGGTGCACATCAACAGAAAACACGCACTCGCGCGAAACACACGGAGGGGTAGGTTCTTCAAATTGGAGTAGGAAAACAATTGCGCAATGAACTTCGAGATGAAATACGAATACAAAATGAAAGGTGGTATAAAAATTCTGTTGTTTTAAGTTGACCTAGATTTGTTGGATGAGAGTAGGCACAACTCCTACCATGTTGAATAAGATGGATCCATGCTACACGCTCGGACGTAGACCTTGAGCTTGATTGTGGCTAATCGTTTAGTTTGGTTGGAATATGTGGAACCGGGTCTATGTGTTTAGTTATGACTGTTTAGCTGCATAATCAACTTTTATGATATCGTCATATCATTGATTAGTTAGCTGTATGATCAGTCAATGGCTTGTGAGCTTGCTTCTCTAGTCAAGTCCAAAAGTTTTTATTTGTTTTAGTTATATTTGACATTGTTTTGATTTACATATATCATCATCGCGAAGTTTGTGAAGATAGCAACGTGTGAATCGATAGAATAACTCATTCAAAAAGGGTAAAAGGAGGATATAGAGAATCAAATGCGGGATGCCTACATGCTTCAAGGTTAACCGTGTTTAACTTGATGCGTTGCTTCAAAAAGCTAAAATCCCACGTACCCCGCGGAGTTCCCAAAGTTGGACCGCATCCACAATTGGATGGAGTGTCGAGGACTTTTTAGTTCACAAATTGGAGGTTACCTATTCAAATCTTACCAACTACATGCAAACTAGCTCTGGATTAAAGCCGCCTATAAAGGCAAAAAAATTGCACATAACTACATGCATTAGCAAGAAACCTAGACTTAAATGGATGGTGAGATTTGCGAGATGTTTTACGACTGTCCAAGTACTGAAGATGACCACGTTTGTATCCCTTCCTCACTGAAAAGGAAAAGCTAAAATGGTCAAAGAATAACGGAAGACCTTAATTTTCCTATTTAACTATAGCATACAACATAAATATGCAATACACAATACGTATGGGTACATACCAAAACCCGAATAATTGACTAGAGGACCATCTTTCAAAGTGTTTTCCCTCCTACATTGAGTTGTTACCACTGAAATTATCACAGTCCACGATCCTATCCAGGAAAATGTCTACTTCAACCTTCAATACATAAAATATACTCGCAATGACAAGCAATAATTTACTCTTCAGAAGCCAATTATTTTTCAATGCTTATCCCAATATATATATATATAGCTGTTACATTTTCTTTTTGATGGGAAAAGAATCGTTTTCGTGGAATCGTTCCTGGACTGACTCTCTTTCTCTCAAGGACTATGGACGATCTATTGAGACAATCTATGGCCCCACAATTGTGGAATTCTGGCGAAACATCTGAAAAATAAAAAGCCCCCCTTTATTTTGATTAATTTTGGTACAAAATAGTAGCAATCTATCGTCAATTTATCTAAAACCTTAAATGGTTAGAAGAAAATATGATGCATTAACTTCTCTACACTTGTTCTCGCTTGTTTCTGGTTCAAACCGGAACAATTCCAGCTTAGTGCTAATTGAATTGGCTGAGAAACTCGTATTAGAACCTCAAATTGTCGTTTTTTTTCTTATATAATTCAAAACCCCAATATAATCGTAAATAATAATATCGAACATCAGCTAGTAAAAGAGGCAAAAGTGAAAAACAACCAATAGTAACAGAAAAGTTGAACCCAAAAAGTAATGCGTAGACATGTCGAAGCGATTGATCCCACGCCGAAATCTATAGACTTGGCCGCCTTGAAAGCGTTTAAGGCCACCGAACATTTATCGTACTCTACGAGTTCTCTAAGTATAGTCATGTTTATTATTCATTTGGTAAGTTTAGGCATGTCTGTCGGAATTGCAAGTTCGATTGTTGAAATTCGAAAATTTAATAAATAGAAATTCAAGGGTGGGGAAATAAAAGAGGGTAAACAATCGGTCCAAGCCAGGATGAAACCGAATTGCTCCATCGGGCCGATGCTAAGCTAATCGGGTCGAGCTACCTTGTCGGGCCCAGAACAGCAATGGCCCGACAAGAATTGCTGCTTCCCGTCAATACATGCCACAGTTCCTAGAAATTACGAGATTAAAATCCTTAATCCGAGATTAATTTATCGTTTATGAAAAAGGGCAAATGAGGAATCTTCCACTAATTAAAGATGCGCATTCAATTATGGAGATAGGCATGTCAACATCATTAGCTTCGCACCCTATGCTTTTATTAAACTCGGAACTTTATAGCTAAAAACAGTTAAAAATACGGTATCAAATTAATTAATTGACTATTTAATTAACCAAGTTTGTCGACCTACTTACAACCGTTCTGGATTGCCATAGCTCTTCTGAAAATGACATTCTAGATTAGTTATAATACTTCATCATAAATGCAACGACCCAATCCGACGAGGGCGGGGAGTAATCGCTTAGACTAGAGGGCCTAGACAAGGAGCAACTCTTGACAAGCTTCTAGGATGGCGAATGGAGTAGGGATAAACCGAAGAATACCGTGTGGAACAATTTGACGTGACGACAATACTTAGTTTGCTTATATGAGAGCACTCCAAGATAGGGACCTCTTGAATGCCCACATATAATAAAGGATAAAATCGTGAGATTCGATATGGGACGGGTTAAAGCGAACAATATTAAGAGTTAAATCAAGGCGTACAATAAAAATTCAAAGATAACAGGCCGCAAAGATTTTTATTTTAATTAGATATGCATGAGCACGAGATAACGAGCTAAATAATTTAATCAAGAGAGAGAAATAAAACGAAAAATACAAAAAATAGAACATGACGTGGTTTGGACCGTTCCAGTTCGCCACTGCCCATAATAAATTGTCGCGAGCAATTGTATGATTAATTGAAAAGAGACAGAAATTAAGAGACGGTAATTAGTTGAACAAAAGTGGAGAATCAAATTTGGCGTTTACTCGATTAGCTTAATCTTAATTGGACGCGTCGACACTCAACATAAGCAAACTTAACAACAAATTTATCAAAATAAATAAATAAACATTGTTGAGTGAATTGTTAATAGCACGAGATTAGTGAAAGAGATTGATATGCAACGGGGCCTTACGACATCTAAGTATGTGTGACGTAAGATCACTTGAAACGACGCCGGAAATCCACACGGTATTCTTACAACGCTCTTAAAAACTATCTAAAGCGCGAATCCCAAAGCGGGTATTCTAAATTGATTTACAAACCAAACGCCCATAAAAATATTTAACGCACGGATTAGAAGCCGGTATTCTAAATTGATTTTACAAACCAATGTTAAATAATTACTCATATTTTGAACTTTCTCATATCAGTTTGTAAATAATTTATCAATTATTCTTGGTACTGGCATTTATTTCTACAGTTAATACCATCGAAAAATTTCAAATTAGTGCATCTCGACAAATTTACCACAAACTAAATTTTTTTATGATCGAAGATCTCAAACCGATGCACTTGTGACAACTTTATCTTCCGTTAGTTTCAGTCAAATTGTTGAGTTAGATGTTACACGACGCTTAACGGGTTGTATTAATTTGGAGTTTTTACCAACCGTTTGTCACGAGTGTATTAGTTTGAAATTTTTCGTAGTATTAATCTAATTTTAATGAAAACTAATGGATGGTAAGTTTGTCACAAGTGTATCGGTTTGCGATTTTTGTGGTCAAAAAATTAATTTTGGTTAAAGTTGTCATTAGAGAACCAATTTAGGTTTTTTGGATAAAAAAATTAGTTTGATGTAAATTTATCATAAATTTATCAATTTAAAATTTTTAGTGATATTAATCTTTATTTATTATACTTAGAAAATATTTCCAGAATCAGCAGATTTTCAGGCCCAATTGGTGTGGTCTCGGTCTGGAAGTTACCATTAAACCTTTCTTTCTTGCAGGCATATTTATGGCAACGACGCGAAACATGTGAACTCCCTACTCAGTCCAGACAAGAACTGAAACTGAAGTAAAGAGAACGGGAACGAGAAATCTTGTCTTTTTAGGATGTCCTCGAACACTTTTTTTCTTTTTAACTTCCCAGAGCATCAGTTGGGATTGTCGATTCTCATTTATCTATTTGTTAACTTTGCACCAGCAATCTCTCCTACGGAGAAGGAAAAAAAAAATTCGCGTGATGCCGAGGGCTTTTTCTTGGTGATATTCGAGTTAAAGCAGTCGAAAGAGAACCAATAGGCGTTTCAACGGCGGGTTAGAGTATTTCTCTAGAGAGTTCGAAAGTAAAAAGGAAAGAACATACGGCGCGATTTACGTGATTCAATCACGGTCATGAAGAACGTCCAAGAGCTGGGGGAGGAGTTGAATTTATCCGCATACGAGTCTTTGGAGCACTTACAAGAGATTAAACATGCCGCAGTTTTGCTTTTAGGAAAACTGCATAGTAAGTCTTAAATCTTGTGTATGTAGTGCAATCAAGTCCAACTTAAACATGTAATGCAATCAAGTCCTTTCAATAAACAATACCTAAAATCCCCACATGTTGCTCAAAAAGTACTTATATGACATCCTTAAATTGCACCTTTCTCAACGTTATTTTGGGATTAGTTTTATTTTCAATAAAGGCTCGGGACTTAATTGGATCAATTGAAAGTTTCAGAAATTTAATTGCACTTTCTAGTAGAGATTTAGGACTTGACTGTACAAATTTAAAGATTCAATACTCAACTGCATTTTGCACATAAGGTTTAGGATTTGTGGTGCAATTTCTCCAATAATATTTCAATCTCAATTAGCTTCAAGGCTCGGGGATTAAGGATCAGGTTATCTTTTAACCATAAGCTAATTTCCTTATTTTCCATTAAGGGTTGATGCATTAATGTACTTCAGCATTTCCCATATGCATATACACAATGTAGAACCTATTGATAGGAAAATTAAATTTGTAGCTTTGCAAGTTTTCGAACTGCTTTCAAGCACTAAGTTAAAGTACCAACTAATAATTTGTCCCGAATGCTTGGAATCTCTCATACAAAACTCTATTAGAACTGTCTATATAATAAAGCACTTAAGTTTTGTAGTGAACGACTAAGGTAAACCATCATAATGAATTATCATTTCTTTAAGTTAGATGAGAGTAGGCACAACACCTACCTTATTTATGAATGTTCATGTTGAGTCCAGAAGATCTTATCATATCTCCAAGGCAAGGAATCTATAATTTTTTCCCATATTTTTGGGGCAAAAAATTTAATTTGAGTCGTAACTAGGATTATCGGAATCCAGTCCAACGAGTTTGGTAATTATTCAACTCGCCCCTTTTTGAAAACCCTCAAAGAAAAATTTAAAAAAAAAAAAAAGAAAGGTCCACGTGAATTAGGGAAATTGTTTATGCAAGGTCTCTACCTGAAACGTATAAGTGAATTAATTAAGTTCGATGATTTACAAACATTGCTAGGCTAGACTAATGGATTATCGAAATCAGTCAAATGTGGGTATTGTATAATGATGCGGGGACAAGTGCAAAAGCACGAGTAAACTACCACATGACGTCACCTATAAGGAGGGAACCTAATTGATGACATCAGCAAAGGAAGGAAGGAGAGAGAGAGGAAAAGAGAGGAGTTAGGGTTTGGATTTCGATTTCGATTTCTTGAGGGTGTTCCCTCTAAGTCAAGGGGCGTTCTCGTCTTTTTGAGATTACGCGCTCTTAATTTCATTTTCGGCATAATAACTCGCTTCTATTGTTCATATACATTTCGGAGATAATATGGTACTTATAATACATAAAATTTTACATTATGCTTGTACATCTTTATTTTCATACTAACTTGTGATTTTGCACGTACCTTTCGCAACCAATAATATGTCAAAATAATTTTTTTTCATTTTAAATTGGTTCGTGCTCAATTTTGATTATACTTTCATATGAGTCGTATCTATGGCATTGAGGACAAGCCATGTCCTTAGGAACAACTCATTGATTGGCCATTTGCACAAACATTATTGATAGAGTGCGACTCTCCAAGTTGATGTCTTTGCTTGTTTTTATATCCTTTTCTTTCATGATTGAATTGAAGGCCCCATGAGACCATCGAGTTCCATAGATTCCTTTTTTATTGGGCACTTTTGATTTTTTTTTTTATCTCAAGTCGTTCACTTTGTTGAAGTATCCTAAATGGTCTCTTAATTTTTATGTCCATCCCTATGTTAGCTTAAGGTTTTTATGCTGGATTTTCTGACGTAATATCGAATCAGTGTTATCTCTTTCACGAAAATGAGTCAACCCCCGATCTTATAATCGATTTCACATACCCACTAATAATTCAACTTGCAAGTGAGAGGGTGTATTGAAGATTATCTCGCATCGTTTGATAATGAATCTTAAATACTTTTTATATTCGTATTATCTTTATATTTATCGGCTTATACTTTTGGATTGTACTTACGACGGATCAAAATTGCCCTCGATTTAAGGGTGGAAGTGAAAGAGAATGTGTGCGAAATAATGCAAAAGTGCCATGATCGCCTCTCTCCACTGGCTTGCATTATAAATGCTCGTGATGGCTGCTGATTCTCGTATGTCGAATCCTTATCATGAGGCCACTCCTCATCATTATCTAAATTGTTTAGGAACACGAGGACACGCCCTTACACGCTGCCTTTGTGTTTTTATTGACATCAAACGACGTCGCTACTCTTTACGAGCTCTGTTGCGGAAGTTTCGCAAACGCTACAAGATCTAGGTCTGTTGAGTTTGAAATCGCGAAGGGGTTGTTGTTTCTCTATGCTACGTGCCCAGCACTGGAATTCATGAGGCGTTGAGATCTAGCGATTTTACCAATACAAGAAATATGGTATGCAATTATCTATAGGACCATTGTAATTAAATAGGCCCAGCTTCATCCCACACGACAAAAATCTTGTATGATTTATATGTTTAACCTATTTAGACACAACTAACCCGACATAATAGGAATTAGCAAACTTAGCAAGAAACACACTATTACCCTAGTCGTGGTCGAAACGGTAATCTTGCTTGTAGAAAATCAACCCAAGCCATTAGGCCACCATTCCTTATGATTCACGGAAAAAAAACTTAAGTTGATAAATGAAATGATTAATATCACAAAGAATTTAAATCGGTATACTTATTACAAATTTATTTCAAACTAATTTTTTTAATTTACCATTAAAATTTCTAAATTGGTATATCAATGATGGGTATAAATTTTTACCATCCGTCAATCTTCGTTTGAAATTTTTACCAAATCAAATCAATTTAAAACTAATTGAAGGTAAATTTGTTACGTATGTACCTATGATTACGTAGAGAGGTTAGGTTAACAACATAGATAGATTTTTTGTAAAGTTACCCTCTTTTATTTGTTAGGGTATCCAAAAACTTTTACCAAATTGGAGAAATTATTAGCACTCTTTTTTTTATTCTCCTATGTATAAGTTTTTTTAGTTACACTCTTTTTATTTTTAAAAGTAACAAAGCTCATGTGTTACATGTTAAGAATATTTTTTTTAGCAATATTAAACCATTTTAAAACTACCGGAAGGTAAATTTGTCACGATTATACTAAACTTTGAATTTTTTATGGTCAAGAAATTAGTTCGAGAGTTAAACTTGTTACAGGTATATCGGTTTAGAATTTTTTATTATCAAAATACTAGATTAAGGTAAAGTTATCACTAGTGTATCGACTTAAGGTTTGTTTGTGATATTAACCCTTTGAAAGATTTTTTTTGTTCCAAAAATTCACGAGTTGAACAGCTGTAATTTTCAAGAAAATTGTCCACCAATCAAACCTCTAACACTTGATTGTATTTTGGACAAAAGTTTTCAAAATTAATATTCCATTTGATTCATGGATCTCCGGATTTTATTTGGTAATCCGCAGATTTCATTCGCTTTTCCCCGGGAATTCTGGATTTTGGGGGAAGGAGTGATGATGCGACCTGTCAACGAAAAAGGGAATGAATTGCTGTCTCCGCCAGCCCCGTTCTTGGTAATGAAATTGGCATTTCGCAGATGGAAATCGCAGTTAAACGTAAATGCTTGTGCAGCCTGCGATGATGTCGGCACATTGTCACTTCACAATCGCATTGTTTTCCAATTTTTCCCTTTCTCTTTTTCCATGAGGATAATAATTCACTTCTCATTATCTTTTTTAGGGCAAACATAGTCGAAACCCGTAAATTATTTCCGTTTTGACATAAACATCTTTAATTTTTTTGTGTCATAAAAAATCCTAAACTTTTCCCACCGTGACAAAAATATCTCCAACTTTTTTTTTGTGTCGTTGAAAAAAACATAAACTTATACATGTGTAACATATATACTCTCTATTACCGTTCCATCCGAGGTATGTGTTGTCTCATTGATATATGTTCGGGATTTTTATGACACAAAAAAAAAAAAAATTTGAGGTATTTGTATCACGATGAGCGTAGCTCGGGGACTTTTGACTTTCACTTACAACTTCTCCTCTGAATTTTGAAAATACAAAATATCATCTTAATTTTTGAAAAATTATGTAAAAACTTTGACGTGATTCTATATGCAATCTTGAAATATATTTAAAAAAATTGCAAGTATTTCATGTTGATTTAATTCAGAGTAGTTAGAAGTGTTTCGCGAACTTAAAAATAGTCGTGAGAAAATGGCGTTTAATTTTTTGAGGCAAGACTTTTTAAAGAAAATTTTGCGGAAGTCATGCATGCTATTGGTGATAATTCTCTATGTTAGTAGTCATTCAAGAATGTTGATGTCACTATGTTTGGTATTTGTATGTTTCTCATACGCTTGAGAGTCGAATTCAAAACATTCCCATTATACAATGATTTCAATTAAGTTTTGTCTAAATCTTCACAATATACATACATATTTGTTTCTGACAAACGTGTATGCATTTTCCCTAGGATCGAGATAATTAATTCTACATTACTATACACGGCATTTAACCTTTTTTGAGAAATTATTCTTGGAATCAAATGGCCTTTTTTCCCTTGTATCCAAATAAGGGTCTAAAGTACCCTAATTTTCTTAAATAAGGACATGAAGTGTACATTATTTCAAATAAAGGTCTAAAGTGGCCAAATCTTCTCAAATAAGGGTTTAAAGTGAATCTTATTTCAAATAAGAATCTAAAAATAATCATATCAATCTCAAAGAAAGGTCCGACCTTGCCTGTCGAAAGGTGTCTTCATCATTTTACTTTTTTTATAAATATTTTTCCTTTTCCTTTTTCTTGTTTCCTCTTCCTTCCGTCGACCATCGCTAGCATCAGGTGAGGGGTGACCCTTTCCCACACCGGATATAGCGAGGGCCGCAACCTAGAAGATGGAGGCCCTCGCCGGAGACCCTCGATGGCCGGCAATAGCTAGGGAGGGAAGGAGAAAAAGAAAAAAGAAAAAGAAAAAAAAATAAAGTAAAAAATTGAAAATTAAAAAGACTATATAGTTAGCATTTTATTTACTAAAACACCCCTTCTCCGATGATCGGAATTGTCACATGCTCGTCACCTGGTCAAAAGTCCTTATTTAAGACGACTTGATCACTTCATGTTCTTATTTGATACGGTTTGGTTCTATGCAGATCCTTATTTAAAACTTTTTTATTAGTTCTTTTCTAAATCATCCAAAGAATTTTCATTATATACGTGCCGATTTTTTTTTGCCAAACATATATGCATTTTCTCTAGGATCGAGATAATTAATTTGACATAGCTAGAGATGGCATTTAACCTTTTTTGAGAGATTATTCTTGGAATCAAATGGCACAATAATTGATGCACAAGTCTTTGTCAACTAGAAAATAAATAATTACGAAGACTCTGTTTGTTGCACGAATTTTTTTTTTAAAAAAGCATCTTTTTTGAAAGAGATGATTTATATTATTTGAAATAATTAGTCAATAAATTCAAAAATCACTAGTGCACGAGTTATTTGGAAAATTTACAAAGGGTGCTCGGAGTGAGCATTGGACCCGGTTCTACTTGATAACAGTATCGAAAATGGCCGATTCGAGAATCGGCGGTTCTATAACCGGCTGGTTCGGTTTTAGTATTTTACGACTGGGGGTCGCAGAGTCGTTAATCCGTTCTAGGCCGGAAATCGATCAATTCTGAAACTAATCACCTTTAAATCGTATAAACAATCGTTTAATCTTCTTTCGTCATTGGTGGCTTTACTGGGCGAATTGTAAACCGTGATCATGAACCGGAGGACTCGTTTTTAAGCAACCTTTTCGCTCTTTTTGGCCTTGCTTCTGTCGTGTTGTTGCATCGCTAGGTCCATCGTTAGCCCCCAAAAGTCTCCACATTCCATTCTAATCTGTCTTGGAAAACGCCTTTAGCGGGGGAAAGTAAAGACAGAGAAGAGCCATCCATCAATCACACCAGCAACAGCAGTCGAGCCATCCAGTGTCATTTTCTTCGCGCACTTATTGCTCAAAATAAAGACTAACTTTCAAAAGTTAATATAGGTATTGAGACACGTATGGCTATACAACGACTACTCTCAAATTAGTCATTGTGAACATGTGTTAAGAGAACCTAATTCGATTCACGTACATTTATTGTGAATCATTACTGACCTAAATTGTTCTTTTAAACCGATAATTGTCACATTTGTGCATGGGCCCACTTTTTCAACGCCAAAACGACTCTTGTTGTATTGTATCTTTTCGGCAACTCTCCCTTTCATTGGCCCCTGCTTGCCCTCGCCGGTTGCCCTCAAGGGCCCGGGTGAGGGCGTCACGGCCCTAGCCTAGAATTAGCGAAGGTTGTCAATCCTTAATTAAAAAATTTTAAAAAAAACAAAAAATATTTAAAAATATCAACGTCAGTGCCAAATATACTATGTAGGATGAACAATATCTACGTCGGTAATTTTCTGTTAAAATTAATTAGATTGACTCAATTTGCATAAATGTAAAATCTTTAAAATTACAGTTATATAATTAAAATTTTTAAATTTAAATTAACATTAATATAATATATTTATGATTTTTTTTTTTACTTTTCATCCTAAAATTGCCTCCTCCTCCAATTTGTCAAGTAAATTAAGCAGTGTTCAAGTAAATTTCCAATCAATCAATCACGCAAAAGTAGTCTTGACATGAAATGCCATTTTGGATTTTAGTGGGAGTTTTCTTGGTCATGGTGCTTTCTTTGGATGTTAGTGTCTTTTAATCTTTTCCTGTTTTTCTCCTGCCCCTGTTGCTCGAAAACCACAATCATGGACTTATCAGCAATTTAAAACAGTGATTACGCAAGCTGTCCCCAAATTAGACAGAGCTCGCTATCACCATTAATTGTTGGAATTAGGTGAAAATTGGAGGGTCCCCCTTCCCCACATTCATCACCCTCTTCAAGCCATGTGATCAACTATGAAAGCATCAATTTTGCACCAAACATGCATTTCTCTGCCAACAAACAAAGTAGATCCTGCTCTTTTCCCCTCTCTCGATCTCTCGAGCAATATATAACAATGGTCGCTTGCTGTAGAGCACCCTCGTGCTTTAATGAGTGAACCCAAATTGAAGAAACCCCTAAAGATCTCCTACATAACTCGCAAGAATCATGCCTGATCTCGTGCAGAGTTGATCTCTCTATGATTGTTTAGGAATGAAAAATAAAATCTAGTTAGGTGTGATGGGATTATTTCTTGAAGTGCCGAAGATGAGAGATTTGTGCTACGATACAGTAGGATAATGGTTGCTCAATCAGCCGAGATGGCCAGATATCAAGAAGGCAAGATTTCATGGAAAAGTACCATTACTGAGAAAGGGAATAATTGTCCAAAAAGTCTAAAATTTATTATATGGCGGCCAATTCAGTCATAAACCTTTCAATTATGTCAATGTAGTCCTAAACTTTTTGAGATTTGCCAATTCAGTCCTAAACCTTTTAATTATGCCAATTTAGTCCTAAATATTTTGACTATTTGCCGATTTAGTCCTAAATCTTTTAAGAATTTGTTAATATAGTATTTTACCGCCAATATAAGTTTAGGAATAAATTGATAAAATTTCAAAAGATTTAGGATTAAATTGAAAAAAAAGGTTTAGGACTAAATGTTTAGGACTCAATTGGCATAATTGAAAGATTTTAGGACTAAATTGACCGCCGTACGATAGGTTTAGGACTTTTTGGACAATTTTCTCTTCCGAAAGAATAAATTAGGGTTTCGTATGTAAGTTGCTTCGAGACATAGAGTTGTGGCTAGTCGTCTAAAATTCACATGCTGTGAGCCGACCTCTCAATAGGGATTGTGCAATGCATTGTGGGTTTGAATCAACACCAAAAAAGAAAATGTCTATGTCCTGTTGGTATTTGCTTGCAAGATTATTTTCCAATGATTGAATTGTGAGAATGTGTCTCTGTTTACCACGAAATTCCGAGGAGGTCCCATAAAGGGTATGGCCATAGTGTTGTGGCTCAATTATTACTTCATCTTGCGAGTCCCATGAGCAAACTTCTAGATCATCTCATTTGAATCAATGTGACCAAAAAGCAGTATCATACAATTCTTAATTCATACTTGTGGAAAGAATATATTGCCCCTGATATGCTTTATCCGAATATCAAATAAAATAACACAAAAGAAAAAGGGTTTACCAAATATAATAGGATATCCCCAAGTCTACACAAGTAATCATTCAAGAGAGTAGGAATGTGGGGGTGTGATACCAAAAGAAAACAAAAACAAAAGACACTCCCACCCTGTGAGAAAAATCTCCCCTTCAACAGTCGCAAAGTTCTCTTTTTCCCCACCAAAAGGGGGTGAGAAAGGGTGAGAGAAAGTGGGAGATGGTGGCTTGGCAGATAGCCACGAATTTGAAGCATAAGAGGACAATCATGACGGAAAATGGGAACAGACTCAAATGGGTTGGAGCCCTCTTTCTCTTCTCCCTAACTTTTTCCACTGTTCGTTTCATCAAAATTCACATAAACTATAGTGTATGAAGTGGGTTTGCCTCAAAGTTCGTAAAGAAAAGAAAAAGCTTATGTTATGGTCCCAAAGATCTTGGCTTCGTGGGGACCTTGGAAATGCTCTCAATTGTTTTCTTGCGCCACCCCTTAACGTGACCGATATAGTAGGCTATTCTAGTACAAACCTTCCAGCATAAAGTGTTGGATCATATGAGTATTAAAAGATAGACCACTAAAGCATAAAGCATGTGTCTTTTTTTCCACTTTGCTAGTCTCAAATATGTATACTTCCTAGATCAACCTCATTCAAAATACAAATAACGGCTCGTAAAGTATACCAAGTTGCTTATTTTTTTTAGGTGATCCTAAAGGCTGGACCATCATGAGGATGGAATGTGCTAAGTTGGGTATTTGTTGGTCAGACCATAGGAGATTCCTTTTAGACCAAGGCATTGAGAAATAAAATAATTCTGGAGGTTGATTAAACTAAGGTGGGGCTTGCCCAACCGGCCTGGTCAATCTGATTGGACAACACTAGTTGCTCTTGCACTATAGTGACCAGAGATTGGAGTTCCATAGAGAAAGTGTTCCATGAGTCTTCGAGGGAGAAATCAACTCATGGTCGTCTGAAGTGATGGGCTTGAAGAATGCTTTTTTGACAAATTGGTTGGATCCATTCTAGCCTTGAATAATTTAGTCATTATAAGAAAAGATTGGAGGGTCATCGTAGGTTAACATATGCACAGGCCTAAAGTGTTTTGCTTGAGAAATTAAGCAGGGTGACTTAGACTCCATTTGTTTCGTGAAAATGAATAATTTTTAAAAAAATTCCTAAAAAAATCAATTTTATCGCTTGAAATAATTAGTCAATAAAAAATACTTTTATTAAATCGACAATAGTTTATTTCTAAATATTTTCGTGAATGATAAAAATATTTTTGTTCATTCGATTTTATAAGCAATATTACATAGAGCCGACAAGGAATTCCATTTCTTAGTGAATGATTGAAGAAATGGAAGAAATCAAAAGGACTTTCGACTCTCGTTTTAAAAACTCGTGTAAAAGTAACCCAGAACGAGTTCAATGTGTCAAATTAAACTTTGCAAAGCAAATCAAATAGAAGGACCGGTAAAGAAAAAAAATCAATAAAAGGACTGGTAAAGAAAATGGAAGGAATATGCTATAAAAATCCATCCTATCGTAGGAAAAAAATAACTCTCACTGACAAGATTTTATATAATCTCATGCAGAGAGAATTTGTATAGTCGCATACAAAATCCCATGTGGCCCATTATCAGTGTTTGTGGCAATTGTCTTCGATTTGGGTTATGAGATGTTAAGATAATCAATGGTTGAGTCACGCAGGAATTTGTATTCGAGGTTTTGTGAACTCTTTGATCGTATTTGGTAGTCCTGGTTGTTATTTGATTAGACATGTTTGGCAAGGAAAAGATTGGATGTCTAATATTCTTCAAAATTGTGTACAACTTGGTTGGACCACTAACGGTTTCATGGATATAGAATATGTGAGGCGAGAATAACTTGCTCACATTCTGAACTTTGGCCTAAGCTTAACGTATAAAACATGTAATTAGATAGGCAAATAAGGGACAAATATTTTGACCTAAAAACTCATGTTTTGTTAATATGTAAAAATTTGTCGGCCCACCACCCACTGCTCTGAAAATATAATTATTTGAAGAAGTACGCGATTTAATATTTAAATACTTCAATATATCGTTTTGACATATCGGACAGAACACTAGATGAATACATATGCTATCCCATTTAATGCGTAAGAGTTGTGAATTGGACAAGATGAACATATTAATGTTCATAAAAAAATTGAATCTTTCTTTCCCAAAAAGAAAGAGGCAAAACATCTGGCTATCAAAGAATAACTTAAGCACATTTAAGGGTCCGTTTGTTTTACGAAAAAAGAGTGATTTGAAAAATATTTTCTTAAAAATGATCGCGTGAATCGATTAAAATAATCTGTCAATGAAGAATATTTTCACCACCGACAACAATTTGTGCCAAATATTTTCGTAAACAATGAAAATATTTTTTGTTCATTCATTTTTTTATGTTATATAAATGATAACATTTTTGTAATGTTTTCCAGATCAATCATTTTTCGCTAAACAAACGAAGCCTAAGAACTTTTCATGAGGTTTTTTTTTTTTGGGCCGGATTTTCGTGAGGTTTAATAAGGTACAAGAACTTAACTTTAAATTATGCATGACTATTATTGTTATTTTCATCGTTTCCTTTACTTGCCAAACCTGCATCTCTAGGCAATCAATTAACATGATCTAGTATTATCTCCCCTTAAGTAGCATGACCCTGATCTATATTAGTAGCCTTTTTCATCTCAAACTTGATTTTAGTTGTTCCTGTCATGCTTGGCACCTTATTGAAAAGGCTTTGTCATAAATTTATTGGGGTTAACTTTCTATATCTAAGACTCTAGGAAAATAGCTATATAATCGAAGTTAACTAACTATATCTAAGACTATAAATAGCTACGTATTTAAAGTGTAAATTGTTACTTCTCTAGTTAGTTACAGTAGTGGATGATCCTTTCATTTTCCATTGTAGGTGGGTGTCATACATAGATGTGATGTGCTGTCTTATCTAAAGTTGTCCTTCATAATTTTAGAATGTTCAATTTAAATTAATATATTTGAAGGTAGATAAAAATCACATGTATATATAAAAATAAATAAAACACGTAAACAAACGATTTGGGATACTTTAACACCTCATTTCACGTTCATGCAAGTTAAGAACAACACGTGAAATTTGACAAATAAATGGTTGCACAAGCGAAATAACTTGGGTAGAATCGACTATGATATCGTGTTAGAACTTATAATAAAAAACCTTGAATTTCTAAGTAGAGGGAGATGGCATGTATATAAAGAGCATATAAATCAGGTCATAAAATTGTCCAAAAAGTCATAAACCTTGTTGTACTTTTATCAATTCAATCATAAACTTTTTAATTATGTTGATTGAGGCCTAAACGTTTTCATGTTTTGCCAATTGTATCTATCCAACTAATTTTGGCCGGATTCATTAATGCGAACGTCAACTATCCTACATGGTACGATTGACACTCGACGTGGACATTTTTACTAATATATTAATATTTTTTCGAGTTTTATTTGTTTATTATTTTCTTTCTCATGTTTGTCTTTTTTTTTGTTCTTCCCTTCTTCCCCTAGCCGGTCGCCGGGCCTCGGCAATGGGCAACAACCGGCCAAGTTGACTTCGCCGGCCTCGAGCGAGCCTCTCCTACCCCCCGGCTTAACCTCACCAGCCCTCACCTCGGCCGTTCGCCGAGCTCAAGTGATAGGCTAGAGAAAGAGGAAAAAAAAGAAAAAGAAAATAATAAAAATAACAAATAGAAATGTTTTAAAAATACTAAAAAATTATCTATGTCGGCGCCGATCATGCCACATAGGACGGTCGACGTCCATGTTAACGATTTCCAGCCAAAACGGACCGGATGGATTCAATTAATAAAATTAAAAAATTTAGAACTAAATCGACAAAAATACAATTGATTTAAGACTTTTTGGACAATTTTTCCAAACCTGGTAAAGAAGCATGGAATACTTTAACACATAAAAATTGCCTCTGTTCAATCAGTTTACTTCTTCAATCTTCATCACATGAGGTATAGATAAATCACACTTCATATGTGATCTCTAAATGAGTCTTAGTTTGTCAGAGATCAACAGTGAATATAGATGTGGTATGTCGCTAAAGCAAGTTGCATGTCTAAAAGAGCCTACGATTTTTTTCTTCAAAATGACAATCATTTTGGCATAGGGATAACTACTATGGTGTATTCCATTCAATTCAGATAGTTTTCAATGTTGTATATATGTGTTCGAAAAGGGTCTTTTCTCCTTCCTTTTTCATGGGTTAAATGAATTAATTCCGCATGAAATATTGTAACTCGTCTATGTAAAATTTTTAGGAGATTTTTCTTACATTTTAATGGTAAAATCATGTTTTCATCTAACGATTTAAATTTTTTGAACAGTTGACAATAATCCCAACAAAAATTTTCAATTTTTAGTAAGACCTTTAGAAGAAATTGGTATAATTTGATCTCCAAGTGTTCCTCACTCAATGCGCAACTACCAAAGAAGAATATTGACTTTTATTCCTTTCATCAAGGTGAGAAATTACTAAACCCAACTAAACTTTCGACAATAAATCAGAGAGTTGGTAAAAGGGTAAACAATTCTGAATGTTGGGTCCTTCAACAAAAGCATTGGCATACTCAGTGATTCATACTCATACCACCATTGAATGAAAACGTCAGTACCCCGTAAAGGAAGTTGGTAAAATGTATTGATAACGCTTGGCGTTTATACCGACAAAAAATTCAACTTAGACTTCATGTAAAGGATTTATAAATTCTCTAGTTGGTGGTCTCTTAAAAGCTCATCTAACAAAAACCCAAAAGTAAAGTAAAAAACGAAATAATAACAGGAAAATTGCCTAAAAAGTCCTAAAACTTATTACAATTATGCCATGTCATTACTAAATCTTTTTTTTTTTTTACAATTGAGTCATAAAATTTTTACAATTGTACCAATTTAGTCCACTTTGCCAGCCACCTCTTATGTGAACAATTCTTAGTAATATTTTAATATCTTTTATTTTATTTTTCTTTTTTTTCTCTTTTTTTTTCCCTCTCGCTACTATGATCGATGAGGGACAATACGGTTGTCGGCCACTGGATGAGTGCTATGAAGCCCTCGCTAGGCTGCGAGCGAGACTACCTTGCCTAGATCCGGGCAAGGGCAACCTTGTCGACCGCGCGCAAAGGCGGCCCGGCCCGTGACTAGCGAGGCCATGGCAAGGCTACCCTTGCATAGGCGGCCTCACCTAGCTTGGGCGAGGGCCGCGAAGCCCTCACCGGCCACCGTAGGGGTAAGAAAGAAAAAAAAGGAAAGAGGAAAAAACGAAAAAAATAATAAATAAATATTATTTATCTACGTCATCACCTACGACAAAGTGGACTGAATTACAAAAGGTTTAAAACTAAATTGGTAAAATAAAATATTCATGACTAAATTGTCATAATTGCAATAAGTTTAGAACCGAATTGATAAAATAAAAGGTTCATGACTAAATTGTCACAATTACAATAGGTTTAAGAACTTTTTGTTAATTCTCTCAACAAAAAAATGACTTTGTCTATGGTCAGCCATGGGTGCCACTGGTTTACATGCATGCCCGACCAATTGATATATAGATATTGTTGAAGTAAAGGTGATCAATATAAGAAAATTAAAATTTCATTAGTGTCCTCTCACTCTATAAGTAAAGCTATCAATGTACTCTTTTATCGGCATAATACTAAAAAAAACCTCAAACTTTAGCATTTGTGACACTTATATCTAAAATTTTTTTTTTGTCTCATAAAAAACTCTCAACTTTTACTTTTGTCCCAATTCTACCGGTTTAATACCCAAAAAAACCTTCAACTTTAGCAATTGTCCCAATTATATCCAAAACTTTTTTTTTCTTCATAAAAAACCCTCAACTTTTAATTTTATCCCAATTCTACCACCGTCAATCTTCCGTGCATAATCACCGTTAGTTAACCCTACATGGCTCAAGTTTTCTTGCCGAACTTATCAATGAATTTTCGAAATTTAGAAACAATAGGTTTTAGAGACGACGAGATTTTAGATCGTTAGTCCAAATATCTTCATGTCTGGCCCTTTTTTGGGTGGTGAGTGTCGAAGAGAATACGAAACATGACATCTTGAGTAATTATATATTTCTCGGCAATATGTAGGAGTAGGAAACTACAAAAGAGAAGTTCATGAATTTTTTCATGTCGGTTTTTACCGAGATGTAATTCATTAATAACGTGAAAATGCCTCATAAGATTAACTAATGGTGATTATGGACGGAGGGCTAACGATGGTAGAATTGGGACAAAAGTAACCGTTGAAGGTTTTTTATGAGGAAAAAAAGATTTTTGAATATAATTGGGACATATACTAAAGATGAGGTTTTTTTTTTTACTAGGCCGGTAGAATTGAGACAAAAACAAAAGTTTGGGGTAGAATTGAGGACAAATATAAAAATTGAAGGTTTTTTATGAGACAAAAATTTTTTTGAGTAGAATTGTCATAAATATTAAAGTTAGAGGTTTTTTTGGGTATTGGACCCTCTTTTATTAGATCAATTGAGTAAGATATGTTTTTGACCAATAAACGAGTTATCCGTCAAATTTGATCCTACTTGTAGCCTTAATAATGGAAAGTTGAAATTTTACAACATTTGTGGAATAATTATTGGCGATTCTCCATATTTAACTCGCGCGCATTCATGTCTAATCTTAAATTGTGCTCCTTTCGATAAAAAAATTTTACATTTTATTTTTATGTTTTTAAATTTATCATATCTTACGGATTTATCAAACGTCTTGTCGAACTTTTTAATTCTTTCATGATAAACAAATATTGATTGGCATGTAGAGTGATTTATCACCAATTTTCGAACTTAAAATTTGTTTTTTTTTTTTTTTTTGCTTTTGAATTTCGGTATAAGCATAGGCTTTTGGGTCAGAATGAACTCTCTAACTAGCGGGCTCCGTTTTTGCCCCGTTTGTTTGCAAAATGAATGATTAAAAAAATATTTTTAAAAAAATAATTGCTCGTATTGCTTGAAATAGTTAATCAATAAAATATATTTTATTAGCGACGATAATTTATTATCTATACATTTTTGTGAACAATGATTTTTTTTTTCGTTCTATCATTTTAGTAGGCGATACAAGAGATTACTTTTAAGAAGATATTTTTCAAATCATTCATTTTTCATGAAATAAATAAACTCTTAAATTTTTTTTTCCGGCGAGTGATTGCTTGCTCTCAAAGACACATTTATCACCTGGGGCTAATCCGACGTTGTGCTTGACCTTGACGTACAGTTGCGTGTTTGATGCATATATACATTGCCCATTTCCACTCTTGCCCTAAAGTTGTTCTTCATGCATTCATACATATGATTACTATCAAACAGTTTGGGAAAAATAGGCTAGCCTCGCCAAGGGCTGGTGAGCTTTGCTGGCCCTCACCTCTGGCTTGTCGCTGGCTGGAGAAAGAAGAAGGGACAAAAATATATAAAAAATAAAAAAATAAAAAAATAAAGTATTATTAAGAATTGAACACTTTGACGTCGGCCGCCCCATTTCATCGATTTTCTATAAAATTGGCCGGAATAGCTAAATTGACACAAATATAAAAGATCTAGGACTGAATTGGCATGATTATAATAGGTTTAGAAGTTATTTTGTAATTTTCATCAGTTTTGTGACAAGACCTTCCATGTAAGTTAGTGTAATGTGATCTCGAAGTCTTTCTCGCTCAATGCGCAACTACCAAAGAAGAACAAGGACTTATTCCATTCATCAAGGGTGAAATTACTAACCCCAACAAAACTTTCGACAGCAAATCAGAAAGTTGGTAAAAGGGTAATCAATGGTTAATGTCGGGCCCTTCAACAAACATTGGTACTCAATGCTTCAAATTCATGCCACTATTAAATGAAAACATGAATACCCCGCAAAGAGAGTTGGTCGAATTGTATTGATAAGGGTTGGCGTTTACACTGACAAATACATTTATTTTTGGCATTACGTAAAGAGGAGTTATAAAATTTTGTTGTTGGCCATTATCAGGGAAAAACTTAAGGCTTGCAATAGACCAGGACATTACTCATCATTGACTCCTTCCTCCCTTTTCTTTGAATTGATGACAACGCCTGCTTTCGACATCTTCCCAACAACAACTTGACGTAAAAACATTTATAGACATGCAGAGGCAAGCGTGTTTGATTGGCCTTGTTTGCGGTCTCCTAAAGGATCATCCAACAGAGACAAAAATGAAAAAGTGAAATGATTATGTGATTGTCCGTAATCTATCTATTGTGAGATTAACCATCTATTATGGATAATAAAAAATTGAAAAAGAGAAATGATTAGAAATTATTATGGAGTCCCTTCTTTCAAGAATTTATAGTACACAACATGTTATTTTCGCAGTCACCAAAACGTTATACTAACAAAGCCCAAAAAAAATAAAAAATAAACAAGGAGGAGTCAGTGCCATGATTCGATGCATGAGCAACGACTGTTTTAAGAAAATACCAAAAATCCCAAAATTTTTCGTAAATTATTTTTTTTTTTTTTTTTTTTCTCAAATTTTTTTTAAAAAATTTAAATCGGATGAGCGTATGATTTAATATTTAAATTTTCTATCAATTATGACCTGATACATTTTTCGACTCGCCAATATCATAAATTTATATTGATGACACAATCTTATCTTCCTTTAGATTTTCGTCCTTAAGACTTACTTGAACGTCCAAAGTGGATTTATTTAGAGTTATTCTTGATGTCTACGCATGTCGTCACGTAGGAGTTTTAATGGTCATTGAGGACGAAACTATGATGAAATGCATTTTTGGACCACTACATTTGGTTTGGGGTAGCTGCGAGACAAAAAAAGTTCAAGTATATAAAAATTAAGAAATTTTAGTGAGATTTTCCTTTATTTTTTTAGGTTAATACCACAAAAATCTTAAACATACATAGATAAATTTACCAAAATTATTTTTAACCACAAAAAATTCTAAACTGGTACTTTATATTCCTAATTCACTTGAAGTTTATCTTTCGTTATTTTTTAAATAAACTATCAAATTTGTTGAATTGATTTTTACCATCTTTACTTTAACAAATTTATCAATTTCGAATTTTTCATTGTGTTAATCTAATTTAACGGAGGGTAAATGTGTTTAAATTTTTTTATTTTAAATTTTTTTCTTCAAAAAATTAATTTAAGGTAAATTTATCACGGTATATAAGTTTTGTCCGAAAAAAAAAAAATTAAGATAAATTTATTATCGAGTACATTTGAGATTTTTGAAAATCATTTAAAAATTCCCAATTGGGTTTTTCTTATATTAACTTCCTTTTAATCTTATGATCCAAAAATACATGAGTAGTTCTCGTACCTAGTTGACCCCAATTGATATATAACTATCAACAAGTTATCCGTCCAATTTGATCCTACTTGTAGCCTTAATGATGGTACTTTGGAATTTTGTAACTTTTATGGATTAATTATTAGTGGCTCTCTATATTTAGATGGCAGGCATGCTGTCAACTATTCTTAAAGCGTGTCCAATCGGTATAACTTTTACTTTTTACTTGTTACTTTAAATTCTATCGGATCTTATGGCTCTATCAAGTGTTGGAAAAATTACACAAATGATCTCTAAATTTTAGTTAAATATACAATGTGATTCTATGAACTTATAATTTATTCAATACGGTATTTGAATCGTAACCCAATTTACAATATGATCCCTAAAATTTTAATTTATTCAATATAATCTCCGACTTTTGGAATATGTTCAATTTAGTTCCCGAACTATAAGAAAATATTCGACGTTGTCTCCGAACTTGAATTGATGGGAGGACAACATTGAACATCTTTATATACTTTAGGGACTAAGTTGAATATTTTCTAAAAGTTGAGGGATCATATTGGACAAATTGAAAGTTTAAAAATTCCATTACACATTGAATCGTAGTTCACGGATCATATTGAAAAAATTAAAAGTTCAAAGATCACATTATACATTGGACCAAAGTTCATGAAGCACTCGTGTCATAATCCCATCAAAACATATTACCGGCCTATTTAATTCTTTCCAATCATGCAACTATAAGTTGACATCTCGAGTTATGTATCTTGTGTTATAGATTTTTCAGAACTAAAAATGCGATTTGTTTTTTGAAATGTGATAATCCCGGATATAAATTCCTCGGTTGGAATCTTTTGCAGAATCTCATTCAATCCCGAATCGATGTTAGGAGTCGCCAATTATTCCCGATATAAATTCGACGGACAAATATCTGATTTGAAGTTACGTTAAGAAACAACCTACCATAACAACTACAATTATTTTGCAATCTGACCTCAGCGCAGTGAAAAATTCTAAAATTGTACGGGGCTGGCTGGGGCCCACTGAATGATCCTGCAAAATGCCACCAACCTCCAGCCAGGCCAGATTGATTGATTGGGCATTTGAAAAAAAAAAAAATCTTTGATCAGTATGAAAATTAAATTTACACATGCGCACAATAATCCCCATGCAACATTTTACCGGGACAAGTCCACAAATCATGAAGTGTTACTCCATAATTTTCACTATATCGTGCATTTTAAATGGGAAAAATGGCATAAATGATTCTTTAGTTCATTTTTTGGCTCACTTTGTTTATAACAACTAAATTTTTTTTTTAAATTTTGTCACATTCGCTGCCGCCCCGCCGGCTGCGTGATCTACGCCAACATTTCAAAATTTTTTTTAAAATCACTTTAAACACTACTTGATTTTGAAAAGCGCCTTTAGAACATTTGATTTTCTCAAAGTTCTTCAAATCAATGTGCATATGTATTTAAATGAGAAAATGCCATAAACTATTAACATTTAATTTGATTAAATACAACTTTAACTCAATGCAAATTTTTAAACATGATCCTCAAAATTTTTAAACATGTTCAATTTAACTAATAAAAGAAAATGTTGAAAGTTGTTCTTGAATTTGAATTAATGAAAGGACTATATTGAATATCTTTATATAATTTATGGACTAAGTTAAGCATGTTTCAAAAGTTTATGAGTATATATTAGTCAAATTAAAAGTTTAGGGACTACATTATACATTGGGCTAAAGTTTATGAAGCATATTGGTGAAATTAAAAGTTCGGGGACGACACTATACATTAAATCAAAGTTCATGGATCATTTTTGTCATTATCTTTTTTAAATATAATTCAACATGTATCTAAAGAGAATCATTAGCATCATCCTAGAGCCAAAAAAATGGAGATTTCTCCGCACTAATGTAATTTCCATTATAAATGGATAAAAATTCCTATCGATCAACCTATTTAATACCGAAATAAACCTACTATTAATGTGGGTATTTTTGTCTTTAGAGTAAGAACCTAGGTCAAATCAAAGCCTTGAACATAGGATCCACAGCTCAAACTAAAGCCATGAAATAACGAGTTGGAAAAATATATTGCAATCAGTATAATTTGCAGAATTAGAATTATTTGCACAATTCACTTCTTATCTCGATATAGCTATCTAGAATTCATTGGCAAGAGATCACGTGGCATCTCCATCTCACATTCCTTGAATAGCCGAGACACTAAGGAATATCCAAAAAGGCAATAGTCATCTAATATTTTTCCTCCCCCAATTTGGAAGATTAGGAATCTCAATTACCCTATGAGAAAATACACATCACATACGGATATATGTTCTTGATCCTGGTCATCTAATATTTTGTCTTTTTTTTTTTCATCTTCCAGCTGAAAAAGGGAAGAGAGAGAGAGAGAGTCAATATATGCAAGGACTCGACACATTACACGTGGATTAAACTTCTAAAAGGAATACTATTAATAATCACATGAGATATTACCGTTTGAAAGTAGGTAGTAGCTAATATATTAAGTAACAACATCTCTCTTATTCAATGTGAGACTCGCAATGTTGCAAAATATACGTATCTCTATTTGGGAGCTGTGCAATATAAGCGATGGTCCAGTTACTACCGGCCATAAAAATGAAAAGGTCGAGTTGAAAAGTAAATAAAAAATAACTAAAATGCATGCTTATTGGCCCTAATGTTAAAAAAATAAAAATAAAAATAAAAATAAATGCTTGTCGTTTTTCCACATGTGTAACATGGAACTGGCGGTGAAGACAGGAGTCTTCTTCCTTGGACCTTTCCCATAGCGTTTGTCGGGGACCAATGTCAAATGGAGCTTTGTCCCTTTTCGACTATTTTTCACTTTTTTTTTCCCCTTTCTTTTACCCCCAATCTTTTTGGCTAAATTTCTAGGAAGAACAGCGCAATGCAGTAAGACTTTCGAGCTGGGATGGCCAATGACATACCGTTTGGGAAGTCAGGCATCCAATAGAAGTTGATCTGAATTATGAAAAGTTGCCCTATTTGGTGATTAACCAAGTATTAATTTCTGGATATGATAAAGAAAAGAGGGAAAAGTGACAAGGCACCTCTTGCTCATTCTCGACACGCCTTAAAATTCACACGAATCATGTCGAAAGAAATTCGACCCCAAAATGAATTTACCAAGATGAACTCGAACTCTACCAAAATCGAATACCGAGAGAAGTCCGACCTGATATTTTTGAACTCAAAACAAACTCAAATTATCACATTTATTTTTTTATAAAAAAAAAAAAATTAAAACACCCTAATTATAAACTCTAACAACAATATTTATTCCAAAAACCTAAATCTATTGTATTAGGTTAAAATAATATATCTTCATATAAAGTAAAACAATAAAATATGTAATAAAAGTAGTATTGGAAATCTATTTTTAAGTGAATTAATTTTAATTTATTTTGTTAAGTTGATCGTCTTTCTTAAAGACGCTAAAAGTTAATAGTAACATTAGTATTTCAACTTAATTTAAAGATTGTATTTATCAAAGATTATGATTCTCCAATTGCATAAGTTAGAAAATGATTGTGTTAAGCACCAAATATTTCCTAGAAGTTTGGAGGGGAATGAGGCTATAATCCCAGCCTTTAAGAAGTTTAGGTTATGTTTGTTTATGCTTGGGCTTCCCATCAAAGCTCAAACATACAATCAAAACTCCGATAACCGTATTTGAATCTACATGTTAAAATTTGTACACCGTAAAAGTCTCAAGTGTCATCGCCTAGAAGAGAAGTCAAAGTATGTCTGTTGCGAGATTTGGATTAAGTAACACCTATACAAACACGATTTTAATAGTTAGATTTCTTGATCCGAAGGCCGGAGGAGGCTGAAGCTCTTGATTTCCTATTTTGAAAATGTAAAAGTAAGCATAACCAAGGAAGGTCTTAGGCTTGATTTCGCTTAAATGATTTTTACTGGTTGTCACGAGGTTAAGCAAAAGGATAACACGGATCTTAGTTTTTTTTTTTTGATTGGATGATCTTAGGTGTAGTTATGCTATAAACACTTATGTGTTCAATAAATTACCTTTTTTTTTTTGGAACAAAAATAGTTCTATTATCGTTATCGAATGCGGTGAAAACACTCATTAATAATTGAGCATAATATGAAAAATATAATGTTTTAATGAAATCTAGAAAAAAAAGAAAGATTTGACGTGAAATTTTTGTAATATTCGAGAGATGGGATTCATGGGAATCCCGGGAACAGTGACAGAAGATGCTCGCCATCGCTGCTTTTCTTGACTTTCTTTTTGGTTACTTCCCAAAGCAGATATGACATATGACGGATTCTCTCTCTTTTTCTCCTCCTCCTTCTTCTTCATTTGCTATTTTCTGAAAATCCCCAGACTCTCTCTCTCTCTCTCTCTCTCTCCCTACACTTCGTCTTCTTCCTCCTGCAAATTTTTTTTTTTAACCTGTACCCTTTTTGTATTTTGCCTCTGCAACGCTCGTGCTGTGCTCAAATCCAGGGTGTCCTTTGCAAATCCGCCATTGTCAGCTCTCGTGCAGAGAGAGAGAGAGAGAGAGAGGGAGGGTGAGAGGGAAAAAAGGGAGGGAAAATGGCCCTTGACTTCACTTCTAATATGTTCTTGCCATAAGGGGGATTGTGCTTCATTTGCTTCTTAATCTAGGAGATAATTTGTCGTAATTTATATTCATTTTTCCCTCTTTTGATTGCATCTTCATTTTCTTGTTTTTTCCCCCTCAGGAAACATAAAGCCATGGATAACACTACGGAATTAACGTTTACAGTAACTCGGAAATATGATCGATCGAGACGGACTTTGTGGCAATGAAAATGACCGACTCGATATGTACGAAGCTCGAGACCACATGACGATTCAGAAGATGTTCGAGTGGAGAAATCCTTTGCTTTTGGGGTAGATGCAACGAAAAATCTCGAACCGAGTATAACTATGTAAATTAAATATTTTTTCTAGAATTGTAAGTTAATTATGAAAACGAAACAGTTTTATGGGAATTATATATTTCTCACCGGGATTAAATTTCAAAACAAAACAAGTCAAGAGCAATTAAAAAGAGTTCCACGTCGGACCACCAAATCTCGGGACTCGTGTACAGGGCGTCGGTCAAAGACCCGAAAAACAAAGAGCTGAGCTGGGCTGAGACCAAGACGAAGCGCGCGCGGTGGTTTTAAATCCCAAGGCTTTGCCTAAAATGACGTCGTTCTGGAGTCGACGTCCCCCTGTTAACCTCTGCCTTTTTCACTGCAACCCTCCGCTGTAGCGTGGGGAATGACATTCCTATTTTCTCCTCTCTTTTTTTTCCGCTTGTGAAAAAAATCTAAATTATGCTCGTTATCACACATTTATCCTCATTTTTTTTTGTAATCGAGATTTTCCACGTAGTAATGAACTATTTTTTAGGGTGATGGGGATATGAGTGCCAACGCCAGCTAAAGTCCCCCAAGACGAGACCGGAGAGATTCGAATCTGCGATCTCATCGGTTTAACTGTCTAAGGCTCATGGATCTCATCAACTATCCTCATCTTTTTTTTATACAAAAAAAATCTAAACTCATACCGTATGACGCATCTACCATAATTTTTTTTTATGACATAAAAACCCGACACATTTATCCATTTTTTTTTTGTGTGACACGAAATAGATCTAAGATTCGAGATAAATGTGTCGCACCGATACAAGCTCGAAATTCTTGGTGTCATGCCGGTGTAAGTTTTGGTTAAATTCGTCACATAAATAAAATTTTGGGTTTCTTTTGTGTCGTAAAAAGTAGTCCTGGGAATAAATGTGTCACGGTAAACATAATTTTAAGGATTTTTGGTGGCTTTTTCCTCAAATAAGAAAGAGGTAAAAATGTCCATTAAGATTCACCCTCCTCGGAATTACTAATCAGTTTGCATTAGAAATCGTACTTAATGGAAGATCTCTCTATCGATTACTTTGTAAAAATGGCCGAATCGTAAAAATCGGGTGTTCGATTTATTCCATGTATTTCGATTTGTTGTGGCTCGGTTGCTTGTTTTCAGCAATATAATCGATGTGGCAGTCTCCCACTATCATGATTAGTAAAAGACGGTCCAAAATTATTTCGCGGCCTGGACACACTTCATGTGCATCTGTTCCACCTTCACAAGTCATTACTTCAGCACTTTCGCTAACTCTAAAAAAAATTATTGTGCTCACAATAATTTGTACATTCGTATTCAAGAGTACATATGGAATGAGTACGCATGGAAGACGTGAATTTGACCAAATGATAGTAGGTTAAGCATCGAGACATGGCCATTCGATCCCATTTCGCCAAAATGCATTCAATGTGGAGTGCCTTTGGATTGGTGTGAGGGAGCATAGGAATTATGCTTTGGAACAAGCCCATGCCGAGTTCGATTCATGTCTTGAGAGATGTAGAAAAGCAATTCATGTATATATTTTTTTTTCTTTTGGGTGTATCGTGTAATGATTGTTTTTCGTATGATTAACCTTGGAGACATACACGCTAATTCATCGAATTTCTGTCGAGATAGTTGATAGATACCATCAAGATTTTTGGGAGAAATTGTTTGATCAGTCCTAAACCTATTGTGCATATGTTGATTAGTTCGAAACTTTTGAATTTTGCCAATTTAGTCATAATTATAAATTTTTGTCCGAAATTTCAATGAAATTCTTTCGGCTAATTTTCAAGGAAATTGCCGACATGGAGGTGTGTCACGTGAGATGATCGTCGATGATTGGACCTTCACGTGTGCTATTTCTAAAAAAATTTGGTAGGAAGGACTACATTGAAACTCACGCAAAGATTTAGGGATTAAATTATCAAAATTGAAATATTTATGATTAAATTAACACCCGTACAGCAAATTTTGGATTGATTGGGTAATCTTTTCCGAATTTTGGAACCTACCATTTCTATTTCTTTAGGACCAAGTTACACTTCCGCTCATATGACTTGTGAAAAATTATGTCGTAGCAACGTGCGTAGCCGTTAAAAACTCGACTTGGTTACTCTCTTGGTCGACGAGGGCGGGCGTCTTTTGTCGCATCAGATTCTTTTGCCTGGTCATCTCATGTTCTAAAAACACACTCAAACCCACCCCGCCCAACATGGAATGCTCAAACAACATCATGAAGAGGAGAGAAGACAAGCAGGCACTCCAACATGCCAAAATGACACGATCATTTGTTCCCGCACTCAAAAGAGGCACGAACATCGCAATCGATTGCGTATTGAATTCAGACGTAGAGCTAACGATGGATCTGATCCATTTTCGAAATTGGTGTTTTACATGTTGCAATAGAAATCTTATCCTGAAAACGGAATCCCGAAAGACATGATGATCATAGCTCCAGAGGCTCATCGTCCTTGCACAATCCAATTTCGAGACGAAATGACTGAACATGCCGTATCCTTTTCCGGGCATAGCAGACGTCGTGAATCGACTTATAATCCCACGAGATTTACGCTCATTCGCGCGACCTTGCGAGGAAATGCGGCTAATTTATGCATCATTAAAAGCTTAAAAAGAAGTTCCCTAGCCGTTATTTCGACATTGACATTTTTTTTTTCCGATAATGTACCTCAAAAAGTTGTAAATACGAAAGAGAAAGCTTTTAAGAAAGTGGGTAGTTGAATTTCCCCCCACATTTTCCATATAATTACAGATTCCTATGTAGAAGAATATAAAATTAATCAAATGACATTAAGATAATCCATAGCTGCTCCCCACATTGAACAATGTGTGGTCCATGTTTTGGTTAATTTCGATGTGGCACTTGGTACGATCAAAAAACATAATTAGGTTGCATAGAATTGAGCGAGGAAGGGTAATGAAAGAGATGAAACAAAAAGTGAGATTCTAAATCCATCCTTCCACTATGAGAAAACAATAGCACAAAGATAAAAGAAACTAACAAGAAAAAATGGGATCACTTGAAATCACTCAAATATTTTTTTATTTGCAAAATGAATAGGTTATCAAAATATTTTCCAACCTCCCTTACGGAGAAATTATTTACATTATCAACGGATCAAACGAGTTATTTTTTTTTATTGAATGCGAATTATTTAGGGAATGCTCGAAAAGAGCCTATACACTCGTTTTCGTGAGCCGGAGATCGACCTTGCACAATCTCAAGATCATAGAGCCAGGATCGCGGTAAATCACGTAAAATCATGTCATAAGGCAAAAACGGGCATGCAACGTGAGAGGCGCCAGAGATGGCAAGATGCCGACATCAGCGATGGGGTTAGGGTTAGGGTCAGGGTCGAGCTGCGGCGTGAGGTGTGTCTCGACGCCGTGGGGGGTGGCCTCTCGATCACCGCCGAGCGCCGCCTATGCGAGGAGAGAGAAAGTACGGCAGCGGTGGGTTTGGATTTGTAGATTTCGGATATTTGATACTTGGAATGAAAATGGGAGCAAGCTTTTATAATTGTGCGGACAAATGACATTTAACGCTACACTCTCGCAAAAACCAAGCACCTTCTCTCTCCCCTCCCATATATTAACCCCCCAACCATCACGTCCAGCTCCAGCGAGAGATAGAGAGAGAAAGCTTGAAGTGAAGCGGGGAAACCCAACCAGAACCGAACGCCAAGAAACCATGCCTCTCCTCCTCTTCTTCCTCCTCCTCCTCGCCGGAGCTCCCCCCGCCCTGTCCCTTACCCAGGAAGGCCTATACCTCCACAGCGTCAAGCTCTCCCTCTTCGACCCGGACTCCTCCCTCGCCGCCTGGGACGACCGCGACGACTCCCCCTGCACCTGGCCCGGGGTCGGCTGCGACCCCGCATCCGGCTCCGTCACCTCCCTCGACCTCCCCAGCGCCAAACTCGCCGGCCCTTTCCCCCTCCTCCTCTGCCGCCTCGCCAACCTCACCTTCCTCTCCCTCTACAACAACTCCATCACTTCCCTCCCCTCCGGCGTCTCCGCCTGCCACTCCCTCGTCCACCTCGACCTCGCTCAGAACCTCCTCACCGGCGACCTCCCCGCCTCCCTCGCCGACCTCCCCAACCTCGCCTACCTCGATCTGACGGGCAACAACTTCTCCGGCGACATCCCGGCGAGCTTCGGCCGGTTCCAGAGGCTCGAGGTGCTCTCCCTCGTGTACAACCTCCTCGATGGCACGGTACCGGCCTTTCTCGGCAACATTAGCACGCTGAAGATGCTGAACCTCTCGTACAACCCGTTCTCGCCCGGTCGGATCCCGCCGGAGCTCGGCAACTTGACGAATCTCGAGGTGCTCTGGCTGACCGAGTGTAGCTTGACCGGGAAGATTCCGGAGTCCCTCGGGAGGCTCAAGAGACTCACCGATTTGGACCTCGCCATCAACTACTTGGAGGGCCCCATACCGAGTTCGCTCACTGAGTTGGAGAGCGTCTTCCAGATTGAGCTCTACAATAACTCCCTGACGGGGGAGTTGCCGCCGGGGCTGTCGAAGCTGACCGCATTGCGGTTGCTCGACGCATCCATGAACCGGCTGAGTGGCACTATTCCGGACGAGCTGACTCGGCTGCCTCTCGAGTCGCTCAATCTCTACGAGAACCAGTTCTCCGGGGAGCTTCCGGCGAGCATTGCTGACTCACCCAACTTGTACGAGCTGAGGCTGTTCAAGAACAAGCTCACCGGCGAGTTACCCAAAAATTTCGGCCAGAATGCGCCACTGAGATACGTAGACGTGTCGACCAATAACTTTTCCGGCGAAATTCCGGCGAGTTTGTGCGCTAAAGGTGAGCTGGAGGAGCTTCTGATGATAGAGAACTCGTTCTCGGGACCGATCCCAGGGCCACTTGGCGGTTGCCGGAGCTTGACCCGAGTCCGCTTGGGCAACAACGGGTTATCCGGTGCAGTTCCCTCTTCTTTCTGGGGTTTGGCCCGGGTTTATTTGCTCGAACTTGCAGATAACAAGTTCTCAGGCCCCATTGGAGAAGAAATAGCGGGTGCTAGTGCTCTCTCTGTTTTGAGTTTATCAAGAAATGAGTTTACTGGGACTCTACCAAAAGGGATTGGGACTTTAGCGAGCCTTCTAGACTTCTCCGCAAGTGAGAATAAGCTCACTGGGCCACTGCCAGAGAGTATTGCGAGTCTTGGCCAGTTGGGGAGGCTTGATCTCCACCACAACGAACTGTCTGGTGAGTTGCCCAGTGGCATTCAACAGTGGAAGAAGCTGAATGAGCTGAATTTGGCAAGTAATCGGCTCTCAGGGAGTATTCCCGGTGAGATTGGGAGCCTATCGGTGCTCAATTATCTGGATCTCTCGGGGAATCAGTTCTCCGGGAAAGTCCCGGTCGAGTTGCAGAATCTGAAGCTCAATCAGCTCAATTTGTCCTACAATAGGCTATCCGGCACCCTGCCGCCGATGTTTACTAAGCAAATGTACCAAAACAGCTTCTTGGGCAACCCTGGCTTGTGTGGAGGCGGAATGCAAGGTCTATGCAACGGCGGAGGTGAAGAGCGGAACTCCGGTTACGTGTGGTTGCTTAGATCGATCTTTATACTGGCCGGGTTGGTTTTTATTGTCGGCGTCGGTTGGTTTTACATGAAGTACAAGAAGTTCAAGAGTGCCAAGAGAGCCATCGACAAGTCGAAGTGGACGCTGATGTCGTTTCACAAGCTGGGCTTTAGTGAAGACGAGATCTTGGATTGTCTGGACGAGGATAATGTCATCGGAGCCGGATCCTCTGGGAAAGTATACAAGGTTGTGCTGAGCAATGGGGAGGCGGTGGCCGTGAAGAAGCTTTGGGATGGACCCAGGAAGGAAAGTGAGAGCCATGATGTTGAGAAGGGTCCTGTGCAGGACGACGGCTTTGATGCTGAGGTTAAGACTCTTGGAAAGATTCGGCACAAGAACATCGTGAAACTCTGGTGCTCTTGCACTACAAGAGATTGTAAGCTTCTTGTTTATGAGTACATGCCTAACGGTAGTTTGGGCGATCTGCTGCATAGCAGTAAAGGAGGGCTGTTGGAATGGCCTACGAGGTATCGGATCGCGGTGGACGCCGCTGAGGGGCTGTCTTATCTGCATCACGATTGCGTGCCTCCGATTGTTCACAGGGATGTGAAGTCGAACAACATCTTGTTGGATGCGGATTTCGGAGCCCGGGTGGCTGATTTCGGAGTTGCTAAGGTGGTGGAACGGACTGGGAAGGGCCATGAGTCGATGTCCATGATTGCTGGTTCTTGTGGCTATATTGCCCCAGGTTTGTGATACCCATTCTTAAACTTGTCTGATCCATACCTTGCTGCTTCAGCGTGTCTTTTAAAATTCATGCTTATTGGAGGTCTTAGCTTAGTCATCTTGGAACTCTTTGTAGGGGCACTACGGCACTAGTTAAGCTAAATCTTGGAAAATCTGAACATTGCAGTTTGTCCATCTAAATTTTACGCATAAAAGGTTTCTAGTTAACATCCTGTCGGGCATCTGTCGTTGCAATTCAAGCTATCATTTAGATTCGTTTAGCAACTTAACTTTTCTGAGGGGAACTTTGGATATATAGTCTTCTGGTCATAAGTTAAAGCGGAGATGCTGGGGCACATGCAGCTTAGTTCTGGAAAAGTTGTTGAAATTGTAGCTTTCTAATCCAAGGTTTCAGCTAAGATATTGGTTCGGCAGCATAGCGACTGTCTCTGTCGTGCTACTGTAAATTAGTCTGTTTTTCCTAATCATTTTTATATATGGATTAGCCGAAAACCAAAGCGTGCTACAGTGAATTAATCAATTCTTTTATCCTTATATTATATATTGATTAGCAGAATACTGAAGTGTTCCTATCAATTGGCTCCCTGCAGAATATGCATACACGCTCAGAGTGAATGAGAAAAGCGACACCTACAGCTTCGGTGTTGTTCTTCTGGAGTTGGTCACGGGGAGACGTCCTGTGGATCCAGAGTTTGGGGAGAAGGACCTGGTCAAGTGGGTATGCATCACTTTGGATCAGAAAGGCGTGGACCAAGTGATTGACCAGAAACTTGATTCCTGCTTCAAAGAAGATATATGCAAGGTCCTCAACATCGGACTGCAGTGCACAAGCCCTCTCCCGATTAACCGGCCATCCATGAGAAGGGTCGTGAAGCTGTTGCAAGAAATCAGCGCTGAAAATGCGCTGAAGAAAGCCAACAAAGACGGCAAATTGACGCCTTATTACTATGACGACGCCTCGGATCCAGGAAGCGTGGCTTGAGAAGTTTTTACCCCTCTATATGCACAGGAAGGAGGAAGTATTCTCCTTTTGAATTTTGCAGAGTACGCTCAGTGCTTGCTCATCGTGCCTGGTGCTTTACTTCGACAACTAAGAGATCAAAAGCCATGGGAAGAGTTGTTTTTTTTTTTTTTTTTACTTTTTCAAGGTGGAAATATCCAAGAAAGAAGAGGGGCTGGCCAGAAAAGAAAGAAGTTTGGTGCATATTTACACCTGTAAATTTTAATATCATCACTTGAATTTTCTATTCCACCGAGTTTGTGAGTAGGGTTCTTTGCTTTTACACCTCCTCCCTGAGAGTGCTCTGCCCTTTGCCTTCAAGGTTCACTTGAAGGTGCATTCTCCCTGGTATGGTTGAGGTGTTTCTGAAAATGAGAAGCTGTGGCTTTTAATCACAACACCTGCAATAGTGAAATATATCACTTTTGGCTTTCTATGCTTCTGAGGTGAAAATCTGGGGTTTCTTTTGTACAGATATTCTTGTTTTGCTGTCAAAGTTCTAATGTTATGCTAATCTTCTTGCTTCTATGGCGACACTATCTGTGATTTTGGATAACTGATCTAGAAAAATTCCAATTTCCTGAAAGTGCAGCTTGACCCAGGATCAGGAATGTCTTCAATCCTGAGTTCTTAACATATGTGTCAATGCAAAAGAGGACAAAACTGGAAGCAAAGTTCTGGAGATGGAAGACAAATCTAGAGACAGGCCCTGTTCCTCTGGTTGGATGCTACTTCACTTTGAAGCAATTTTAGATTCAAGGTTGCTCTGCCACCGAGGTTTGAGCAGGTTCAGGTCCCTCATTTTGCTCCTTTATTCAGAGAAGTCTCTTGCTTGCAGCTTTGATGGCATTTAATTTCTCTCCAGGAAACTTGTTGCAGAGACCCAGAAATTGCCAATCTACAGGAAAAAAATGTTAATCTATGGAAATTTGCATTCCAGGAAACAGTAAAAAATGCTGATTTTTCTAGTATTATGTGTGTAAAAATTTTTGCAAATTGAGTTACCTCTTATTAAGCATGCTTAATTAGTGTTTCGAGTGCTTATAAAGTGAACATGTTAATGAAAAGAGTGGGAGAAAAACAGAGGAAAGGACCAGAGGGATCCCAGGCACAGGATTCTGAGAATCTGTGCTGGATGTTTTGACTTGACATGGATTTTGGCTTCGCTCTGATTTCAGCTACTGTCTGAATTTTCTTTGGGTGCCTGGTTAGCAGTTGCCTCAAGAATGGGGAATGGCTGAAAGCTATGGATGAGTTGTGCAGGTTGTCTGGTCTGGTAGGTTGGGGTCATTTAATAGCAAGGGACGCCATCTTTTATGCTATAGCTTTTACTCCCTTAAGCAGTTCAGATAGGGGTGAGCAAAAAATCAGGATCCACCGAAACCGGATTGGGCCATACTCAATTGGCTCGTTTTGGGTGATTCCCACCAGGTATTGGTCCGATTCTCAATTCTAACATATATATTTTAGCTATTTTTCTCAATCATGTGAAGCGCAACTCGCCTACGCACGTGATATCATCTCTTTATCCCATGGGAATGGTTTCATTGATTCACTCGTGTACAGTCTTTTTTAATTGATGTTGGTGCTTGGTACTCGGTAGGACCGATTCCATAAACCCATCGAGAATCGGACCGGGCTGGTGATTTGGTTCACTTGGTGGATCCATAAAACGAACAGGTGGTTTATGTTTTTCATTTTGCGAAACCAGTCCCTAGCGGACGGTTCTTGATTCTAGAGTGACGACCACCCACTCTGGAGTCGATCATCCCTAATTTTAGCTAGTAAGTAATTCAGTCATTGTGGAAAATGCCTGAGGAGGAGAAGGAGATATGAGCATGCTTGAAAATGGGCTTTGGTAGGCGCGTCTTGAAAATTTCAAATTTAAGTTCGAAATGGGTTTTGTTTGGCCAGTGTTGAATTTTCAAGATCACTTTCCAAAAGGGCCAATGGATGGTGAAAAGATAGGGAGGACTTTTGGCATGACAATCTGCTGGTCACAACACAACCAATCTCTTCAAAGTATTTTTTTTTTTTGGGGGGTCAAAACTTCAAAGTTCAAACATCCCATTTCATTAACCTTTGGCTGTTAAAGGAACAATTTTTGTTTTATGACCTTGGAGAACCTGCTTCATGCCAATATCCATGTCCTTAAAAGATGAATCTAGGTCATTAGATATGATAATACTTACCATTCTAGACGATCCGAATTCACTTCAGTACATACATAACACCCATGTAATAATTCCTTCCTCAAAACACATTACCTTCTTTTGTGATATTTATATTGACATGCTAAAAGGGTGCACGCCGTAGTCTTTCAGCGGCGAGCACGATGAGTGAACTCGACAATATATTAGGGAGATATTCATTTCCACACCTTTTCCTCCGAATTTCAGACTCTTGGGATAATATTGCGATAAATTTCCGACATTTCGGGTATGTAGGCAGCAAATATGGATTAGGGTTTCTCCTCTTTTAATGAACTCTAGCGAGTTGTTTGCAGCTAATTTTCGAACACTAGAATCGAAATCCCTCGTTCTATCAACTCCAGGTAGACATCGAGTCTTATCTACTCAGCATAATCACAAGGACGGGCATTCAATTTCTAAAGCAGCCTTGTCGCTTTCGATTATACTTCGGCTGTCCAACGGATTGTCGGCTGGGCCAGACGTTTCGTGCGGATTGTGAGTTGTCCACAAGTCCACCAATTAATGTCATTGAAGAACACATTGTTTTTGTTTCTCAAACATTTGGGCCGTTTTCTTGTGTCGATCCACTTTGAAAAGGTATTGCCATGAAACAAATTTTCAGAGAAAATTATCTAATTGGTCCTAAACATATTATACGAATAGCAATTCAATCTTAATTTTTTTTAAAATTTTTGAATTCAACACTAATTTTTTTTTTTTTTTTGTGTGGAATCCATATAAGCGATCGTCCCACGTGACCATTGGCACGTCAATGGTTTCCAAAATTGATCGAAATGATTACATTGAAATTTTGGCAAACGTGTACGATTGAATTAGCCAAATTGAAAATGTTAGGATTGGATTAAAATTCATACGATATGTTTATGATTGATCAAGTAATTTCCTAATTTTCTACGTGTATACTCGTGACATCCACCACCCGATCCGATCAAGAATAAGCCGTTCATACCGACTAAGGGATTTCTAAGAAGTTATTTTTCTTTTATGAGGAGACCTTACGATCGAACGACTTAGCATAGGTAATTATTTTTTTTTTGTTTTGCCGCCTAGCTACTCTTTCAGGGTTCATTGCGCTTCCATTTCGTCAAGTTGTGGAACGTCAAAATAAGGATCCTTAACAAGGGTGAGTATTCTAGCTTAGAATTGATTTGCTAGGCCAACCGGTTTATATTAACTAATAATTTTGGATCTTTATATCGATAGATAAAAAAGGGAGTCGACAATTTACAACCATCAACATAGTGGAATAAAGCAATCGTCAAGATAGTAGTGTAAAGAATTGTCCAGGAAGTGGGGTCAATGTAATTGTTCGGTAACCATTTATAACCTCTGTTTATGACTACCCTTTGTAACCTCCGTTGATAATCATCAATTATAAGATTTAAATAGCCATATCGTACTCTTCAAAAACCCGAACAAATAAACAAACATGTTATTTTATCAATTATCATTACAATCCCGAAGTCATGGTTTTGATTGCGTAAATTGTGGTATGTTTCTCACTATAGTGTCTAGATTGAGTCGTCAATTAAATTTCGCCATGTATCTTTTTGTATATCTCGGTTGTCTCATCATCGATTAAATTCCAGTTGCATTTTTCACGTTTTAGCTTTGTCCTTGCTTGAATTCTAGTAGAATTTGTGTACGTCTAGCTCCTTTGAAGTAAAGTTATTGATTCTCTTATCTACCTGCAATATTTCCTATTTGGAATCGCCATGAAACCTGTGTCCTCCAATAAAATCGAAGAACGACTTTTAATGAGAGATATTTCATTGTCGGAGGCAAATCCATGGGAAACCCTGGGACTCAATATACAAAGTGTCCATAAGAATAATCACAAAATTTCTCTCTCCCGAGAAAATGAAAGCATTAAAATAGTAATATTATAGATGATATGCATTCAATTAAACTAAAGCTCCGTTTATTTCGTGAAAAATGAATGTATCGAAACATACTTTTGTAATTAGATCGCATTGAATAATTAGCCAATGATAAATGCTTTCGTTATCGACAATAATTTATATATAGATATTTTCTGGAGATGCTCAAAATATCTTTTGTTCCTTTATTTATGTAGGCGATAGAAACGATTATTTTTAGACAAAACATTTCTCAAATTATTTATTGGTCACAAAATTAAGGTAACCAAGGTAACCTTAACATGCGAAATATAGTTATGGTTGATTTCGTGAGCACTGCATATTTAGCAATCAGCATCACAGGTCTACTCCAGAAGGTACAATTGTGGACCATTTCCAGCCACAAGTTGAAACTGAGTGAGTTTTCCCTAGTTGCTCTCACATTTATTTCGTTTTGTAGGGCATTGATCATTCTCTAAAGTAATAATGCAAATCGACCCAACAATAGCATCTGCCTTTTTGAATTCAAGTGGCAAGCTCCAAGGGGTGTATATGGCAATATCAATTGCATATGCTCTCAGAAATTTGAAACTCTTGGGCTTGTTTGTTGGAAGCCCTCGAGGCAAACATTGCGGGGCAGCCCTTTACGCAATTGTTGATTATAGTTTAGTTTAGATTTTTGAAACCTCTAAAACAATTGCTTTTTTTGAAAGAAGTCACCACTATATCATAGTTTAAGCTTTGGGGAAGTTTCAAAAATGGAGTGCATAGGTTGTTTGTTTCAAAGGATCTCGTTAAAAAGTGTCCCGATCACCTTAGCGAAAACCATTGGTGCCCGTCAAAAAAAAAAATGCACCATTTGTCGATTGTTTAGGTGATTCGCGTACACATGAATTATGAGAAAAGAATGCCTACTGCATATTTGAGTGAGAGCGAGTGAGAGTTAATTGAAATGAAATCCCAAATCGAGGAGAAAATGAGATGGTTATGTGAAATATAAGTCTGCTTTTACGATTGATTGGATCCTTTTGGCTCTGTCTTTTGCTTTGGCAACTCCTACATCCATGACCGGTACTTCCTTCCATTGATCTCTAATTATCCTTTGTCCGTTTAGGTAATTTGCTTACAATATTACTCAAACAACACTCATTGGATAGTACACGATTCTCGTCCACGAGTTTCGAAAAGCACTTGTTAATTATTCTTAATGATTTGATTTGAGTTCCTCCAAAAGCACTTGTTAATTATCGATTTGATCATTAAAGCACTGATTACACATAACGTGAGAAAATCAGTTAATTGAATTGTGCCAACTTTCTTTATTCGAGAATTCACTAAGAAAATATTTCAAGAGAGCAACACGATGCAATTGAAAGTGTTTATATTTCAAAAGCACAAGTAAACACGCTTAGCAAGTTCTCCGAGAGTACTCTCCTGTACAATCTTTATACAAATTTAGACTATAAACACGAACGAATGTTGTTATGATCGAGTTATATTGTTGTATTATGTTTTCTTGTTATCATGTTGTGGTTCAGACTGATTTGTCTTGATATGTTTGCATTTTCTTCTATCGAAAGAAATTTCCATTGATTAACCAAAAATGATACATAAAAAGATCTATAGAAAATCCCGTAAATGACCACAACAAAGCAAATTGAAAGAGCTGTTAAACAAACTAAAATCCAGAAATCAAGGTATATTATCAAAGTATGATCAACAGAGGTAAGCACACTCTCGCCCTTCTAGAACAGATTTGTGATTGCATCCGAGCAAAAATGTATATTGCCGATCATCGAATCACATTTCATCATCAATGATAAACACACGTCGGAGATCTCTATATTTATTTGTAGATACAATTTTGCCTTTCATAGACGTGTGCCTACGTTCGGCGTCCCCTACACCATCACCGTACATATTTCATCTCGATTGCCTGGGCTTTACATGTTATATTTCAAGTGTAAAGGCAAATGAGTAACTCCAATTAAGCGTATACATCCGATGGTTTCAATTGACGGGTCTAGTTTTTCTGACCTAAAAAAAGAAAAAAGAAAAAAAAATGGACGGGTCTAGTTTTACCTTTAGCTGGTTGGGCTTTCCAAGCCTATTAGCCTAGAGTGGCTGGACCACAATGACTGGTCAAGACTGACTTTTTAGCTTTTCTTTTGGGCCAGAAAGACATCATCCACTTTCATCCAACTAGAAGGGAACGAGGTGTACGAAATCAGTTCTAAAATCAAACTCAAAAGTGAAAGTCCAACGTCCAAACAAGAGCTCTGTCCATTACAAGAACAAATTCCTGGACAAGATCAGCCACCACAAAAAAAAAAAAAAATCACCTAGCAGCTCTTTTATTAGATAAAAGCGATTGTCTTTTGTTAAGAAAGCTATCAAGCTCCGTCCAACGACGAGCACGATAGTTTCGATCGCCCTATCCATTATGGCGAACTAGATTCTACATTTAGCGCAATACAACCATTCAAAATCAATTTTGAGAAACGTTCATAGAAAGTCGTAACCCATATCTACATAATGCAAGTGAGCCCTAAAAATGTAATCGAATACAATCAATTCCTTTCGATTACACTTTTTGGTAAACATCAAGTACTTGATCGGATCAATCGGAAAATCTACGATTCATTTGCACTTTGTGCATGAGTTTTGAAACTTGTGGTACAATTTCCAGCTGATTTTAAAGAAACCTTCCGAAAGTTTTAGTCCTTTTGGAGTCAAACAATGCCCTGATTAGCTAGGCTCTAGTTGCCAATGATCTAGCGTTGCCATAGACCGAACCCCTTTTAGAGAAAGAGAAAGCAAAGGAAAGGAAAGGAAATTCTGAAAAGTCAAAGAAGTAACTTCTTTTACTTTTCCCATCAAAATCCAGAGCGATTTACCAAATTTTAGAGGTTTCAAGTAGTATTTTGACAAAAACTCAGTCCAACCTTGTAAAACCAGGGGCTTCCTCTGATTCATTGGTGTTCTCCCAAGGAAAATCCCGAATTGGATTCCAAATTGACGGGTTAGCGAGGTAACCTCACAAGAAGAAAGAAGTCGAAGCTTCTGTAAAGGTTCCCGGTGCCTATCCTGTAATCCGATGGCTGACCTGAATGCTCCTTATTTTAATGTGTTGGTGCCGCGTACCTTGCACCCTTAATTCCCTTCAAATTAATTTTTTTACCCCTTGAGATAGGGAAATATTAGAAAGACTTACGGAAGATTTTCTTCCAACTCTCCGTTAAGCCTTTTAAGGACGTGCTCGAGTCCAAACCTACATGTATATGTAAGATATTTTTAGAGGTTTCAAGTATTTTACTTAAAAATGTTTCTGAAAAAAAAAATGCAGCCTCCCGAAATCTTGAAATGAGTAAAAATTAAGAAAACAATCGCACGAAACAGGGAGAAAGGAAACATGCAAGAGTTGAAACAACGGTGGTGAAACCAGAGAAGATTAGCAGATGTTCACATTCTTCAATAAGAAAAGTCTTCACAGACACACGCAGGGCATTGTTCACATAGTCACACCGCAAACGCATCCTTTTCATGAACTCCATTCAAAGTGAGTTATTGACCCTAGTCTCCATGTGACTCTAACATAACATTGGCTTTGGCTACATAGTCAACATTCTCATCTCCCATGCTTTTCAAAAAATGGTTTCCCTTGAATTTGAAGTATGGATTTGATTTTGCATAAGTTCTTTTTTGGCGATTTGGTGTCGCGATATGCGATCCTATACACTATCACAATTACTGAGTGTTCCAAGCTCCCTTGTGCTCTTCCAAAGAAATGATAAGGTCAAGAAGGAGATATTGTCCAATTAACCCTACATATATTATATGGATGTCAATTTAGTTTTAGACTTATCACGATTGCCAACGTAATCCTAAACATTCAAATGTTGTCTTTTGAGCCAATTCTCGCCGAAAATCCCCAATATGAGGATGCGCTATGTCGATGGCCAATGATGATTGGATTGCCATGTCGGGCATTTGTAGCGAAAAATGATTGGGAGGACTAAATTGGAATTTCATGAAAAGGTTTAGGATTAAATTGAAAAAGTAAAAAATGTTTAGGATTGAATTGGTATTTGTACAATAAGATTAGGACCGATTGGGGTTGAATTTTCCCAGGTCAAGAAAGAATTTGTATACGAGAAAAACAAAGTTTGACAAAAGTTGATAAATTAGAAAATCAAATGAATGTCGGTAAACAACTTAAATGTGAGTCGCTAAATCTTACATTTATTGATAAGTTCAATCGAAAAACTATGGTAACTCACTAAAACAAGGAACGGGGAACTCATATAGAAGTTGGTCTACTTAAGTTATTTGATAAGAAAGATAAATAAAAGCTAATAAAAATCATCAAAGTTGATAATTTATAAACAGTAAAAAACAATTAATAAATTTCAAAATGTGTCGGTGACAATAAATTACCGGAAATAAAGTGACTTTATAAATCTTTTTTCCAATAAACTTTTGACATTCAACTCTTTAAAAAATATAACGACACGTAAATAAATCCGTTATTATTTTCGAGCCGATTAGTAGAATTGTCCACTAGAAATAGGGAAGCTGATCTCTGCTACAAGCCCATCATAAAACCATCATACTAGAATTTCTCGGACATCTAATAATCATTCTATGATTACGAAAAATGATCCAAAGGAAACTTTGACAATCTAATAGGTACAAAAGTGTGATTCGGATTGGTTAATTTGATAATTTTACCAAACTTGTAGTGAACTTTGATTTACCCTCATGCTTTCTTAATTGGATGATAGATGTAGTAGATGTTGAAGTTGTTGTCTCATATCGCCCGACAAAAAGTCCTATACGCTTTTTAAATTCACGTAATCTTTCTCTACCTATTAGCTTAAGCTCTTGATTTGGAAACCTTGGTTTGCGTTATTACAAGTAAGCCAACTTTTCATTTAGCTTGTCTCAGCTTCTGTTTATTTAGCTTTTTCCAAGCTTTTTTTAAAAACATTTCTTGATGATTTAGACACAAGTCTTCTTTTTAAAGTAAAAGATTGTTTTTCCATTCCCTCACTTTTCTTTGCCGCCACAAGCAACATTATAATAATGGTGTGGATACTCCCAGAAGAAAAGGTGAAACTTAGCGGTCACCCATGTATTAATTTAAGGATGAGAGACTTGATCCGCTCAAAACCCTAAGAAAGCAACATTTTAAGTCACTAAAATGAAGGCCAATCAGTGAACTCATGTGGCAAAGTTAAGGACAACGTATAAGTTATTTGATCAAGAAAGTATAAACAAATTGCAGCTAATAAAAATTACTTAAGTTATTTTGATAAAAAAGATAAATAAATTAGCCAATAAAAATCATCAAAGTTGATAATTTATAAACCGTAAAAAACAATTAGAGCTAAATTTCAAAAAGTGTCGGTGACAATAAATATACGAGAAATAAGGCGACTTACTAAATCTTTTTGCCAATAAACTTTTGACACTGCCAACTCTTTAAAAGAATATACCAACAGAGATGGGGAAATAAATCCTTTATTATTTTCTAACTGATTAGTAGAATTGTCCACTAGAAATAGGGAAGCTGATCTCTGCCAACAAGCCCATCATAAAACCATCATAATAGAATTTCTCGGACATGTAATAATCATTCTATGATTACGAAAAAATGATCCAAAGGAAACTTTGACAATCTAATAGGTACAAAAGTGTGATTCAGATTGGTTAATTTGATAATTTTACCAAAAACTTGTTAGTGAACTTTGATTTACCCTCATGCTTTCTTACCGATGGATTGATAGATGTAGTAGATATTGAAGTTGTTGTCCCATATCGCCATTAACAAAGCGTCAATTATCACCATCTTTAAATTCACGTGATCTATGTTTCCTAATTTCTAAGCTATAATTAGCTCATTGATTTGGAAACCTTTTTAGTTAACAAGGTTATTACAAGTAAGCCAACTTTTCGTTTAGCTTGTCTCAGCTTCTATTTATTTAGCTTTTTCCATGCTTCTTTTTTGAAACATTTCTTGATGATTTAGACACAAGTCTTCCTTTTTAAAGTAAAAGATTGTTTTTCCATTCCCTCACTTTTCTTTGCCGCCACAAAGCAACATTATAATAATGGTGTGGATACTCCCAGAAGAAAAGGTGAAACTTAGCGGTCGCTCATGTAATAATTTAAGGACGAGATACCTGATCCGCTCAAACCCCTAAGAAAGCAACGTTTTCTGTCTCAGAATTTATTAGGAACGGCCAATCAATGATTGTGGCTTCTCATCATGTTCACAAGGCAAATTGAAAGACAAAGTATAAGCAATCTATCAAACAACTATTTTCAAATTGCATCCCTTTTTAGATATCCCTTTTAGATATCCTGTGTAAAACATGCATCACTTAATGTAATTAAAAAGGTCACCATTCGATTTGAGGTTATTAAGCAAACTTAATCTCATTAGAAGCTAATTAACAGCTGAATTTTTAGTTTTCAGCACTTAATTGGGTTATCAAGCAGACTCTAATTCTCATTCATTTGCTCATACTTACGATAACTATACACCGCGAGCACTCAAAAGTCCAAATACTATAAGAGGACTACTTCTATCCCAAGTCCTAAGATCACGTTCAATGAACAACCAACTCATTTCCGATGTCAAATCATCTTGACTAAATCAATTTTACAATCAAACTCAACTATTAAATGTAAAGCGAGCTCTATCATCGTAGGTTAGGATGCACGTATGAGTAATATTAGAAAAATCCCACGTCGGAGAATTGTTATCTTGTAGAGCAGTTAATATATTTTTAGTTGGCTCATAACTCATTAATTTAAGTTTTTGAGAAAATGTGGGTTTAACTAGATATGCTAATGGGTTTGCACTTGGGCTCCCTTTTAGCGATCTACTCGGGCAAAAGTGTTGGATTTTTGCTGTATGCTCTCCAATAAATTGGTATTAGAGTTGATGGTCAATTGACAAGGGCTCCAAATTTGTTTCGATATTTGGTCAATGAAGTTGGATGTAATTTCCGAGAGGTGGGGAGTTTAAGGGATAAAGAATTTGCACGGAGAGTTTATAATAATTCGACTTAGATCAAGCTTACGTCCACTTTACGTCCACTTCTCTACGCCTGGTTGGATTCCACTAGTAAATAGTTTAGAAGTTATAGCTCGATAGCTCAAAGGTTACAACTTGATAACGATTCTTGAGTCAATGGACTTCCTTGTCTAACACTTACTCACTTTGAATGACAACCTCTAAGTATTATGGCGGTTTGATCAAGAATGAATGAGGACATTGAAGCATTTGTGAACTTGAATTTTTTTATCCTGGACTTTCGTTATCTCTTCAGCCTTAAAGTCTCTTTTGATAGTTATCCACTTTCAAACTAGCCGTTGCAAGATCTTCAAAGATCACTCTTCAATCAACCCGTTAACTATTTATAAATAAAATAACTCACAATTCTTAGATATAATAATAAAAACTCGCTGATTTAGCACAAAACCATTCGTGGGCAGATCTCTTCGGATGGCCTTCACTAAGAAACGTCTTTGTTACGTCTTTTTTTTTTGTGTTTTTTTTCCGTCTCGGCTCGCTGCCGCTACTCTGTAGAGAGAACTAAACCCACGCCCTTTTTATGCGTGGCTTTTAAAAGCAGTCAACAAAACCAATTTGACTGGGACCCACCAAATATCTTATTGCTCTTTTTGAATGCATTGTGTGGTGGCGTCAGAGAAGAAAACGTGAGGCAAAAGTTCTGCTTTTATTTTCTTTCCTCTCTCTCAACTCTGGCCGGCCCCATGAGTGAAAATAGATATTTATGGTAACGTGGCCCCCACCCTTCTTCTCACGGCCAAAGAAGTGCGTCCTCCGTGGAGTTGTTCTCGTATTTACGATAAGATCACCGTTTCTCATTCAATGGGAATCGATTTCGCATATCAAAAGATTTAAAACTCGAAACATAATTTTAATAATTCTTTATCTTAGCTCGATATTTAAAGCCAAGTGAATAATGATCATTATCCATGCTAATTCTTCCAACACCCAAAAATAACGATCATTCTCTATAAATTACGTGTTCGTTCGAATATCGATACCTCACGGAGAACTTGAGTTTCACAAAAAAAATACGTTTAATCATCATATTATACATTGGGTTCTGCTCTATTTTAGCTATCTTTTTTCAACCACAATTTTACCCTTAAATAAGCATCATCGGATGAAATAGTAACCACGATGTTGAAATGTTTCGTTTGCTCATGATAAAATGGATTATCACGAGATACGTCTTTGTTACGCTTCTTGGTTTTCACCCCGTCTCTTATGATCTAACCCAAAATCCAAGAGCAAACCTTGTAATCATATCACCTATTTTGACTAGGACCCAGGTCAAATATCTTATATGCCCTTTTTGAGTCGCATTGATAAGGGCAATGAAGAAAACGTGAGGCAAAAGGCTGCTTTTATTTTCTTTCCTCTCTCCAACTCTGGTCGGCCCCACGAGTGAAAATAGATATTTATGGTAAAATGCCCCCACCCTTCTTCTCATGGCGAAAGAAGTGCATCCTCCGTGGAGCTGTTCTCGTATTTACGATATGGCACTGTTTCTCATCCAAAGCAATCGATTTCGCATAGATTTAAAACTCGAAACATAATTTTCACCAAATTCCTTCCTTGAGATCTATCCCAACTTAAATCTTCATTAACGCCCATTACCGGCCTTGCTACATTCCACAACGCCCACCGGCCCGCAGCCGCGTTGGCCATCGGATTCTTTCCTTGATATCTATCTCAACTTGAATCTCCATCAACGGCCATCGGGCCCGCTTTTTCACCACGATTCTTACCCTATCCTAAGAATCGCGTTGGCACCCGATGTTGATATATTCTTTGAAATGTTCACAAAACATCGATACATATTGGGAATGGGCCACTAATCAACCATCGGCTCTAATACTTATTGTTGGGAGCCAAGAGCAAACCTTGTAATCATATTGCCTCTTTTGCTATGGGGAGATCACCAAAAATGCCAAAGTTCGATGCTCGTTAACGTAAGAATGCCTTGGAACTCACATTCGTAAGCGAAAAAAGTTATTCCACACCAACTTATGTGGGATAACCCCAAAAACGTCCATTGGGTGGTCTTGGGCCCACTCGCATTCTAAAACTAGCTCAAAGGATGGATTCCTTGAGATCTTTCCCAACTTGACTTCATAAACGCATCTGCTATCTGCCACGACGCCCACCATAGACGATGTGGGATCCAGACCCAACTCAATGAACAAGTACATGGAATCCTAAACATCCTTGAAAAAATGCAATCAAGTCTTTTTGAGAGTTCGCCAACCCAATACAATTGTCCACGTGTCACTTAAAAAGTACTTATCGTGGCATCCTTAAATTGCGCTATTCAACAAAAATTTAGGACTTATAGTTAAAAAAGGAAACTGCTGATATTGCATTTTCTTTTATGAAGGTTAAGGATTTGATGAAGTAATTGAAAAATGTTTAGGACTTGATTATGTAATTTGGTAAAATGTTTAGAACTTTATTGAATCAATCGAATTTGGGATTCACGTACTTTACTCCATATAAGATCAATTTTTGAAGGTTTCACGTACTTTACCTAAAAAAAAAAATCAAGAGAACGCTGCCCCAAAAGTTGAGTAAAATAAAAAATAAAAAATGTCACGCCAAACATGTAAAATGCTAAAACATGCACTCATCTATATGCCCAAAGGCCAGTCGCAATATTGCATTGTTCTAATAGCAAAAGTACACGCATTATTTTTCTATGAACTCCATTCAAACTTTCAAAGTGAGTACTTGACAATTTGACCCTAGTCTCCAAGTGACTCTTCAAAATAAACTTTGAAAGAAATCACTTGGAAATGATAAGAAGTGGGGACTTTTCACAAATTTGACGAATGGAGGCCCTTATTTTCATAGGCGTGTTCTCGCCATTCTCGCATATATGGATCTAGAACAACCCATCACTGTTGGACATCTGCTGTGTATTTCATTTGACAAAATTGTTTCTTTGATTCAGAACGGGAGAGAAAGAAGAAGTCGTGGGGTGGACTTCATTGACAAAATAATAAGTTGAGTTTCCTACATACGGCAATTGGCTCAAGACTAGTTTTTTTCTGGCCAATGTTTGACTAGGTTACAGAATAATTATCACGTGTAACATTGACTAAGGTTATACAGTGAACATTCTCATCTCCATTCTTTGAAAGAAAAGTGGTCTCCCTTGAAGTAGGGGTTTAATTTTACATAATCTTCTTATTTTGGCGATTCTTAATTGCTGCCACCGCAATATATCATCTTAAATTACCAAGTATTCTGAGCTCCCTCATGCTCTTTCCAACTTCTACCAATCATTCTATGATTTTAGAATCGATTCAGGAAAAGTATAAAAGAAGTAATAAATCTATTACATTGATATCAATTTAGTCTTAAACTTTAATGAGATCAATTCAGTCTTAAAACTTTTTATATTGATATCAACTCGGTCAATCCGACTAATTTAGACCCAAAATTGCCATGTGGCACGACCGATCTTGATGGAAATAATTTTTTTAAATAATTTTTTTCTTTTTTTTCTATCCCTATTCTTTTTGCTTGTGTTGGGTGGTGGCGAGGCCCCCTCACTAGATTTGGCGAGGCCGACCTACGCTCAAGCCAGAGTGGCCTCATCGGGCCTTGCCTGGGATCAATCGGGCGAGGGTGAGGCTCAACGAGCCTCGCCCGGGCAAGAGTTGACCTCCTCGACGCAAGGCCAACGCTCTCCCGGCAAGGCGAGGCTTGCCGGGCCTTGCCCTTGTGCAGCCGAGCCTTGGTGAGGCCTCGACGAGGGGGCATCTTCGGTGCTCGCCCTTGCCGGGGGGGGGGCCGGCGAGGCCAACTCTTGCCTAGGCGAGGCCGGCCCTTGCTGGCCATCGTCTATGGCCATGGGCCAAAAGAAAAGGGGAAGGAAAATCAAAAAAATTTTTAAAAAATTAAAAAAAAACCACGTGAGCACTTGCCTTGCCAATTGGATGGATGGCGTCCATATTAACGTTTTCGCCAATGAATGAATTTGTACCAATAGAAAATGATTAGGATTAAACGATCAAATTGAAATGTTTATGAATGAATTGGTATCAATCCAATAAGTTTATGAATTTTTGATACTTTTCCTAATCGATTAAAAAGGACACTTAATTTGACAATGAAAAAGCTACAAAATTAAAATTAGGATTGCTTAATTGAAATGAAGGACATTTCATAGATTATGATAAAGAAAGATGTTCCAGTTTATTTAGTTAAAAAGCAACCAAATTTGATGTGCCTGTAACTGAAAATTCAACGCAACTTCTAGCGAACTTTGATTTCTTCTCGTAAGTTCTTGCTGACTGATCATAGATGTGGTATAAAATCTAGGTTCAGTTGTTACAACTAATCTGACTTTTCTTTTAGCTTGTCTCGACTTCTATTTATTCTGCATCCATGCTTTAAAAAACACATTCTTGATAACCCGTTAATAACATTAGTGGGTACTCCCAAAAGGAAAGGTGAAACTTAGTAGTCACCTATATGTTAATTTAAAGATGAGGTACTTGATCTGCTCAAAACCCTAGGAAAGCAACATTTGCTGTCTCAGAATTTCAAAATGGCCAATCATGTGTGGCTTCCTCAACACTAGCCAAAGTGAAAGAGACAAAACTCTTTTCAATCAAGACAAAATCTTATTAGCAATCTGTTGAGAAACCCTTGTTTTGGTAACGTATCAAAAGATTTTAAATAACTTTCTTTTGTTGGTTTCTGTATGATCCGATTTTCCCCTCTTCGTTGTGCTAAAGGAAGTGGCCAACCATGGACCATCAGAAACAACAAGGGAGGACCAACTTTCTAACCCATCTACCCCAATTTTCAAAGCGTTCATATCAAGCTGGAGATAGATAACTTCCGTCTTGTCTAATTCTTTTCTGTGTTCTTCTCTCTTGGAAGTCTTCACCTACTTTCAGTCCACATATATAGTTCCAAATAAACAATCTTTGATCTATTCCAGGTAAATCTCACCTCTGCTCTTGTTCTTCGGAATTCACTTATAAGCCCCCCCCATAGAAATTGAAATCTAGAGATAATCACAGAGATGACAGAGAGCGACGCCAAGGAAATCGGTTACGATCTGGTGATGGCTCTATTATCTTCTTCGGTGATTATTCTTGGGATCCTCCTTGCGATATCGTGCAAGAAAAAGCCGGCCAAGTCTGAAGAAGCGCTTCCGGTCAAGGTTTGTGCGCGGGCTTACCCTTTAACCGATATTGATTCTGCTACGGATGGTTTCAATCCCGAGAGAATGATTGGCCAGGGCCGGGTTGGGACGGTTTATGCTGCCGTCCTAGCCAGCCGTGAACTCGTCGCCGTGAAGAGGATTCATTCGGCCCTTGTCTTGAGCCATGCAGGCTTCGGGTTCTCGTCCGTGATCAAGACGATCTCTTTGGCTCTACACCCGAACATAGTCCCCATCATCGGGTTTTCACAAGCGCCGGGAGAGAGGATATTGGTAACCGAGTTTGTTGGCTTGGGAAGCTTGGAATTTTATTTGCATCAGAACCCGGATGGGGCATCTCTTCTGGATTGGATCCGGCGGGTGCGGATCGCGGCTGGGGCAGCTCGGGGACTCGAGTACTTGCACGAGGGCATGATGCCGAGCATAGTACACGGTTGCGTCAAGGCCTCCAACATCTTGATAGACCCCAATTTCTGCGCTAGGGTCTCCGACTACGGCTTGGCGTTCTTGGCACCGCGTGAGAGGAGAGGCCTTGTTGGGTTCGTGGATGAAGAGTATTGGAGCGCGAGAGGAGGGTCATTCTTGGCTTGCAAAGAGACTGATGTCTATGGGTTTGGCGTGGTTTTGTTGGAGCTCTTGAGTGGGAGGAGGGGCGAAGAAGGCTTGCTAGTGAACTGGGCATTGCCTTTGATCAAGGACATGAGGTTTGGTGAGCTCTTGGATCCTAGGCTTGTGATTCCAGGTGACTTGAAGCCCCTCGTGAGGCTGGCAAGAGTGGCATTGGCTTGTGTGGGCAATACAAGAAAGAACAGGCCTTCCATCGCGCAGGTCATGGCGATTTTGAACAATTTGGAGATGGAGATTCGTTCTTGATGGTCTCTACGTGTCTCTGCCAATAACGAAGATAGAGATCTCGCCCCGCTGGACGATCCCAAGAGTCTTGGATCGTGTATCGCTCCCAAATGGTCGAAGGCAGTTTTACTCCGGACATGAGCAAGGAGAAGCCACCGATGCGAGAGGCTCCACTCGACAATACAGCGGTCGATCGGGGTTTCAATCGGGTGCACATGTTTGATCCTCGAGATGATCAACAGTTTGCGTCGATCCTTTTCGGGTCAAGGAAATTGCTTCTTCCAGTGGACGACGAGAACTTCCCGCCACCCAAGCAGGACGGGCCTGCAAGAAACTGGAATTTACGATGATTTCACCTCTTTGTTACGGAGTTTCCTTTGACTTTCAATAGTCCATGGCAAGATCCATCCATGTCAAAACGTGTTTGGGTGCACGAGAGCAGACATTGCTGAATAAGGTTCGCTCATGTAAGCTTGCGACATCTTACTGATTTTGAATGGGTTCGCTAACTTGATCTACGATTGAAATGCGTTGATTCTATATGAATCGAGCTCGTTCGAAAGATGTCCCGTGACGGTTTTTTTTTACCTTTCCTCCCTAGCTAGAAATTACTTTTTTTTTAATGGTTTGGTATGAAGTGAATTAGAAAAGGTCCAAAGGAGGGTGCGTTGGGAGAGGTCAACAACTTGTTTTCGTGTGGAATGGAGGCATCTTTTGAGGGAGTGAAAGGGACGCATGCATTGGACTTCTTGGTTGATCTATCGCAATTCTAACTTGTTTTTTGCGATATGTGCGATGTTTTTGAACGTGCGTCGATGGATTTCTACATCCACTAGCATTGCATATCTTTATGTGTTCATCCAAGTTCTTGATTGCAAAGTTGGAAAGTATCGTAAATGCCGCAAACAAAAGTTAAAATATCGTTCTATAATAATTGAATATTGAGTGTTGAATAATATTATCTCCTTAGGGAGAACTATAAAAAGGTCTTACACCTATTGCAGTAATACCAATTTAGTCCTAAACCATCAATTGGATCAATTTAATTATAAACCTTTCACATGCATCAATTCGATTCTAAACCTTTGAATTGATATCAATTCAATCCATCCATCCTGGTTTTGACTAGAAATAATTGGCGTGGGCGTTGGCCACATTTTATGTGACGCGACCGACAATAACGTGGACAAACTTTAGAACTTTTCTATATTTTTTCGTATTTTTTTTTATCGTTTTTCTTTTAATTTTTTTTCCATTGTGGCGTTGCGGCAGGGATTGGTGGTCCTCGCCCACGGCAAGCGAGGACCACGACCCTTGCCAACTAAATGATAAAAAAGAAAAAATAATAAATAATAAATTTGGAAAAATCTTACAAAATTATAAAATTTGTATTCGTCAACATCGGTCAATGCCACATAAGATGGTAGTGTCACATGTCGGCGATTCCCTCCGAATTGCGGATGGACCGAATTGGTACTAATATAAAATGTTTATGATTAAATTAATCCAATTAAAAGCATCAAATCTAAATTGGTACCGTTTCAATAGGTTCAGGACCTATTTGGTGCTTTTCCTATCTCCTCAGCAAGTATGAATTTTAGTGATATTGTTGGTAGGTTTAAGGCTTTCGGCCATGCGATATGCAAGGTCTTGATTTCTTTTTAGATTCCTCTGCCGTTGAATGAGTTAAATTAGCGACCCTTATCATTAATTAATCAAGTGAGTTTTACTTTCGTTTTTTCGAAGTCAAACCTAGTTTTGATGATCAAACCTGCTTAATTTTACTAATAGCTAAGTTTATTTATTTTTCGGCACTTACTGGAGTAATAAAAAACTTGAGGACACATCAAATAATTATATTTAGGTCCCAGAATCCTCTTTAGGTGCGTGCTTACTTGAATGAGACGTGATTCAATGTGAAGGAAAAGTGGGGGTGTTGCTTTGATGACGCTTTAGATCCATTGAAAATTCTGCTTTTCTTCTAGAAAGGAGTTGACCGGAGAACAATTTGAAAAATATTTTTCTAGAAGTGATCGTCATGTCGGCTTGAAATAGTTAGTCGATGAAAAATATTTTCATTTACTTATGTAAGCGGTACGATCGATTATTTTCTTAAAAAATATCCTTCACATTATATATTTTCGCGAAATGAACGGAACCTTGGACTTTGCAATACCAATCCAACAGTTTGGGAGTCGAGAGCTCGCAAAAGATAGGCCTAAGCGCCTCGGATTGTGCTGAAAAAATGTCCAGAAGCTGGACATTGGCCAGTAGCTCGGCCACTCCTTGGCTGGGCGCCAACTTGACATCTTGCGTAATGCAAGCGTCAAACAGGCCATCGAAACTCACCTTCTGATCAATTGTTTCGTCTTCGAGCCACTACAAACACATAGAGTACTCCGATTCAAGAAATCGTCATGGGACATCTTTCGACTGATCAAAAATCAAATATCATGGTGTCAGGGGGCCGAGCGCCAACCAAAAACAGGTTTCGGCGGCGGCATACTGTGCTAGAAACATGTCCAGCCTCTCTGGATTGCCTTGAATCGGTCCAGGCCATTCGTTCGTGCCGGGCCTTTCTCTGGGCGGTGAATCTGTGAACATGGACCTGAGCTAGGCCCGTAAAGATAATCCATAAGCTCAAGTGGCCCGAGGCAGCTAAACATCAGCCCGGACCTTCCAAGATCACAGGCCTCAGCTAAACCATTTCCATAAGATGGCCTGTAATCATCCCAGTCCCAAGGAGCAATGCCTAGGTTAGTTCTCGCACACCTCGACCAGTCCATCTTCTCAGGTGATCTTAAAAGCGGATTCCCCCATATCAGGTCAGTGCATTCAGGATTTTACTCATCGAATGCTCTCAACAAGACTTGAATCGAAAGATAAGTAGAAGAGCAAACTCATTCGCCATCTACACCAACATCTTGTTGGTACTTTTAGGATACTTGTCGCTACCGATTGAAAAATTTTATTTTTCAATTTTCAAAGTACGTTGATACGCTGGTCGTACTATTTTTAATGATAGGGCACTTATGAATAAGATTGATATGAAATTGGTCAAATAAGTAATGTGACATTTGTAGATGAACGTTTAAAGACTGAGGACACAAAGTCAACAACTGGTAATGTTCTGTTACATCATTTATGTGCCACTTTGTAAGTTTATTTGAATATTCCGACCGCTATTTTTTTTTGTTAATGCTGTCAGAATTCCATAATTTATTATGAAATGCCCGTGAAAAAGAAAGGAATGCGCACTTTTAGATGCAGGCTGCGGATTGGAGTGAATTGGATCGATATGAGTCGGTGAGATTTTGAGAGAATTGGCACAAGTTTTGGAAAACCCTAGACCAACCATTTACAATTGGCACAAGTTTTGGATGTGAGAGGCAAGTTGGCATTTTTTTTTTCTCTAGCATTTTTCGTCTTTGCCGGTCCTAGTGTTTCAGAAGCAAAAATCCGACCGGTTCTTCCCTGCTTCGGCCTATAACTGGACCGACAAGGTTGGTTCTCTGGTGCTTGGGTTGAAGTGGACCCGGTGCACACCCCTAAAAAACTACCAATTTTGCACGTCTCTCTGCATCTACTAAAGGCTTATGCTGGTGTGTACATATGGAAATTTGAGAACACCTCCTTAGGAGTTCCTTGAATTTAATGATAGTTCATACTTGCATTTGACTCGGTTAATGTTCTCGGAGGAGGTTTAACTAAGAACATATTTGAAGGAGGAAAGTTTCTTTTGATTAGGGCCGGAGAAAGTTGCGGTCCATTCGACAATCTTAGCATACTCTCGCCTAGTCCCAAGCCCGCCTTATCGAGCTCGGAGCTCTCTTCCGGGACAAGTCTACTTAGTAGAAATTATCCCGTTAACTTCGCTGCACGTTATCGCCTCGTAAGCACGGGCGTGTATGTCACGACGCCTTCTCCGACCGATTAAAAAAGAAAAGAAAATAAAATAAAACTCTTTCCCCTTCTAAATTTCCCTATCAATATACTTTTGGAATTCTCCTTCCCGTACAAGCACAAGCCATCCTCCACATAAGGAAAACAACAAGATAATTAGGTCCCTCCAAGCGAAAACCCTAGGCCACACGTCAACGCCGATTATTAATATTTCCAAAAGCTTCTTGCTTAAGCTTCTGCTATCCTTAGCTTCCCCGAGAAGCTAAAGACCTTATATGTCGGCTGATAAATGTCGTCACTCTCTCTCTCTCTCTCTCTCTCTGTATCTATATATAAACCATTCTTGTTTACAAGCATCTACTTTCTCAAAACATTAGTCGCACAAAGAAATATTGAGCTCTTTCAGGTGCGAAGTCCTGCGGTAAGCTCATTTTTTCCTTCACATTACTTCTATTAGATTTTCAAAACTTTCACACGATTTGAAAGCGACATACTCGCAATTATGTTTGGAAGGACTTAGTGGAAGGCGAAAGCAACCCTATATTGATAAGATCTTCATTTCGTGTGGGTTAAGCTAGATTGCCCATATTGCATTTCACTTCTGACATGTACTTTATCTTGATTTTCCTTAATCTAGGAATGTTTACCACTAATTCTTTCTTTTAACAACCGTATTGTTCTTGTTAGATTCAAGAAGTGGAGTATTCATTCGGGGACAAAGGGAAATTTACTAGTCTATCGTATATTTATAATTGGTATCGTCAGCAGAATGATTGGAAAATCAACTGTAGGTGTTGGAGGTGTAGCTAAAACTGCTCGAAAGAGGAAAATCGCGAGACCTTCATAGCATCGCGGTTTAGGCACAAAAAGATGCCCTCGAACTCGCGAGTCGCGACTACCTCTCAAACCCTAACACACACATACACGGAGCGAGCGAGAGAGAGAGAGAGAGAGAGAAAGATTCTTTGCTTGGCTTGAGAAGTCTATGTCAAAAATGTGAAGAGAATGTTTTGACCAGATAATTGAGAGTGCGCGTGTTTAGGATGAGTATTGCATAGTTCAAGCTCTACTAAATCAAGTTAACAGCAATTTAAAATTTTGTCAATTGATCCCATTGAAGGATATTAATTTTTATTCAGTTTATGCGATATGATTGATTCTATTCATCACACCACGGATAGATTAAGTTTATATACTATTTTCTTGGGTGCTTTCAATGTAAACGCATGTTGGGAATCTGCATCAATTACAAGGAGGAGTCTGAAGCCAAATCCTAAGACCATAAACGAAAATCTTTTGGGTGAAAGTTCCTTTGTGTTTGTAAATTGTTCATATGAAATTTGGGTCTTAAAATTGCTGAAAGACCAAAGACATTCCCAATTAGATCCAATCTCCATTTAAAAGAAAACCGTTAAATCATTAGTGAACTAGAGACATTAATCCTCATGCATACAACCTTGAAATTTAGAGTATAGATCACCCATATAATCAAGTGTCGGCGTTGTTAATAAACTCTGAAAAATTATAACAAAAAATCGGAATTGCTTTAGCACACCACCCTTTGATACTTAAAATACCTTCTCAACTCTGAGAGATACTCCAAATAAATGACATTTCTTTATTTTGTTAAGAAACTATATATTATTTCTATTTAATTTTGGGTTGTATGTTACATTACCATACATGTCTTCAACCTTACTCTAGATCGACACTGCATCTACAAAAGAGGTGAAATGTCCCAGAAAGAACCAAGTGATTGCCCCATCTCCACTCCTACGCGTCCTTTCGCAAAAGAAATCAATTTGACTTCTTTCTCATTTTGTCGTCAAATTTCTTCGCCCAAGGTTAACCTTCTTCTTCTTCTTCTTCTTTTTCCACGTATGCTATGATCGAGCCCATTATTATTTAACCCTAGTTAACGTGGCATCTATTCCATCGTATATACCTAATCAAAACTAGACTTGACGTCCAAGCAACCTGTTCCATTTCTGGATTGCAACACTTTTCTCTCTCTCTCTTCTTCTTCTTCTTCTTCTTCTTCTTCTTCTCCTCCTTCTCCTCCTTTTATAACTCTCTCTCTCTCTCTCTCTCTCTCTCTCTCTCTCTCTCTCTGGACAAAAAGATGCTGAATTGAACAAGCTAGAAGAGCAGGTTACAACTCAAGCGAGTAGACGAATACAATATAGCTGAAGAGAGTACTCAAAATTATCCGAAACGTGATTTACATATCCTTCTGCGTTCTCCGATATCTTTATTTTCTTTTGTGCTAAACTCGGCGCGTGTTTCGTAAGAGTTGGGGAAAGCAGGACCACTTGGATATTGTTGCTTTGGATGAGAGAATTGAAGAGAAAAGAAACAGATCATGACATGGTGCAACAACTCCGATCAGGAGGGGAAAGCGCTTCAGAATGTCGTCGGAGACGTCTCTAGAGGCAACTGCGTGACCGATGGTGAAGGCAGCGCCGTCCGGATGGTAACGTGCCCTTCATGCGGCCACACTATTGAATTGCAAGATCAGGTACAAATTTGCATCTTTTTTTTTTTTGGGTCTTGATTTCAATCTCTTGATCTTTATTTTTTTTATGTTGTTTCTAGATTTGGCATGTTTCCTTCATCATCAGTCGCACTGTTTGAAGGACTAACTCTGTACTTAAATTAAGAAGGCCATTAGTTTCTTATATTCCTGAAGAGATGAATAAGATCAGCATGGCTTTTTGGAATGGTATTTCTCTTAGGAAGCATACATCAAGGAAAGAGTATTTCATCAAGAACGTTCGATTATGATATTTAACGTAAAACAGTTTTTTGTTTTTGCGAAATGATATGTATACTTGTAGAAATGATAATGATTCAACAGAAGCATGAGAGGACCCCGCTGAAATAACGTGCCTAATCTCATTTAGTATCACTTTGAAAGTCCATTAAATGTAAAAGTCCTTAGAATTGAAGTCCTTTCAGAAGAATATATATGGGCAGATCCTCCTCAGTGAAGAATGTACTTAAATTCTTACTGTTTTTGAAATTTAACTAGGGTACAATTCCCGATTTGCCGGGCTTACCATCTGGTGTGAAGTTTGATCCGAACGACCAAGAAATTCTCGAGCATTTGGAGGCGAAAGCAGCAGTGGATGCGTGTAAAGTTCATCCTCTAATCGACGAATTCATACCAACATTAGAGGGAGAGAATGGGATCTGCTATACTCATCCCGAGAAGCTACCGGGTACGTACGCCTTAATACGGAAGCATATGTACTAAAACTCATGATGCTAATGGACCGACATAGATCAATGCTATCTTATAAACTCTATGCGAAAAGCATGCATTGTGTGCAAGGAAGTTGCAGAAAGTGATTAAACTTAGTAACCTGAATGGAGTCTCAATGTGATAGAAGTGTTCGACAAGTAATTTATCTCTTGAAATTCATGAACTTGCGGGTTGGAAACATTGAACGACAACTAGGGTGGCAAAGGAAGGTGACAGGAGATGCTGATGAGTTATCAATTAATTAAAATAACGCCAGCTACGATAAAAACCTTTTATCACTATTAATCCATATTGATATTTGTGAATCTTGTTTTATATTTAACTTCCCGAGTAGAAAGGTTTTATCACTTTGTCAAGGTACTGATAAATAAATGCGCGCCTCAAGCGCGTCGATATGTAAATTCAATATGGTGAGTTTTACTTACTTTATGTAAGGCAACCATCAGATTCAATGTTTCTGTTAGAGATATTTTAGATATCTAACAGTTTGAAATAAGTGTGCAGGTTATGCACTCACTTTGTTTAATTGTTCTTCGAAATAATTACTTCGCTTAATAATTTCTCGGCCAAAAAAGCTGCTTCATTTGGTAAGACGTTACAACAACATTACTTTGTGAAAATTATGCTTTCATCTGTGGAAACTCGAGCCGAGATTGATCGTTGGCTGCGCTTCAAGATGAGTACGAAAAAGTGTTACTAAGCAGATTTTGTAGTGCTTTGATAGATTTATCAACGGATTAGGCTATCCTTTTGTTGCATATTCTTGGTTTAGCCAATTAGTCTTCTTAATTCAGTTGATTAGTGTAGCTTGTGCTTTGAACGTTCACTTTGACGCAACAGTCAACACAATGGCTCTTGTATTGCATGTCGGATATTATGTCTTTTTCTTCATCCCAAAAACGCGAATGACTAACAATAGACAATTTGCACGTTTGAGAAAGTTTTTTAATGATGATTTTTACATCATTTAGGGGTCCACACATGTAGGATTCGAACTCAGTAGCCTTGTCATTCCGCTGATATTATCGCCTCAAATTTAATGCAGGAGTGGGCAAAGACGGTCAAATACGCCACTTCTTTCACCGGCCCTCGAAGGCCTACACGACCGGCAACAGGAAACGGAGGAAAGTGCATGGCGACGTGGATGGCGGTGAGACGAGATGGCACAAGACGGGCAAGACCCGCCCCGTCCTCGTCGGCGGGGCGGTGAGAGGGTTCAAGAAGATCCTGGTGCTCTACACGAACTACGGGAGGCAACGGAAGCCCGAGAAGACGAACTGGGTAATGCATCAGTACCACCTTGGCGACAACGAGGAGGAGAAAGACGGCGAGCTGGTCATGTCCAAGGTTTTCTACCAGACGCAGCCCAGGCAATGCGGGTCGAGCGTTAGGGATCCGTCCCTAGACAAGAGATGCGTGAAGGGTCATCAGGCGTTGCATGGCCCGAGCGTGATCGATTATTACAGCTACGGTAACCCTAACTACATGTCGAATTACGACCAAGTGAGCCAAAATAGGGAAAGCCCACCGCAGTTGATTCCGAATTTGGTGGTACAAGGTGGCGGGTCTTCGTTCATCCAGTACACAGCGGACTCAAGCAAAGGGAAGCTTGTAAGAAACAGAGATGGAGGTGGTGGTTGACTTGTCAGCTCCAAGAGTTTTATCATTGTTGTTGCGTACCACCAACAATAAGTTAAGTATATGCTTTTTCTGATTTATATAGTTTATTTTTTTGGTGATATTGACAAGGGAAGCGAAGAGGGAACAGGAGGAAATTGCTGCTTTTCAGGTCGCGGAAGATCTGGGGAGGTTTTTCTGTATTAAGATAGGAAGTTGGATGTGAAAAGTTTTACTTTTTTTTTTTTTGGGTCCTCATCTATTTTTCATTGTTTTGAATCTTTCACACGTATTTGATAGGAACACAATCGAGAGACTTGTGCAATTGGGATACACCATTTATAGGAAAAACTTACAAATAAGCTCTTAAGATTATTGCAATTATGTCAATTCGATCTAACTTTTCTTTGTCAACTCGGTCCTAAACCTTTTGTATTTATGTCAATTCAGTCATAAATCTTTTGCATTTGTAACAATTTAGTTCATTCGGTCAATTTTGATCGAAAATCGCTGACATAATGCTGACGTGATAATTTTTTATAATACTTTAATATTTTTAAATTTTTTTTTAAATTTTTTTTTTCTAATCTTCTTCTTCCTCCAATTGGTCACCGAGGTTGGGCGACTTGTCGGCCATGGGTGAGGTGCGATCTTGCCCGACAATTGTGAGGCCAGCTCGCCTAGATTTGGCGAGTCGAGCCTCGCCCAAATTTGGTGAGAATTGAACTTGTTGTTGCTTTGGGGCGCCGCGCTTTGCCGGGGGCCAACAAATCCTCGGCGATCACCTTTGGCCGGTCACCGGACCTCGACCGGCTGGAGGGAGAAGAAGATTGTCAAAAAAAAAAAAAAAGGAAAAGGAAAAACATGTAAAAAATTGCCATGTTAATGCTAACGATGTCATGTCGGCGATTTTCGGTCAAAATTGGCCGAATGGATTTAATAATCATAAATACAAATGGTTTTTTTTTTGTAACCGAGGTTTTCCACGTGCAATGGATTATTTCTCGGGATGGTAGGGGTATGAGCGTCAATGCCATCGGTTAAGTCCTCCAAAGACGCGGCCGGGGGATTCAAATCAGTGACCTCATCGGTTTAGGCTGCCTAAGGTTCAGGGATCTCACCAATTCAGCCAACGCCTTATTGGCCAACATAAATACAAATGGTTCATGATTGAATTTGCAAAAAAAAAAAAAAAGGGGGGTAAATTGACGCAATTGTAATAGGATTAAGGTTTTTTTTTAAATAATTCTCCCTATTTAAAGAGACATCGATGAAAATCTTGATTAATCTATTGAATTGACATAAAAAGTGATGCGATAGATTGTCATTTCGCGGATCAAAATATCATCATTTGACGACACACATATAACTGCATAAAAAAGATGATCTTATTGGGTGGAATTCTCCTTGGACTTGTGTGATCCTCGCATCCTATGTGAAAAATAAAGAAGCTCGTAACCACACACGATGATGCAATATTGCCACATGAAACTGAAATAATAGCTAGCGCAATCTATATGCGACTTGGCTTTGGCCTATAACCATTTTGATGAGAATCGGCAAAGTCTGAAGTTTGAAACTAAAACAGGTCGTATCACCGTGACTATCTATTGAATTCTCTCAACTCCTGTAGCTCCATTATTCTTTGAGAGATTGACATATTAATATTAAAAAATATTGGGAAAAGTTATCCAAAAAATCCTAAACTTATTTCGGTTTTGCCAATTCAATCATAATCATTTTAATTTTGTCAATTAAGTTCTAAATCTTTTTATATTTTGCCGTTGAGTTCATTTGACCAATGTTGATAGGAAATTGCTAACATAGTCACCAGCGGTCTTGCGTGGCACGGCTAGTAATTACGTGGATAAAATTTAATAATACTTTAATATTTCTTTCAAACTTTTATATGTTATTTTTTTCTTCTCTATTTTCCTTTACTTTTTTTTTCTTACCTTCTTCCCTCCACCGGCCTCATGTGAGGGCAGCCCTTGCTGGTCCCTTGCGAGGGTCACCCTCCCCGCCTAGTCAAGGGCGACCCTCGCCCGATGCTGGTCATCGCTAGGCTCGTCGATGGTCGACTAAGAAGAGAAGGGAAGAAAAAAGAAAAAGAAAAAAGAAAGGAAGGGAAAATAGAAAAAAAAATAAAAAAGGTAGAATATTATTAACCTTTATCTATGTGCGCGGGCCGTGCCACGTAAGGACCATTGGCGTTCGCGTTAGCGATTTTTTTATCAAAATTAAATAAATATATTTAATTGACAAAACATGAAAATATTTAAAACTCAAATGGCAAAATTAAAAAAATATATGAATGAATTGAAAAATTACAATAGATTTAAGACTTTTTGGTTAATTTTCTCAAAATACTAACTTGATTTACTTTTTCAACATCTCTCTTCTCCCCCGGTCGGCTACCTTGAATTTGAACTGCGGACCACAGATCCGTGGTCCTCGGCTGAAACATAAGCAAAGACAAATGATCCAACTAAAGGATCGAGAGGCTCGAGTTAAAAAGTCTTGATTCCCGTCGCTGTCATCTTCCAGCCGCCGTGTTGCCAACATTTCCTTCGTGCGCCGCCACTTGCCACAATACCCTTTGCCGTAACCCTCGTCCTCTCTCTCTCTCTGTGCCTACACTTGCCGTCCATCTGTGGTGACCTTGGTCGAGATCTGAATAGATCTGGGCGCAGTGGCCTCCACATCTGCTCAGATGTGACCATCGTGGTTCCGTTCATTCCATGAGAGGAGACTCAAGTCGTTGTCAACAAAGCTTGAATGAGGCGGCTGCTAAGAGGAAATTTGTCTCTTTCTTTTTAGGCTCATTTATTTCACAAAAAATAAATAATTTGAATAGAAATTTTTTAAAATCGATCTCTTGTATTAATTAAAATATTTTTCGTTTATTCACTTTCGTAAGCAATGCAAATCATGTCCAAAAAAATATTTTTCATATTATTCGTTTTTCGCGAAATAAATGGAGTTCGAATCAATCGAACAATGGGATGACTGCTTCTATATTAGGTAATGTCATTTTTTTTTCTTTTTGGCCAAAATGATTCATCGTAACTTAAGAATGTTCGAAGTGAATTCTTTGGACTTTTAAAAGTTAGAAGCGTATGTGGTAAGTACACTCGCAAGTGTCATAACTTTTTTTTCGATCACTTGAATGTCATAACTTTAAAAATAGATCACTTAAGTGCCATCACTTACATGGGTGCCGGAAAGCCGACGTGGCAGCTGAAAAAGCTGACGCGGCATCGACGAAATATTTTTTTTTGAATATTTTAATGTACACTTGGAATTTTTCATAATCATTTTTTATTTTGCAATTTTTTTCCTTGTTTCTTTACCTTTTTTGCGCCTTTGGTCGGCGAGGGTCATCGGCAACCCTCGCCGGCCACCATCGGGTAGCCTAAGGGCGGAGGCCGGCTCGCCCTAGGGTCGGGCGAGGCCACGACAGCCCTAGGCGACGGTCGTGGTCGACGGGGTCCCTTGCCCGGATTTGGCAAGGGCTTCGTGCCCTCGCCCGTGACCATTGAGGCCTCGACAACCGTCACCCATGGCCGTCGCGTCCTCGCCGGCTCGAACGAGCGAGGCCTCGGCCGCCGGGCCTCCCGATGGTGGCCGGCGAGGGTCTCCGATGACCCTCGCCGGCCTAGGGGAAAAAGGCTTCAAAAATAAAAATAAAAATAAAAATGATAATATGATAATAAATAAAAAATAAAAAATAAAAAATTCTAGAAAATGTTTTATTTTTATTTTTTAAATCCATGTGTCATTAAAAAATGAAAAAAAAAAATAATAAAAAAATTCACGTAGGATGATTTGTCGGAAGTGGCACTCAAGTGATCGATTTTTGAAAATTATGGCTCTCAAGTAAGCGAAAAAAAGTTATGACACATCAAGCGAGCGCCGTACAAAAGTTATTGCCCTTGTAGTATACTTACCTCGAAGAGTATTGTTTTGATAAGGTCACGGATCCTTTCATGTTGTGCTCGTTATTTTTATATCTCAAAAAATTTATTTTCATGTCAAATATTTAGTATAAATAGAGTGAAATCATTTGGTCATTATTGCATTTTATCATAACTATTGTTAAAAATAAGTCAAAACAAAGAAACACAAATAAAAAACATTGGAAAAAAAACATTAAAAAAAAATCCACTTCTAGGCCATTTATTAACTTTGAAGTGATGGGTTGCACTTTCACCCTCAGACTTTGACTTTTCACTTTTTTGTCTTTTTACTCAAAACACTTGAAATTAATTTTAACAACGTCCGAATATTGGTTAATCCTTTTTTAATAACTTTTATATCTTGTTGGAAAAATTAGAGAATGTAATAATCTGGTGAGTGTTTTAAATCAGTACTACTTTGCAGCAGGACATGCTACCAATCTAAACTAGTCTGGAATATATTTTAGCATCGGCTGCCCAAAGAGTCCAAGGAGAAGTATGGTGAATGAGTTGAAAGTACCAGAAATTGAGAAAGCGAAAAAATATTTAGAAATACCTTCAAATTGGGGTCCGACAAAGTAGCAAACGCTTGTTGAATTCTTGCACGGGGTTAACAAGAAACTCGAAGGCTGGAAAGAGAAGCTGATGTCTAAGACAGGAAAAGAGATCCTGGTTAAATTATTTTTACAGTCTTCACCCCAGCATGCCATGCTTATAATCAAGATCCCAATCTCAATTTGCAAAGCCATCAAGCAAAAAATTGGATCCTTCCGATAGAAACAGTGTGAGTTGATCCGGCATACATCGGAAGAAGTGGAAAATGTTAAAATGAGAAAACACAATGGAGGGACACGGCACTAGGGATCTTATCTCCTACTACAAGATTATGCTGGGAAAGAAAATATGGATATCAGCACAATCCCCTTCTACGCTTTGGAGTATAGTGCTGAAAGAAATTTCCTTGTCCTGTTGAAATGGGCCTGGTCCTTCTCGGGGATGGCAAAACTTGATTATCAGCAGAGATACTATATCTCGGGAGGCCAGATGGTCTGTAGGAGATGGTAAAAAAATATCAATATTCGTGAAGATAGGTGATTGAAGGATGAATTCACTGGAGTGTTAAGATTTGACGAATAATCACAATGAAGTAAAGCGTAAAGCGAGAAAGAGAAATCGCGACATGAGATTTTATTTTAGTTCACCCTTTGAACTAAGGCTACATCTAGCGAGATGATTCCACTATAATTAGCACCTTACACCTCTCATTACATCATTTAATTATAAATAAAAAAGAGTATATATAGCAATAACTATTCCACTATAATTAGCATTTCACACCTCTCCATCCAACAATGGGATCCACGTACTTTTTTGCAGTTAGGGAGTATGAACCACACTATAATATGAAGGACTTGCGAATTGAACTCTCTTTGAGTGTTGCTTGCACCACTTGCGGCGCTTGCGATCTACTAGTTTGCCTGCTTCCTATTCGATACCATAGTTTTTGTTAGCATGCACATGTGAGTTTTGTTAGAGAAGTCCCACATTGGATAATTGATGTAGTGTAGTTAATATATTCAAGTTGGCCCATTACTCATTGGCTTAAGTTTTTGAGAGAAAGTGAATCCAACTGGATATATTGACGGATTTAGATTTGGGCTCTCATTTTAACGATCTCCTCTATTGAAAGTATCGGACTTCTACTTGTACTCTCTTTATCTAATAGTATCAGAGCCGATGGTTGATTGACGGTCCACCCCTTACTCCCAATATGTATCGGTATTTGGTGAATATCTCAAGAAACAAATTTGGTGACCAACACAGTTTTCAAGCTTGTAAACATTGTTGTGTAGCAACGCGGGATCGATGGACATTGATAGAGATTTAAATCGAGATATCTTGATGCAAAAGGGAACTTGAATTAAGAGGAAGGAAGTAAACCTACATTGAAGATTGTTAGGATGCACGTGTGAATTGTGTTGAAAAATTTAATATATTAAATTAAGGGAAAGTAGATCTACATGTGATGTGAAATAGTTAATATATTCAAATTAGACCATTACTCATTTACTTAAACTTTTAATTAAAGGTAAATCCAACTAGATATATTAATAAGCTCGAACTTAGGCTTTCTCTTGATGATATCCTAAGCGAAGGTATCGGTCTTTATTCCAATGTACCCAGCCGAGCACCTCCAACTTCCCAACGGCGGACGTAAACTCTTTAACTTTCAGGCGTCTCTCCCCAACTTTGAGGTGTCTTTTCAAGGAGTCCGTGGCAGCCTTTTGTCACTTGTCGTTCCTTAGTGTTAGTGTTTTGTGGAGTGTCTAGCGCGAGAGCCAGCGTCGGTGTTGGACACGTATCGGACATGGATACGCATTCGACACGTGTTCGACACGCAATCAACACATGTCGAAGGTCCAACACATGGTCAACGTCAGCGATACGCGGCGGACGCGCGAGTGTGAGGAAGGAGGGCAGGAAAAACGTAGATCTGAAACTATGAGATCAGGAGGGGAGGGGGAGGAGGATGTCTACGTCTCGCCATGAGAGATGAGGGAGAGAGCCAGCGACGGTGATGGAGGAGGGCGAAGAACCGCAGATCTGGAGGAAGAGAGGTAGCGAGCGAGCTAACACTAGAGCGAGCAGCGAGCGTCCGAGTAGTAGGTTTTTGTGGACGGGGGGAGAGAGGAAAAAAGGGGGGGAGGTAGCGCAGAAACGCTAAAATTACTGTGGTTGTCGTTGCTTCCGTTCACTTGGCAAGACAGAGAGGTGAGGCGTGTGTGTTCAAAAAGAAAAAGAGAGGACAGAGAGCCTGAGGAAGAGACGAGATGAGAGATAGGATGACAAAGGAGAGAGATCGGGAAAGTGCGTGAAATTTTTTCAAAAAGTAGAGAGAGAGAGAGAGAGAGCGTGGGAAAGATCAAGATAGAGGATAGAGGAAAGAGGGCATGGGAAGTTGAGTGGTCTAATCGAAGCAATCAATTCAACTGATTTAATTTTTTTATTTTGTTATTTATTTTTTTGCTAGATTGGCTTAGGTTAAAATATGGCAGTATCAATGATAGATTTTTTTTTTAATTTTTATAAAGGCACTTTTTGTAAATTCTCTATTTTTATAAAAACATAGAAATAATCTCTATTTTTTAGAAATGACGTATCGACGTGTCGTGTTGTATCGTATGTTACGTATCGATGTCGGTGCTACTTAAGCTATTCCCGAAGGAAGAAGACGAAGAATTGCATCTCATGCATTGCATATAGTTTATTTTTTTTTTGGTAAAGACATATACTTTAATTTTCATAAAAAGAAAAACCCAAAGAACAATTAATAGACATTCCATATAGAAATCATATTTAGATCATTCATACATTACATCATCGCATGTTGTCCTTAGTGACATCCTGCCTAATAGTTAATTTGTTGAACGATAATGAGGCTTTGCTTTTGTTGAGCTTAGCACATCAAGGTTTTTCTATTTCCATAAGCAGTTTATTATTGCTTTGATCATTGAGTATTAGATTTTTCTTTGTGCGTCCGCATGATCACTCATAGCATGTTAGCGGTTTAGGATAAAACTCGACCAAGACTGCTTGCAACATATCTTAGAAATAAAGAGAAACGACACCGAAATGGTAATAGGTTTATCTAACGTAACCAAGTTCCTGTACCTATAAAATCTCTAGGTTTCCTAAATGAGTTGAATTGCATGTCTTAACGATACAATTAAAACTCCAAAGTTACGATTGGTATGAGCTTGGAAAAGTAATCCATTAACTTTCCTTTGGTCCTTCACCGATGGGAAGGTTGCAACAGAGAGCAGTTAAATTGATGAATCAGGAAGGAAAGATTTTGAATGAAATTATGCTGAATAGTTTGTTCGAGGAGCTCAGTTGTGATTCGGGAATGAAATCCTGACCACCCCCTCAGTACCAACCCTGGAAGCGATAAGCTAATGTGGACCAGCAACAATCCAGCAACACTTTGGGCTCCATGGCAACAGATCTGGAAACCAAACTCGCAAGCCGAAAATTCGTTTCTTTACGTGGAGCGTGTGTTAAAATGCACTACCTACACGGGAGAAATTTGTTCAACAGAAAGGCGATACCATATTCTCTCTGTCCCGAATCGCAAAGCTTCAGAGATCATCGAGCACCCATTCCTGGTTTGCCGCTCGACGGAGAACATCTCCTCGGACGGGGAATCACCACAATAGAACGTGGGTGAGCGTCAAGAGATATCTAGTTCTAGAAATGGAGTATTTGTTCTAATCCCACTAACTGCGTGTGCAAATTGTCTAGGTCAAGGTCACCTGCACAGGCCAAATGCACAGACTTAAGTGGCTCATGGTGCTCTATGTTCGTGCCCTTGGATCCTTAGAAAAATAAAATAAAAATAGACGACTCATGAAACAAGAAGCACATATGACAAACTTCATGAAACGAGAAGCACATATCACAAATTCCAGTAATTGCTCTCGTTGAACTTACAATACTTTTGTAGTTCGCAAAACAAATACGTACACATACAGAACATTGATTACTATTTTTTCCCTTGATACTCGGACCATATTCTCCCAGAGTTCAATCAACTTACGAGCTATTAAGTTTGATAGGTTTTTCATTTATGAGCATCAACTTATAACGTGATGCGATGACCAAATATTGGCTGGAGATGACGGAGGAGGAACTAAAAAATTTCCGACTTCCTGGTCGTTTGACAGTGCTAGCTCATCGAAATCTGCAATTGAAAGAGTCTTCTTAATGGACTCGAGGGCTTCTTCAAAGGAAGGACCAACCCTAGGTGCTCCAAAGTTGCAACAGGTGGCTTCAATAGTGGTGAATTCTGGTGATGCGTCTTGGAAGTCATCAACACTTGTTATTCTTTGTCCTCCTTCGCTCCCTTGAGTCGTCAAAACACCAATTTGACCCTCATTACAGTCCAATATAGGCGAGTTCTTTACGCACTCTTGTCCATGTAAGACCCCATTAAATGTCATTTGATCGGAACTGCTTCCATTGCTCTCGTTGTACTTGTCTCCAGGTGCGGCTTTGAAGCTACTCTTTCGACGGACACGGCACAAGACCCAATCATCCAACTGGAGAAACATAGAAAGAGATATAACATGATGATAATTTCCGCGATCAAACAGCAATTGGTGACTTTAAATTGGAACATGTGCACCAGACGTTCTGGAAAATTGTAACAATAGGGCAATCAAACCCTAAAACATATCCAACAGGGGCAATCAAATACTTCAACTGACTCTGTCCATCGAAAAATAAGACATGGCTGTTTTTTTTTCTATGATTTTGAGGACGGTTGGGCTAATGTGGTCACCAAGTAAACGTTACATTGGCAAAAAGAATAGACAGAAAGATAAGACATGGCTTTGCTTTTTCTATAAATATGAGGACAGTTGGGGCTAATGCGGTCACCGAGTAGGGATGTTGCCAGGCTTATGCGGCCAACAACGAGGGCATTCTTTCCCTCACCTAGCTGTGGGTGAGGGCACGTGCCCTTCGGCGATGGTGGTCATACATTGGAAAACAAATCTTTATCATCTACGACAGTAAAAGCTTTCTGATATATGAGACGAAAATCTAGTATAAATCATGTATATTGATGTACAATTTTTGTTGCAGTTTGGTTCATGTTTCCATCGATAAGGAAGCACAAGGTCCGGGGGCTACTCCTCGGACACCAAAGAGTTTTTATAATTTGAGTTCATATTTTATTGGTACTTTAGGCTTGACCTTATAAATAACTACTGTTATATATATATTTTTTGTTTATAATTGAGTGATATAATAGAGAGATGCAAGGTGTTAACAATAATGGAATCCTCTGCTGGGTGTAATCTTAGTTTAAAGATAAACTTGGATAAATCTTGTGTCTCAATTTCTGCTTCTACTATTTATTTCGTTATGATTGTGCACTGAATCCTAATAATTGGATCTGTTCTAAAGAAAGTATTTGACATGTTAAGCTGAGGAATATGTATGCTCTTTTCCACATTAGATGACAAAAGTGAGACTCTTAGTTCCCATGGTTAATGGACTTGTTGAAACCCTATCTCATTTTTTCAAGGTAGACAAAAGGAAACTTACAAGCAGGGTTCCTGCAAGCCGGTGAGAATAGTGACGGTTGTGTTCAAGAAGCTTGTACTCATGCATCACCCAATTGGTTTTCACTCCTTTCGGAGGCCTTCCTCTGTAAAAGGTCAGGGCCTTCTTAACCCCGAGACACCGTGATTCGCTGGAATCGAGTATCGGCTTATCGCCCCCGTGGCTTTCCAATAGCCTACTGCCGCGGTCCTGTTTGGGCGAGTGCCGTTCGGGTACTTCCGGTTTCTCGGGCTGAAGAAGAACCACTCTTCCTCCCCAAACACGGCCTTTCCTGCAAATACACATACTTTTGTGAAGTCTCCTCCAAAGAGGATATCGCAATTAGGGATCATGTTAGCTCTAGTGAAAATAGAATCATTAAGGGCTATTTTCTTCCTTCCTAGATGGGGGAAATTTCCCCGATATGACCTTTCAAAGCCAAGTATGCTGCTCAACCTCCGGCGAACTATCTTGGTGAGAAATAAGTTGATCCATGGAAAACTTCTTTTTTATAAATATGCACCCCTCTATATGAATGTAAGCACAAAGGATTCTATATCTTTTCTTAAAAATGTGGGGTTGCTAAAGATGAAAAGAGTTTAACCTGTATGATCTGCCCATTTCAACCAGTTTTGATGGAAGGAAAAGAGGTTTTATGTATAAGACTTTAATCAAAACTCGGCGCCCTTGAATTCATAGAAAAGAAACAAGCCAGATTGCTGATCATCTCGCGCGCGCCCCTTTCTCACTACAAATGTGAAGAAAGAGGCAGTCGAAACCAAATGTTTCACGACTGTAATATGATTATATGATAGAATGGGTGAAGTCGTACCAGGAAGCTCCCATGGATTGTACTTGTATATGTCCACATCAGCAATTAGAGAGAGGAAGGGGTTTGAGGAAGAAGACACCTTCTCTTTGAGGTAATGGAGGATGAGTTCTTGGTCTGTCGGATAGAACCTGAAGCCCGGTGGTAAGAGAGGAGCGCAAGCATTACGATGCACTGATCCCTCCATATTGTCTCGGTGTGAATGGTTTCTCTTAATTTACCTGAGTATTTATAGAGAGAAAGATCTCCTAGTCGAATAGAATAAGTAAAGTTTCTTATGGAGATCATCAATCATGCATGCTGGCTTCTGTTTTATGCTGTGTTCTGTTTTGGTTGATTTGCCTTAAACGCATGCATTGTTAAGAAGCAGCTTGACTTACATCGAGTTAAATAGGGAAATGCTTGATGACAGCACTGTCAAGAATGGTAAAATTTCAACCATAAATCCACATACCATCACCACTTGTTTTGCATAAAGAATTTATTGATTGAGAGATCGCGTGGCCACAAAAAAACTAACAGTACTATCGACTGTTAGGTAATGGTTTCTAGTAAAATATAACATATCCCTAATAGCTTGGAAGATTCGGTGTCCATTTAAAAAACAATATATCCCAAGTCTAATTCCGTGACCATTTCAATCGGCATAACTATGTTCAAACTATCAATAGCTAAGACAACTATGTTCACACTGTCGAAAGAAACCTAATTACCTATTTTTCCTTTAGAAGGAGATCTTCTCTTCCTAATACAATGAATTTTACGTTAGAACTTCACAACAACAATTACCAGTACGTTAAGAATATGGAACCTACTCCAATGCCAATAAATTTGTGTGGGACTGCCATCCAGCGATCTAAAAGTTTAAGTTATAAGTAGGGTTAGTCATACTTTAATGCCCTATAAATTTTTGTGGTACTACCATCGAGCGATCTAAAGGTTTAAGCTGTAAGTAGGCTTAGCTTAGACTTAACTATTACAGCAATAATGGAATTTTACTGTATCTCTCTCTTTCTCTCTCTCTCTCTCTCTCTCTCCCCAAAGGTTGCTCAAGGTCAGCGACCTCTTGAGCGCAAACAACCATCATGCAAAGTTGCTCTCTATTCATTTCACACACACATGCAAGCGCACGCACAGATAAGGATTGGGCCGTGATTTCATGACAAACCTAAATTATGGGGTGTTATTTCTAAGTAAAGATCCACTGCCAAATGGTCACTTAATATGCAGTTAGTCAGATTACTTTTGATGGTTCGCCCCTACGTGGAACGGGTCTGATCATTACAACGACTTTATGTACCGACATAAATATTCAGGACATATGCCACCTATATCGACACCATGTTGGCCGTTTGGGGAATATACATTAGCATAACACGTGACATGACCGACGCATTAGATGGTTTCACAAAAGGAAGATAAGAATGTGTTGCTATCGGTGGTCCAAACATGATTTCGTTCACACTTTACACTATCACGAGCTCTCTTTTTTTTTTTTATCCTCCATGCATGGAAACGTGAGTATCACCAATACCGAATGCGTCCTAAGGTTGAGTCCAAAATTTTGTGTACTTTCTCGACGGCTCTACTGGTCTTCTGCCGTCCATATGGGTTTTTGGCCTATCGATACAAATATCCTGATTAAACTAACTTTCTTTCTTCCTGTCTCTTATACCTGTTATTGCATTAATCGTTTAAAAACTCCAGTTCCAAGGAATTTCGAAGCAAAGATGCGGGAATGATTACTTCTTCTTTTCCAGACCGGGCCAGAAGAAACATAAGCTTTCGACGAACTTGTGAAGACAAAAACTATGCACAGATTCCATCCATTACCAACTGTAATGCGCTCTGAATAAAAGTATTATTGACCAAAGGCTCTTGTGTGGTCCAAATTTGGCAGTCATCTGTGTTTTCCCCACTAAAGAATTTGAATCTGTTCACCATGGCTAGCCAATATCTTCTCTTGATTGGCTCAATTTCACTCTCGAATGTGTAAAATGCCTTGCTTCTTGTCTTGTTAACCTGGTGACAGGTACAAGATATTGGTGAATTGGGTTTGGTTCAGTTGTACATTCGGGTGTAGTACATGGTACGAAGCCTTGGCCAGATTAAACGTGTGCGTGGTGCATGAGTTGACGTAATCCACCATGCATAGACGTTGACAACAGATAAAGCAGTAAAAAAGCAATATAGTCGAACTTTTAGCCGGTTTCCAATTATTATTTCAAAATTTCCAAAAGTTGTGAGGCAATTTATGGTGAATCAAGCTGTTGCTATTTTTATCTTTTAAAAAAAAAGTAGATGTGCTGAATATTGGGATAGAAGTAATTTCTAAAATTTTAATTAAAAAAATCAGAAGTTAAAATTTCTCAATCATTTACCAACATAGACAGTTAGCATTAGTCGTATATTTCATTAAATGGACCAGCTACCTTAGGGGAAAAATTACCAAAAAATTTCTAAACTTATTGCAATCGTATCAATTTGGTCATAACCTTTTTATTTATCAATCCTAAATTTTTGCATTTGTGCCAATTCAGCCCATCCGACTAATTTTTGTTTGCTTGGCGCCGATATGGACACTTTGGAGCTGATGTGAAATTTTTTTAACAACATTTAATATTTTTCTATTTTTTTCCTTTTCTTTTTTGCTTCTTCTTCCTCCAACCGGTCATTGCTTCGGCGATTGGCCGGAGGAGAGGGTTGGCCGGCCCTCGTCGTGGTTGGGGGAGATGACGAGGTCTCGCCCTCGCCCGACCCTCTCCTCTGGTTGGTTGCCGATCCGGCGACCGGCTAGAGGAGGAAGACAAAAAAATAAAAATAAAATAAAAAATGAAATAAAATTTTAAAAAATATTATTAAAAATTATCACATTAATACTGGCGATTGCCACATCAATGCCAGCCATCGTCCACATGACTAAATTGACATACATGCAAAAGATTTAGGATTGAATTGGCAAAAAAAGTTTAGGATTTAATTGGAATAAATTTAAGACGTTTTTGATAATTTTTCTTGCATTAGAAAGTCAAGTCAACTTCACCAAATTTGGTCATCAAATAGGTCATCAAATGGGTCATTTATTATTTTTTTAAAACTCAATTACGACATTGTCAATATTTCTTCGCATTGGAACATTCCCCGCTACATGCCAAACATAAAACACAAAATAAAAGTACCTTGGGAAGGCAATTTTAGATCATTTGAGATGGACAGAAAGAAGGATCGATGGCAACCCCACACCTTGGCAACTAATTAATTCGTATAGTTATGACGGAAATTATATAAATGGTCATGCTTTCCTTCGTCGCAAGTTAGAAGAAATTTTTTCCAACCTGGCTCTTGACTTGTCATTCATCTTTCCAAGAAAATTTCAATATTAAATCACGCATTCATCTACAAACTTAAGCTTTTTGAATAATTGATAGTTGTCTCATAAAATCTTATACGATATTAGAATAAGAGCTCATCGGTTCAAATCTTCCAAGCCCCAAAAGTCAAAGTCCAACCTATGCGCAAGGAGGAATGTAAAAACATTAAGTATTAAATCACATTTTTATTTAACAGTTTAAGTTTTTAAAATAGTTGGTAACGATCTCACAAAATTTTATAACCGTTCCCACTTCACTTGCACATTAATTTACCTTGGAAAGAACTTAATCCCAAAAGAACTTAGCTATCTATGCATTACATCGACAGGACTAAGGGTCATTTTCTATATGGGCCACCCCTGCCCAAAATGACTTCGAAATCTGCGTGATCGGTCCAAATCGGGCTAGTCCCATTTGATATGGCTTAACACAGCAAATAATAAGGGGGTGAATTGGTTGTTAAAAAAAAAAAAACTAAAAATTTTTCGAGAAAAACTTGCAAATTCGCTTTTGTAAAATGGAAAACATTTATTCAGATGGAGATGCTTGCATTAAACAATCAACAGAAGCGAAGAAATAAAAGATATTGCAAATAGATATATAGTGATTCGACCTTCAACTCTTCCAGGTCGACAATAATAAATGAGTCTGGAATTCACATGTAATCTTAGGGTGTGTTTGTTTGAGTGAAAATATTTTTGGGAATTAGTTTTCCAGACTTTCACCTGTTTAATTTGCGAAAATGATTTAAGTCAACGAAAAATACTTTCCATACCAACAGGAAATTTATGCTCAAAATTAGAAAAATGAATTCCTAAATATAAAGAAGTGAAAACACTTTATGGAATTTCTCTTATTGAGTTTATTAAAATTTCAATTTTTTAATTGATTTTTTTTAAAAAATATTTTTTAATTTAATTTATATTTTATTTTATTTTATTCTTCTTTCTTTTTTCTATTTTCTTCTCCTTTCGCCTGTCACTAGGCTGCAACGATGGCTGGTCAGTCAACGAACTCAAGGCTCATCAGTGGTAGCCGCCGGCCAGTTGCAGCGAAGGAAGAAGGAAAAATAAAAAGGAAATAAAAAGAGAAAAATTTAAAAATTTAAAAATAAAATAATATTATTTTTTTCATAAAGTATTGAGATTGAAATCATTTTATACCTGACCAAAATAAAAATATTTTTCACATGAGATCCAAACACCAAAAAATATTTCCAATCACATATCACCGGATAAAAGAAAACTAAACATTTTTTTTTTGAAAAATTATTTGCCGGAAGTTAATTTCCATTAACATGAAGTTTTTTGTGAAATAAATGCACCCTTAAAGATGTTACAATGTCTAGATGGTGCTCCTTCGGAATTAGTTCAAAAGATTAGTCAACGTAAAATACTTTCCGAAGAAATTTATGCTCAAAATTAGAAAAATGAATTCCTACAATACAAAGAAAAAACACTTATAATTTCTCTTATTGAGTTTATTAAAATTTCAATTTTTAATTGATTTTTTAAAAAATATTTTTAATTTAATTTAATTTATATTTTATTTTATTCTTCCACTCTTTTTTACCCTATTACAAGAAATACAACCCTCTTAGATAATAACAATAAGAGATCTAGCAGCTTTCACAAGTGTAAGCATGAAAAAAATGGAGAGATGAGAGAAGTCCCACACATGTCCATCTAGCTTTCAATATGCTTCACGTTCAATACCTTGTTCACCTGTTGTAGAAGCAGATCACTACCAGCATTCAAACTTTATTGTTCCAGACTCCTTCTGCATATTGGCTTGTGCATTTATAAATAGGTTCCAGCCAAACGATGCTCATATTAGTATCCTTTGCTTATTTTATCATTTTGGAAATATTATAAAGAGTTTTCTCAACACCATCTCCATTTACGGGACTGCGTGAAGGTCAACACCGCAGCTCGACAACTTTATAACGGTGACAATGACTCTCTGGAGATCCCATCGGCACCGCAGAGATGGTTGTCAAACTCCTATCTAACACTGTAGTCATCTCGGCATCTGTAAAAGATGGTGATTCAGAGAGTCGATGTTGGATAGAGAGAGAGGGCTCGTCGCGTTGAAGAATAAAAAGGAAGGCCGAGAAGTTGATGTCCGTGCCTACTCAAATCGGGATTAGGATTTGTATGTTCTCATTTTGCCCCAGTTTGAAGAATTGGGTTATAGTTTGGTGAAGAGTATGTTGGATTTTTCCCCGATTTGTCAATTTGGGGCAAATAGATGGCTTAAACGACATCGTTTAGTGGCTAACTCGTCGACTTCATTTGCTGGAGAGATACATCAAACATAATATGATAAAGAAAATGTTTCTTTGATAATGCTATTAGAGATGGTACAATCTTAATCATGGATCCACATATCATCACCGCGTGTTTTACATAAAGTCTTAATGATTGGGAGATCGTGTGGTCAAAAATAACGTCTGATCTTATTGGTGTCAGGCTAGCAACTTTCTATGATAAATTGATGCCACGTCGGATTTTCCGGCGAGACAAACCGCCGACAGCACTTAAGTGAATGGTTTTTAATAAATGTGTCACTCAAGTGTTATAACACTCTAGTGAGTAAGTTGATTCTACGGTCAATCTCAGATGTTGTTCTTTTGTGCATTCCCAGACAAAATTCAAAAACGAAGGGAATATAAATGAGACATCAACTATGTCCCTACTATATTTTTCCATGTATCAACAAATGAAAATATACACCAAACTGACGAAGAACACTGACAGTTCTAGAGAGAAAACGAGCATGGTAAAATCACTGCCCGATCCTTCCACTCTTCTCCTAAAGCGATCATCCTCGCGGAAGCCTGTCCAAATAATGCTATATGGCTGCGGATCGACTTCCCTCTTCTAGCGACCTCGTTCTGATCTATCCTCCGTTCACTAGATCCAATTTCAAGCGCAACAACCTTTCCCCTTTTCCAATCTGATATTAAAATCACGTCGTCGAGTTGGTTACAAAACCACCGAAAGATCCCTTCCGCGGGCGCTCTTCCACGGTCTTCAGGTCAGAATTTTTCTCGACATCTTCCACTGCTTCGAGGGCGATCGACGACTCGAGGTCGGTCGGACTGAGGTCGATGGAGAAGGAGGCGTTGAGGCTGAAAGAAGGAGAATAAGAGTCGAGCGACGTGACTGAAGCATCCAGCGATGTGACGGAAGCGTCCAGCGACGTGACGGAAGAATTGAGCAAGAGGCGGGCGGCGTAAGGGTTGCGGAGGGCAAGGTTTTTCCGAGCGGTGGCTCGCCATCTCTTGAGCCCCTTGCGTACGTTCTCCGTGAAAACGGCTCCTCTCATGGACGTGCCCATCTGTTTGCATTAACACATGCCAAAAAAATTTACTTCAAAACTCAAGGTAATGCAAGGATTCGTTTTTCAGACAATTGATGTTTATCATATGTAGAAGGGAGGAGAGAAACATTAACAATTCAAAGAATATGCAGGGTATGCTAACAATTTAAATGCGTATATATTCGTATAAATCTATATTTTCCGAATTCAGGGTCATATTTTTGTGTCTTGTTTTGCTAATTTTGTACAATTATAACAAGAATTCCACCGCAAATCAACAAACGACGTAATATGAAATTAGGGTTTGTTAATCACCTGGGTGACCAAAGCGTAGAGAGGCAAAGTGACGTAGCCGCAAATGAATTGTACTAAAGCTCCCATCGTGAACCTGATCACAATATCCTCTGTACTTTCGTGGAAGCATGATCGGAATCCGAACTTGTACTGTGTTTTCGAAGCAAAACATTCAATAAAAGGAAGAAAAACATATAATTAAGACATTTCTGGCCAACCCAAAACTTGAAAAGCAAAATGAAAATAAAAATAAAATAAATGATTTGCTTATATGCTTACCCAAGTCCATGTGAAGAATGCCACTTGGAAGGAATTCTGAAAAATCAAGAGTCGAGAGTTCTATTGTGAGCTATATATCTCTTGTTGTATGCAACATGTTGCAAGAAATTGAATAAAAGAAGACAGTGGTTCCACAAGCCATGAGGGTGACTATGATCAAAACTATTTCTATTTTTATAAATATTGCCAATGTGTAGAAGAAATTATTCACTAGGTAATGTTTTTGTTTATTATCTGCTTATTATGCATGTGCAAGAATTAGGTTAGTCATATATATACACCAAACGACGTGTATTGCGTACACTATTCATGTAAAGTTTGGTGTGCACGTGATGTTTGGATCATGACATGTATTTTCATGACGGAAGATTTAACCGAGCTAAATTCGAATAGGGGAAGCCTGGATACACCAAACTTTATACAAACTATATGTTGCACCATATGGGTTTTCAAATTTAATGTCGTTAGGAGTACTCGTCTATAGGCCTTGTTTGATTCAGATTTGACGCTTATTATAATTCATGATGAATTCGAAATTATGCATAAGAGGATCATGCTTTGCTTACCTGAAAAAGGATGAAGTGAATGAGGTGAAGTAGCAATTTGGGTCTCCCAAACCAGAAGAAATGATCGCTCGGTCTGACCAACAAAGTCCCTCTCACAACATGAGACTTATCATGGCTATCAATGCACATCTTTGTTATTATTCCTTGTAGCTTTGTTCCCACCAGCAACAACATCTGCAAATTAATTTCAGACCAAAATTATAAAAAAAAAAACCCCATTTTTAATTATTCTAGCTCAAATTAATTAGATTTTTGGATTTACTTACCACTAGTGGAATAAAGGGAAGCCACAGGTAATTATGGAACCCTGAAGAAAATTAAACTTGCATTAGCATCATTACTAAACTTACTTAAGCGGATGTATAGCGAAATGAGATAATTTTTTAATTAAGTTATTTTGTTACCATCTTACCATGTGCATTGAAGAATATGAAAATGACTACGAAGATCCAAATCCAGAAGCTGCCCGGCAAAGGAAAATGAAAAATTAGTATTTTATGAAAAAAAAGAAAGTAAAATTAGAGCTCTACTAATTTTTAATTATGAAAAGGTAATTACCTTATCCCAACAACAACACCGAAATCTTTCTCCAAAGCCCTTTTGATGTACTTCTGGAAGTCAAACGTGCTCCCTTCAGACAAATGCGCCTGTCATCAAGATGGACGACGGACATTAAGAACAAGAATTTCTAACACAGCTCCCACAAATTAATATAATTAGATTAAAATGACATTAAGGTACCATAATAAATCCATGACGCAGCGTCAGATAATCTACTTTCGAGACGGAATTATAAAACTGCCGAAGACAACATGTCTGCCCAGAACAAAACAAGAAAAAGAAAAAGAGAATTAGCATTATTTTTTCGTAAAATTGATATTTAACGATTAAAGGCGAATATTGTTTATTTATTTATTTATTTAGTTACTAACCGGCCAACGGAGAAGACGGTGAACGCTCCAACAAGTCAGGTGTCGTCTCGCGAATGAGGTCTGATGGACGAGCTTGAACCTTCTTGGGTCTATGCCAGCATAACAACAAGTCAATAACATTAACAGAAAAAGACAACTCCACCAATTCCTGTCCTCCACAAAGAGAAATCTCTTTTTGGTCGACGACACTAATCAATTGATGTTGACTCCCAATGTGAAAGGCGTGGATGCTATTCTCATGCTCACTACTCGAAATGTTTGAGATGGGGAGAGATCAATGGCTCTGATCTATTATGGTATTGCTGACACGACGTAACGTGATTAGTTAATGAGATTTTCATATAAATAGCGATTTAATAGCATAGTATCCAGCGAATGGCAATTTCAAGTTATTGTTCTTTAAGGTGAAGTGAATGGAATAACTAAAATTCATTTCAAACTTTAGTACCTTTGTAAACCAAAGATCGGTATATCTAGCTGAAAGATTAGGTTTTATCATAATCGATGTTAAAGATTATCTCTATAAACGAGTCTAAATAATAACGAAATTTTTTGATTTTCAAGAAATACCACTAACACGCTCCGCAAAAAAAGTTGCCAACGAATGTTAGTGACTACCGATTAGGATGTTAATCTCAAAATCGGTGATTAATGGGTCATTTTTTTATTGGACCCTCCATAGAAAGTGGACAAAAAAATTGTGGGTGCCGACACGGATTTATAGTACAACTTGTTCCCTCTTTCTCTTTCCATTGCCTTTGATCAACGGACCGCAATTCACAGGCACAAAACGACATACCGTTTGAGAATTGGTACTCCAAAGTCCTCGTCTCTGCCTCCCACGACTCCCACTTCCTCATCTGAAAAATAAATAAATAAATGAATAGGTAAAGTTAACCAAAAAAAATTAAATAGATAAAAGAAAGTGCAATTATTTGTCAAGCCCATGTCCACGTTTCCCACTAGCACGCATTATTTATAAATCAGACATAAAGTTTGGCGAAGCCACACACGGGGAAAGGAAAGATGAAGAAATCATGTCCAAAGGGAAAGTTCTTGTCATCGGATTGTGTTCACACTGAAATTTTCTAACTTTCGTACAAGTCAGAGAAGAAGAAAACAAAAGTTCAAAAAGCAAATAAGATATTTGCTTTTTCGTTTCACTTTGGCCTAAGTTGGACATCACAAGAATAGTAAACACATTTCTCATTGGTCGAGCATGGTCAATCAGTCGCCCTTTAGAGAACTCGCGAACTTACGCAATCGATGACGAACATCGTTCGAGCTATACATAGGATTTCGACGGCCCGCTTGCTTGATAGCCAAGTTTAGTAATACGATTTTCTTCACACGTTGTTTAGCAAAAGATGAAGTTTTCTTCGCTTTGGCGTGGTCTAAACCCGACAGTTCGTTCGGAAAAATTATGAGATGCGAAGGAAACCGACACGGTAAAAGAACGGTAAATTAAAATGAATAATCGATCAAGGGGCGATTACCTTGGCCATCCCGAGTGCGAAGGTGAGCATGCAGGAGAGGGAATGGAAGAAGGCGAGCACAAAGATCAAGTACTGCAATTGCTGCACTCCTTCCCTCGACAGAAGAGACACCTTCCCCTGTTCAAAGTCATTGCTGTGAAAAATTACTACATCAACTAAATAAAACCTAGGTTTTTATCATCCGTGGACCAACATGACAACAATAATCACATGAACCGACATAAAAGCACAGGAACAAAATGTAATATAAATGAGTAAAAGAATAAAAAAAAGTAAAGCATGCCTAAAGATTGAACACTGGCAATGCGCATATGCAAAATGAATGTTTTCTGCATCGTCTCCACCTTGAAATTTGCCATCAAATTATCTCGAAACTTTTTATATTAAATATAGAGAATTTACGTATTGCTAACATGGTCTAGCTTATGCTCTTATTTAGATCCCTTGCTTCGCTTCAATAATAAATCAAGTTGATGTAGAGGAAATGGGTACATTTCTATCTTATTAAGGTTCTGTTTGTTTCGTGAAAATCAAAGGATTTGAAGAATAATTTTCAGAAAAAACGGTCACTTATAACAAACGAAGGCATTGAATTATCTTTATATAATGATTCTCCACATAGGTACGTACCTGCTCAAGGCACTTAGTTTCTTCCTCGTCCTCACTAGATTCCCAGCTGCTGCAAGGCAGGAACGTCTCGGCTACGCTCTTCGGAATGCAGATGTTCGCAATCGGCCTCTCGGTCATGGTCAGAAGCAACGATATGAACCCCAACAGCATCAGCTCTGCATATGTAGGTCATGAACGAATCAGAAAAAGAAAGAAGAGGGAAAAGACGAGAGAGCCCAAGTGAGAAAAGAACTGAAGAGACGCGACAGAAGATGACGACGGGCGACCTGATTTGATCTTGTCCAGGGCCTGAATCAGAGACCTCTTCCTCTTGCTTCGCAAGTACTGAGACGAAGCGAAAAGCCAAATCAACTTTCGCCGCATCGAAACCCGTTTGAAGAGGCCAGTTCGACCATCAGGCGAAAGGCGCGACTTGGTACACACGTACCTGACCTAGGAGCTGGATCAGATGTTCGAGGAAGACAGAGACCAATATCAAGACAAAGCAGACGGTCGCCACGGCCCAGGTGGGCGTTGATTCGAGCGTTCTTTCCTCGCCACTGGTGGCGGTCGAGGTGGTGCTCGACTCTTCCGACATACTCTCTCTCTTACACCTACAGCAGCGGAGATGGTTGGAGGAGAAGCAAGAGCAGGTTCCTTCCTGCGACCTGTTGAGAGCGATGATTTATGGAGAAACCGAGGAACATTAATATACGACGCGTGTGTTCCTGTTCGTGTTTTGTTTTAATTATTTGCCGTGAAAGTCCACGGAACTTGGGGGAGTCGGAATATGGGGGAGTCTAAGTGTATCGGAAGTGAGCGTCTGCCCGATCTTATGGTGGGCTGTGAATGGGGTCCACCGGGGGTACGGGGTCACGAGGTCAGCAAGCGCCGCCGTGGGGGTTTTTGTAAATTTTAGGGAGTCGAATTGCAACCGACCACCGACCGCAGAAGTGTAGAGGCTGTGATTGGGAAGGATTTTAATTAATTTCGGGGCCAGTTTAAATTTCTTGTTTTACTTTTTGTGTCATCCGAATTTGATTTTGCATCCTTAATTTAATCATTTTCGATGCCAAATTATGCCAACCATAAGTGAAGGCTGTACTTTAAAAACTTCGCTTTTCTCGAGAAAATAGCAAGGAATGCCATAATTTTGAATTGTCTCACATAATTAAAGAATCCCTAAACTGAGGATGTCAATATCTTTATTCCCACTTTATCAGTTTTGACGATCGTTTAGGCGGCAATCACACAGAGGTCGCCACCTCCACTAGGTCATGACCTTGCCCCTCCCATGAGGGCGTTTGCCGGGTTGCAACTTAGCGTTGCCAGCGGATCGAGGAGTGGATTGGGGCGTTTGTGTGTTCCTGGTTTGGGTTCGTGGTATTTTTGTACTGAGGCTAATTTACCCCCTTTAGAAATGTAGGCTTGTCCTAAGATGCTAAGGTGAGAATTGAGGAGGATAATTAGTATTTTCGTATAGTTCTAACATTTCCCTTATGGAAGGAAAAATTGATAAGATGAAAGAAATTAGTGAAATCCATCTCGTAATAAAAATGGAGAAAGCATTCTATGTCATCCCTAACCTTTGGTATCCTTTCTTGTCTATACCTAATTATTAGCTATATCTATTGGCCGAAGATGCAAATATACTTTGGTATGGCCTACGTCTAGTCTCAATTTGACTTTTTGACCTGGGTTATTCTTTTTTTCAAAATGCGTCTGAAATGGATGTAAAACCTAGAAAGTGCCCTCAAAGTAGATTTTGTTGCAAATTACCCCCTCCGCTAGAATCATTTGGCCCTAAAAACTTCATGAAAATGATTTGAAAATATTTTTATAAATATGATCTCTTATCTCTTAAAATAATTAGTTAATAGAGAATATTTTCATTATTGACAATAATGTATGACTAAACATATTCGTGAACGATGAGTTTTTGTTTTTTCGTTTATTCATTTTTATAAGCGACACAACCGATCATTTTCAGGATAATATTTTTTAAATCAATCATATTTCGCAAAATAAATATGCATTATCTATAAATTTTCGAAAGATATCGTCGGTCATGTGATGAAATCGTACAACACTTTATGGCATGATAACACTCTCTTCAAGGATTTATTTGCCCTACAACGTTACTAATGATTTCCAACAAATATCCCTCAAGATACAATAAAGTTTCAAGTGAGAATAATATATATCAATTCCGATATATTTACACGATCTCTCAAGAGAAACAATCGAAAACAAAGGCTGTATTTCTCTTTTGAAAAGAAACGAAAAATGAAAGTTGAAGTTATGAATATTGAACAAAAACATTCATTAATTTATAGCGAAAATCTTTGAACAAAAACAACCTTTCTAATATTAAGAACATATGCAATTTTTTCAAAAGTTAAGAAGTTATTTTCGAATAGTCACAACATTCTAAAGATTGTAAGAGCGACTACTAATAGATAGTCAAAAAAATAAATTTTGAAATCAAATAATAATAAAAAAAATAATCCTAACTCCTTTGTGAACAATTGCACTATTTCACTAAGACACAACGGTTACTTTATTATGATTAAATTTAAAATTTATAAAATAAAAAAAATAATTGTACCTCCTTTGTGAACAATAGCACTGTTTCTCTAGGGCACAATAGTTATTATTATTATTATTTTTATTTTTGACAATAATTTCAAATTTTAATAAATGAAGAATAAGAATTGTTGATTAGTGCCAAATCTAGCTCACGTGCGCACTCGTAGAGTAACAAGTAAAAGGGGTGAGGAACATTATGAAATTGCGCAAAGAGTTAAGCAAACTTTACAACGTTACAAAGAACTTGTTTTTATATAGCTTTTGTTGTTGCTGGAACTATGTGGTATGGTTCAACAGTAAAGAGATTTATTTGTAATGCTAAGAGATGTCTCTAAGCTATTGTACTTCATCTACTTTATGATACTTATGGCTTCAACCAAAAAAAAAAAAAAAAAGGTGTGCTCTCGCAACTTGAAAGTTGAATATGCCACTTGAAGAGCAAATCGAGTGAATAATTAATCGTTAATAGGCATGCGGCCCTAGTGGTAAAATGCTTGGAGGGATGGGGACTCTAGTATCATAAGTGCGGGGGTTCAACACACGCACTTTGCAAAGTGGCATAAATGGAATAAAATAAAATAAAATAAACCAAATTAGCCTCCAACTTTAAATATTCATGCGTCCATGCATTGACCCCTTCTTAATTGGGGTTGCTTCAAAAACTTCCGTTTTGTATTTGTTTCTTGCACCTAGCACGAAGAGAACAGTTTTGCTTCTTCCTTCAAGGATCAAAACAATACCATTTGGATGTACATTTATCTAGAAACTCACTTAATCCTTCCCGTCTTAAAAGTTATTGAGATTAACCAACATATAAAAAAAAAAGAAAGAAACAGAAATAGAAGGAAAGATCCGGCTAAACCCTTTCATTGTTCTACTATGAAGGAAGTCATGAATACTACTAATAATCCCATATTGTGAGCGGAAATTGAGAGCATAAACAAGGTTTGGGTGAAAATTGTTAAAAAAAAAATCTTATACCTATTATACGTTGGCCAATTCAGTTTTAATTATTTCAAATTTTTCAAGTTAGGGGATTTGGCAATGTAGTTCTTTCAACCAATTTTAGCCGGCAATTACTAACATTAACGCCTATCGGCGTATGTGGCATAGTTGCCACGCCAATGATTTTTAGCCTAAATTACCCGGAATGCCTATATTGGTTAATCATCAAAATGTTTAGAACTAATTGAAAAATCATGAAAATGTTTAGGATGAAATTGACAAAATTGAATAATTCACGACTGAATTGAACGAGTATAATAAATTTAAGACTTTGTAGGTAATTATCCATAATAATGGACATCCACAAAGTTTAATCATTTATTGAGAGCTTCAAATTTCATACGGACCTTAATAAATAAGAAACAATCATGCTCTTTCTACTGCTGAGGACTTTCTACTGCAACTATTTGCGGTAGGGGTGATCGGTTTCCCCAGGGAATCGGGAGCCAAGTTTAAAATCACCGGTTCCAATTTTATGGAAGCGTAACTCGGACCGATCAGTTCGGTCCGGGTGATTTTCGATTCGATCGGTCTGTCTTGCTTACCCCTAATTTACGGACTCCAAGCAATTGAGAGAGATAAGCACTTAGTTAATAATTCTCAGTAAGGTTTGATACCAATAATTATAATAATCTCCTTGATTATGGGCATTTGATTATCTGAAGCACCATACACGTGGTCAAGGATCAACAGCGGGATGCTTCCTGGTTCGACGAGGTGGTTTCCTCCTGCTCGCGTGGACTTTCTTGCGCGGTGCGCAGCTACCACACCTTCGTCTACATCATTGTCATTAGGTCAAACCACACACGTTTTGATGGTTTTTGTCTTGGTTCGTCTCCTTTGCCAACCTAAGAAAGGCGAGGAAAAAGCATTAGAAAAAGTTGAACTCCACACGGATCTCCTTCGTCTTGACTCTCTAGAATTCGGCGTATGAAATGAAACCGAGCAGAACTTTGGTGGTTAGACGACCTTATAAGACCACGCGCCAATGCGCACGGCCATATCTAATCAATTTGAAGGTTTATTTATTTATTTATTATTATTACTTTAGAAAAGTGGAACTAGTTTGGGAAATTGTGCATGTGAGAATCTTGACATTTTGCTATTCGCTCGGCCCGCCAACAAGATAATTAGAGTGAACATGATTCGGTTAGTCCGGTTCCCTCAACAATTGTGAAAGCGGAACGGTGGTCCCGATGCTCAATTTCGAGAATTATGGACCGAACCGAATGTCCCTAAAATCGTGGACCAACCGGACCACCGGTCCGATATGATTCCCAAGCGATCCAATAAAACTGTTAAAATGACAATTAAAATTGAAATGAATACAAAAATAAGAAACCCCGAATTTGACAGGGCAATTTGAGCTTTCGGGACACCATGTAAACCAAAATAAAAAGTCATTTAAGCATATCAATTGCCCCCATAAAGCACCAAAATTGGCTCCCACAAGCACCCCCATTGAAAAGTCATTATCTTCATAATATGAAATGGCTCTCAAAATGAAAAGTTCTCGCTAATGCTCCAAAACACAACAATAAATCCGAATGCATCCTCAATTTGGATTGGGGGATTAGGTTTAGGTCAGGATTTATAAGTCTTCAGGAATATTAGGTTTTATTCTTCTTCTTCTTCTTTTTTTCAAAAATTCAGAATTAAGTTATGTATTTTAAAAAACATAAAAATAAAAAATTATTAGTCCCGATGCGGGGATCATCGGTCCGGTTCCCCCTAGAATCGGGAACAGGACCTCCCGGACATCGGTTCCACTTTGAGGAACCGAGAACTGGACCGATGACCTCAATAATTGGGCCAAACCCATCGGTCCGGCGAGTCTATCTTGCTCATCCCGAGAAAAATGTCAAAAAAGTCCTAAACCTATTGTATTAGTGCTAAGTTAGTCCTAAACCTTTTTTTGGTGCCAATTCAGTCATAAACCTTTTGCATTGATGTCAATTTAGTCCTAAATTATTTGTATTTATGCAAATTGAGTCAATTCGGGCGATTTTAGCTCTGAAATTACTGATGTGGACATCGATTGTTTTACATGGCACGGTTGGCGCCGACATGGACATTTTTTAAATATTTTTTTTATATTTTAAAAAACCAAAAAATGCTTAAAAATTATTAAAATACTATAATAATATTTAAAAATATCTAAGTCAACGTCTGCCGTGCCATATAGGACAATCGACGTCCACGTCGAGAGATTCTAGGCCAAAATCTGTCGGGATTGACTCAATTTGCATAAATACAAATAATTTAGGACTGAATTGGCACAAATGCAAAGGTTTAGGACCGAATTGGCACCAATAAAAGGTTTAGGACTAAATTGGCACAAATGCAAAAGGTTTATGACTGAATTGGCACAAAAAAAAGGTTTAGGACTGATTTAGCACTAATACAATAGGTTTAGGACTTTTTTTGACAATGGCGTTCTTCCAGCTTATTGAAATTTCAGGGACTTATTATTATACTCTTACAACCGAAAGTTGGATAAAGAAAGAAAAATATGAAATGGGGCAAGCTAAGCATTATTTCCCGCCAAAGTGTGAAATGTTGTTCATGTTTCACAAACTTATGAAAAGATTATATTTGAATTTGAGTGTCAACATTTGAGTACTGTGAAGGTTCCGGGGATTCCGGACTTAAAAAAGTCAAAGTGGGTGTACTGCAAGATTTTGATCATGTAAGGAAAAGTGAGTCGAGCATTACTAACCGGTGAGTCCTACTTTCGTAATTGTCTCTTCTACAAGAAAGGTACTAGAAAAACCTTCTAAATGATGTAGACTTTGCTATTTGCCTGTGTTGGAACGAGGGGAGTAATTTACAAAAGCAAAGCATTTGAACCGTTTTACGTAGTTAATTTCCTCGTTACTCAACTTTCATGATTGAGATGGTTGAAAAAGAATTTCGTTGTCATTTCCCTATACAGACATTTTTCTTACGGGGAGAGGACAAGCTCTTAATGTATGTAAAGCTGCATCACCGATTTTCCCGGTTGAAACTACTATAAAAAGACTGTACCCAACAGTCTCGAAAAATAGTAGAAAGACAAAGTTAATATTACAAAAAACTCCAAACCGATACACTTGTGATGAATTTGCCTAAAACTACTACAAAAAAATCCCAAACTGATATATTTGAAATGAATTTACCTCAAACTAAGTTTTTTATCACAAAAATTCTAAACTGGTACATTTGTGATGAATTCTACCGTTAGTCTCAAATTGGTATATTTGTGACAAATTTATCCTCGATTAGTTTTCAGTTAAATTGTATTAATTCCATGAAAAATATCAAATTAGTATACCCGTGAGCCATCAATTTTCACGTATTATCTAACTCAGCAATTTGACTGTAAAAATTAACGAAAACTAACGAATGTTAAATTTGTCACAAGCGTATCAATTTAAAATTTTTAGTGGTCCAAAAATTAGTTTCAGGTAAATTCCTAATGGGCGTACTAATATGAAATTTTTCGCAGTATTAATCCTAAAAAGAATTCTAATACTTTAAAAACATATAACACCAAAAGAGTTAATCTTCTCTAAACAAATGAAGTCAAATATTGCTGCAAATCTGAAATATTGTCGGTTCAATTTTAGAAAAGTTGGGGATTCAAGACTCACTATATGCAACTATGTTTTATTACTTCTAAAATTCCATGAAACTCCATTAAGCAACTTCTGTTTTCGCTTCACCCAAGTTCTCTCTCCCTCATTTTCAATCGATCACGCAAGAGAGGCTGGGCTCGAGTTATCCACGTCCGCATCGGTTGGGCGACATAGCCTATGTGTCAACAGGATGTGAACCCTAGAAAATATTGATGGGGACTGACTGAGGCTGACCGTATTGGGCCCGTGGAATCGGATGTTTCCGTGAACGGTGTGAGGTGGTGCACAGTCAAATCACCGACGCCTAAGATCCTAAACCCTTGCAAGCCAATTCTTCAAGCACCCTCCGTCTCAGCACATGTACATTGCACCGGCCGTAAAAACAACCACGGACTTTGAAAGAGACCTACATAAGTTGGCATGCATCGACTTTTGACAAACAAGTGAGAATTGATGGTGCGGACGATCAGAGGGACATGAGAAGATGGTCCCGTCGGATGACTAGTCAGGCGCTCCACAAAGTGTTAAGATGTACGCGTGTCGGTTGTGTTAGATAAATTCAACATCGGAGATTTGATTTAATGTAAGCGATTATAATAACTTAATTTGCTTATAAATCATTGGCTTAAACTTTTAAGAGAAAATGTGTCGGATATGTTAACGGGCTTCCTCTTGGCGATCTCTAGGAGCGAAAGGTATTTGATTTCTGGTTGCCCTTGAAACACTTGACACAGTTAGGACAATTTGAATTTGATATTCCATGTTTCCTAGGAAGCGACTTTGAAGCGGCTACCTAGTTTTAGGAGGAGAGGTACTCTCGCCTTTGAAACACCTTCTTTGTTCCGATATCGAAAGCTACTACCTCGAGCTTCTTTAAATTGTCTTTCCACCCTAAGAGCACATTGACAAACGTCACTATAGTCCAAAAAGGTTGGAGTTGGATGGCAAGTGTTTGCCCGTCAGACTTGAAAACATCACAAAAGCATCATGAAGTGATTAAATTTTGTTGTAAATTCTTCCACGGACAGCTCCTTTTATTTGAAATTATGACTCTGGAGGAGAATATCTTGACGGTAATCCATTGGTAAGAACTTCTTCTAAAATTCCTTCTTTATTTTCTCCTTAGTTGCAATATAGCTTTTTCTTTCACGAGCTCTTTGCTTCTTCAAATGCTCCCACCAAATAGATGCATATTTTTTTAACTTGATGGCGACTAGTTTTACCTTCCCACCATTTGGTATTTTTTTTTATAGTACAAAAAAATATTTCTATATTGTGCAGCTAATCCATAAATTATTACTATTGCATTTTCCCTCCGAATTCAGGAATATCAACCTCCAGAAAAGGATCCTACCGAAAATCATGGCATCTTCGATATTGATGTTGAGGAAGACCATACTCGAAGATGACTTTGAATACCAGCGAAGGAGTTAACATCCTCTTCATCTGAGAGAGCATCTTCGGCATCAACAGTAGGCTCGTGAATTGACAATGAGGCGATCAATCGATAACTAATAAATCGACGTCTTGTTCACTAAATCGACAACTCTTTTGCTGAATCAACATCTTCAAGGAATGCTCCGGCGTCACCGAGTGTCCAAACTTACTTTGCCTGGACAGCAGCCCCGACGTAGACCAGATCCGAATGCGTTTTAACCTTATTATAGAGAGATTACAAACTTAGCCTTTTCTAGAATGTTTCTAGGGTTTATGCCCGAGAGTTGTGACTTGTGACGAAAACACTCGAGATCGAATGAAGCGCTGGGTGAGAATGGGTTGTGCACGGCTGATTGATTGGAGAAATTTGAAGTGCTATTCGATTGTGGTTTTGAGCTAGCCCTTGATTCTAGGGCAAATTAGGGGCAATTGTAATAATCGAGATAATAAAAAGATCAATCAGACATAAGATATTAAACCACCAAATTTGAAGAAATTTGGAAGAAAAAAGAGAGAAAATAAAAGCGGTCTTACGCATGAATTTGTAAACAGAGGCAACTTGGCTAAAAAAGAATTGAAACTAGGTTCTGTTTGTTTATGAAAAAGAATGACTTGAAATTAAAAAAAAAGTTTTTAAAAATGACCGATTGAATCGTTTGAAATAATTAATTAATGAAAAATATTTTTATGATTGACAACAATCTATGTCTAGTCATTTTCGTTGATAAAGAAAATATTTTTACGTCCATTCATTTTTATAAGTAATACAAGCGATTATTATTATTATTTTGAAACAAAGGGAGCCTAAAACATTCGTTGACAAAATGATAGTGACAAGTTTTCAGCCGAACATGTAAAACGAAACCACGTATTGTAAATGCGTAATTAAATCTGTCCCATAGACTTGTTGCTCTTTACACTCTATCCGCAATCTGAGTTTTCTTTCTGAGCGGACGTCTCTTTATAGGAATTGAGTACTTGTCGTGGTGATGCAAGATCATCACTAGAATCACCGATGAAGCGAACATCGGGACCGGGCGAAAAACCAGAGCAGCAGACTCAGGGCGAAGTAGAGCGACCGGTGCCCGAGCGACCAGAGCTCGCCCCCTCGTATGACCACCACCTTGACGTCCTCCGGGTCGATTAGAGGCCCGGGAGTTGTGATCAGGTAGCTTGCGTGGATGTGGTGCCTCGCCGACTGGAGGAAGCAGGCGAAGGAGACGAGAAAGCAGAGGAGGAGGCAGAGGTGCTTGATTGCCGCTGTTGAAGGCTTCGGGTCGCCGAAGAGGAGGACCGCGTGGAAGATGTTCGACGAGGAGGGCGAGTTGGCGATCCACGCGCCGAGGAGGGAGCAGAGGGTCAGGCACACCGAGGCGAAGAAGGTCGCGGCGGATACGTTCGATGTGACGACGTTCACTCCGATCGATCGCTCGTCGACGTTTCCCTGTTGATTAAGTACGAATTAACAAGAACTACATACGATTAAAGCACGTCTATGACCTTAGAACTTCTTTGAAAGTAAACGTGCATGTGTACCTGCAAGATTGCTTCGACCCAAGCCCTTTTGTCGTCGTTTTCGACGCCCATCACTGTCGTTTTGGGGAAGCGAAGGTATCTGTAGAGGAAGAAGAGATTGTAAGCCAACATGAGCAGCAACCCAATTGGCACAAGCACCAAATCGAGGTCTTCCTGAGGAAAAGCCATTGATCCCTCCCTCTCTCTCTCTCTCTCTCTGCTCAAAAAGCTGACCAACAATGGTGGAATTCGTGGGCTTTAATGGTGGAAGAAGCAACTTCTCTCCGATCCCCATGTGAGTTTTCACTTGAAGATCAAGCTTCTTAATTCTTAAAAATTTGGATTTTTCTCTCAAAAAAGATTGCACCCAAAATGAATGGAGCCAAATGGTGAAGTTCAAGTGATTGGTTGAAAGCATGCGTGGATCTTACATCATTTTTTTTTATGACGAAGTTCGATCCCCTCCTAGTATTTTTTTTTACCTTACATTGATTGAGTTGACGTGTTCTTGCTTCCATTGCTACATAATGTGAGTTAGATGTTTGGACAGTGTCACGAGCAACCCTCATAATCTTTGAGAACCCTGATTCTAATCGATTTCTTGTTTTCCATCCGTAGGAGGAGCTACCGTCGTCCTAGCCGTGTTGGTCGACCATCACGTAGTCGCGCTGGGCGACAATCTCGATCTCCGGTCCTCTCTCCCTTCCTCTTTCCCTCTTGCCAAGTGGTGGTTCACTTCATATTGGTCTCAATGTTGTAAGGTCGACAATTGTGACGGACAAGAATTATTCAAAAGAGAGAGAGATTTGGAATTTTTGCAAATTTTCGGTAGGTGAGTCTATTTTTAAGCATTATTACGTATGAAATATTTGTAGATATTGATAGATTAGCCAACTTATAAGCTTTATTAAATACGAAATTTTGTATATTTTGATGATACCCAATGATGAGTGCATGAACGATTACTATCTAAGTTAATCTAATCAAGTACGATCAATCAACGTATGCACCCTCGGAATATAGAGAATCTCCCATATATACACACAATCACGAGAAACATGAAAAGTGTCTTAAATATCTCTAGGAAAATCCTTAATATCTCCAACAATCACCGACCCAAATCCAATGTCTAAGACCATGGTCACCACCACAAGTCATTTTAGTCTTTTATTGGAGCTCCCTCTCAAAGTGGGGATACTTGAATTTTCCCGAACCGTCATGGCGAGAAAATTTGAGGTTCGAGATTTTCGATCGTGGCGGGTCTTGTCTCTTGACCCAAAAAATTAGCTAAGTGTCCTTAGTATCTCTATTGCATGTGAAATTAGGAGCATTGCATTTCATTAGTAATTAGGCATCATTATCTTAATAAACCAAGGGTTGACCTTTTTAATTTTTTTTTTTTTTTTTTTTTAGGTTGACTAGCGGTAAATGATGGGTTATATCCTAAACTAAATCAGAACAATTACACATAAACTAGGGAAAAAAATGACACGGGAGTTTACCTAGATTCACCCCGGAAATAGGGTTACGTCCCCGCAAAAAGATTCCACTATGATATTTAGGTTTATAACCCCAACCACTTTGGTTACAATGATCTCTCATACGAGTACAATATATAGGGTTTTAAATGGGCCCAAAGCCCAAGCCTATTCGAATTCTTTTGATCCCACAACAAACGGGTCAACTTAAAAAAACACAAGCGGAACTTCCGCCCATTGTCGGGCGGGACCTCCGACATTTCTGCTGAGGGGATCACATGTCGTTTATTTATACTTTGATTTCTCTAAGCTTATATGGATGTGCCCGATATGAAAGACAAATGTCCCCGAAAGTATTCGTCAACTCTAACGGTAAAAATTGAAAAAAATTCAACTCTAAGTTAAAAATTACAAAACGTACAAAATTGCATATAAATGTCAATTTAGCATATGCGTGTAGAATTAGTCATTTGGATTTTAAATTTTCATAAAAATGGCCAATGGTTGACTTCTTGGTCAAACAAAATTAACTCTTGAGTAAAATAAAATTAGAAATTCGGTAGTTTCTTTTTTGACATTTGATTTAGAGATTGTGAAATTTAGAGACCTTGGACCTTCCTTATGAAACCCATTGATCAGTGAGAATATTATACTTGGCATTATAGAATTTGAGTCATCTAAATTACCACTTCTCAAGATCGGGCCATTTGACGCGACCACACAGAACCCTAGAGAAAGAATAAAACTTATTCCTTTACCCAGTTTGGAGGGAGATCAAATGCTTCTTTAAACTTTGAGATCGCGTCTATCATCACGTCGCCTTTCGTTCCGCTAACGCCAGTTCATCGTCTCATCCACCATCGGATGATCTGTTATGCTCCTGTTCGTTGACCGAGAGACTCGAACAGGCACATTCTCCTCTGAGATCTCAAAACCGGCGCCAATCTTCAAAGGCTAAGCATCTCAAGATCTCCTCTGTAATCGTTCCGACGGTAGATTGGGACCAATAGCCCCTCCCCTGTTAAGCTTTTCCACCGCCGCATGGACATCCTCTGTTCAGCCCTATTCCACGGCTGATAAGTGTGAAGTGCTGGGATCTTGTTGATTTTGGTCAACAACGATTGTCCGAACTCTGGTCGTCAATCCGTTTGACGGGCATTGCTTCATCTTGCCTCGTCAATTCGGTTGTGCTACGGCTGTGCGTGCGAGCGGCGGACGACTGGCGTTTGAAATGGTGGTCGACGGACGGGAGTCAAGAAGTGTGTGAAGATACGCAGTGATGGCGCAATAGGATCCTATAAGCCTGGGGTTACAATAGAGAATGGGTCTAGTGCGGAAATGTTAGGATATGGGCTTGTGAAGTTTTTATTGAAATGGGCCCAAGTAGTAAACCCATTTGAAGCATGTCCTTGTATAACCCAAGCCTTTGTGAGTCCAGTCCCATATTCCAACCGGGCCCAACAGGCCCGCTCTGGTCCCTATTTTCGGAATAACGAAAAAAATTGAGCATTAATTTTTATCTTTGCAATAAACATAAAGAATTATAAAAAAAATAAAAATCAGAATATAGTTTAGAAGCAGATTTTGAGTAGGTTGTCTCATTATTAGCGATATATGTAGTTTAGATTCATTTAGTTAGCATGCTTTTAGTTTAGGGAGGTTTTTGTGGTTACCTTCGATATCGATTAGGTTTAGATAAATTGATCTTTTAAAAAAGAAATTGAACTCACTTTGAACTTAGCTCAAGAGAGTTGCTGTCATGGGGCTTAATAACGAGACCATGTGTATGAATTTATTTATACATTATTGGGCTTAGTTTTTCTTGTACTTTGCTTTTTAACATATCGTATTGTTTGTGATTATTTACTTTTCCGTGATTGGACGCTCATGCACGAACACCATTCAGTGGTCTAGGATAATACAATGGTCAAAGATTGCTCGAATCATTTAGGTAACAAATCAATGAAGTTAGAGTATCAAAAAGGGCAGATTAGACTCTTATCAGCATCAAACAATTTGAGCCGATTACTACTGGTGCGACTAGGCTCATGCAAAAGCTTGTTGAGCTTGAATTCGAGTAAACAAATTCCAAAGAAGCATTCCTCCTGAGATAGGTAATACATGAGCCCTCGAGGTTCTTGATCTAAGCTACAGTATCTTTCCTGAAAATGTACCTCTTGCGGCGCTGAGAGACTTGCAAGTTTTAAATTTCTCCCACGTTAGACTATCCGGTTCCATCCTACATTCTTTTAGTGATATGTTGGCCTTTACTTCCACTGATGCATCCTACAATAATTTGGAAGGTCCCCTCCCAAATGCTAGGTCCAATGGTAGCAGTGTGGAATCTTCTGCAAATCAATATGAAAATATCACATCAAGTAGAGCATCAACAAGTTGAGTATCAATGATAGCAATTTGTCATACATGGAAATTGGATAGTATGCCAATCAGAAAAAAAATCTCTAGATGATCTAATTGCGGATGCTCTGCTTGATGTGCTACTGACTTATTGTAGAAGATTCCGCACCGCAATTATTCCGATTTTTTGTCTTTTGATTTGTTATGTCAATAGTTCAGACGTGGCCGTGGAAATGAGTGTTCCATGAGCGGTGAAGTGTCCAAGATAAATCCACATTTGCATTGCAAAAAAGGTTTTATTAGCAGGCCTTGGATAAGGGAGTAAGTCATCCTTTACTGAATCACGTTAGGTGGGAGAAAAAAGCAAACTTAAATTTTGCATAATGAAGTAACACTATGGTATCACTTTCTTCAACTTCATACCCAAGCACCCAGCTTTGCTCAAAAGCGTGAACAACAATAGAAAGAGATGTGGTTAATATATAATTGCACTGTGGATTTGGTAAGTTTGATAGAAAGGTTTCATACAAATGTAATTGCCATTGGGGGAGACGCTTGCAAAGACTTCTGCTCCTCACTAACTTGGAGAAGAGTCAGACTTTGACGGATTAGGTCATATATATATCTCTTAATTTGAAAAAGATCAAATTATCCCACCACATAAACTCACTTTTAACATCTTGTTGTAGGTTCCGGTTTAAGGATCGGGGGATGGCTAATTTTGAGAAGAAATCGACATTTTCGTAGAAGAGGGACACGAGGATTATTATTTTGGAGGTACAAAGTGGCCTCTCAAGGTAAAAACCAATTATGGACATAGTATTCTTAAGAGTATAGTTATGTAAGTGGTCATTAGGTAAATTTTGGAGGTACAAAGTGGCCTCTCAAGGTAAAAACCAATTATGGACATAGTATTCTTAAGAGTATAGTTATGTAAGTGGTCATTAGGTAAATTTTGATATTGATTTAATATTCTCCCATCAGTTGATTTTTCTCTTATCTAGTCCAACAAGCTCGACTTCGAGAGATTTTAGTAATTCTACCAATATTGAGGTCCCGGCCAAATGAAAGAAAACATCAGCTGAATTTATAATACATTCTCCATTTTATTCCTATTAATACAATGTATAATTCCCTATCTAGGTCAAGTAAAAAACAAACTCTACGTCAAGAAAAATCAAACCTTGTCCTTTTATTCCTGGACGTACACAAACAAGGCAGGCCTGGTCAGTTCTGATGTGAAGGCATGCGAATGGCCGTTGCCATCTCAGACACGCTGTACTCCACCTTCCTCACCACTTGCGCCCCCATCAAAGGCGTGCTCAATCAATGGCATCGTGTTCGAGTCGAGGTAGTGCAAGAACAAGACCATGAAGATGGAGCAAACAAACATGGGTATCGGTCCGAAGAACCAGAGAAGCAAGTTCAGGGCAAAGTACAGTGCCCTGAGCCCAACGGACCAGAAGTCGCCGCCTCGGATGACGGCCACCTCGACGCTCTTCGGAGGGATGCACGTGCTCGGTGTGCTGATCAGGTAATTGGCGTGGACGAAGTGCCGGGCTGACTGGACGAAGCTTGAGAAGGCGAGGAGGAAGCATATGAGGAGGCCGATGTACTTGATGGAGAGGGTGGTGGACCGGGTGTCGCCGTAGACGAGGTTGCTCTTGAAGAAGTTGTCGTTAGTGTTGCTGATCCAGGCGCCGATCAGGGAGCAGAGGGTGAGCGAGACGGAGGCCAGGAACGTCGCTGCCGATATGTTGGAGGAGATCACCTGGAGACACGTGCCAGTGTCCTTCTTCTCACCCTGCAAGATCAAACTGTGTTAATAATTCGAGCTTTGATCGATCAGAAGCAGCACAGAAACAGCACAAGCACCCGAATTTGTCGAGTTTCAGCTCTTCTGGCAATGACCCTTGAACTTGGACAGTCTGATGTTCGGGGCAATCATTAATGGATCGGGGAAAGTAGAGTGGACTAAAATTAAACTGAAAGGAGAGAGATTTGACCCGCATAATGGCCTGAACCCAGAAGCGCTTGTTGAAGTTCTCAAATCCCATGAGAGTGGTGTGAGGCTTATTGAGGTATCTGTAGAGGAGCTGGAGATGGTAGACGAGCATGATGAGCAAGCCACTCGGAACCAGCACCAGATCAAGATCCTTCTTCTCAAACCCCATTCTCTTGTATCTTCTCTGTGAAATCTTGCTCAGTGAATCGACTTCTCTAAGAGAGAGAGAGAGAGAGAGAGAGAGAGAGAGAGAGAGAGGAGAGGATAATTAGGGTTTTGCTTAGAAAATGTTGTTGAGAAAAGAACTGAGTTCTTGGGGGAATAAACGAGAGGTTTAGGGGTTGTTTAAATACTTGTTTTGGCACCATTGACTCTTCTATTGCTAGGCGGCTTGCTTATGCAAATTGCAAGTTTTTCTTGTTTTATATGTGAAATTCATGTTGAACTTTGCACATGCTCCATACGGACATCACGATCCGAGATGCTTTCAAAGATGCACATCCTAGTTTGTCGCTTGCCTTGGAGGAATGTGGCCTTGCAACTTGCTGTGTGACACCTTGTCGTGATTAAGGATAATATAGGCCGACAAGTTTGAAATTGCATAATAACGGGTCTATGGATATACGCATGTTACCGGTGATAAATTGGACTTGAAATATTACGATTCTCAGTTCAACACATCTTAAGAAAATTGCAATATGGAATTCTTAGTCCTTGTTCCGACAACTACATCACATACATTAAAATTAACGTTTCTCGGGTTTCCAGACATAAATGTCTTGTTAGTGTCCTATTAGAAGTAGAAGATGCTCCTCGAAAAATTGAACTCTTATCTTCCGTAAAGTTACCACGAATAAGAAAGTAATAGGTAATCCAACTATAAGTCTCGGACAAGCACCACCCGATGAAGGGGGATGGGAATCATGTCTATGTATGATGCCTATAGGGAATATATTGTCGAAAATTACTAATAAGATTGAGTCGAGGTTAATCCTACTCGACAATGTTAGTCAAGACAAGGCAGAGTTTGGAAGCAAGAATACTATATCTACGTAAAAAATGCCATTTACGTGTAGCGACATCTAAATGGCCTATCTAGTTCATAGCACATGGGTAATTTATAAGAGTATCGTATTTTACTTAAGATGGTCCTAGGATTGAAGCTGTTTTACTATACAATGAAAAGTAGGCTCAGAAGCGTACAAAAGCACGTGGTCATATCCTCACGTGCGCAAATCTCGGCTAAACTATCCTATCAAATTAAACAGAGCAAGACTTTTCTTCGATTAATTTCTTTTGTCATCAATTAAATTATGAATGTGAACTCGTACATTCAGCTGACCATGACTTGGATAATGAGGTGGGATAAGGTCAGACAGAAGCCAAAGGCGAAGAATATTCCTATTTCAGCTTCCAATGACGGGCTTTAGTCAAATAAGACACAATCTTTCTTCTCATTTTAACATGGAAGAGCTGCTAAGACTAAATGCGCCAATTATTTACGACCACACGATTTCCTAATCAATGGAGGCTTTATGCAAAACAAGCGATGATGATGTGTGGGAGGGAATTATATCGTCTTTGACAATCTTGTCAAGAAAGCATTTTCTTTTTAACATTTGGGGAAGCTCTAGACTTGTGGCCGTCATTGATCAAGCTGAAGATATAACATATATATCTACTTTTGTTAAATATTGATATAGAATGACATGATTTAACTGTGTTTAATTCATCTTACTATGGATAGCATCCAAAATACGACCAAATAATCGATCTTATCTTCATTATATGTCCTATTCTGAAGCAGCCTTCTCATTGTTGCAAATGTTAGACAAGAAACGTTATGTATTCCCTTTTCTGTTCCACGTATCGGAGCGATTAATCTTCATTACACCTAACCTTGGGTTGGATACGAAATCTTACGAGTAAGGCTAATAAGATTACGCGAGAGCTTAGTCAACTTAAGGTGTTGTTTTCTATAAGTATGGGAGCGAACTCGACAAAAAATGAACTAAATGTGTTTCGAATTAAGTTAAAAACTCGTTGAGTCGTTTTGAGACATAGCAATTTGAGTAAACTTTTGTTGGTCATCGTAGCTTTGATCGAAGATCACTTCTCATGCAATCTTTTGCACATGTAACCCTAGTTATCAAAGCATAATCGGCTAAAGTAGAAAATAAGAGATTTGTTCATTTGATGATCTCGCAATAGCTCGCTATCGATGACCCTCGTCGATTGTTGAAGGCTCTTATCGATAAATCTTGTAATGTCTACTTTTGATGACTTTACTTGCAAAGTATCAATTTCTCTCTACTTGTCGACTGATAAACTCTTATATCATCCACTTTAAGGTCTAAAATTCTAAATGGTGTTCTTGACATTTGATACACGTTTCATATCGCGATCTTATTGGGTATGGATGTGACTTTGAATTGTCTTTGGATTCACATGTGACTTTGATTTTTGTTGTCAATTTCATTCTTATTCGAAGATATTTTCTTTCGAAGTTGTTACGAGTCATCCCACAAAAAGAAAGGACTAGTAAATGCAAATGAGTAGGTCACATGTAATAGCTTTCGAAAGTTGTTAAGATTGACTCCCACAAAAAGAAAGAAAGAAAGAAAGAAAGAAAGAAAGAATAAATGAATGCAAAACAATACTGTCACATGCAATAAATCACACTAGAGATGATTCCGAAATCCTTTACATCTTCTATTTCAGGCCTTCTATTTAGCATGGTGCTAATATTTTTTGGGTTAATATCATGAAAAACCTCAAGCTGGTATACATGTGATAAATTTACCTCAAACTAATTTTTTAACCACAAAAAAATCTAAATTGATCTATTTGTGATAAATTTACTCCGAATTATTTTTTGACCACAAAAGAACCGATACACTTATGACAAATTTATTCTTCATTTGTCTCCGTTAAATGAGTTAATACTACGAAAACTTTTAAATTGGTACATACGTCAATTGTCTCGTGTCATCAAATTTAGCAATTTGACGGTAAAGTTTAACGGAAACTAATGGAGGGTAAATCTATCACAAGTGTACCGGTTTGAGATTTTTTGTGGTCAAAAAATTAGTTTGGGGTAAATTTTTTGTAGGTATATCAAGTGAAATTTTCCATGGTATTAGCCCTAATATTTTATCGGTGTATACTAGCATCGTATAGAGCATATTAAATGAAATACTAACTAGAACGGCGCCAACGGAAAATATCATAGAACACCAAGGATTGGCCCAGAGTTCCAGGGCCCTCCTAGCCCTCCCAAAGCCCAGATGGATTAGAGCCCAAACCTTACTTTCTTTAGGCAAGCTTCAATGTTTTGCTGCTCATCTTGCTATTGGACATTCATCATTTTTACTCTTATTTTCTTCCTTCTCTAACCGTCATTCTGATTAGCAAGATACGAATATAGACATCTTACACATTTATGTTTAGTTAACTTTGCATGTGAGTGATGTCCAATTTTAGGCCCAACTTTGAGGGCCAATCTGATCCGGACCTATCGAATGATCACTGTTTTGTCTGACAACAAATGCAAGAAAATACAACCTTTTGTTATTACCAACGACATTGCATCCCAATCCAATTACAACATAAAATCTCAGCTAGCTTCCTATGTGATGAAGCTCGATAATAACTATATCACCTTTGCCTTATTGTCACATAGGCTCTATCTTGAACCTTCCATTTAGTCTTGAAAATTATTCAAGCTTTTCTTTTTAAAGTGAATTTAAATTTATGAGAATAAGTTTATAGTTGGCCTCTCATTTCTCCTTTTCTAAATACATTAGTAATCCACTCCAATAGTTATAAGAACTTGTATTGATTTACAGAAGAAGTATTTCTTTTAATAAAGATCTCTAGATCAACCATCATGTCTCGAGACTTATGATGCTCAACGACCACAAGATCAACAATCTCAGATCAGATCAAGGTTGATCCAAGGTTGAGCAGCCATGGACGACGTCGATTTGAGGCCGATCTAGCTTGGCGACCTCGATCAATGTCACAGATGCCATTGCAAACTTGAATTTGAGGTCGTCGCTACTGTTTTTGACTATATATATACACACACAAGATGGATAACTAGAGAAACAGAGAGGAAAGGGAGACATAGACCGTGACGATGGCAGCACACAGCAAGGGAAGCTGCGGCGGATGGTGACAGGAGGCGGAGATCGGCAAGGCCACAGAGACTAATGGTGACAGAGATAGGTAGGATTGAAGTTGAGTTTGGCTAGGGCTATTGAGTGTCGGATTGATGACATCATTTAATGAACTAATCTGGTAAACTAATTTTCGTATACTTTATTCTTCACCATATTCCTTTTTCGGTCATGCAAGAATCCGAGTTTACTAGACTGGGGTTGGAAAGTAGAGTATCCACCTTGTCATGTAGACATGGGAGGATGAAAATCGCCATGCATACGGCATTTTATCGGTACAGTTACCTAAAAGGTAAAACCCCCATGAGAAGCGGATGGATTAATTTGATTCACCAATAATAATATGCCCTATTAAATGTTAAATAAGCTATCGTAAAACTTAGGGCTAATACCCAAAAAAACCTCAACTTTAGCATTTGCCTCAATTGTATCCACAACTTTTTCTTTTCTCATGAAAAGGCTCCAACTTTTATTTTTGTCTTAATTCTACTTGTCTAATACCCAAAAACCCCCACCTTTAGTATCCGTCCCAATTATATCCAAAAAAATTTTTGTCTCATAAAAGACCCCAACTTTTACTTTTGTCCCAATTCTACCACGTTAGCCTTCCATCCATAATTATCGTTAGTTAATCATACATGGCATTTTCACGTTGTTAATGAATTACATTTCAAGCAAAGTGGACATGAAAAAATCATCCAACTTCTCTTCTATTGTTTGCTTCCTTTACACATTGCCGGAAGATACAAAGCCACTCAAGACAGGCGTGTTTGATTCTCCCCACTCCAACGGCCCAAAGAAAGACTAGACGTGGAAATCGATTGTTTGGAAGAACGATTTCAAATCTCGTCGTCCAAGAAACCTATTGTTTCCTAATTTTGAAGATTCATTAGTAAGTTTGGCGAGAAAATTTGAGCCGGGTAGAATTAACGAACGGTGGTTATGGACGGAAGGTTATCGATGGTAAAATTGGAACAAAAGTAAAAGTTGAGGTCTTATAAGATAAAAAAATTTGGATAGAAATTGGACAGATAATCTAAAGTTGGTGGTTTTTTTTTGGGTATTAGGCTAGTAGAATTGAAATAAGAATAAAAGTTGAGGATTTTTATGAGACAAACGAAGTTTTGGATATAATTGTGACGAGATATTAAAATTGGGTTTTTTTTTTCTATTAGGCCATAAAACTTATTAGTGATTAAATATTCTTCTTAGATTGTGTATTCTTCTTAACTAAATTAATATCGATGCGTGATACCATCTCATACAAGGACGTGGACCCATAGTTTCTCAATCTAGTTCCATCTAGGCCCGTCAAAATGGGTCATAAATCCATTTTTAGCCCATATATGATGGGCTGAATTATTATATGAGTCGGTTATATTCAATAAATATGTCATAAATAAATCTAAACATTATATGAGTGTTAGATGGGTCGTAAATTGTTTGGTTTAAAACTTACTTAGATCAACCCACCTATATGACTCTCTCTTTATTTTCTCTCGCCCTCACTCACTCATTATGCATTCTCACCTCGGTTTGGTTATGAATTTTCCTATATTGAACTAAATATGGAAGTGTTTCACAAATATAGGTCGGGTCTAATATGAATAACTAGATTTGCATTGCAATAAATGGGTCATAAATTGATTAAATTGATCTACTTAGTTGGACCATTTATGACCTGACTCAAACCCATTTCCATCCATCCAATTGACAGGTCTAGTCCCATATGCTATACCCAAGCACAAGATTATAAATCAATGGCCAGGTTAGACAGGCTGTGGTGGTTGGCAGTTTCTTCTTTGCATTTTCTCAGCGCCTTCGCATAGTCGTCGTCGCTCCAAGCGTGTAACATCAACTATGACCAGGCGAATGATGCGCTCGAATTAGTAGAACATATGCAATGAGACGTTTCAAATGTTGACCCACTTCCGTTGGAGATTGTAGAATCCAGCTGATATATATGAAGTGAGTAGCTCCTCGATGTCACATCAAGTTTGTTGACTGACAATTGATAAGTTTCGACGTGGAATGTGAATAGTACGTGAATGTCCCCATCGAGAATGAAGTTTGCCAATACTAATTTCTCAAATGAAAAGTATGCATAACTCCATTTACTGGCCTTAAATTTTGAGCCAGGACCTTTAACTTTTAATTTTCCTATTCCATTTCATGATAGCATGTCCCTCTCTCTCACTAATTGAATGACCCAAAAAAAAGGTGTGGGGTTAACCAAGACAATTTTACAGGAAAGGTGGTTAATTTCCTCCATACAAAAGGTAATACAAAAGTTATTCATCTCCTCTGAGTTTACAAGTTTCATTGACACTCAATTAAGTCACATTGCTGACTTAATTAAGATTTTCTGTTGTTTTTTATTTCATGCAGGAAGGCTTCAATAAAGGGGGTAAAGGACAAAGGTCAAAAAAAGAAAGCAAAAAATATTCCCAAAGCAAACCTAAAAAACAGCACTCGGAAATATCCTTAAAAGGAGGTCGTACGTATGGTAGCCAAAATAAAAATCAGGATAAACTCTTGCCTTTGATTATTATCCAAAAAAGGATAATGCCGGATACAAAAGAGATATAACCCAAATAGAAAAATCACGTAAGGTGGGCTAGGTGGATATGATTTTTCATGTCCATAATATGAAGATCCTCTTCACGACTCTTTTGTAGTAGCGAGATGGTCAAAACTCCTCTTCCTCCATAACTCATTGGTTTACATTGAAGCTTAATGAAAGAAGTAAAAGAATCAAAGCTTCTTCTCATTTGTAGCTCTTTGATTCACATTGGAACTTTAACGATCAATGTGTACTTATTGAACGGCCTAAACATTTAACAGCGAAAGAGCTCGTTATAGCATTCTAAATCCACATAATCGACTATGACAAAAAATATGAAGGTACAAAATGGTTTCTTGCCCGGATATATACTAGGTATTATGAAAAAAAAAAAAAGAGGTATGTCAATGGGAAATGCTTCTATGATAGACCGACAATCTCATCGTTATTTCGACCTTAAATCCATACATCATTCTCACGTGTTTTGCATAAAGCACTCATTAATTAGAAAATCGTGGGGTCGAAATAATGACAAGTCTTGTTAAACCTATCGCAAGTAGCAGCTCCCTATGTAAATGATAATCCATAAAAGGCAAGGTTAGTTTTGATATTTTCCCATTTGTTCATTTTTCTCTTGTTTGGTCCCACAAGCTCAACTTCGATACAAGGACGTTGAGTAATAAGCAATTTTGACAAAAAGAAAAAGAGTCTCGGGTTGAATAAATGGATGCTTCCACGCTCTTTCGAGTTTTAGTTGTATCTTACTGAAAATATGTGCATTTTATGGGAGTACTCCTACAAAGTCGTATACCGTATAAAATCAATTGACGGCTGACATCTTTTATCTTGCGATCAATCTATGAATGGTTTCTATAGAGATTGTAGGAGCAACCGTGTTTGTATATCGGGCTATTGAGGTCATTCCACCATAAACTTCTTGACACAAAGGGCCGATTGAGAAAATAACAGCTGATAATATAAACTATTAAGTCCCTTTCCACGCTTATTTCCTGTATTTTGTTACAATTAATACACTTTATAATTGCCTATCTACGTCAAGACAAATCAAACCCTGTGTTTTTCTCTTCCTAGATGTACACAAAACAATGAGGACTCGTTCAATTATGATGTGACGGCATGTGAATGGCCATTGCTATCTCCGAGACTCTTTGCTCCACCTCCTTGACCACTTGCCGTCCATCAAACTCGTGCTCAATCAATGGAGCCGTGTTAGAATCGAGGTAATGCAAGAACAGGACCATGAAAACGGAGCAAGCAAACATGGGTATCGGTCCGAAGAACCAGAGAAGCAAGTTCAGAGCAAAGTACAGCGCCCTGAGCCCCACGGACCAGAAATCGCCGCCTCGGATGACGGCCACCTCGACACTCCTCGGAGGGACGCTCGGGCTCGGCGTGCTGATCAGGTAATTGGCGTGGACGAAGTGGCGGGCCGACTGGATGAAGCACGAGAAGGCGAGGAGGAAGCAGATGAGGAGGCTGATGTACTTGATGGAGAGGGTGGTGGGCCGGGTGTCGCCATAGACGAGGTCGCTCACGAAGAAGTTGTTGTTCGTGTTGCTGATCCAGGCGCCGATCAGGGAGCAGAGGGTGAGCGAGACGGTGGCCAGAAAGGTCGCCGCCGACGTGTTGGAGGAGATCACCTGGAGGCACGTACCAACGTTCCTCTCCCGACCCTGCAAGATCACATCGTGTTAATAATTCGAGCTTTGATTGATCAGAAGTATCAGAGAAACAGCACAAGCGACCGAACTGATCGAGCTTCGCGACTTTTGGCAACGACCCTTTTCTTGAATTTCGCACGAAGCTGAGTACAGGGGGACTAAGATTAAACTGAAAAGGAGAGAGGTTTGACCTGCATGTTGGCCCGAACCCAGAAGCGCTTGTTGAAGTTCTCAAACCCCATGCAAGTGGTGTGGGGCTGATGGAGGTATCTGTAGAGGAGCTGGAGATGGTAGACGAACATGATGAGCAGGCCACTCGGAACCAGCAGCACATCCAGATCATTCTTCTCAAACCCCATTCTCTTTTGCTTCTCTGTCAAATCTTGCTCAGAGAGAGGTTGATAAGGTGTTAAAATATTGATGATTAAAGAGGTGAACTCTTGAGGGATTAGATGAGAGATTTGGGGGTTGTTTAAATAGTTGTTAATGTCACCATTGACTTCTATTCCTAGGCGGCTTGCCTATGCAAATTCGCGATTTTTTTTTACGTTTTGTTTTGAAATTCATGTTGAACTTTGAATTTTGACTATGATAGGCACGTGTGAAACTCCAAATGAACATCGAGATTCAAGATTCTTTCCAAGACGCACGTCCTAGTTTGTCGCTTGCCTTGGAGAGAAGGGGTTTGGCAACGTGTCCTATGCAACTTTGTTTATTTTGTTTTTATTTATTTTTTTGGGTTGGTATGCAACGTCTTTATGGTTAACGACAATATTGGAGTAGGAGGTTGAACTTACATAGTAACGGTCTTTGCATAGACGCATGTTCCGGTCGCAGATTGGACCTAAAATATGGTGATTTATAATTCAAGAGAATCGGTTATATAATACTATTTGGATGATTGTTATGCTAATAGTCTGTTTTTGGCCACAACAAATAAATAATAATTAATGAAAAATTGTTGTCGGGTTCACTTTTTTAAAAATTTGTTAGTTGCAATGTATCGTTATTTTCACAGTCATCCAAAGATCAGTTATGCTAAAGAAAGTCCATAATTCAATCATAACATTGAAATCAATGTTTCTTGCGTTTACACATGAATGTAATTATTTTTTGTTTTCACTTAAGATAGCCCTAGGATTGTAGACGGTCTACTCCATAAAGAAATGCTTTAGCTAGTTTTTATTACTAAACTTTCCGGTAGGTGATAAGATCAAAGAAAAGTAGGCTCGGAAGCACACAAAGCAGCCCATCTAGAGGGGCCATGTCCTCACATGCGCCAAACTCAGCTTAATGTTTATATCAAATTTAAGCAGAGCCAGACTTTTCTTCAATTAATTTTTTTGTCATCAAGCAAATTATGAGTGTGAATTCATATATCCAGCTGATCATGACTTGGGCTATGGCAAGAGAGGACCCGACAGAAGCCAAAGACGAAGAATACTCTCATTTCAGCTGGGCAGGATACGAGATCTTACCAGTGAGGCTGAAGGTGCCGTTTTACCTAGTGCGGGAGCGAACTTGATGAAAAAGGACTACATGTGTTTCAAATTGAGTTATAACTTGTCGAGTCGGCTTTAAACATAGAAGCACGCTGACCGACTATTTGACAAAGTGTCGGTTATTTCCGACCACACGGTCTTCCAATCAATAAGTACTTAATGCAAAACACGCGATGATGGTGTGTGAATCTACGATTGAGATTGTACCGTTCCCGACAGATTTGTTGGAGTTGGCGAATACGGGACCCTGTTTCTACACCGACGCCCACGTGAGCTTAGGAAACCAAGTGTTCCCAACGACATGCGACCGCGCGGGATGCGGGGGTTCGGGGCGCGCCCCGACAGGTGTCCCGGCCCGGTCGGAGGGGGGTTCGGGCGCGCCTCCGGTTCCGTATGGTTGGAATTAAGAGGTTTTAGGTTTTAGCCCGTTTTGGGGCATATATATTTCATTCGGTTTTATCATTGTATTATGCAAGAATCGGTGTAAAAAAATATAGTGAAATCTCTTTGCAAGACGTAACCCTAATTTTGGGGTGAACCTGGGTAATCTCGTGCGTCATTCCAAATTTTTCTTGATTCTCGTGTGATCTTGATTCGTATTCGATAAATCCCTTCAAGTATTGTCGTAGAAGCATTTTCCTTTAAACATAGGCCAGTCAAATATCCTTCTGTATTTGCTGCATTGCTTCTATGGTAAAGCAAATAAGGCAAGAATTAAGTCACACCTTGGGACATGAAACAAGGATGGGGTTTTCCATTTTTTTTTCCTGAAATCCCTTTGATAGAGCAGGGCTAAGGAGATGAAGTCATGGATGGGTTGAGCATCGGGTCCGTTTCAACCCTGATACTGGACTAAATCGACCGATTGAAGGGAGAATCCATTCGGCTTCCGAGGTAAACCGGTTTGAAATCGGTTTTTTATTTATTTTAAAAAAGCACTTCTGCACACATGGAATCAAACCATGGTCTTCATTATGCAGACAGAGAAATGTAAATGCTAGAACGAATATTCACGTGCGAAATCATATGTAATAGCTTAAGTTTTTAGAACAACTGACATCACAAAATCTCACATGATATAATGACATGAGTTCTTGAAATCAAATCTTTTCAGGCCTTTATTTGCTATTCCAATCACATATTTTCACTTTATAGCTTAAGTTAAAGTCAAGTTTACACGTGAGAGAGAGTGTTAGAATAATTAAATATTAAATAACACATTTATTTAATAGCTTGAATTTTATAATAGTCAATAATTATCCCACAAAATGTCACATAATAACAAAGCTATCGAGAGAGAAGTACCCCAATCAAAACCCTATTTTTTTTGCTTTTCTTCTTGCGCCAATCTCAATCATTATCTCCGTTACAATCATCGTCTTCTCAGTTTCCTTCCCGTGGCCAACAACATCAGGAACTTCATCTTTGTCAAGGCATCGAACTTCATTCCATTCTCTACTCATATTTAGGGGAGCCGTGCCTCGTGGTCGTCAGCCACCTCATCATCAATAACTTCCCAATTTTGGCAATACTCAACAATGCCTATCATAGACATTATAAGTTGTGGGACTCTCTTTTAATTGCGAGCATTATCGACGAGTGAAGTCGCTGTCAAGTATCCAAGAAGTTGTGAGCGCTGAAATCGAGCACACCTTCGTCGAGTAGCCAAAGTTGAGCGTCGTGAGGTGATGCAATTTATTTTGCTGCAATTCAAGTCGGGTCCTCACACAGTTCTAGCAAGATCATGTGAAAAAGATGTGTCAATTTTATGATCAATGCTTGTCAAATCCGATTTGATGTGTACACATCTCTTATTTAGTGTAAGGACCGGCTTACATGGCCCTTGGTCATATACTTTGGAAGAAAGCTGCACCTATCATACACACCATACTCCAGCTTGAGAAGGAGCCTTGAAGTATATTTATGGTTATTAGAGAATTTATGTTGGAGAATTATGTTAGAGATATTATAAAAAATTATGGATATTATTTGATATTTTGGTATTTCCTAATATAGATATTTCCTTATTAAATTTAATTATTTCCTTTCTTATACTTATTGTCCAATTATAAACTCTCTATTAAGTTATAATGTCAAGCCAACTAAAAAAGATCTAGGCTCTATTCATTTTGCAAAAAATGAATTATTAGAAAAATACATTCCTCAAAATAATCAGTTGAGATAATTAGCCAATGAGATGTGTTTTCATTATTGACAACGGCATCTAATCACATATATTCGTGCACCGTGAAAATAATTTTCGCTTATTCATTTTTGTAACGATATAAGTGATGGTTTTGAAAGATATTTTCATATCATTCATTTTTATCTAAAAAACGAAGCATAGCCTTATTGATTCTCTTATTCTATCTGAAGATGTTAGGGTGTTTGCTTGATTTCAGCAGCTATCCATTTCGCGTATGGGCACCACCCCGTCGCTTAAATTTCACATGCCATAGTAAAGAAACCCCACGTGCCACTCCTAATCTAGTTTGCACTTAACAAGATGTGTTGAAATATTATTTCACATTGCTTGACAATGGTCCTATATACTCTATATATTCATGTGGTCTCCTTCATCCAATAACTTAAATTTTTGTTAGACTTTCGCCATAGTATCGGAGAGATGATCCAATTCCAATCTTCCAAACTCCTATTTGTTCCCCCAATTGTATATTTCCACGATTTAAGGATAAGCCAAAGTCCCAGCCTACTCGTGAGGAGAAGTGTTATAATTTTTAATATTGAACCACCATTTCATCAAATATCTTAAGCTTTTTAAATAGTTAGTAGTAGTCTTATAAAATCTCACAAAAATCACTTGACCAACATATGTTTTTGCAGTGGAATGATCTAAACTTAAAAGTTTATTAAAAGTTTTGATTTTTTTTTTTACAAAACAAAAATTTGGACGACCCGGGCCCGGTTCCAATCTGTTGGAATTGGGAGTTACAGGGTCAATTGTCAATTCTAGGTTGGGAACCGATCACCCCTAGTAATTGAGGGGCGTGTGAACTAGATCAGACACAATATGACCACAAGATTGATTCCTAAAAGGAAAATTCACACTTTTTCGAACAAATTGTTGCATGATCTAGAGGACAATTGCACTGCCGTCTGAAATTCGGAGATCTCAACCTCGATTGACCTACTTCATCGTGTGTCTACGAAAACTAGCACATCTAAGGGTTTGCAACCTATTTGTTAGAAAATCTACAAGTCTGGGGAACACGAGTTGGACTATGAGACGGAGAAAGATCAGACAGCAGCCGAAGACGAAGAAAATCTCGTACGAAGTTCCAATTCCTGACTTTTGTATAATTCTCTTTTTTATATTTTTCCACCATAGACTTTGTTGAATCGGACAATACATTCCACTATAACGTATTGGGCAAGCTCAAGACTTGCCACATCATCGGTCAAACCATTACTTTTTGAATTATCCACTTTAAAGTCTAAAATATGGAAGATAGTGTACTTATGAGAACTTATGGATATTACCGAAAGAATGATTTGACTTTACCATGGAACGTTGAAGGAGTAAATTCAACGAACTAATTGTTTGGGGACTATATTACACAATTCTACGTGTCCTAAGGGACTAGTTTGCAGTTTTCACAGTGGTCCAGGGACTCGCTCTGACTTTCTTCGTAGTTTGATCAAGCAAAAAGACCGCATTAATACTTAGAAATAGTTCAATGATCAATTTGAACGAATTAAAAGTCCAGATATTATATTACGCATTGGGCTAAAGTTTGGAGATTATTTGTATCATTTTTGAAATTCTACATAGTGCTCTTGAGATTGAGACATAGTTTCATATCACATGAGCTTATTTGGTACTGATGTGACTTTTAACTGTATCTGAATTTACATGACTTTGATTTATGTTGTTGGAAACATTTAACTTTCGAAGTTAATAAGATTTGCTCCCATAAAAGGAAAGCGAGGGCAAATGCAAACGAACATGACAAATGCAATATTCACAGCTGAGATGATTCTGAAATTTTTTATAAGCAACAGCCACGAGCTGAGACTAGTGACTTTTACTTTAGGTCTTTATTTAGTATGATGGTAATGTTTCATTGGTATGGATTAGCAGAGTATAAAAGCTTAGTATAATAATAATTAGCACTGTACCTCTGGAAAATATCATATAAACAGATGGATGGGCCCTGACTAGCCCACAGATGTACTGGAATAAAAGCCCAGATGAATTGGAGCCCCAACTACTTCCTTTAAACAAGTTCCAATGATATGCTTCTCATTTTGCCAATAGATATTCCACCCTCCTTAGGATTTGTAAGGGCGACCCTATTTTCATCCCTTTTATAGACAAATTCAATCAATTTTCACCGAAAAGGCAAAATATCATCAATTATTTAATTACAATTTAAAACAGTGGCTCAAACTAATTTATTTTCCTTCTTTTTGAAGTTTTTCTATTTCTATGTAGAATCTAGTTGCCATAATTAAGATTTACCTAGAAATTTTTACAATCAAACTCTTTCTTATTGGTTTTCTTTTATACATATATAGATATAATGCGGTGAACGATGAAACAAATAAAAAAAAACCACTATATAGAATTTCTAAAAAAGAATCATAGTTATAATTTTCAATTTGAAAGTTGAAAAGATGAAATATAATTAAATCACAGCATTCATAAAATAAGATTTAAATGCTAGTGAAATCTCATCATTTTCAGTTGACAAAAGCTAATATCATTCGTGTTCGAAAAAAAATATCAGGATAAGAAAGGGTTTGATGGTGATATGTACAACAAAAGTAAAAGTATATGAAGATAAGATCATTTTACAGAATTGTATATGTTAATCTGTAGATTCTACTTGGCAACTAACCCATAAATTTGCTCGAGAAGGTAAAAAGGAATTAGATTTCTTGAAAATTGTTCTTTTTCGACAAAACTTAATTTACGGCAGTGAAATGTAAACATAAAAAGAAAAAAATGATGATTTTTAATATACCGAGACAGCCACATTGAACGAACACAAAACACGTGAAATGTTTAATTGTGACAACTAGATTCTACGTAATAATAAAAACTGAATGAAAAGAAGGAAAGTAAATAAATTGGGGCTGTTACTTTAAATTGCAATTGAGGATAATTTTTTCCTTTTTAGTGAGGTGACTTTAGTTATCTAACGAGTGGAAATAGCATGGCCCAATTTATAAGTCTAGAAAAAGAAACCCTCGTCACTTGCCCACGAGTTGGAATATTGGACGGAGAAGATCAGACAGCAGCCAAAGAAGACGGGACAAAATCTCATACGAGGTTCCAATTCCTGACTTTTGTCCAGTTTTTGTCCTGTTTTTTCTCCGCCATAGACTTTCTTCAATTAGGACAAAAAACATCTCATTCCAACTTATCATATATCGGCCAAGCTGAAGACTTCAGGCATCGATCAGACCATTAATTTTCGTCCTCTTTCTTGTCCAGGATGATAAGCTTTTAAGGCCTGATTCTAATGGTGCTCTTCACGTTGAGGAGAAATGTGGTCATATTCATGGAGCTTATTCGGTGGGTATGTGACTTTGATCGTGTTTGGAATTTACTCGATAAGCTTCTCATTTCAGGCGGGGTAACGAGCAATTTCGGCGGGGACAAAAGCGTAGGGATTGTTAAATATAGATGCTTCTATGCTCCTTCGAGTTTCGGTCACATCCTGCAGAAAGTACGTCAAGCAATACGTGGAGTAGCTCCCGATGTAGCCGGAGCAATCTATGAATGGTTTCTGTAAGAGATTGTAGGAGCACCAGTGTTTACTTTGAGAGTCTTTAGAAATTCTACCAAGTATTGAGGTCATTCCACCCTAAACTCTTGGAAAAGAGGGCCACTTGATAACATAAGAGCTGATTGTATAAACTGTAAAGTACCTTTCCTGTATTTTTCTTCCTAGATGTTCACAAACAAATCAGGCCTGGTCTAATTCTGATGTGAAGGCCTGTGAATGGCCATTGCCATCTCAGACAGTCTGTGCTCCACCTTCTTCACCGCTTCCCTCCCGTCGAACTCCTCAATCAACGGAGTCGAGTTCGAGTCGAGGTAGTGCAAGAACAGGGCCATGGAAATGGAGCACAAAAACATGGGTATCGGCCCGAAGAACCAGAGAAGCAAGTTCTGAGCGAAGTACAGCGCCCTGAGCCCAACGGACCAGAAATCGCCGCCTCGGATGACAGCGACCTCAACCCTCTTCAGGGGGACGCTCGGGCTCGGCGTGCTGATCAGGTAGTTGGCGTGGACGAAGTGCCGGGCCGACTGGACGAAGCACGAGAAGGCGAGGAGGAAGCAGACCAGGAGGCTGACGTACTTGACGGCAAGGGTGGTGGGCCGGGTGTCCCCATAGACGAGGTCGCTCGCGAAGACGTTGTTGCCGGTGTTGCTGATCCAAGCGCCGATGAGGGAGCAGAGGGTGAGCGAAACCGAGGACAGGAAGGTCGCCGCGGTTATGTTGGAAGAGATCACCGAGACGCAGGAGCCAATGTCCCTCCTCTCACCCTGCAAGATCACCGACCTTTGATCGATCAGAAACGGCACAGAAACAGCACAAGAACCCGAATTCATCGAGTTTCGGCTCTTTTGACCTGCATGATGGCCCGAACCCAGAGTCGCTTGTTGTAGTTCTCGAAACCCATGACGGTGGTGTGGGGCTGATGGAGGTATCTGTAGAGCAGGAAGAGATGGTAGACGAACATGATGAGCAGGCCGCTAGGAACCAGCACCACATCCAGATCTTTCTTCTCAAACCTCATTCTCTTCTTGCTTCTCTGTGAAATCTTGCTCATTGACTTGACTATCTCCGAGAGAAAGAGAGAAACAGAGTAGATGATGATTAGGTGTATGCCGAGAAAATATTGTTGACTAATGGACTGATTTATTAGGGAAAAAATCAGGGAATTGGGTTTTGTTTAAGAAGTTGTTTATGGGATCGTTGACTTCTATTCCTTGGCGGTTTGCTTATTCAAACTTTCAACTTTTTTTTATTTATAATAATGTATGTCATCCAATGTTGGACTTTCAACCCGAGTAGATAAGAACGTACGAAACTCCTTATAAACATTCCAGCCCATTTTTTCTGGCTTCTACATCACAATCCAATCGTAACACCAAAATTAATATTTCTAGTGTTTCAAAAAAGACGGTCCTAGGATTATAGTTGTTCTACTGCATGCGGCCATGCTTGGTAAAGGGATTGGGGAGTGGGGGATGCTAGTATGACAGATGTGGGGTTCGACTCCCACCCTCCTAAAGAGGTAAATCAAAAATCGAGAGATGAGAGTTAAAAATAGGACAAAAAAAAAACTCTTATTAGTGCTAAATCTTATGAAAAGGAGTTAAGATTAAGAAAAGTAGGCTCATTAGCATGTAGGAAGCAGCCCGTTTAGAGTGGTCATATCCTCCTATGCGCACAACTCAGCTTAATTGCTACATTACACTAATGTTTTCTTTTTTTTCCTTTGTGTCTATTTATTTTTAGGACAGCGCTATTTCCAACTCGTATATGACTAAATCCATCTAATTTTCACCAAAAATATTAAATTGCCATCAATCATTCAATTTCAATCTAAGTGATGTATTGAAATATATTGACTTAATTTCCTTTTTTATTTTCTCTATTCTAATTAAGATCTAATTTTAACAAAAAAGAATTTGTTTTGTTTTTGCTTATTGCCGATATTCCATATATATTAACGGCATAACTATTTTTAGATTTTAGATCCACAGATATAATCTCCAAGAAACTCTATACTTTTCTACGTAGCCGAGCAATTTATGGATTGATTGTCCGTAGAATCTAGAAAACAATTCAACAAAGACAACTTTTCAACTCAATCAAGACATTTCTTATCTTGATATTTTAGAGCCGAACCGTTTCTTATCTTGCTATTTTTCCTAAAAACTTCATGGAAGATATTAATTTTCATCCATCCAGATTGATCATCGTTTAAATAAAAAAAATGGTCCTTCTTCTATGCAATGTCTTGATTTAATTAGTTTCCTCTTTTAAATTTTCACGTTGGAGAATGAACCCGTGATTTTATTTTGAAAAATCTTTGAAGAAGTGTTTTTTTGTAAATATTTCATAATATCCCAACAAAAAAATTTTAAAAAAAAAAACCACAGCAATTTTTAAACGATCATTAGTGCAATTTAACAACCCGCAAAAGGTCGAAACATAAGTTTTTAGTTAAAATGCTAAAAGATTCACTAATATCTTATCCCATGGTATGTTTTCATATCTAAAGAAAACTAATAAAAAAAAGGGTTTGGCAGTGATATGTACAACGAAAGTGACTGTTTATAAACAAGTGATTGCGTTAAAAAAGCGTCTATGTCTAGATTCTACCTATCGGTTAATCCAAAAGCTTGCTCAAAAACCTCCAAAAAAATTGCAGTTCGTGGAAATTTTTTTTTCCTTTAAAGAAAACGAATTTCTAAGGAAGTAAAATCAAAAAATGAAAATGAAAACATAGTGCCTTAATATAGTGATATCCACTCCAAACAATAACAAAACATGAATTAATTTTCATCTCGCGAAAATTCTCAGACTAACATCGCTGACCCAAATCTATCAACCACCGGCAGTTTGGCATCAAATGGTGCAGGGTATATTTGCTTTTGAGATATCAATTTAGTATTTTAAATGAGACGAAAATTAGTTCCGGGTGAATGTGTTGTCATGGTGTTAGTTTGAGATTTTTTGTAAGACGAAAATTATTTGGAGGGTGGATGTATCATGTGGTACTGGTTTGGGGATTAAGATAGTACTAACCCAATTAAGAAGACAATTTGTAAGTCTAGCAAAAGGAACCCTTGTTGCGTCTGCTAAAAGAAGATCGACCAAACCATAAGAAAGGAGATAAGATTCAAGAAAAGGAGGCTCGGTACGATTGCATACATAGCAGCCAAAGACGGAGAATCTCATTATCAGTTTCCAATTCCCGACTTCTGTTCAATTCGCTTTTTCTTTCTTCGCCATGGACTTTGCTCAATTAGGACAAGAACGTCTCATTCCACAATAACGTAGTGGGCAGGCTCAAGAACTTTGGCGTCCTTATTGTTAACTTTAAGGTCTGAAACTCCAATGGTGTTCTTGACATTGGGGCGAGCCTCTTTGGCACGGATGTGACTTTGAATCTTTGCTCGAATTCACATGTGACTTTGGTTTCTGATGTTGATTTCGTCCTTGTCCAGAAACATTAACTTTGGAAGCTGTTAAGGTTTTATTTTTATTTTTCTTTCTTTGTTTTATCCTTTTTCTGCTGCAACGCCACTAGCGGTGGGAGAGCTCGGGCTCACCGGTGGAAGGTAAACTAGAGACAGAGGCTCTCGCCCGTGGCTATCATCGACCGTTCCAGTGAAGGAAGAAGAAAGAATAAGAAAAGATGAACAAATAAAAAAAATTAGAAATATGATTGTTTTCTTTTTTTTTTGCCTTAAAATAAAGAGTCATGAGATTTAATCATTTTCCAAATGAGATCCAAACACCATAAAAACGTCTTCATTCACATATCATCAAATAAAGAAAAACAAATCGCTTTTCCAGAAAAGGATTTACCGAAAATTGTTTTCCCTTTTCATGAATTTTTCCTCCAAACAAACGCATCCATAGATTAACAATAATACAGAACAGATCTCCATCCTTCAATTTAAAGGGAATTGCTCCCTAAGGAAAAACTTCAATGAGAGACCTCAAACCGAACATGGGAGTTATCTTGTACTGTCTGAAACCGGCCTCCAAGAAAAGCTTTTCCCACTCTCTCTCGGTCCTCTCTCTTCCCGTGGCCACCGTCATCATCAGCACGTCGAAGAAGAGCTTCGTCGCGGTTTCTTCTTGAGCATCGTCCTCGGTCTCACTTATCACAATGTCCATGATTATTACCTTCCCTTGCTCGTTGTTCTTTCTATCACCGATCGCTTCTCTGCATTTTCTCAGCACCTTCACACAGTCCTCGTCGCTCCAAGCGTGCAACGTCAACTGCGACCAGCGAATGGTGCATCCATTTAGCAAAACATGTGCAGCAGAAGAAGACTTTTCAAATGTTTAGCGACTTGTCTTAGAGGTTTTGGAATCCAGCTTGTGCATATGAAGGGGGACGTTCGTCAATGTGACACCAAAAATCTGTTTGACTGGACGATAGAAACAATTTTCACTGTGGAATGTCGAAAGGACATTAATGTCCCAACGGAGAGTGAAGCTCTCCAATGTCAATTTCTCTGTTTAAAGTATGTGATATCGACTGGCTTAAAATTTTGAAGAAAATGACTTATTTGATATGGTATTAGAGCGAATGTCGCAAACTTCAATCTCAGACACTACCTTTTGCTAAAATATTTAGTTATTAATGAACGTTTTTATCGAACAGCTTAACCTCTTAAAAAAATTTGATAATAGTTTCAATAAGTCTCATATTGTCATAGTAGAAGATCCTAAATTCAAAACTTTCAAACCCCTATTTGTCTTTTCAATTGCATATTCTACGCTTTATGCTTGGACCAAAGTCCAGCTTACCAATGAAGGGAAGTGGTGGAACCACGCCTTAATCTAACCATTTAGGTTTTTAGACTCACACATTTCATGCGAATTACCAAGCATAGATGCTTATTCACTCCTAAACTTTTTAATTCGATCAATGTAATCCTAAACATTTTGACAATTTGCCAATGTAATACTTTCGGTCAATTTTAGCCGAAAATTACCGACGTATATGCCGACTATCTTACTTGGCATGGCCGGGCACCGACATGGACAACTTTTCTATTTTTTAAAAATTTTTTATTTTCCAAACAACATAAAAGAAAATGAAAATTGAAAAAATATATTTTTTATTTATTTTTTGAAAAATTACAAAAAATTGTCCACGTTAACAATTCCAGGCCAAAATTGGCCGAAAGACTACATTGGTAAATCGTCAAAAGGTTTAGAACCGAATTGGCCAAAACGAAAAATTTAGGACTGAATTGGCATTGATATAATAGGTTTATGACCTTTTCGGTAACTATCACCACGTTTCACACAATCTCTTTGCTCCAAGCGTGTTCATGACATCATCTATGATCAATAATTGATGCATCCAACAATTAATAGACATATGCAGCAGACTACACAAATGTTAAGTCCACAGTCAAAAGTCCATGAACGCGTAATTTACATTGTGGACTAGCATTAGAAAGTTCCACTTACTAATGCCCAAGCGATTGGATTAAATATGAATCCATGTTAGACCTATAACATCGTTAGTGGTTGAGATTCACTCAAACGACAATGAATTGACCCTCGCAGGCAAAAATTTCTAAAACCCACCGTCCCATGTTAGGAAAGTAAAAAGCGATTGACTTGATATGCAAATTAAGATCCACAGCCAACTGCCAAATGTGAAATTCTATAGTGCATACCTTGAGTAAAGTCGCATCTGTAGAAGGAATGGACTCAAACATATCACCACCAACAAACTTCACATTCTCACTCTCCGGCAAGCCGGCAACCACCTGCGGGAGATCGAGCACGGTGCACTTCAACCGCGGACACGCCTCGGAGATTATCCTCGCCACGATACCCGTGCCACCTCCGACGTCCACCAAGGAACTCAACCCTTCGAAGACCTCTTTACAATCCTGAACGACCAAATTCATCATCTGGGAATCACTGGCCATGGCTCTATTGAATGTATTCCCAAATTCAGGATTCTTCCTCCCATAGTCCCACAGATCGACTCCATGTGCAGCCTCAAAAGGATTGATTAATTTGTCTCTGCTATCGTCGTCGTTATTTCCTTGGAGCCAATCTCCAAGAAAATGCCAAGGAGTCACAAGAGCTGGATCGAGCACGGCCGCAACGAACGGCGAGAGCCCTACGACTTTATCACTCAGAAGCAAACGCGAAGAAGGCGTCAAGACATAAGCCTTAATTTTTTCTTCATCTTCCTCACCGTTCTTCGGGATGAGGGTCTCTGCGAAGATCCCTGAGTGAACCAAAATGCGCATGAGGCGGTAAAGACATGTCGATTTGGATGGGTGGATTCGCAGCGCCGAGGCCAGCTCGAGTAGGGTCATGGGTCGCTTGTGGTCGTGAACGACATCGGGGATGCGCAGTTGGACTGCGCATTTGAGCGACATGGAAGAGATGAAGTTGAAGGTGTGGTTGTAGAGGTGGGATTGAGCTTGGAACATCTCTTTGGCTTCAGGAGAGCGGCTGAGGCCATGCACGGTTCTGTCGTGAACGAGACTTGATGAACCGGGCATGACTCGGTTGTGATAGTAGCGGGAGAAATTCCTGGTTCTGTAGAGAACTCGATGGTAGAAGCTGATAGACATGGCTGTTTTGCTTGCTTGAGAGGTGGGCTGACTGATCATATATTGATTTATGCAAAGAGACTGCAATTGAAAGTGGACCTTATTATCCGATCAGGAGTGATATGCTCGTAAGGGATTCTCGAGCAGATAAATAGGAACGGTAGCTAAGAAATAGAGATGAAAAAGATGCCACTATGAGACAGATCAAAGGATTATGACTTTTAGATATATGTCATGTGCATTTTTCTATCCTTTGCCCTACCACATTTTGCTAACGTCACCTCGACAAATTTACGCTGACGTCAAGTATTTTTCGAATTGAATAATGAACGGCATCCTAATTCTAGCTCACAAAATTAGTAAATGATGAGTAAAATCATGCTAGACATAGAAAGACATTTCTACTAAACTCGTTTGTCGAGTAATCTGGCATAGTTATTTTTAGGTGCTTAAATGGGCTAACCAATATAGGTTACCACTTTTGCCGCATCACTTATTTAGTTGATGAGTCTTGAATGTGACTCACTTGTTAAAAGACCTACTTCAATTTGTCGCATCATTTAATCAACTAATGCATCAAAATTACACACAATGTTGGTTTTCAGTCGTGCAAGAACCCTAGTTTACTAAAATGTGATTTAACGTTGGGGTGTAGAGTTAGTCATGTAGGCGTTGAAAATGAAGGCTTCACGCATAGGTATCTTTTGACCAATTATTACTTAAAGAGACGGGGCCCAAAATAAGGGGATAAGTTCATTTTAATTCACTGAAAATAGTTTGCACCAAGTGATTTTTTATAGGCACTTGGAAAAGTCGCATAAAGTTATCACTAAAAGCTTTGTGAATTGATTTTTTAGAATGTTCGCATCAATTGCAAGGAAAAGTTCACACGAAAAGTCATTTGAATTAGTTCTAGTGCAAGTTTGCAATAAGTATTTTATAGGCATTTCGGAAAGTTCGCATGAAAAGTTATTTGAATTAGTACTCAGGCAAGTTTGCACTAGTCGTGTCGAATGTAACCTTTTTTTTTCAATTTATCTTTTATAGTGACACATAACAATAATAATAATAATAATAATAATAATAACCGTAAATATGTAACATATCAAATATCAAGCAAGATTTTAGCACAAGGAAAGACTTAAAGAGACCCAACCAAACACAGGAGTTATCTTGTCTGTCTGAAATCGGCCTCCGAGAAAAGCTCTTCCCACTCTTTCTCGAACCTATCTCTTCCGTTGACCATCACCATCATCAACATATGGAAGCAGAGCTTGTTGCAGTTGCTTCGGCGTCGTCATCCTCGGTCTCGCCTACCACGATATATATAATTATCACCTTCGCTCGCTCGTTGTTCTTGCTGGCGATGCCGATCGCTTCTTTGCATTTTCTCAGCACTTTACACAGTCCCCGTCATTCCAACCGGGTAACAGCAACTATATCATCAGCAGAAGCATCCAATTACTTAGTATGAACTATGCAACTGAGGACGACTTACGGTCTCCAAAATTTGTCGTAGTTCTAATTAAGATCGCCTTTGTTAAGTATCTTTTGATCAATAATTATTCGAGGAGATGGGGCCCAAGATAAGCCGGGTAGGTTTAATTAATTCACCGAAATATTTAGCATTAGCGTTAATTCTCTTTCAATGTAAAATTTTTTTCTACACTTGGATCACCTGATGAGGTACATATGTGTTTAGACATAACGAATATCCATAACCAAATGCCATTATAAAGATCAAACAAGATTAGTACAACTTCTTAGTATTTAATGAATTTACAAGCGGTGCTTGCGAATCGACACAATTTTTGAATCCCTACGGAAAGACTTCAATGAGAGACCGTAATCCGAACATAGGAGTTATCTTGTGCTGTCTAAAGCCGGCCTCCGAGAAAAGTTCTTCCCACTCTTTCTCGGTCCTCTCTCTTCCGGTGACCACCGTCATCATCAACATGTCGAAGAAGAGTTTCGTCGCAGTCGATTCGGCATTGTCATCCTTGGTCTCGCCTATCATGATGTGACGCAACATTCAGCGAAAATAACAAGCAAATCCTTGCTCAAGAGAGAAATCTCAAAAAGTCTATAATTAATAATAATAATATGCTCCCAAAAACGTCATAAACACCTTTTGTAGGGTGTTAACCCTAATTCTAACCCTAAAAAAGAAAAATTACGAAAGTGCCACTAAAATAAAATTAAATCCAAAAAATATATAAAAAAAAATAGAAATCTCCATCTAGACGACCCCGAATCGCCTAAACCAGACCGTGAGTATTGATTAGCACGCCGTTCTACTTCAAATGGCCGAATTTGAGCTCGATTCGATGTCGTCGACCCGATCCGCCGGTCTAATCGCAATACCGTTTCGCCTTCCGATTGGATTTCTGCCGGTCCAATCGATCCACAAACGCATTACTAATATCATCCGCATCACTATGTCTATGATTATCACCTTCTCTCACTCATTGTTCTTGCCAGCGATCGCTTTTCTGCATTTTCGCAGCACCTTCGCACCCTCCTCGTCGCTCCAATTGTGTAACATCAACTACACCATCAAAGAGTACATCCAAGTAATGATTATAGACCATGCAAAAGAAGAAGACTTATCGAACCCGAAAGTCTCACCTGACTTTCATGCCGTGTTATTAGTACTTGAACGCGGCTGCAATAAATTTTCTTAACTTTTTCAACAATGGCATGCACAGGGATTAATGCCGGAGGCAAGCTAGATATTTTACTTCAATAGGAAAATGACCTGAAGCTTCAACTTAGATGGATAATATTGACCCATAAGTACCTCACTAAATTCTTGAACTGGTTAAAAGACAAGTCGAACTTGGGTAATTTATCAAAACATTACATTATTTCGGTCCTGTTTGTTTCCCAATAAATTAATAATTTAAAAAATATCTATATCGCTTACAATAATTAGTCAATGAAAAATATTTTCATTATCAACAACAATTTATGTGTAAATTATTTCATGGATGATGAAATAAAAAAAATTTCATTCATTTTTGTAAGCGATATGAACAAAAATTTTCAGAAAAATATTTTACAAATCATTCATTTTCTCGCGAAATAAATGAAGCTTTACATAAAATCAAACTTTGTCATATATCCCATCCACACAAAACACTTGTTTTTTATTTAGTCCATCCCATGGTAAGGAGTAAAAATAGGAAAATTGAAGAGCCGTGGTCCGGCCAGAAAGTGAAGAAGGAAAATCTAGAGGTTTGGCTTTGAACAGCTGGTAGTTTGAGCATTGTAGAATGTGAGAGTGTTGGAAAAATATTGTGTACGAATGGGAACAAATGAAATTAGACTCGGAAGCGTGACAAAACTCTCTTTAAGAAATTGTTTTACCCATAACGTTGCTAATGGTTACCGGCATAGAGTCTCAACCAAGAATATTAAATAGCAATTTTAATATTTTTCTAAGAACTCTTAAAGGAAAACAACTAGGAAAGAAAGTTGTATCTCTTTAAAAAGAAACGAAAATCTAGAAGTTGAAGAAGTAAGAACATTGATCAAAATCGCTCAATCTATGGTAGCGAAAAGAAGAAAACTTTGCATGCTATTCCGAGCAAAACACAGCTTTTTGTATCTAAAAAAACACAACTTTTCATGTCTGAAAAACTGTAATTCAGACCCAACTCTTCATATCCAAAACTGTCATGTATGAATGTAACAACCATTGGACATAATTCATTAATTAAATTTCAAAAGAAAATTTAATAAAATTAACCACAACTCCTACGTGGATAGTCACATTGTTTCATTAGGATTCAACAATTGATTTATAATTATGATTTCTAAAAAGCCAATTCTTATTCGTGACCACACAAGAGGGCAAAGTGCAAAGTAATAATTGCATACTTGCAGGCGGGTATAGTGGGGTCGAGCCCTCTCAATCCATTTCTCTATTTGAAATACTAGAATAGCCTTCAACTAATAAAAATCTTGCACTCTCCCATCTTACCTACGTAAACAAGTAAGAGACACTTTTGTTTATTTTACGAACAAACTTTCGACATAAAGTCCTTTCAAGTTTCAACTGAGTTTGAAACTAATAAATTACAAGCGACTTGCCATTCATATGGAGAGTCAAGAGAACTATCCAAACAACATGATAGTATTCTGGGATAGACGAATTAATTTCTTATCAAAAGAACAAGGAATTGATACAAAGAGCCATGGCACGAATACGTATTCTTAGCACATACCTTCAGCAAAATGGCATCCGAAGGGGGATGAACTCGAACATATCACCGCCAACAAACTATACATTCTCACTCTCTAGCAAGCCGGCAACCACATGCGGGAGATCAAGCACCATGCACTTCAATCCCCGACATGCCTCGGAGATTATCTTAGCAACCGTGCCCGTGCCGCCTCCGACGTCCACCAGAGTATCAAGCCTTGAAAGATATGCTTACAATCCTTCGTGACAACATTCATAATTTGGGAGTCAATGGCCATCGCTCCATTGAATGCATCACTGAATTCAAGATTCTGCTTACCATAGTCCCATAGGGTCTGTTGCGCGGAACCAAGCGATCGAACGATAAAATAGATAGAACAAAAAAATAAATCGGACACCGGATGTACGTGGTTCGTTCATAGAGACCTATGTCCACGGGGAAAGCAGAAACGAATTCCACTATAGAACAAGCGATACACGGAGATTACAAACCACACTCGAGTCACTCAAACACTCTCGGTGTTTCACAGCTCCAATTACATCCAACAACGCACACAATGTTTAACTCTAAATTCCTAGCGAAATAATCTCTCAATCTCACAAAGGAATTACACAAACCTTACTTCAAGATTTTGTTGCTTGAACACCGATTCTCGTTGGAGTAATTCACGAGTAAAATCCACGAAGAAACCCACCGACAAGCACTCTATAATCCGCGCTTCAAGACCTACGAAAAACCCACGATCTCAATGAATATATATGCATACGAAGTCCACCGCCTGAAGTCTTCTTCTCACATTGAAGAGTCCAACACCACTTTGGATTTCAACAGGAAAGAAATCCAAAACAAATCTTGGGCATCTTATCCACTTCCAAAGAGATCCAAAATATCTCTTATTCAAAAGTCCATGTTGAGCTTTTCAAAATTAAGAATCCACGTGATATGTCTTGGATATCCACTAAAATTCGGTCACTCTAGTCAACAGAGTCCATGGTCGACTTTTTTTCCTTTTTTACATCTGACAATTGCCAAAGAAAGATTACGTGCTCGTGACATCTTTCTTTGCTCAATACTTGAAGGTCCACGTAAATAACAATTCGTCTTATGGCGATTTCGTTTGTCAGTTCAAACTCGAGACATATTATAACAATCTCCACATTGGCTCGATGTTTGAGTCAAATCACAATCGTTTGGCTAGTATCCGAACACCATTGCTACTCTCCCAACAATCCCAATGGGCTCAATCGCCACGAGATGCCTTTCAAGTCCAAACCACGCTTGAACTTCGCTATAACCATGGATCTCATCAAAACACCAATTCCACATGCACTTTTAATCGCTTTACAAGAACTTTCGATACAAGCTCCTTAACCACGGATAAAGCAAAACCACCGTTGCATTCCATATCTCGTCAAAGGATCGAATACGTACCTTGTCAATATTAGCAGATTCAAAGAACCGTTGGCTCTACGGGCTCCACCTCGCTACAAGCACCATCCGTGTCGATTATCACGCTAGTATCTACCACCTTAGGAGTTTCGGGTTGCAACTCCACCTCAAGCTGAACACCGTCCGCATCCGTATGAACACTGCTATAATCACTCCTAGCCCGAAATCGGAGACTCGTCAAAGGTAACTTTTCTGCTACGAACATGTGAATTTATATTCGGGCACCACAACCGATAGCCCTACTCACCTCGTGCATAGCCATGGAATATGCACATTGCCCTCACATCAAGCTTACCATCACTTACTCGATAATAACACGGGCAACCAAGCATTCTAAAAGTAGAATAATCAGCAACGTTACCCGACCACACTTCTTCTTGAGTCCGATATCCGATCGCAATCGATGGAGATCGTTCATCGGGTAGCTCGCAATACTAAGCACATCCGCTAGAATTCTTCTAGCCATACCAAGCACTAGAGATCATTTTACGGGCTATCTCTAGTAATGTTCTCGCTCATCAATTTTGCAAATTGTTGTGGTCTACTAGAACTAGTGCGGTGTTTCACTATGCCTTTTATAGTGCAGAATTTATTTACCAGCTTCAACGGGACTCCATGCTATTGTCGGTTCGCACATGCTTAATCGACTTACTAGTCTCCGTTTCGATCAAAGCTCTCGACCGCGTATTCCTAACAACGGCATCAAACTTGTGCATGGGCACGAGACACCCGTGTCTTTCTTGAGCAATCGCTAGACTCTCGAATAGGATGCCGACGTCTCCGAAGCGAAACCTGCATCATTGTCTCACCTTGAAGTTCATACAGGCCACCACGCTTGATTCCTTTCATTATTACCAAGGCACCTCGAACGATCTTCAGAACTCCATCTAGAGAAGAATACTTGCATCCAATGAATCTAGAGCACCCAAAGAAATTAAGTTCTTTTTCAATTCAGGAACGTGTCTTACTCCGGTCATTGTCCTCACAATACCATCATGCATTCCGATTTTAACATCACCAATACCCACAACATCGCATTCGGCGTTATTCCCCAACCGCACTTTACTATTATCCGTGCACTGATAAGTAGCAAACCAGCTCTGTTTGGTGTAGCATGAAAAGAACAACCAGAATCCATAATCCATCCATCAAACGACGAATTCTCGGTGACAAACAAGACCTTATCGACACCATCATAATTATCAACTACAGCTGCAAAATCATCCGTAGATTCAACTCTAATTCCCTTGCCATTCTCATTTTTCAGCTTAAGACAATTCCTTTTAAGATGCCCTCTCTTGCCACAATTCCAACAGACAAGCACCACCGATCCTAGACTAACTCCGTCTATTCGAGTTCATACTACTTCTACTACCACGAGTATCGTTCTTCCTCTATTTTCACCTATTAAAGCAGTAGATACATATTCGCGCATTCTCTTCTACGGATGTCCTCACTTAAAATCAAATCTCGAATACCATCAAACGTCAAACTTGTTGACCCGGAAGGAATTACTAACAGCGATAGCAATAGTATTCCAACTATCGAGGCAATGAGGATAATAGAATCAAAGCACATACCTCATCTTCAAAGTCAATATCAACCGAACTCAATTGACTAACGATCACATTGAATTCATTGATATGATTAGCAACAGACGCACCTTCGCTCATCTTCAAATTAAACAGGCGTCGCATCAAATAGACCTTGTTGATCGCAGAGGGCTTCTCATACATATCCGAGCAGAGCTTTCATCAAACCCGCAGTGGTCTTCTCTTTGACGATATTAAACGCGACGTTACGAGCCAACGTCGGCCGAATAACACCCGGTGCTCGTCTATCCGGCCAATTCTCAATCGGCTTGCTTCATCGTCTCTCGGTTTCTCCCCGAGACAGAGGCAAGTGCGGCTTCATCCGATATAGATAGTCTTCAATCTGCATCTTCCAGAAACCAAAGTCCTTCCCCTCGAATTTATCTATTTTCACTTTTACTTCTTCTATCGCCATCGATTTGCTTCAACTCGAGCAAACCTAGCTACGATACCAATTGTTGCGCGGAACCAAGCGATCGAACTATAAAATAGATAGAACAAAAAAATAAATCGGACACTAGATGTACGTGATTCGGTCGTAGAGACCTACGTCCACGGGGAGAGCAGCAATGAATTCCACTATAGAACAAGCGATACACGGAGATTACGGACCACACTCGAGTCACTCAAACACTCTCGGTGTTTCACAGCCCCAATTACATCCAACAACGCACACAGTGTTTAACTCTAAATTCCTAGCGAAATAATCTCTCAATCTCACAAAGGAATTACACAAACCTTACTTCAAGATTTTGTTGCTTAAACACCGATTCTGTTGGAGTAATTCACGAGTAAAATCCACGAAGAAACCCACTAACAAGCACTCTATAATCGGCGCTTCAAGACCTACGAAAAACCCACGATCTCAATGAATATATATGCATACGAAGTCCACCACCTGAAGTCTTCTTCTCACATTGAAGAGTCCAACGCCACTTTGGATTTCAACAGGAAAGAAATCCAAAACAAATCTTGGGCATCTTATCCACTTCCAAAGAGATCCAAAATATCTCTTATTCAAAAGTCCATGTTGAGCTTTTCAAAATTAAGAATCCACGTGATATGTCTTGGATATCCACTAAAATTCGGTCACTCCAGTCAACAGAGTCCATGGTCAACTTTTTTTCCTTTTTTACATTTGACAATTGCCAAAGAAGATTACGTGCTCGTGACATCTTTCTTTGCTCAATACTTGAAGGTCCACGTAAATAACAATTCGTCTTATGGCGATTTCGTTTGTCGTTCAAACTCGAGACATATTATAACAGGGTCAATCCCTGTGCAGCCTCGAAAGGGCTGATCAATTTGTTGCTGCAATTGTTTTCATGATTCCCTCGGAACCAATCTCCAAGAAAATGCCAAGGAGCCACGAGAGCCGGATCAAGCATGGCCACGATGAACGGCGAGAGCCCCGTGGCTTTATCGCCCAAAAGCAAACTTGAAGAAGGTGTCAAAACGTAGGCTTTAACTTCTCCTCCTCCTCCGTGCTTGGGAACAAGGGTCTCAGCGAATATGTGTAAATGAACCAAAACGCGCATGAGATGGTGAAGGCACGCGGTTTTCAACGGGTGAATTCGGAGCGCCAAGTCCAGCTCGAGAAGAGTGATGGGCCGCTTGTGGTCATTTATGGCGTCCGGTATGCAAAGCTGGGCGGCGCATTTGAGAGACATGGACGATACGAAAATGGAGGTGAGATTGTAGAGGTGGGATTGAGCTTGGAACATCTCTTTGGTTTCGCCAGAGTGGCCGAGATGATGCATGGCTTTGTTCCGAAGGAAAACCTCGTGAAAAATATGGAAGGAGCGGAAGGAAGAAAACAAATCGGACACCAGATTTACCAAAACCACTCCATCTCCTCCTCCCTATATAATGCTGAAGGCGCTCCTCTCCATGATTAAAATGATGTGTGAAGGCAAACAAAGCTCACATGCCTTTTGATCTTCCGTATGTGACCATATTCTATGGATCCCTTCATTGCGGAAGTCCGTCCTTTGAAGAAGTCGGCGCATGAATTCTTCAACGAGAATTATGGGCAGCGTGATAGATCAGGCACACCAACTCTCCACTTGCACATCAAACAAAGGAAAGAAAGGAAAGCTCCTCGTATCCTGAACGTGAAAAACGTAAGGAAAGAAATAAATAACTCTGGTTTTCTCTCTTTTTTGTGCACACCGTCAACCCTGGGTTTCGTCCGGGCTCAAACTCGAACTATATATTAATATAAACTTTGATCACCTAGCCACGACTTCATTTTGATAATAGTCGGAAAAATCTCCTAGTTCTATCGTGGCTGAGTCTACCCTCATGTGAGCTGAATCAAGGTAAATTTTGCGATGCTCCAATCCGAAGGTTTTACGACAACGGCATCAAACTGTGTATGGGCCGCCATGTCTTTCTTGGGCGGTCGCCCGGACTCTCCGAGGCCGGCGTCTCGCGAACCTGTCATTGTCTCACCTTGAAGTTCATACAGGCCACCATGATTCCTTTCATTATTACCGGGGCACCTCGAACGATCTTGAGAACTCCATCTTGAGAAGAATACTGCATCAATTTGAATCTAGAGCACCCAAAGAAATTAAGTTCTTTTTCAATCGGGAACGTGTCTTACTCACGTCATTGTCCTCATAATACCATCATGCATTCGATTTTAACATCACCAATACCCACAACATCGCATTCGGCGTTATTCCCTAACACTTTACTATTATCCGTGCAGCGATAAGTAGCAAACCAGTTCTGTTTGGTGTAGCATGAAAGAACAACCGGAATCCATAATCCATCCATCAAACGACCGAATTCTCATGTAGACAAGACCTTATCGACACCATATAATCATCAACTACAAGTGCAAAATCATCCGTAGATTCAACTCTAATTCCCTTACCATTCTCATTTTTCAGCTTAAGACAATTCCTTTTTAAGATGCCCTCTCTTGCCACAATTCCAACAGGCAAAGCACCCCACGTCCCCTAGAGCCCGACTCCGTTCTATTCGAGTTCATACTACTTCTACTACACAGTATCAGTTCTTCCTCTATTTTCACCTATTAAAGCAGTAGATACATATTCGCCGGATTCTCTTCTACGAATGTCCTCACTTAAAATCAAATCTCGAATACCATCAAACGTCAAACTTGTTGACCCAAAGGAATTACTAACAGCGAAATGATGGTATTCGAACTATCGGGCAATGAGGATAATAGAATCAAAGCACACACCTCATCTTCAAAGTCAATATCAAGCTGAACTCAATTGACCAACGATCACATTGAATTCATTGATATGATTAGCAACGCACGCACTCCCTCACTCATCTTCAAATTAAACGGACGTCGCATCAAATAGACCTTGTTGATCGTAGAGGGCTTCTCATACATATCCGACGAGCTTTCATCAAACCCGCCAAGGTCTTCTCTTTGACGATATTAAACGCGGTTCACAGCGTCGGCCGAATAACACCCAGTGCTCGTCTATCCAGCAATTCCCAATCGGCTTGCTTCATCGTCTCCGGTTTCTCCCTAGACGGGGCAAGTGCGGCTTCATCGATATAGATAGTCTTCAATCCGCATCTTCTAGAAACCAAAGTCCTTCCCCTCGAATTTGTCGATTTTCACTTTTACTTCTTCTGTCGCCATCGATTTGCTTCAACTCGAGCAAACCTAGCTACGATACCAATTGTTGCACGAGAACCAAGCTATCGAACGATAAAATAGACAGAACAAGAAAATAAATCGGACACCGGATGTACGTGGTTCGGTCGTAGAGACCTACGTCCACGGGGAGAGAGCACGAATTCCACTATAGAACAAGCGAACACGGAGATTACACCCCGATCAGAGTTACGGCTCACACTCAGTCACTCAAACACTCTCGGTGTTTCACAGCCCCATTACATCCAACAACGCACACAAGTGTTTAACTCTAAATTCCTAGCGAAATAATCTCTCAATCTCACAAAGGAATTACACAAACCTTACTTCAAGATTTTGTTGCTTGAACACCGATTCCGTTGGAGTAATTCACGAGTAAAATCCATGAAGAAACCCACTGACAAGCACTCTATAATCGGCGCTTCAAGACCTACAAAAAAACCCACGATCTCAATGAATATATATGCATACGAAGTCCACCGCCTGAAGTCCTCTTCTCACATTGAAGAGTCCAACGCCACTTTGGATTTCAACAGGAAAGAAATCCAAAACAAATCTTGGGCATCTTATCCACTTCCAAAGAGATCCAAAATATCTCTTATTCAAAAGTCCATGTTGAGCTTTTCAAAATTAAGAATCCACGTGATATGTCTTGGATATCCACTAAAATTCGGTCACTCTAGTCAACAGAGTCCATGGTCAACTTTTTTTCCTTTTTTACATCTGACAATTGCCAAAGAAGATTACGTGCTCGTGACATCTTTCTTTGCTCAATACTGAAGGTCCACGTAAATAACAATTCGTCTTATGGCGATTTCGTTTGGCGGTTCAAACTCGAGACATATTATAACAGGGTCAATCCATGTGCAGCCTCGAAAGGGCTGATCAATTTGTTGCTGCAATTGTTTTCATGATTCCCTCGGAACCAATCTCCAAGAAAATGCCAAGGAGCCACGAGAGCCGGATCAAGCATGGCCACGATGAACGGCGAGAGCCCCGTGGCTTTATCGCCCAAAAGCAAACTTGAAGAAGGTGTCAAAACGTAGGCTTTAACTTCTCCTCCTCCTCCGTGCTTGGGAACAAGGGTCTCAGCGAATATGTGTAAATGAACCAAAACGCGCATGAGATGGTGAAGGCACGCGGTTTTCAACGGATGAATTCGGAGCGCCAAGTCCAGCTCGAGAAGAGTGATGGGCCGCTTGTGGTCATTTATGGCGTCCGGTATGCAAAGCTGGGCGGCGCATTTGAAGACATGGACGATACGAAAATGGAGGTGAGATTGTAGAGGTGGGATTGAGCTTGGAACATCTCTTTGGTTTCGCCAGAGTGGCCGAGATGATGCATGGCTTTGTTCCGAAGGAAAACCTCGTGAAAAATATGGAACGAGCGGAAGGAACAAAACAAATCGGACACGGATTTACCAAAACCACTCCATCTCCTCCTCCCTATATAATGCTGAAGGTGCTCCTCTCCATGATTAAAATGATGTGTGAAGGCAAACAAAGCTCACATGCCTTTTGATCTTCCGTATGTGACCATATTCTATGGATCCCTTCATTGCGGAAGTCCGTCCTTTGAAGAAGTCGGCGCATGAATTCTTCAACGAGAAATATGGGCAGCGTGATAGATCAGGCACACCAACTCTCCACTTGCACATCAAACAAAGGAAAGAAAGGAAAGCTCCTCGTATCCTGAACGTCAAAAACGCAAGGAAAGAAATAAATAATTTTTTTTTTTTTTTTTTTGGTTCCCCCCTGCATTGGTTTTCTCCCGGTTTAAACTTAAAAATATTTATAAAAAATTTTTTTGATCTTTTCCCGAGTTTTTTTTTATAATAGTCGGAAAAATTTCTTTTTTTATTTTGGGTGGGTTTTCCCCCAATTGAGGTGAAATAAAGGAAAATTTTGGGAGGCCCCAATCCGAAGGTTGACGTAAGTTTTTTTTTTTTTTTTTTTCCCCTAAGCTTAAAATTATATTTTATTATATTTTTTTTTTTCATTGTTTTTTTTTTTATAGGAAAAAATTTTTTTTTTTTTTTTGGGTTTTTTTTTACTTTTGTGGGGTTAAAAAAGTTTTTTTTCGTTCTCCAAACCGAAGGGTGGGAATCGAACGGCTGACAAGTTACAAGTTTCAATTAGCAATGTTGGCAAGCTTAGATCTAATAACTAACAAACATTTCAACAGCGCTTTTCATGCATAAAGTGGCGAGAGGATAGATTTGTCCCGTGTTGTTGAAGAAGATTGACCTTTCATCCTCTTTATGATTTCATTTTTTGTCTATGATTAGGTATATTATGTACCGAAAAAGCTGACATGAGTATACCGCGAATTACCTAACATATAAAAGTAATCATTCGATAGACTTATGCAATGCACATCTCTACTATAATCCTTTTATGATTCACGTACGATTCTATTATAGAATTAATGATTTTACACGAGAACATCTATTTTCGATTGGAACAACACCGATTCTATTATAGTCCATTATATTTTTGTGACACAAAAAATCCCACACTTGTAGGCTTGTGACACATTTATCCTAAATTTTGAGATAAAAGTATCACATGGATACAAGTTTAGAATTTTTAGAGACACAAAAAAAAAAATTAGGGTTAATGAGTCACACTAGTATACGCTTTAGGTAAATACATCACATGGATAAAAGTTTGAGGTTTTTTGTGACACAAAGAAAAGTTTAGGCTAAATGTGTCACAATGGATATAGTTTGGGGTTTTTGGTAGCTTTTTCCCTAAAAGTAAAGACATTTAATTTGTTTCATACGCATTGTGTAATTGTCGATTTGTCTTGTCCATGTTTGTGAAGATAATTTAATTTAGAACACTAACTTATGTGCTATACCTTAATGACACGATTCCCTTATTATTCGTACTTTTTTTTATAAGAAATATTAGTTATATACTGTGAGCAATACTATAGTAACAATTTTGATGTCGAATTAAACTGGTAGAAGGTTATTTGGATCAAAAAAGCTTATAAAATCAATTTAACTTTCCCTTTTTGATTTTGATCTAGGGATAAAGAAGGGAGATGTTATGTTTGTATGCGGAAAGTGGCACCATTTTGGTGTGGCAAAACAAAGATAAACCGAGTCTGCAACAGGCTCAGAGGCGCATACAGAAAATAAACTTGAACAGAAGAAATCTAGAACAACTAGCAAATGGCCTGAATAACATAGAAATTAGGCCTAAAAATAGAATAGTGCCCTCAAACATTAACAACTGATTATGACATCGAAACCATTGCGTACGGGCAATCCCAACTAGCCATAGTATAGTTCTAGGACCGAGCTTTTGGAACTAGAATAGGGCTAGAAAGCACTAAAACTTTCCAGGAGCCTCCGTGTCGAATCCAACACTCTTCGACGTGTGAATGACACGTGGTCGGTGCTCCAAACACACTAGTGACACGTGAGTTCAGCATTATGACGCGCCATTTCGATACTCACGAGTCAATTTTAAGCATTTGTAATAAATTAGGAGTCAAAATGTAAATTTATCAAAAATATTTATTTACCTAACCACCCCAAAATTAGTATACCCTACCAGTCTAAAAAACCCTAGTCGTGAATTCCTAATAGAAGAAGAAGAAGAAAAAAAAAAGAAGAAGAAACTTATTACTTATACATAATAAATTATCATGTATAATAAAAATACAACGTATCACATTGTGTCAAAATTTTCTATTTTTTTGAAAAGAGGGTGTGTCGGCATGTCGTATCATGTGTCGTGGGTCGATGTCGATACTATTTAGATATAGGGCGCCGTAACTTTTCTTATATCAGAGTCATGGCCGTTTTATCATGCATTGTATGAATTCTTATTCCGCCCGGCCCAATAATCGTTTGCCTATCCCAACGCTCCAGAAAGTCACTAGAAGCCTTGTTCGTGTGATTTATCTGTTGAAAAACCAACATGCGACAAACCGACCTAACCCTAAGCTGATTTCATCCACTTACACATAGAGAAAACTCTGACGCCATCAACAAACCCTAACCCCATCAACTTATCACGATGTCTATAATTATCACGTTCCCATGCTCCTTGCTTTTTCCACCAATTGCTTCTTTGCATTTTCTCAGCACCTTCACAGAGTCCTCAGCGCTCCAAGTATGTAACATCAACTGTTACCAACCTTAAGCCCAATGTTTGAGAGAAAACACGCAATAGAAGAAGTCTTTTCCATTATTTAAGTTAACCGAACTTTAATTTCTTAAGATTAACGTAATCAGCCAAAAAAACAAAAAAAAACAAAAGCGTAACTGTGAATGCCACGTTCGTCAACAATGGCGTACAAGAATTTATGATGGAGGCAAGGTATATATTTTGTTTTTTCTCCTGACAGTAACAAATCGAATAACCAATCTCCGAATGACTGGGGACTAAACAACTGTAACTATAATTTGCTGGAAGAGATTTACATAATTTATAGAATAAATAAATCAATATACGCACATGTCTAGATAGACATAATAGATGGTGTAAAATAGAAGTGATTACAGTACAAACAGTAGATTTTTACATGCAAACTGCACGGAGTTGCATTTTCAAAACATTAACTCAAAAATATCCACCGTTGATAGCGCGGATCATTATCCATAGGAGGTCATTTTCTTGTCAATTTTTTAAAAATATTTTTTGTTATTTTTCATGCGCGTTCGAATTGATTTGATTTGTCAAAAGGTAAATGAAGGAAGGCAAGAAGTAACCCATTTTTAAAATTAGGGATCCTTTAATTATTTTTAAGTTGTCGATCTTGTCCTAAAAATTCATGTAAATGTATGGTTGTGGTTCCTTAAAAATATATAGCAACATGTAACCATGTTTTCTTTAAGACGTTAACCTATACTTTAGGTGAATATTGCATGTGCCCAAGAGATTTTACTGATTTGTGATTCAATTTTCTATGCAAATCTTAGTTTGGATCGGAATTTGGAGATCAGGATAAGTCGAGCACGTATTTGGACGAGTTGCACGTGCACTAGTGCAGGCCGCTGGCATTCGAGAAAAGGCCTACAAGCCTAGCTAGACAAGCCCAGTAGCATTTAGGATCCTTATGTTTACCATCTTTATTATTAGGAGTGAGCAAATTGGACTGGACCGGACCGGACCGGCCGGATTAGTCCGGTCCCTTGTTCCATGGTGGATGGGACCAGATCGCCTAGAATATAGATATACACACACACAATTAGAAATGTTTGACTTCAAACAAAACGGTACAATGATTAAAAAAACCAATTAACTATTGAACTAGTTAACTTAATTTGTAATTTCCCCAAAACATGTCTTAACCACTGTAGCTCAGCCTCCATCAGTTAGTTGAACGATTGCGAGCAAAATCATGCCAGAATTTTGATATTCTTTTTCGATTCCCATCTCTCGATCATGTCCACTTGCACATGTTTCATTATGTAAATCCGGTGAACTTCGTGCCACTCAACTTTTCTCTCCTATACTCTTTTTATATATTTGCGATTAATTGAGGTTTTTGTTATCCATGTTCATAATGACTTGTGTAAGATGGCTTTCTTTTCGTATTTCCTGTATCGGGCTAGCTATGTTATACCACCTAGATTTTCATCTTTTATTCTTTTGTGAATTGATCTAGATTTTTGTTCTCGGCATTCATAATGACTTGACTCTCAGAAACAAAGCATGTTGGGTCATATTCATGAGGGAGCATATTCAGTGGAGTAAAATTGTACGAGTTGGTAAATATCCATGTTATTCATTTGCTGATTGAATATAGTTGGAATCATAGCAGCAATGATCCCTCTCGAGCTTGAATACCATTAAAATAGCTGAGTTTTAATGGAGGTATCCCCTTGTGTTCTGATGTTATAGTTTGTACCAAAGAAGAGTTTTTCTTTAGCATAATTAGTCGTGGATCATTAGACTCATTAGCCATGTATGTATTCTAAGGGTTAGATTTCTACAAGTAGGCTGGGACAAGCGGTCTCACTGGGGACCAGATTGGACCGCCGGTCAAGTCCCCGGTCTCGAAAATTTGGGGACCAGGACTACCGGTGATGACTCATGTAAAATGACTTCCTTTTCGCATTTCCTATATCGGGCTAGTTATGTTGTATCACCTAGATTTTCGTCTTCTATTCTTTTGCGAATTGATCCAGATTTTTGTTCTCAGCATTAATAATGACTTGATTCTCAGAAATAGATGATGTTGGGTCATATTCATGAGGGAGCATATTCAGTGGAGTAAAATTGTATGAGTTGGTAAATATCCACGTTATCCATTTGGTGATTGAATACAATTGGATTCATAGCAGCAATGATCCCTCTCGAGCTTGAATACCATTAAAACAGCTTAGCTTTAATCGAGGTATCCCTTTGTGCTCTGATATTACGTTTTGTCCAAAAGAAGAGTTTTTCATTAGCATAATTAGTCGTGGATCATAAGACTCATTAGCCATGCATGTAATCCAAGGATTAGATTTCTATAAACAGCTGTTGTTAGCGGTCCCACTGGGACCGGACTGCATCGCGGTCCCGATCAGTCCTTGGTCCGGAAAATTTGGGGACTAGGACTACCGACCCGGGTCCCCGGTTCCATACGGGACCGGGCCTGCCCGAACCATGCACTCCCCTATTTGTCATAGAATTTTTTTTTTTTATTTTTATTTTGTTCAAATAGGTTCGTCTATTTATTTGTTTGTTTTTTGGTCGAACAGATTTGTTTATTTGAAAAAGGACTTTCTTGTTATGAGATCGCCAAACCAATACCCTAGGGCAGGGAGGGAAGTCTTCTACCATGGAGGTGTTCCAGAAATAGCTGCGATTGAGTAAATAGCTCTACGAAAGATCTTAGTGTTACTTTCTATTTTTCCCCTTTTTTATTTGTTCTTAGCTGGAAATTTGAAAAGGAAATGTATCCATAATTCATGTAAGTGGCAACGCCCCCAGAAATGAAGTTCGGATCGAGTCCGTGCCAAGCTTGCTCATGCCTAGCTAGTGATCAATCTATGCCCTAACTTTTCTTGTCTAATAAAAAAAATCCCATCCTTAGGTCATGTTTCAATTTTACTCTTTTTTTTTTTTATCTCACGAAAGACCATCAACTTTTACTTGAGTCATAAATCTGCCTCCATTAATTCTCCGTCAAAATCGCCCATAGTGATTTTGTGCTCAATCTTCGATGTCTCATATTTGGGAATGTTCTATCTCTCACGGCCGGAGAGCTTGTGCTCGGGACACTCGAGATAGTTCATACTTGGGAGTTTTCCATTTTTTTTTTTGTCAACGAGAAATTTTGGATGGGGGGTTAATGAAGGTAGATTTCTAACTCAAGTAAAAGTTTGTGGTTTCGTATGAGACTGTAAAACTTTTAGAATAAAATTGACACTAAATGGTAAAATTAGGATAAGACCTAAAGTTAAGAGTTTTTCATAGGACAAAAATAAAGTTGAGGATAGAATTGGGACGAGAACCTAAAGTTGATGATTTTTTATGAGATAAATAAAGTTTCGTGTTGAATTAGGACTTGGACTTGAAGTTGGAGGTTTCTTATGAGATAAAAATGTAGAATTGAGACAAGAGTTAAAGTTGAGGGATTTTTTAATGGTATTAGGCCATAAAAAAATAGAGTACGAACCGCCAATAAAATGGAAAAACGAGAAGACAACAAAGAGGAACAAAACAACCAGACAGAAAAATTGAGAAGAAATAGTTTAGGATGAGTCTACATGCTTTTAGGGGTGAGTTGGAGGAGAAATAGTTTCCACAAGAGTCCGTCTATGTAGATTGAAGTTCTGTGATACGTGAAGTTCAAGTATGTTATAAAGGTCCAAATACTCAATATTGTCGAGTTTATCTACAATTTCAATTATAGCATGAATAACAATTGTCAATCTGAGGTGCGATCATCATTGCTTAGCCGATCATAATCAATGGCAAAAGATTATGGCTTGTTTGTTTCGTGGAAAATAAATGATTTAGAAAATATTTTTCTAAAAAGTATTGCTTGTATCGTTTGAAATAGTTAAGTTATGAAATTATTTTCATTATCAACAAGAATTTTTGTTAATATTTTCCTCAATAATGAACAGATTTTCTTCCATTCATCTTTGTAAGCAATCATTTTGAGAAAAATGTTTGTCAAATTATTCATTTTCCACGAAATAAACCACTCTATGTGTGGAGAAAAGCATTCTTATAAAAAAGTTCAAGAGCTTGATCTCCATTCATTGATAAAATCTCATGTCCTATTGAATTTTTTAACCTCGTAATATTTAATGACATCTTTTCTTTTGGTTGTTAGGATGTTCCCGCTTTCTGAACCAAATCAAGTTAGCTCCTCAATCAATAGTTTCATTTATCCACATTCATTCACATTTGGTACGAAAGGATAATCTCTCAAGTCTCGAATTAATTTCTTATGCAGACATAACACTTTTTTCAATCTCACACCAAACATCTTTGAGAAAATTGAAACATATGGCACTCTTTTATGTTCGATCTCATTCCGAACACCTTTCAGAAAATATAATTGATGTTGTTGTATACCACGGATACAAGAGTGGTATTGCCATCTTCTCCTATTCTTCAACAACTCGTCCATCCTTTACCCATGGAACCATAGTACCTAGCTTCCCTTCGCTCACATCCGAACCCGTTGGATCGATATCGATCTACCGACGGCAGAGACAGTTGGATAAGTACCCCAAAAGTTGCTTCATTGGTAAAGCTACAGCTGCTTCTACTACTAAATTTACCGACACCAAACTTTCAAATGACTTGCATATCTCTATCTATTCCAACTAAAATCATATTCACATCTTGCTCATCCATTTTCAAGAGTTGCCAAAGTCTGGAAATGACATTTTTAAGAAGTCATTGAAGATGTCGTTTCTGGTCTATATCTTTCTATTTCTATATATGAAAAGTTAAAAAATCATTGTATAATAACTAAAAAAAAATCGAAATAGCAAAGGGAAAAAAAAGGTTTGTGATGATTTTGAAATATTTTCTACTAGGTAATCCGGTATCTCATACGTGAGGATATTAAATTTGGTCGTTATGATCAAACTCTATTGTGGATTTCTGATCACATTCTCCGTAGGGTCCTCTTATCTCGTCTTATCTATCATCCACTCACCCACTTGGCCATCGCAAATCGTCGTAGGGAGAAACTCAAGAGAGATGTGGAAATGGTATGATACAAATACGTCCCACATTTTCGACCAAAAAAAAAAAAAAATACGCCCCATATTTATAGTTAAGTCCCTCTAATTATAATCATACATCTCCTCTTAATCTAAAGGTGAAAATCCAATATCCTATCTACCAACTATCCCAGTTGGTTACATAAATTCTAGAATACAAGTCTATAGTACCCATAACACCCTTGATATTTTGACATTTGAGTCTCCTTTTTTTTGTGAATACTAGTACTTGAGCTCTTTTTATGGGGGGTCGTGGGAAATCAATCTGGAAAATGCGTTGGATGTTCATAAATCAAGTTGGATTTCCCCTATATTAGCACAGAAACACGTCTCTCATAAAACCCTTTTTCTCCTGCGCATCATGCTTTCACGTATTGTGATAGTTCAGACTATATTGGTTTTGGATTTGACAAAATTAGGTTTCCTATGTCGATATGAATGTATTCCGAGTCAAATTTTCATGTCTGTTTTGGAATTCAATGGTAGATACCAAGAGGGGATGCCAATCTTCATTCTCTTGCATTTGTTTTTCATTGAATTGACTTAGCCAAGAGTACGGTAACAACGTGTGCGAAGACAAAAAGAGGCATCGGCATTTTCTATCACTAAAATTGAACGAAATTAGAGAAGTTGCTTTGATTACATCAATTTGATAAATTTTAATGCTTGAATATACTTTTTGAAAAGTCATAGAATTTAATTCCATTTCCACGACAAGCTTTAGAACCATATCTTAACTCTTTTTATCTTAAACAACTTGGGAGGGAGTGTTGCCACACTTTTCTAGGTTTTTTAGCTAAATACACCTCTCTCTTTTTTTACCAAAGTGCCCCTTAGTTTCTCGATAACGTACTTTTTCTCTCTCCTCACTCGCAATCTCACTTCATCAGTCGCAGAATCTCTTCTTTTCTTCCTGCTTAAGTCTTCACACTTCGTTGTGAAGATTTCTTCTGGTCATAAGTTCATCTTCTGATTTACTGTTGATACAAATAATGTTTTCTGTTTGTTATAGATTCCTTCAATTGAAGAGGTATTTTCTCCAAGTCCCCAAAGCCGCACTGGAGCCGTCAAATGGGTCATGTCAAAAATGGTCCAACCCATATTGACCAATTTAATTCATTTTGACCTATTTTCATATTATACAAATCTAACGACTCATAGCGACTCGACCCATATTACTAAAATTCTTTAATATTACATCCAGTTCATAAAAACTCATTTCTTATCGGATTCTAAAGATATATATATTACTAAAATACTGTAGACAATTTTCATAATTAAAAAAAACGAATTTTTTTATATTTTTTTCGTTTCTTTCTTACTTTTATTTTTTTCTCTTAGGTACGACAAGGGTCGCTGGCCAACCCGCTGCCATCGGTGACGACTAGTGGCCGCCTACAAGCCTTGCCGAAATTTCGTAGAAAAAAGGAAAAAAAATATAAAAAAAACAAAAATTATCAAAAATAAAAAATCAAAAAATTTAAAAAAAAATGACTCGTTTTAGACTCACTTAAAGTTATTAAATAACTAGCCCGTTTATGGCCCATTTAAGATCCATTAACTTATTAACTATCCTTTTATAACCCACTTAAGCTTATTTTTAAAACTTAAAGCAACATATTTATGACAAATATTATTAAATATGGATTAAAATATGAGTTCTAGACCCATTTTGCCACCCCTAACGACACCCTACTAACTATGAAACATTAAACCTATAAAACATTAACGATGTATTTATTTTGGAAAAAAATAATTATTTGAAAAATATTTCCTTAAAAATGATTATTTATATGTTTTTAGAAAATTAGTTAACGACAAAATTTTTATCACAAATGAAATCGTTGGGGCATAAATTATTATCGATAATGGAAAGAAAAATTCGTAGACTAATTTTAATAAACGATATAGATAATTAATTTTAGAAAAATATTTCCGAAATTGTTTCATTTTTGTGAAAAAAACGCTTTATGAGGAAAAAAAAAGAATACCATAGTATCCTAGAGTTATTTTCTCTTTCTTTGCCATTTTAATACAATTAGCTGGAAAATTGAAAATATACAGGTAGTCCATGTGGTCACAGCAAAGCCCCTGAAATTAGGTCCGCCCCAAGTTGGCTCATGCCTACCCTTTAATCTGCCTTTGCATATCAAACAAAATAGAAGTATTCAGAGATCTAATCTTGATAAGACTCCGTTTATTTCGTAAAAAATAATATCTAAAAAAAGATTTTAAAATTTTTTGGCATTTGGTTCACGAAAAATAAGCTAGTGTAAAACATTTTCCACTCATGGAAAAAACTCCTTCAAATATGGGAAATTTTTTTTCCTCTTTTTGAGAAGATGAAAACATTTACCTTCATTTTTTCAGACTATTTTTTATTCTTCTTTTCTTCTTTTCTTTTTTTTCCTTTTTTTCCTTTTCTTTCCTTTTTTTTTTTTTCATTTTTTTATTTTGCTTTTTATATTTTTATCTTTTCACCTTCTTCCTCCGCCCGCCCGCTCCTTCCTTCTTCCTCCGCCAACCGCAGACTCAGGGACGGCCCACAACCCGGGGGATCGGCCATGGCGCCGGCCGGTGAGCTCAAGGCTCATCCGGTCCAGTGCGGTCTTAGGCTCGCCCGATCTAGGCGAGCTCAAGCTCGTCCAAGAATGGCCGGTCCCGTTGATTACTGCCTCTTAAATAAAGAACTTTAGAAATGCAGCAACTCCTCTTAAATGCACTTGTTAGTCTCGAGTTATTTCAAGTGAATGTATTTTCTTTCTATTAGGAGCTTCAAGAGGTCATGTGGGGCGTGGATGATGTGCTCAAACGCGCAGTCATCAATCTTGATTATTGTGGAAACAGACATATATGGACCTTCAGGGGAGCCAGTGCTGGGAGCTTGGCTGGTGCAGCTCCTGTGGAGCAGTCAATGAGTCTTCCATCTCCACCGGTGCGCGCCACGATGCGTGCAAAAAACAATAGTGGGATCTGTACTTTTGTTAATCAAATGCACATAAAAGGAGCTAAATTATTATTGGTGTTTTTACGTTTACCTAATTTTTAATGGAAAATAGAGTGTGCTTTTGCTAATAAAATGGGAAAACGAGAAGAAGAGAACAAAGAGGGATGAAACAACCGCACAGAAAAGGAAAATTATCAAAAAATTTCATGAACTTATTATACGACGGTCAATTCAATCCTAAGCATTTTAATTGTGATAATTTAATTCTACATCTTTTGACAATATATTAATTTAGTCATAAACTTTTCAATTATGTCAATTTAATCCTAAACCTTCTCATGATTTATCAATTCAATCCTAAACCTTTTGATGATTTACCAATATAGTCTTTTTGGCCAATTTTTTTGTCGAAAGCAATATTTTCAGTTCACTTGAAAGAGAGGTAAATAATAGGGATTTGCAAACGAGGATTGGGTTTTACCCACCAAAAAACAGCTGGTCTAAGAACCGGTTCCCGTTCAAACCCCAAAAAATAAGAGGTTTATGACTAAATTGACAAATCTTCAAAAAATTTAGGATTAAATTGGCACAATTAAGAGGTTTATGATTGAATTGACTACGGCATATCAGGTTTTGGACTTTTTGGACAAATATCCCGATAGAAAATACGAAGAAATAGTTTAGGAACTTTTATACATGCTTTTAAGGACGAGTTAGAGGAAAAATAGTTTCCATAAAAAATTGGTCCATGTAGATTGAAATTGTGGCATCATATGTGAAGTTCAAGTATGTCGTAAAGGTCTAAATTCTCAATATTGTCAAGTTCATCCACAATTAGCAATTATTTCGTGCATAACAATTGCATGAAATAATTGGCAACCGATTCTAGGCAGTCTCCTCCCTTGAGATCTCGAATTAACTTCTTCTGCGAAGATACCACTCTGTTCTAATTAATCTCATTCAGAAAATCTTTAGGAAAATATCATCAATCATAGTGGTGACTGATTTTTGTGTACACCACCTTTGCGAGAGTGAAGAAAATTGTCTAAAAAATCATTAACTTATTATACGGTAGTCAATTTAGTTCTAAATATTTTAATTTGATCTATTTAGTCCTCCTAAGTCTTTTGACTATTTTCAATGTAGTCCTTTCGGCTCGATTTAGATCGAAAATCACTAACATTGTGGTCATGTTTAGCACTAACGTAGATGATTATTGCAATTTTTTTTTGTAAATTTATGATTTTATTTCTTTTTTCTTTTCTTTTCATTTTTCTGTGCCGATTGTTGACCTCGACAATGATCAAAGGAGGTCACTAGCCACACGCCAGGGTTAGGACGCCCTCATTGGGGCCAGTGAAGAGTTGCAACGCCTTCGCCTGTGGCTGGCGAGGAGCCTGTTCACATATGAAAATACTACCTTTCCCTTTTGAATGCTAAACAAGTAAAGCATAACCAATTGAGCGGTCATTGAGGTAAAAGATAGTTTTTTTTTTGTCTTGCTGGCATGGAAGTATGACAGTGTAATGATCGAATGCTAGGCGTAAGATTAAAGATGGGTCCTTTCATGATTGCCATATATTTTTTTGCCGTTCATAATATTTGGTGGTTGAGATTACACTTATTATACCGTTTTATTATTCGTCAGCTTCTCAAATCCTATTTTTTTTTTAATGTTTGTTGGCCCTCATGCACATGTGAAGTTAAAACACTTGAGATCACGAACATGCAGAGAGAAAAATGTTTGGCAGAGAATGCTTTGTTGCTTCTTATTGTGCTAGTAGAGGTGTCGATATGGATCATTGACTCACTTTTTAACTCACATTTATATACTTGGGTCATATATGGGTTCACTAAAATATAAAAATGGGTCAAATATGGATCTAAGCTTGTAAAGCCTATTCAAATATGGGTCTTAATGGATTTCAACTCAACCCATTTTCGACCCATTTTTTACCCTTGGTTATAACTTTCCAAGCCCCCGATGCCATCACCACCACGCCGCCACCCCACTATTGCCTACCGCCACCCCCTGCCGCAGCCACCACCGCCCACGGGGCTCGAGAAGCCTCTTCACCGTCACCAGTGAGCTCTTCAGATCGGGCGATATATGTGCTGGAACACATGTCAACACCACTCTAGACTTCAGTCTCTACTAATCCCCTTCCGGCGACCTCAATTCCACCTTATTCTATGGCTGCAGTTCACCGTCCACTCCTGAATCTTTTCAGTTCTCTTGTCCCGCATATGGAGATGGCTACTTTGCTCTTGATGTGGACCCTGCAAACTCACCATATGAGCCATGCAACTTCAGTGTCCTCGTCCCAATTCTTCGACCACCGCCATGGGAGGGTGGCGATGATAGTGCTACTATTAGGCTTGCTATCATCAGTGAGTTCCTGAACCAAGGCTTTGAGATTGCCGACACATCGCAGTGCAAAATTCCACCGAATCGGGGGAAGACATGCAGGTAAGACTGGAAAAGGGGACGATTCAATTGTTTCTGCACTGACGAAGCCTATTCACCGACCTGCTCACCACCGCTGCCCGCCCCACAGCTGCCACCTGCCCGCCACTGCCCGCAGAGGTTCGAGGCCTTGTCCGGCACGAATCCGCATCTCTCCACGAGCCAATCTGTACACAGAATCAGCGACCATTCGCTGTACAAGGAGTTCAAAAATGCGAGTTTTTGCCTCCCGATTGAAGATGACTGGTCGCGCCGTCGATGTTCTTCTTGAGAGTTTCACCGATTCCGGTCTTGCAAGAGTACAGGGTGTCATCCAAGTCTGCAACGATGAAGGGAATCGGAAAACACGAATCGAGTATCGTAAGCGAAAGCTGTTCTCTAATTCAAGAAAAAGAATCAATTGATGTAAAATGGGGTCTGATGGGGTTATTGACGTTATCGCAAATGAGGGAGTCAAGGGGGCGTTGGGAAGACAACTCGGGGCCTGACTTGCTGCAAGAATCCATGTGTGCTTGCGATCGAGCAATCGAAGAGAGAGAGATTTCAAGGAAGTTGTCTGAATGCAAATGATCACAGATGGTATCTGAGGACAGAGTGCAAATGGTGAAGGCGGTTTTGGAGCCCCGCGGGCGGTGGCGGCAGGAGGGCAGCAACGGGGGCAGGTGGGCAGTGGCGGATGGGCAGGCAGGGATGGAGGCGGAGAAGGGTGGGAGATATCAATATGGTTTGGGTCGGATGTGAGTCAAGTCGGATATATGTCATTAAATTTTCATTAGATGAATATGAGTCAAAATGGGTTAAATAGGTTGATATGCGGCGGACCATATTTGATCCGATCCAAACCCTACTAGACTCACCCATTTGACACCTCTATGTGCTAAAAATAAGATGAGTGTACGTTACCCCAATTAGATTGCCATATAATCATACATCGCCATTGGATCTAACTATGGAATTTTTTTTTTTTAATATCTCCATCTACCAATTATCTCATTAATTACTAGAATTCTCTAAAATATAGGTGTACGTTACCCATAAGACTGTCGACAACATCATTGAATACTCATGATACCCTAGATCCCTAGAAATTTCGAGGCATGCTCAGTCAACTTAGCCACCTCCTCGGCCTACCGTGCTTTAAAAACCTGCCCTCCATGACATTTTTCCAGACAATTGAGTGATACCCAAAGGGCCTCCACTTGCTTGATCAAATCCTAATCTTGGATTATCGGCTCCCTCCGAGGTTTGCGGTTGCTCCTCTCCAACACCGTTCAATCTTGACCGCACTGTTGCACGGCTCTTGAATCCCAACTCGTCCCGCCTGGGACTCCACCCTCGACCTAGCCAACCCCATATTTAAGATCTTAGTGGGTTTCTCCAAGCTAGCCCATAGCATATCCCAGCGATCAATCTATGCAAATCAAGCAAAAAGTACTTGGATCCACTGTGGATGTTAAATTCGTGATCTAAAATTATATTAATCACGTTCAACGATGAATTGGCTTGTACGGTCAATTGTTTCTTAGGTTGACCTAATAAATCCACAATACTAATCTTTTAATTGAATCCCCATGTAACATACAAATTAAGAAACGGTAAGCACCGCTAGAACTTCAACTTTTACCCCATACAAATTTTTGGTGATTACTTTCAGTGACCACTCTTTTTATTTGGGAAGACGGATGTGAGGGTTCGAATCTCCACTTTCAAGAGAGTGGAGTGGGGACGCGTGAGGAAGGAGAAGAGTTTAATAGCACTGATCACGGCACATAATACACGTAGGATAGGATAGAACTAGACAAAAAAAAAAAAAAAAAAACTCGCGGGTTTTGTTCTTTTCTTTGTCGCTAAGGTGTTTTCCACCAACCCTCCTTTTTGTTTTTTTTTTTTTTTTTTGGGGTGTTGGTCTTCCTAACTTCTGTGTGAAGTTCCTCCATTTACTTAGCCGTCAAAATGAATAAAAAGCAAAAAAAGAGAAGGAAAGGAGGAGGAGGAGAAAATGTTGGACAGAAAAAGGAGTGACCTTTTTTTACCTATTGGGAAGAAGAAAGAAGACCCGGCAAGGCATCACAAGGAAAACACTTTGCGGTAAGAAGGCATCTCCCTTTACTCGATCAATCTCGTCCTCTCAGAATATTTTGCTTTTCCACCCTTTTCCCCCCCGCATTCCCCTCGCACTTTCTTCCCCCATCTATCTCGGCGCCTCTCTCTCTCTCTCTCTCTCTCGCTCGCTCTTATCTCCCCAGATTTTTTTGGTTCTCTGGTAAGTCGAGAACCACTTCGAGGATTTAGGGTTCTCAGCACTCCAGTTTGGACCTCTGTGTGGGTGATTTAGCTCGCGACTGTTAGTGGGTACTGGCTTTTCTGCCATATTTTGCTTTCTTGCTTGTTGCTGTTCCCTGAGGTGTGGTGGGCATTTCTGGGTTTCGCTCTGTCTGCTTTGTTGTCTCGGTTTTGGGCGAATTATGCTTGAAACATACTCAGGTGCTTCAGGGATTTAAGCTATGCTTGTGAAGTTAGATTCTTGACTAATGGTTTAGCATATCCGACGTTGTGTGGCACGATGCAGTGGCATTAGCAAAACCTTGTGATTATGATCATGTGTGCTGTGGTTGTCTGATTGTACCTCTTTTTGGCGGCAATCTGATTGAAGGGGTCTGAAATTTTTTTAGGTTCCGGCAGGAGTTGAGTGGGGGACTGTTGTGATGGGGAAGGGCTCGAAGAACTATTGCAAGTCGGCCTCTCACAGGCTGTTCAAGGACAAGGCGAAGAACCGAGTGGACGATCTCCAGGGGATGTTCATGGATCTGCAATTTGCTAGGAAGGAGAGCCGCAACGTCGACGTTGCGGTCCTTGAGGAGCAAGTTCATCAAATGCTTCGTGAATGGAAAGCCGAGCTCAACGAGCCCTCTCCTGCTTCGTCTTTGCAACAAGTTAGCTTCTCATCTCCTTCGCCTGTTTTTACTTCATATGTCACCTTGCTGAACTTCTCCATTTAACTTTTCAAGTTGAAAATTCTATTGATTGATGCAAATGTGTCAAAAGAGTTCAAATCCAAGCTTGAAGAATTTGGATTATTGTTAAGTTGCTTTTGACTTTCATTGGAGGGCATGCAGTCTAATTGAGAGAGAAAACAGTTTTGTGCATGATCTGCCAAGGGTTGAGTCCTGGTAGGGGCCCTTTAATATTTCCTTTTGTATAAAACTAGAGAGTCATCAAACCTGTATCTTTGGTGCACGACTAATTTTGCAAATGGAACTGGGTTTTAAAACTGTGTCTTGATGGGCTGTCTGGAAAGTTATGCTGAATAATTGTGTTTTGATTGCTTACTGCAAGTTGTTGCATTCATTTTTGAATTTATGTTTAGAAGTTTTCTCCTTTATTTGATGGCTGTAGGGCGGTAGTTTTGCCTCCTTCTCATCAGATATATGTAGATTGCTACAACTCTGTGAGGAAGAAGATGACGCAACTAGTGCATTAAGTGCACCCAAGGCAGAGCCAAATGATCAAAACCTAAATGTTGGAGATGGCACAAGCTTGCCAGAGGTGCTTCCTCCTTAACTTGTTGTGCAGTAAGCTTTTATGTTGACAGTATGCTCCATGTAAGTTGAAGTGTTATCCTATCAATCGCTCCTTCAAACGTAGTAAATTTCTTTCCACAATTTGTTCGTCTTATGCTTATGTCTGCTGAATTTACTGAGGTTCATGTGATCCAAGGGTCAAGATTTACGTATCTTAACATCTAATTGTGACGAGAGTATGTTTTAAGGGTTGTGATCGAGATTGAGAGGATCTTATTTCACTTTAGTTTACTTTTGGCCCTGCAACTTCTGATGTGACTTTATACTCATCCACTGAATGCTTCCTTTTGTGGTTCACTTTGTTCTGACTTTATGCTCATCTGCTGAATGCTTCCTTTTGTTGTTCACTTTGTCCTTTTAATCATTTGTTGCTTTGGTTAATATCCTGCTCCTTCTTTGCATATCCTGCTTAGAGACTTCATAGACCAGATCACTGAGATTAGATGACCTAGATCTCTTCATCTCATTTGAAGCACTCATACACGGAAAGGTGATTGACAATTTGAATGCATGATGGGCTTTGTTTGATGTTATGCAAGAAAATACATGCAGAGCAGTTAGCCAAAAAATATTTGCAAACGTCGGTCAAAAGAAACTTTATGTGTGGTAAACCTCCCAAAGCGGGATGATGGATTATTGTCACTTGCTATATAATAGTTTTCTTAGAATTCATTGTTTCTTCAAGAGTTTGCACAGCACTAAACCCAAATAATGGGAGATAAAGGGGGTTCATGAGGCACTTCTTGCCTAAGCAGAACAACTTGTTAAAACTTGCTCATAAGAAGTCCTTTACACAATTTAGCTCTCTCTCTCTCTCTCTCTATGCATACATGTGCACATGCGAAACTTCTGCTGATTTTCTGGCAAGTATTACTCACGCAGCTTTACCTAATTAAATATCTCGAGTTCATTTTAAACTGAAGTTGCGTCTGGTGAGATTAAAGTGGTCCTTATGTTTTATCATATGTGATCCTGTAGCAATGGTACATATTTGAGATCGTGATAAAGATATGAGCAATTTTCTAGTTTCTAGATCTTAGGGATCTTCCAATCCTAACTGCCAGATTAGGATTCTAATTCATGCTCAAGATTCTATGTCATGCTAACTTGCCGAGGCTTGCGCTTCATCTCAGGCAGTGTTCATATATGACCAGTTAAAATCATTGTGTTCTTGTCTCCATGCCATGAGAATTCATGGTAGATTCTGATTGGAGATGATAGTGGTTCTTGATGGAGTCTATTGCTGATTTTCAGACTGAGTTTCATCATATGAATATGACATGTCTTGGAGTTTGAAATGGTGTATTCATCTTTTTCAGGGATTTAATGGCAAACAGAGGCCACAGAAACGCTGCTTCCCATCTGCGGATCAGTGCAAGGACTCCCATCTTGGCATTGGTGCTGCAGCAATAGACAATGTAGATGGCATCAGCAACTTGGAACAGCTTCAGTTTGGATTGAATCAAGGGTTCAACCAAAGTTACTATGATAACTACAACAGCACAGGTTTTGGTGGAGAGGATACAATGCCTCATGTTGCCAACTGTCTACCAAGTATTTGCCCTCCACCTTCAGCCTTTCTGGGCCCCAAATGTGCTCTCTGGGATTGCCCAAGGCCTGCTCAAGGTTTGGAATGGTGTCAGGACTACTGCAGTAGCTTTCACGCTGCTCTAGCGTTAAATGAGGGCCCACCAGGCATGAGCCCAGTTCTCCGACCAGGGGAATTGGTCTAAAAGATGGGCTTCTTTTTGCTGCTCTTAGTGCCAAGGCCCAAGGGAAAGATGTCGGCATCCCAGAATGTGAGGGAGCTGCAACTGCTAAGTCTCCATGGAATGCTCCTGGTAAACTCATAGTTCGTTTTTTCTCTCATTTAGTTTTGTTGCTGTTCACAGTTTTCTGCTGGGGCTATGTATTCCCAGTCGACTGATGATGTACCCTTTTTAGGTTTTTTAATTGCCTGGATTTTGTCTTTTATGATTGCAGATCTTTTTGACCTCTCGGTTCTTGAGGGTGAGACTATTAGGGAATGGCTATTTTTCGACAAGCCTCGCAGAGCATTTGAAAGTGGAAATAGAAAGCAGAGGTCTTTACCTGACTACAGCGGCCGTGGTTGGCATGAGTCACGGAAGCAAGTCATGAATGAGTTTGGAGGGCTGAAAAGGTCTTATTATATGGACCCACAACCGCTGAATCACTTTGAGTGGCATCTGTATGAGTATGAGATCAACAAGTACGATGCTTGTGCCTTGTACAGATTGGAACTGAAGCTTGTTGATGGGAAGAAGAATCCAAAGGGTAGGGTAGCAAATGATTCTCTTGCTGATCTTCAGAAACAGATGGGAAGGCTCACAGCTGAGTTCCCCCCTGACAATAAGCGCTCTGTTAAGGGGAGAACCAAAGCTAATTCAAAGGATAGTGTTGGATACATTTATTCGGATCAGAATCACGGTGCAGCGGCAAATGAAGTAGTCGACTATGGATTGGTTTCTCCATATGATTTTCTTGTGGAGAACAAAGGTGAATATTACGTAACGTAAGGGAAGGTGGACGGAGAAGCTGCTCTTCTTGGTCTTTTCTGCATTAGCCTAAGCATTTTATCTCGGGCTGCAACGGAGCTAACCCTTTTGCTGCTTGCATCAAGTCTGAAGTACCTACAAACAATAAGATCAACTAAACCTCAAAATTTTTTTGGGGTCATGCGGAGAGAGCCATAAACTGGTGTACATTCTAACCTCTGGAATATTAACCTGTCCTTAATCTTTGACCGAATATGCTGTGTCGGAGACTAGAAAATGGATGGTGGGCACCTTAAGGTTATGGATTGGTGGCCATTCCCTGATATCTTGCTCAAAATCTTTTCATAGATCTGTTGAGAAATTGTGCTTGTGTTAAGATCTATAGGATACATCATAGTACATGTTCTCCTACCGTCGTGATTGACGCTTTACATATGAAATCTATCATCACTTTCAAGTGAATAGCCTGTGCGATTGGGGTTGTGATCTATGCTTCTGAAGCTTTCTGTTTGTGGTCTTCTACATACAGATTCATGTTCTGTTGTGAAGGTCCATGTTTTGTATAGTGAACAGGTAACTCCCGGCGATCCGAATAGTAAAAGCATTCAAGATATTCTCGTAAGCAATGAGCATAGCCTCGCATGTGATGTGAAGTGGTCGGAAGCATCTGATTCCTTGTACGATTCTCTCGTTCATCTTGTTTTGTCTATCTGTTTATGTGGTGTGAACTCCCAAAAGATTATTCAGGGCCAGGTGAGTCTTAGGAATGAGAATGATGGCTGAAGCATCGCCTTGGGCCCTTTTCAAAAGTTGCTTCTTTAGCGAGAATATTAGGATAATTTGCTTGGGTTTTCCTCTGGGTCGGGTCTTGCCATATTTTCGATGCGATTGGTTGTCCACAGAGTGTAAAGATTGGATGGTGAAATGAATCCTGTAAGTTTCCTTTTAGGAAATGGCACATATATATTATATTAAGAATCCTAAACGTTTTTTTTTCTTTTTGCCAATTGAGTTCTAAAGCTATTGTATTTGGTCAGTTAATTTTATTTTTAATAATATTTTAATATTTTTAATATTTTTTTTTTTTTTTCGTTCTTTTCCTTCTCCTCTTTTCCTTTAGCTGATTGCTAGATTGGCGACCTTTTTTTCCAGACACGTGGGCGAAGCCGACCTTGTCCAACAATGGACAACCTCACCGGTGGCCGATGAGGTCGCCCTCGCCTCAAGGGATCAGCATTAGTTGGAGGAAGGAGGAAAAAAGAGAATAATAATAAATAAATAAGTAGAAAAATATAAAAATATGATTCTAAACTGTCTAGTCAATGAAACAAAAGTTGTATTAATAATCGACATAAATATAATAGGTTTATGATTCAATTGGCTAAAAAAGGGGTTGGGACCGAAGTGGCACGATTGCACTAGGTTTAGGATTCAATTGGTAATAAAAAAATCAAAATTAAATTAACACAATTGCAATAGATTTTAAAACTTTTTTTAGTAATTTTTAAAATTTTTAAATTGCTTGATGTGGTTCTTCAACTTTTTATTGTTCAATGTTGTCCTTAAACCTTCAAATTCAACCAACGTAGTTCTTGCACTAAAAATTTCCACAGCATCAGTTAACACCGCCATAAATGCTTGTTTGTTCATTAACAAAACTCAGATATAGAAGTGTTAGAAATGGGACATTACAGACAGAACGCACTCAAGCAACCGCGCAGTGCTTTTAGTTTTCATGAATGTCAATGTCAATGTCAATGTATGTAATGCCCGGATTGGATGCTCGAATCTTCCGGTGGGTTTACATTGTCTAAATGTCTTGCCGTATGTTAAATTCGATGCTATTGGTTGTCCACATCGTATAAAAATTGGATGGTGACATGAATCCTGTAGGTTTCTCTTTAGAAAATGGTATCCAATACGAGGACTTGCCTGCGATATACGTATCTTAGTGAATCTTAGTGTACTAAGAAGTTGGGAAAATTCTTAAAAAATTCTAGACTTATTACAATTATGTCGATGAAGTCCTAAACTGCGTTTGTATTAATTAATCTATTTGACCGGTTGGTCTGAAATGGATGTAACGTGGTAATTTTTTAAAATATCTTGATATTTTTAAAAATTTATTGTTTATTTTTTCCTTTTTTCTTTCTTTTTTACTTCTCTTTCTTAGTCCAACTGGATCGGCCATCGGCCGAGGCAAGGGTGACCTAGCCACCTTGGCGATTGCTAGGCGAGCTTGGCCTCGTCCATTCATTGCGATGTTTAGGATTCAATTGACCAAAAATAGGTTAAAGGCCAAATAAAATATTTAGGATAATCGACACTAATGATTTATATTTTCCCTAAAAGGTTAGCATTGCTTTTCTCTTTGGGGATAAGTCCGTACAAATTAAGTTGAAGCCAAACTTATACGAGAAAAATAAAGGGGGGGTCCATGGCTTTTTTTTTTTTCCTTTTAAATTGCTTGATGTGGCTATTCAACTTTTTATTGTTCGATCTTTTCTTTAAACCTTCAAATTCAACCAATGTAGTTCGTTCGCCAAAAATTTCATTTGTCTTTTATTCACTTAAGCATTTGACAAATAAATTCTTTTTATTCACTTATGCTTTTTTTTTTTAAATTAAAAAACATTTTTAAAAAATTATGTTTACCTTATAATATTTTATTTTCCTTTCTTTTCCCGCTAGCATCCACACAATATTGAAATTTGGAATACCCCAAATATTTCTCTTCCCATTTCTCATAATTGTTTGAATTCCCTTTTTTTTCTTTTCCAATCACTCCATCAAAACTAACTGAGTTTGGATGTAAAATGGCGCAACCATGTTCCTTATAAACAGTCATGCGGCTTAGAGTTGCGTCGCATGATGGGCGAATCGTCGACGGCAAAGGGCGCCACACCTCGCCCTCCCTCCCTTGACACTTCTCTGTTTCTTCTCTGATTTTCTTTCTAATGTCTCTACCTTTCATCACTCTTTAGGTAGTAATCAAAATGAGCGTGTTTTAGATCCACTAAAAACCACAGGTAGTTGGGCTTTGATACATCAACCTATTTTAACTTATTCTTAAATTTTCAGACAGCCCGTAACTCATTCACCAACTCGATTCGAGTCTAATGCAAAATTTTGCCACCCCTACTGAATTCGAAGCCCGAGAAGCAAACTACTTTACCCTTTACGCGTATAGAGAAAAAAATTACTTGTCTTTTGACTCTGTAAAAGAGAAACCAAGCGTCCATCTAGTTGCAGAGAATATTCTCAAGTTTCGTGACCTGAAAATTTTGACAGTACTATTCACTTTCATTGCAGCACGCGCGCATGCGAGAGAGATAAGACGGAGAGATGGTCTTCACGACCTAATGTACATACACCATGAACTTTGTAATCTCAACGTCATAACAGTACGTTTGGCATATACGATAGTATTGGGTCAGACGAGACCCTCATCATGGTGTCCTTAACTCGGATAATGCTCTGGAACCAAAACTCTAGTTAGTCCTGCATGATACGGACATGGTTCATATGTAATGCCGCTGGGAACCGAATTACAGACTGGAAGGGCTACTAGTGGTTTGCGTCTAACCCTGAATGCTTCTGGGCATCAAGGCTTCAGCTTAAGCACCATCATCATCCACGGTGTTGACCCGTTCGCATTCATCGATCCATTCACTGTATCTGAAAGTTTGAGAGGTGTGTATAAGACACGAGAGAGACATTTGAAAGAACTAAAAAAGGATTCTGGGCAAACGAACTTACATGTCTATGGCCTCAGTTAAAGCTGCAAACACAGAGAGAAGACAACAGAGTCAGTATAGATTCTAGACGCCCTCAAAGCACATGATCAGTCACTGTCACAACAACTCTGACCAGATGAACTACAAACGAAGAGGCTGTCCTAACAATGGAGTGAATTAAAGGATTTGCATAAGTATAGGGAACCCTATAGGTTCCCACACCTGTCTTATGCTTACCCATACAAAAGTACAGGCATGAGACATTACCTGTAATTGTAGTGCTAAAACTTTCTTGGCATATCCCGCATACAGCTTCACCAATTAAGTTCTTCATATCACTGAAATCACAAATATGCAGAAAGTCATAAAATCACTCTCGCCAAATCATACCTCATTGTAAGCAGCCTTGCTTATTGCAGTTACGATGAATTCTGAATCCAAAGTTTCATATCCTATTCCTATTCTCTTTCTTACTCCCAACTATAAGTCCTAGATTTCAATGAGCTGATTCACCTTCTTTCAAAGGGAAATGTCATTTACATCGCTTCTCTATGAGAGATAATTTGACCTAATTTCCTCTTGTTAAGGTTTTCTGATAAAAGCAAATGAAGGTTGTAAGGCAACTGTTTTATCTAGCATCTCTACATTAGTAAGCTGAACATAACAGTTGATTCTATTCATTGCTATTGGTTTGCTTTTAGGCTCTATAATGCTGATTAATATGCCAACAAAACTACTTGTAGAGGAACATTCCACATGTTTCTATCAATGCAAAACATTAGATGAGAAGGCCTCATCTGATACTCCAAAGGAAATATCAGAACACACTTCAGTAGGAAATTGGTCTTGAATCTATAAAAAGCTTCGTATGATATGAGTCATGCACAGTTTGAAAAAACCAAAACACATCACACAATTTCGGATAACAGTCTTATTCCTATGAGAGAGGAAATAACAGAAACACAAGGAACATAGAAACTTACATGCGGCACTCCACACTTGTGCCATGATTGCAGAAAGGACAGCTGAAGACTGTATCAAGTCTGTCCGTCCTCTTCTTAGGAGGTGGCTTGGCCCGAGACTTTCTCTTCCCCATAGCTCAAGTTCCTTCTGCTTTTAGTCTGCAATTAAGAAAACAAGATAAATCCACAAACCCCAATTTTAATGCTCATACAAGCGTAACCCCCCACACCCGTGCATTCAATCTATGTAGTTCAGGCCAATAATTCATTCCAGAATCACTTATCCCATACAATTTTTGAAATTTATAATCCAGCATAAAAAAAAGACATGCAAAAGTCCATTTCAGCAAAAAGAAACAAAAAAATAGTAACAGAGGAGCCCTGGAAAGAGTAATCTCAAGCACATAACAAAAACTTAACTGAGAACTCTCACCATTATGGCGAATGGAAAATATGCCTCCGATGAAATTCTTTCTGATTCTACCCAAGTTCGTCGGCAGAGATAAGGAAATCCATGCACTTAGCGAAAACATGAAAAGCGGCCCTTTCATTCCGTTGCACTCATCTAGAAGATCACAGGATCAAGTGATAAAAGTCTTCCACTATCATGCCATAACAAGAGTCGGACTACCCTTCCACGAAAAAACCTTAACAATCCGATCTAATCTCTCGCAATCTAAGAGCGCGAAGGAAAATTTCTTTGCCCTGATACTTCCATATCCGCTCAGTCCCACGCAAACAACCAGAGACGACAATGATTCGAATGAATTACCCAAACAGTGCCTGGTTTTTCACGAGTAATCGAAAGAGAAAGATGACCCAAAAGACCGAAACTTCCCCCATTCGATCGAATACCTTACGAACTACGCATTCCACGAAGAGATCAACAATGTATCAACGAACAAAGGAGATCGAGTTATGCAGAATCAAAGGGAAAACGAGAATACGTACCGAGATTGATGAATAATGCTGGGTTCTTGGAACGAGAGCACAAACCCTAGCCTGAGAGAAATTTGAGATACATGGAAATGCAACGATGCAGCGCAGTCAGTATTTATAAGATGGGGTAAAAAAAAAATATTTCTTTGAGATTGACTTTGAATGTTGGATTGGCCCTTTTGATCTTAAAACTTTAGTCACATTAAAGTTCTAAAATTTTTTGTGATTTTTCGGAGCTAGTCATCTCTTATACTCCGTCGCCTTTTAGCGGACGGAGCAATCCAAACTCGTATTTTCTCTCGTCGACAAGGGTTTGAGCATCACCTAATAATGGGCGAAGTAGTCTGATTGGTACTTCCTTTCGACGATGAGGGCTTGCTTGCCTTGCCCTGATCTGACAAGAGCAAGGGGCCCTCACTTGGTAGTGGTTGTTGTGGCTCTCATTGCCATTGGGCGCCCCTGAAGCCAAGGCAAGCAAATCGTTTTTATGATCATGGTAAGGGCTGGCAATAGGGCTGGCAAATGGGTGGGTCAAGTCGGTTGGGTTTGGATTGGATAGAAAAAGGCTCGATTCATATTGATTTTATTTAACCCATTTTGACTTTTTTTGTGCAATTTAAATTTAACGGAGTTGCTAACTCGAAAAGAATAACAAGTTTTAGGACTTAAATGACCCAAAAGAAAGTTTTAAAATGCAATTAATTGATCAACACAAATTTGTAGTTTTTTGCTAAAATAATCTTCTTTTAGGCAGCGCTATTTATGCCCATATGCTTGCTAAGATACTCGTTTCTTTTATTAGCTTGCTAGAATACCATTATCTCTCTTCAATTTATTATTGTTGTTTTTTATCGGGGTTACCAACAAAACATCATTTATTTCTATTTTTATCAAACTTTATCTAACCGATCTTGATAAAACACGGAAAATAAAAATTGATCAAAGTATGGAAAATGTTTATTGTTTGAAAGCATGATCAAATGTTAAACACACTTGTATTTGGATCATAGCTAAATATTGACAAAAGATAAGCGCAAAATGGAGAAAAAGGGGAATTTCTTGTCGTTCTACTCTCACCATGAAGAAAGTAATAAATGTGGATTAAGAATTCAATATCATAGCAAGTTGATATTTTTTTTGTAAAATATACTTAAAACTTTCCTTTAAGATAATCTAACGTGAGTTTGAAAATGAAGAAGGTTCAACTAAATTTTTAACCTCATATTGCAATTCATATTAAAATATGAAAAGCTAAAAAAAAACATAAAATAAACAATGTTTGACTTAAAAAACATACTAACTTTCTCCGGACATAAAATAATGCGAGGTGAGATGATAACTTGTTCAATATAATTGGACATTTATATTGTGAAATTGATTAGAACAATGATAGAAATAAGTGCAATTTTGTTGGTGAGCCTTATAAATAAAGGTGCACCAAATTGAAGAGAGAAAGATATTTCGGTGAGTTAATTGAAAAAGAAAAATAAAGGATTGTATTAATCAACATATGGGTGAAAATAGTGCCGCGCTTTCTTAAGGTGGAAAGTTCTAAAAAAGTAAGAGTTTACAAAAGTATAGGCTTCTATTCATTTTGAAGATATTATCCGGAAAAAGACATTATCGAAAAGATTTGTGCTTCGCCAATCGTCCAGTTTAAAGCTTTTATACTTGAAAAAGAATTGTAGTGGTTTTTCTCCTATATAAATTGTAGCGTCGAGACACGTTTAAGGTAGGCGAGTGATTGTCAACGAATTACGTCTAAATAGAAAGAAACCATTTTTAAACAAATAGAATGATTATTTGATTAAGTGAATGTGTAGTAGAAAGTTACTACATAATAGTCAGAAACCAGAGCATTGCGTGGATACATTGAATTGAATTTACAACAGAAAGAAATCATCTATTTTATCAATGTTTCAATGTGCTTTTGAAAATAATTGTCCAAAAAGGTTTTCCATATTATAAGATGATGTCCAAAATGAATGCTAAGAAATATAAATATTTGTCATATATGTAGATGCATTTACCAAAGGCTGACCACTAAAATCTTTACCTTGATATGGGGAAAAACATACCATACAGTACACAACAAAGATGAAAACCATTAAAGCGATATGTCTTTTTACAATAGAGATTCTTGGAAAAAAGTTGTGAATGAGTGTTTTTTCATAGTGAATATATCATTTTCCTTCGAAATATTTTCGAAAAAAAAAACTATTATTCTTATGGCGCAAATAGATCAAAACAAATGCCACGTGGCGAGTGGTAAATACATGCTTAGGCGGACCATTTTTTTTTTTGTGTGTGTGTGTGGAGAATGCAACAAATTCATGTATTTGCAATAAGAATGAGATTTTTATAATCGCCCTTATTGCTACCCTCAGTTTTGTGTATTCATTTATTGCCCTCACATTTTCAGGCTACTATTTTAATTCCTTTTCTAGAGTTTTAACCTGCATTAATTTGCGTTCACTGCCCAATTATTCGTCTCAGAATGACTACAAACATTTTCTAATCATCTGAAGTTTTCTCAGAAACATTGTTTCCTAATTATCTGAGAACACAAGCTTGCGGTATTAAACCAACCTTTTACCATTGCTTAATGCGTTCAAATTATCACATACTCAAATGAGCAATCTTGGTTTGTCATGAGCAATCTAGATTCTAGGGGTTCTGTTACTTTTCATTAAGAAACTTTTCATTATAACATTTCCAGATTAATTTCTTTGTTTTCTACAAATTTCACGCCCTCGCCCTAGGGCCGGCGGGCGTCGTAGGTCCTCGACTAGCATCCGGCGGACTCGCGCGGCCACACGTGAAGAAAAAGAGAAAAAATTGAAAAGAAAATAACAAAACAATAGAAAAGGGAAATTTTAAAAAAAAATTTTGCAAAAGTTCCATGTTAGTGCCAGTCGCGCCTCGTAGGACGACCAACGTTAAGTGGATAGTCATGTCGTGTGGTTTCCAATCCAAATTAGCTAGAAAGGCTACATTGGTAATTCGTTAAAATATTAAAGACTAAATCAACAAATATTCAAACGGTTTAGGACTAAATTGACATAATTAAAATGTTTAGAGAGTTATAAAAAATATAATAGAATTAGGCCTTCTTGGACAATTTCCGGTGGTAACATGTAATGGTTGGAAGAGAAATTGTTGTTGAGAGAGAGGGGGAGAGAAACGCGACGCGAAAACATGTAGAACACTATATTTAACTATAATGGCAACTGAGCGTGGATAATTTACGAATTGGCTAATTTAGTCGAATTTTTAGTTGAGCAAACGTGTGAAGGTTCGGGTGCTTAATTAAACAAAAGAAATAGTTGAGGTATCTCAGGTAACAATAATCAAAAAATAAAATATGATTACCTATTTGACCAAAAAATAAAATATGATTACCTATAAGTGTGAGCGGTTCCCAATCCGGTTCGGTTCTCCTCAAGAATCGAGAATCGGACCAATCATGCACGATTCTCAATTTTTGGAACCGGAACCTGGACCGATAATCCCAATAACCGGACCGAACCGAATCAATTGGTTCGGTCCGGTTGCCAAGCATTCCAATGAAACTGATAAGCTGTCTAATAATCGAGAAAAATGAACACCAAAGCAACAAGATCACTAATGGCAAAAGATTTTCTAGGTAGAAGGTATGGCAAGATCTTTGTATGTGCAGAAATAGCATCCAAGTGTCAATAGATCTACGTTTCAAAGGTAATAACTTGAGTATAGACCAAAACTCCAGGAAGGATTTCCTTTGGTAAAGCTTCAATCTGTTACATATTTTCTGCCAAACCATTACCTACCGAGTTTATCCACAAAGTACCTTTGAGAACGAGGAGATAGAATTATCGGCAGTTGACCACATTTTGGTGTCCAAACCAGATTAGCTCCTGCACCTTTTCTTAATATAGCATTTACACCAATACCTCAATGCTGAATTCTCAGGAGAGAAAAAAAATCGACCAGTCTAATCCGGTCCCATATACCCTGGAATTAGAATTTGGATTGTCCGGTCACCGGTTCCAATTTTAATGACCGAAAATCGGATCTCTTAATCACCGGTCCGGTCCAAGCTATTCCCAATTCGGTCTGTTCGACTTGTTCACCCTTAATTACATACATATCATTATATTAAAGGTAAACGAGTGAAGGTTCAAATACTTGATTAGATAAAAGAAATATTTGAAGTGGAGGTAGCAAAAATTAAAGTATAATTACATACGTATCATTATCTATAACAATTTTAATGCATAGGAAAATAGGTTGCGGTCAACGTCAACTCAAGGGCTCTCGAGTCTCGACCAGCTTTAAAAAGGAAAATAGAAAAGGAAAAATTTTATAAATAATTCATGAACTTTGACTTAATATGTAATGCGATCCATGAACATTTAATTAGTCTAATATAATCTTTGAACTTTACCATAATGTATAATATGGTTCTTAATTTTTTAATTTGATCAATATGGTCCCCGAACTTTTGAAATATATTCAACTTAGTCTTTGCGTTATAAGAAAAAGCCCAATATCGTCTTTGAGCTTAAATTAATGAAAAGATTACATTAAATATTTTTTTATAATTTATGGGTAAGTTGAATATATTCTAAATGTCCAGGGGCCCATATTAACGAATTGAATGTTCGGAGATCACGTTGCATTATTTAGTTAAAGTTCATAGATCATACTTATTAAACTAAAAGTTCGGGAATCACATTATATATTACGCCAAAATTTAGGGATTATTTATGTTATTTTTCAAAAAAAAAAAAAGGAAGATAAAAATCCAACGTTAAGCTCCTCGATAAATATCTGAACTTTGCGACATCACGCCAATGCCATCAACGACATTTTTTATATAGACCGCAACCCGATCCAACCCAACCCAACTAGGGTTTTGTGTTCGGATTCCGATTCCGATTGGGAGAGAGTGGGGAGGTGGAAAGGTCAGAATCGATTCAGCTCTATCTCACGTCGGCTCTTCAGCGGAAGAAGATTCTTGTTCCTCGCGAACAATAACCACTCAATCTCGTCGGGAACAAGGCCGATCATCTCCCTTTTAGATCTGGGTCGATCTTCCTTTTCTGCCCGAATCGTGTCTTGGGGGTGTGTCTCTGCGCCATGGGAAGAGGAAAGTTCAAGGGCAAGCCCACCGGTCGCCGCCAGTTCTCGACTCCCGATGAGATGAGTAAGCTAAAACAAAAAAAAAAATTTTTTATTTTTCTTCCGAGTTTCGTGTACCCGCTTTCGTTTGGTATATCGCTTATGATTGTTGGAAATAGTCCATTCGTTGACCTTCAGTTAGTTGTTTTGTTTGAATGAATTTGCGTGTAGTTCTGTTTTGCTGGATCTTTTGGTTTTGAGATCTTGGTGATTGAGGAAATTAGTGGAACTTGGGTGGTGGTGGTGATGATTATATTTTACAATTTATTGGAAAACGATGTTTTTGCTCGCAGTTGACTTATGATTTCATTTTCATGAGGATGGTAGTCGGATTTAGACTATTAGTATGATTGTCCTGTTGCAAACAGGTGGCGATGCGCAATTTGGTCTGAATCCGTATTGTAAAGCAGTTGTCAGCTAATGAATTCTCATTTTCCACTAGTAAAATTTCCCAGTAATGATAATGGTATGGCATGTTATTTGAAATTAGAACTGAATGCCTTTTCTATCTTAAAGGTCTTCCTTATGGGACAAGCCGGGTTGTTTCATCAATTTGATGTTTAGGATTACTCGATGTCCATAACAGTGATTATAATGAGGGCCCTCTTGAAAAGGCCCCCTCTAAAGCAATGAATATAATGAGAGAGAGAGGGAGAGGGGGAGGGGGCCAGGGAGAGAGGGAGAAGTAAGTTTTGAGTTTTGTGCCCTCTTACTTGTAAATAGCCTAAAGTCAACATTCAAAGAGATTGCACTTGGCAAGCTCTTGCAGTTGCTATCTTCTGGACAACGTGTTGTGCTTTTGGCTGACTTTATACTAGGCTAAGTTGCCTTTTCTCTCTAAATTGTTGCAGTTGCGGGTACTTCCAGTCGTCCTCGCACATTCAGACAGGTCTCTCTCTCTCGATCTTGATTGCTGGAGAGCTTTTATTTTATTCATTTACACTATTTTACATGATAGTATACTACAATAAGTGTATATTTTGTTCTCAGGAAGAAGCTGAGCGCGTAGAAGAAGAATCAGAAGAAGAATCGGAAGAAGAATCAGGAGAAGAATCTGAAGAGACTGAAGTGAGTAATGCCCGCCTGCCTATTTCAGTTGAATATATCATTTGATTGCCTTCAATTTTTTATGGAGACTCTTGATTTTTTTTAAAACTTTCTGGTGTATTTGTGCCAAACAATTGCAGAAGCGGAAAGGGACTGAAAGTGTTATTCAAATTGAAAATCCAAATTTGGCAAAGGCAAAGAACTTGAAAGCTAAAGATGCCGATGTAAGTGTGTATATCTTTGGATACATTTTAGTGTTGCCAAAACATTGGAGACCTGCTTCTTACAAATCCACTGGATGTTGTCTTTCAGGCGAGCAAGACAACTGAACTTTCAAGGCGGGAAAGGTTCGTAGATGCTTATTTGCTATTCTCTATGAGATTGCTATTTGCCAATTGCATTACTGTTGAGCGAAAGTTTTGGTGATTTTCAGGACAGTTGTTTATTCCTATTGGAATATGACAGTTTTCTGACTTTCTTCAAATCTTAATATTCTAGGCATTCTTGGTCTTTTTCGTTTGAATTCGAAGTTTTTTGAGGTTTTTTCTTTTTGGAAGAAGTATTCTTCAGTTAATTGTCCTTACATGAGCAGGGAGGAGATAGAAAAGCAGAGAGCTCATGAACGATACATGAGGCTACAGGAACAAGGAAAAACAGAGCAAGCCAAGAAAGATTTAGGTAAGCAGTGTTTGGTTGAACAGAAACAAGATTTCATGTGTCCATGTATATTTGAATTCTTAGTTTTCATTAGTCATATGGGTGATTTGTTGTTCACATGTTCAATATATTTGGGTATTTATTACCCATATCATGTAAACTGTGGTGTAATTACGCTCTTCCTCAAATGGTTTCGATAATTTTTATCATCTACTACAGGGGCGCAGCAGACTTTCTACTTAACCATGATATTCAGGTTGTGACCCAAAAAAAAAAAAAAACAGCTACTGTAATAGAGTAAGTTTTGGTAGTGTTTGCTGTGTAAAAATACGGACGAATGACTATCCTATTAAACCTCTTATTGACTTTGGAAAGGAAACTGGCTTGCTTGCTGACATGCTATTAGCCCACCGACTTTATTGCTTTCCTGTCTTTGACCTATGGCTATGCTTTGAAGTTAGTAGTATGAACATCTTGGCGAGTTTGGATTGCATATTGCAATGAGTAAGTATATTGGAATGATTGGATAATTGTCTTCTTTGATGAAGTCAAGCAAGACAGAGGTTGGTAGACAAGCTGTTGCCTTGTTGGCAAAGGGGAGGAAAAGTAATAAATTGTAATTTGTAAGATGTAGTTAAGTCAATCTATAAAACAAAAACAGAAAAAGAAGAAGGATAAAGCAGTGTTGTGTCTTTTGTCTTTGTTGATATGCCAGTGAAGCTTGACATAGTTTATAATCTCATTGCTAAATTTTACTGCCAGAGAGTTTAATTTGAGCCCTTCATTTTGGACCTCCTATCAACGTGTAATTTTGAAATTATTCACTTTTAGTCATAGTCACTCATGATATATGATATTAAAATAGAAACCCAGATATCATAACTCAAAAGCTACAGCAATTCTTAGCTTATTCCAAGTGAACACTAGCTAGGCGGTCAGGTTTGATATTGGTGTCTAAATAAGGGCTCGCATATATTATGTCAGTGGCATCGAGCTTTTTATATGAATCTCATCTGAGACAAATCCAACAAGGCAGAAAGGGACCAGACAATGGGAAGTGTTATTATCTTCTCTTTTCTTTTTTTCCTTCTCATATAGGTCAGAAACGTGCATCGCCGTCTATAGTAGGATGTAGAGTTGCCTCCACAAGACCGTAAGACTAATATCCTTCTCATTGTTGGTTCACAATTTAAACCGTACAATTTGATTCAATTCGTGTATAAACCGATTTGTTGATTTTCATTCGAGGGTGTGAACAAAGTTAAAAAAGAATCGTCCAATTTAGTCGCGATTCATTTATCATTCGGCTGCTGATGGACCAATAGGTAAAAAAACGACTGTTGGAGAAGTGAGGATATTCTTATTACGTTATAACCATGCAAACCATGAAGTCAATCTTGACCATATATTTCTCATATCCATTCCCTTCTGCTTTCTAGTTTTGTTTTTGGTGCTCATTATCGCACTATTATTTCCTGCAGAGCGTTTAGCCCTCATTCGGCAACAAAGAGCAGAAGCCGCCAAGAAGCGAGAAGAAGAGAAAGCTGGTAAAAGTCTTTTGAGGCTGCTATTATTTGTCGTTCTGGTTTCACCCTTATCACCAAAACTGATTCATAAACTCTCTTTCATCTACAGCCAAAGATCAGAAGAAGGCAGAAGCTCGCAAATGATCCATAGAGAGCGCGCACGGAGGGGTTTTCTCTTGCAAAACAACAAAATTATGTGAAGACTAAGGACATTACTTTCCTATTTTAGCAACTGTGCAAACTATTACATTTTTTTCTACCCAGTGTTACTACTTAAAAGTATGTGGTACTATTCTCAATTGGCCTTCCTATGAGTAAAGGCTTCTCTGGTAATTATTTAGAAAAATCTACGACGTTCGGCTTATTTCCAGGGCAATGTTTTACTCAGTAGTTGCTATACATCGGTTGATCTCTCCTTCTTGTGCTGGTACGGGCTACGAGCTGTGCGTGTCGACGGTCCATTAGTATATGGATAATACTGTGGCCGGCCACTGTGATTAAAAGAACAAGGCTGTTTGTTTTTAAACTTCATTATCAACTGCCATGATCGGTTGACGGTGCTAAGCATCATCTCAGCTCAATGTACCAAAGTTCGATGATGAAATTGGAATTTGATTTTGAAAGGTTAATTCAATTTTGTATGAACGACTCGGAGAAAAACTGCTCGGACAAAAACGGCCCACTTCTAAATTGCTTCAGGTCATACAAGCTCAGCCCCTGGTGGTTCCAAAGAAATTCCGTCAACTTTCTCCTCTATCCCTTCAAATTGAATTTTAGCCTTGGAAGTCGCTAATTTGATAGTTACACGATCTCTCAATTAATGAGTATTTTATGCAAAATACGCGATAATGATGTGTGGATCTACGGAAAATATTTTTCTTTGGCATTGAATGATCGTTGTTATCGTGGGATCGGGATCATTGGATTTGTAGGTACTACTGAACTAATGTGATAACAATCCTTCACTCTTTCTTGCTGCTGATGATAGCCCTATGCAGAAAAAAGAGGACAGAGAAAGGAAAGAGACAGAAAAAGAAACAAAATTGCACACAAAAAACTCTACAAATTGAGACACATAAGAACCGAAAACAACTAAAGTGACCCCTGCCAATCGAAATGTTTCCATCAATTGTTTCCAGTCTTCCAAATTCAATTTGACTGAGCTTGTACATAAGTTGAGAATTACCTGGTATTCCATTATGAGTGCAAACTACTCAGATTTCTCATGGCATCCACTCCAATCAATCCATACTAGCTTTGGAAGAAGATTCTCAGGATTTCCTTCAATATCGACACCGTCCAACTCAATAAACCTCGGTTACACGAAGAGCTTCAACTCGTTGAAAAAGTGGAAGTGTGAAATTCGGACAAAGACATATGCAATGAAGCGATACTATAATCATCGTATCTACAAGGAAAACTTGGCTAGAATACCGGAGAAATTTTAGTGTGATCTTATCTTCTTTTGACGCAATGTTGTTTGTACATCTTTGTAATCCCACAGCCTGCTGCGCAGCCCAGGGTCTTGATCTTCCAGTTCCAGCCCACAACCTGCTTTTGAAGCGTGTTAAGCTGTTTGCATCCTCTTAGAAAAAGCTTCTTTAGATTCTTCAAAAATCCAATGGAACCAGTGACTTCAAGCAATTCTCCACAACCGCGAGCATTGAGAGTTTCAAGTTGCGGCAAAGAGCCTTCCTCGAAATGAAGTTCTTCAATTTTAGTTCAATCAATGACGAACTCTTTCAATGCTTTCATGAAATGCAGTGCTTCCGACAAATCCCTAACCCATTTGCAACCCTCCATGTTGAAGGAAACTAAATTCTCAAAGTTAGAATTGGTTGTCTTTAACTCTAAATTTGGCTATCTTTTAACTCTAAATGTAGACAACCTTCGAGGATCAAGCATTTTAAACGGCTTGAGGCAGGGATTTCCATAGATGCATTGACCCAAATACAACCTTTTAAGTTCAAGACTCGCATCCTCCGAGCCTTCTGCACAAACAACATGATCATATGTTTATTTCCTGCTTCATCTATAACTGCTAACATAAATTGCAGGTCACATTTGTACATAAAAGAGAAGTGCACAAGCACAAATAAGCCTTATCTCCGTCAATTGGAATTGTCCCCACTCTTCCAAGGTCAATGGGACTAGGCTTGAACATAAGTTGAGAATTACTAGGTCTTCCATGTTGAATGCAAACGACTTAAGTTTATTTTGGCATCCACGCCAATCAAGTCATTTTAGGTTCGGAAGAATATTGTTACTCTTTCCATTAATATCGACGTTGTCCAACTCAAGAAACCTCAGATTCCATAGACAATCAAATAGTGCGTCATCAACTGGTTTAAAATTGGAGGCTACGAAGAGCTCTAACCATGCGGACACGGTTACCCTATCCATTCTTTAAAGACAATGGAAGTGTTAAATTCAAACAGAGACATAAGCAGTGAAACAGTAACATAATCATCGTATCGAGAGGAGAACTCGACAAGAATAGTGGAGAAATTTCAGTGTTTGTACCTGCGTTTGCCGCAACATTGTTCACAATATTGTTCGGACATCTTTCTGATCCCATAACTTGCTGCGCCTCTCAGGATTATCACAAACTTTCATCCATGACAATTTGTCTTCCCATCAATTTTAGTTGGTTGTTCATCATAAACTCATTTTCTTCTCCAATTCTTAGAAAATATATATTTTCAAGGCGGCCAACATTCTTTAGGGGATCGCATCCAAGGGCATCTCACATGTAATTGGGGATTGTCTTTTCAACCCCGGTAAAGAAACATGCTATATCGAGAAATATATCTTGTGCCGGTGGTCACACAAACTATTAAAGTGTTCCATGAATATTCCTTCCATGGTTTCTTCCGAACTTCTTTCTAAACCATTCGAAGTCTCCGTCCAATCTGCACCGCCCTTCCTTACAAATGTCTTCCCACCATTTCCATAGAAAGAGGAAGATATCCGACGGCACGAGTAATTTTCCTTGACCAATTTTCATAGTCCTCTCGGGGGCGATCCGGTGGAAAATCAGGGTTAGAGAAGGAAGGTGGGAAAGCGTTTTTATAGAATAGTTCGTGAGCATGATCTCCATTCATAGGTGAGACCTTGTGGATTTCGATAAGATTACCTTGGTTTTGTTCTGGATCCGGATTCTTGTAAAAGCCAATGACACTTGTATTTCTGGTTGTGAGGATGATCACGCTGCCCTCACCAAACCAATTTAGCTCCTTAGCCAATGTCTTGATTTGCTTGAATTGGTCCACATCATCCGCATCATCTAGTACAATGAGAACTCTCATTCTTTGGAACCTCTTTCGCATCGCTCTGGTACCATCATCGGGGGATGTCTCATCTAGACATAATCCTCCTCCCTTGAGCTCACGAATCAACTTGTTCTGCAGAGATACCCCCATCACGCGCAAACTCATGCCGAACATCTTTAATGAAACTACAACCTCCCCTTGAACCTTGAAAGAGGTGTTTGATTTTGTGGAATACCACATTCGCAAGAGTGGTCTTGCACCGGGCGTACTCCACACTGCAAGCACCCTCCTCCCAGTCATCGGCAGCTCTTTGACGACTCCATTTTGATAATAGAAACCAAGCTTTCGCATCATTTCTGGCACGTTTCTGTCTATCCCAACTAAATTTCGAGTCACCTCTTACTCAACAATCCCCTCAAGAGTTTCCAAATATCACAAATGAAATCATCCAATTTTTAAAACCTACATTATATGGGTAATGATGATAAAAGGATGATACTTGTGGCTAAGCACCGTGATTACACGAGACGATAAACTCTTGTGTTGCTGGCTTGTCGAGAGTGCTGATCACGTGTCGATCACATGTTGAATAATGTCGGACACGATATGAAGGCTTCCAAAGAGTGCCGGTGCTTTCTGGATTGTACACACATTTGCGAGAGTGGTTTTTCCAACCCAAGGCGCACCCCACACCGCAAACACCTATCTCCCTGTCATTTCTCGTATCTTTGACAACTCGTCCATCTTCATAATTGAAACCAAGCTTTCGCATCATCGCTGACACGTCTGTGTGTCTTACCACTAAATTCTCAGTAAAGTCTTGCTCATCCATCCTCCAACTCTTTTGAAGTTCGAGATACCTACAAAAAGATAAAGGTGGGGAGAGGCGACCAACACGACTCCTCCGCTTGACAATGAAGCCCCAGACCGGCTATAGAATGGCTAGCTTTTAAGGAAGGTACAGAGGGCACCGGCGACATCAATTAACCCGAAAACATCACGGGTAAGACTGCAATGGGAAGACAAGATGAGATACACCTATGCATTGGTCACGGACCGATGTTTTCTGACACAACCGATTGATTACATGCCCGAAAAGCATCTCAAGACTTGAAGTATCTCAGCATCTAAGATTTTTCAAAGTATTCTCAAGGGCCGGTGGCATTGTAATTGGCCTTGTTCCATAACTTTCTCATTTGATGTTGATAGTTGAGTAGATGAGGAGATGCAATCTTAGCCTTTAGATCGAGTCTAGATCAACGGTTATAATGAGAAACTATCTAGTATAAATATAGAGGTGTCATCATGCCTCATATTGAACATCCAACGAAAGAATAGTACAAAGTACTCTAGACTTTCTCTCTCCAAAGGTCCAAGGAAGCTGCTGCATGAATTGACTCTCAAAAGTCGGCCCATGACACATTGCCATTAAAAAGGAAAAATGAAAGGAATGTTCAACAAGTTAAATTGGATCTACCCTCAAAAGTCGGCTTGTGACACATTGCCATTAAAAAGACAAGAAAAAAGGAAATGTTCCACAAGTTAAATTGGATCCCAGTAAGAGCATGGTGAGAATGTTAATATACAAGCTAGTTACCCAGTCTTTTCATTCCCAAACTTGGACAAATATAGCAAGATCAATCGAGCGGTCCAAGAGAAATATTAGCAGAAACGATTGCAACTGGATACGCTAAAGGTTATTGAGCATAGCCAAGGCAAAGTAGAACAGAGACCGGTTTCAATGACCTTGTTATCCAAGTTACACAATGATGAAACAATGCTCCGCCAAAAGCGTACCCTGGACGTGATCTCAAACTACCAGCAGGGCGAGGGCCAACTCTTCGAAACAGAGACAGATTCTAAAGATTAACACCTTTTCCTTCAAATTTGGGACTCAAATGCACATTAACCAAACCAGAAGGAAGTGCTGGCGACCTAGGAAGTAGGAAGACTGTCGCAGTGAAGGACATCAAGAGTCTCCTGCTTGGAAAGACGCTTGATTCAGTAGGTAGGCTGGAAATACCCGAACATCGCAGCGTCAAGATTCTCAGATTAATTAGCTTCCTAATGTCTCCAGGAACCCCTCTTCTAAATTCCTACACGGGGAGGCATGTATTTCTTCAAGGCTACGTAGATGCCAAATAGAACTGAGAGATTCGCTTATGAAGCAATAGTCCATCTTTAACACTCTCAATCTCTGCAAATTTCCAAAGGAATCTAGCAATTCTGAAACGCTTGTTCCCGAAATATCCAGCTCCTCTAAATAGCTTCCCAATCGGCCAATGGACTCTGGAATTATTTGTATCCAACGACAATTCCTCAATGACAGGCGTCGAAGTTTCACCAGCTACCCAACTCCATCGGGGAGTTTGGTATTCTTTGAATTATCTACTCAGAGAATTGAAAGTGATGTCTGGTGTTCAATTGAATGGGGAAGAAAACTCAATGATAGGCAATTGGAAGCAGACAGAGTTTCAAGTTTCTTAGAATAATCTCCCAAGGGAATATCACGCACAGAAGTCCCGTCGATGAGGAGCTCTTTCAAAGCTTTCAAGCCACCCAGTTTCGCAGGCAACATGCTGAGCTCAGTGCAGGACTTCAAATTTAGGCAAAGGAATTTTTTGAGACCGCCAACTGAAGGATCTAAATGGACCAACCGAGAGAGCATTGCTCCAAATTCGAGAAGCTAGAAAATGTAGGACTTATCAGTAAGTTGGTGAAACCGGTGAGATTTAAGACTTTCAATTGCTCCATCTGTAAAACAGGAGAGGAAAAAATCAAAAGGTCAATTGCAAGATAATTAACAGAGCAAATGCACTAGAGCAGTAAATAGGAAACCACCTTGATTTTCCTCCAACTTCCCCAGTCTTCTGTGACTTAGCTCCCTGAAAGATCAAGAATGACCAGTTCAGTCAGAGTAACCTCTGTTGCTTTGAAATCCCTTCGACGGCACCCTTGCCAGCAAAGCCACCTTAACTTTGGAAATGCTTTTGCGAAATTTCAAGTAAAACTTGCACAATCCAATTTCAAGAGCCTCAAGATTTCCAAAATTTTCCATAACTGTGTGGGGATGAAGATTTTTAGAGACAAAGTAAAAGAGCTTCCACCTCTTCCATTCTCTACATTTGCCAAGAGAAAAAAAAAATCTTAAGATCTAAAGATGACGGAATAATTTCGCTAAGTCATATGGACTAGGGTGCTTAAAGACAACCTACACAAGGTAAAAAAGCAAACTATTGAACCAAAAGCCCTTACCTCTTCTTTGTTGATTACTTTCCGGTCTGGATCATGCATAGATAGCCACTTGCAGTATACAGGATACTTAGATTCTTCTAGATCTGTAGTTCTGCTGAGGCGCTTCAAACAGTTTATGCATCCACAGCATGTTGTCTTCTCCAACTTTTGCAAGGGGCATCAAAACTTGGTGAGAAGGCAAAAGATCTAGATCAGGCCACATATATGATGCAATTCGGCTATCCACGCCATTGGCAAACCACTCTATGCCCCGAAACATTTGTTTCTGCTTTTCATCTAATGCTTTATAACAGATTGTTGAAATCTCCCTACAATCCTTAGAAATCTCAGGAGAGTTTGGTTTTATCGAGTCCTCCATCTTCCTCCAATCTTCTATTGTTTTGCCATGTAGAAGCGAACCGATGACTTCAATAACAGACGGAACCCGCCCCGTGGCTTTGACAATGACGCTTCCCAATTTCAGGATACCAATGTACTGAAGCATGCTTTCGAAAAAGTTCAAGAGCTCGATCATCATCCATCTCATTCACCTCATAGATATCAGCTCTGCCTCGAGAAACACGTGCTTCGAGAATTCCACGATTTTTTGATATAACAATTATACGACTTCCAGGACCAAACCAGTCAAGCTGGTTACCTACAAGATCATCAACATGAGACTGTTCTTCCACATCATCTAAGACAATAAGAGCTTTTGACGTAACATCGCCATCTCAATTAAGAATATCACTTATCGACTTAGTTTGCACAAACCGGCTACCGCCAACATTTTGCGCTTTTTCTCCAATCTCTGCGAGAAAGCTACGACTATTGAAACAAGAGGAGAGGTGGTTGTATACGGCCTTCGCTATAGTTGTCCTCGTTTTATCAGTCCCTTCTCCTTTCTAGTTTTGGTTTTTGGTACTCATCATCGCACTCTTATTTCCGGCAGAGAGTTTAGCCCTTATTAGGCAACAAACAAAGAGCAGAAGCTGCCGAGCGAGAGGAAGAGAAAGCAAGAGAAAGCTGGTAAAGCCTTTGAGGCTGCTATTATCCATGTTACACGGACACGCTTTCGAAGCCATTTTGAGCGTGTCGGACGGACACGCGTGTCCGAGTGGTCAATGCGTGTTGGAACTTCCAACACGTAGTCAACAAAATGGACACGGTGGGACTTGCGTGTCCGGGGACGATTGGGAAATTCGAAGTAGAAAATCGACAAAAAAGGATGTGTGGGGCTCGACCGAATTCGAGGAAGAAAATTGAAATCGAAAAAGGATGGAGGATCAACGGAGATTTGAGGATGGATTCGATCGTTAGCCGAGATTTAGTTCTGGCACGGAGGTAGTGTGGAGGGCATCGCTGGGGCGGTGCTTCATGTCCACAACGGCAAAGTTGTAGCCAGCGAGGCTGGCGATCTCGGCCATTGTGGACAAGAAGGAGAGGAGGAAGATGCCGGCGCGGGGCGGGATTTGAGGGAGAGAGGGTGGGTGCTTGTGGCCGAAGAGAAGGAGGGAGTGTCCAGACTTTCCTTTCATCACTCAAATAATATTGTTTTGAGTGAGAAAAAGAAGAAGAAAAAAAAAAATAAAAATTATAACAAAAATCATAAATAATTTTTTTAAATACTCGCTAAAGGCATTTGCGAATTTATGTTTACCAGATAATATTTTTCCAAACTTTCTTTTCAAGGCACTTTTAATTACAGTTTACTAAACAGCTTTTGGATTTCGCCTAAATCTCTTCACATCAAAGGTATTTGTATTTTTCAAAAGCTTCCTCCAAAAGCCTTTTCAAACGCAGCAATTATGGGGTTGAAGATGAAGTGAAGAAGGAAGGGACGGCGTATGAGGAGTGGAGAGGGACGCGGGTTACTAGGGTGTTTCTTGGTTTTTTTTTTTTTGGGTCAAAGTTTTTGTTGGGCTTTAGGCTAGACTATATGCCAATTTTACTGTAAATTCATTTTAAATTTTTTTATCATTTATTTATTTATTTATGAATTTGAATTGAATTAATTTAATTAAAATAATTATAAAAATGATAATTCATGATGTGTATATATATATATATATATAAATATATATAAATATACATTTATTATACAACGTATCGGAATTATTTATTTTTTGAAAAATCACGTGTCGGCATATCGTATCGTCTCGTGTCGTGTCGCGTATTGTATCGGTGCAACATAGGCTATTATATGTATTTCTCGCTTTCACCAAAACCGATTCAAAAATCTCTCTTTCATCTCCGGCCAAAGATCGAAGAAGGCAAAAGCCTGCAAAATGATCCTTAGGGAGTGCGCATGGAGGAGAGTTTTCTTGCAAATAACTAAGGCTTCGTTTGTTTCATGAAAAATATTTTCGAAAAAGTCATTTTCCATGAAAATGATCATATTTTTTGGTGTTTGATTAAGACTTAAAAACGAATTGGAAAACAATTTCGTTCTTTTGGCAATGAATTGACTTTCCTAGAAAAAATTATTAAATAATTCGAAATTTTTAAATAATTTTTTATTTTTGAATAAAATTAATTTTTAATTAATTTTTAATTTTTTTTTCTCTCCTTGTTTCTTTCTTCTTTCATTTCTTCCACAGCGCCAGAGGCGAGGGTTGGCCTCGGCCTCACTCGCTTGAGGCCAAGCCAGGTCCGACAAGGCTTGGCATTGCTCGAGGCCGGCGATGCCGAGGCTTCGCTTGGGCCGGTAATGGATCCACTGTGCCTTGACGATATGCACTCATAATCGGTCGATCTCTATTCGCTTTCTTAAAGGTACGAGAATTTCCAGTTCAACAATGCCAACACAACCAAATTCTGAGTAGAATGGAAATGAAAGATGAGTAAATGGCATGATACATATTGCAGAAAGGAAATATAATTGAAAAAGTCATTATATCTGATAACAACACTCAGTTCTTTCAGTTCATCTGAGAAAAATGGTCTTTCTTTGCGAGGAAACAACATTCCAAACATGAATTGGTAAACTTATTATATATGATTCTCTGACCACAACTGGAAAATCGTCGGCCTAAGTGTTAAGGCAAATCTTTTCGGATGCGGTCTCGGGTTCAAACTCTCTTTGAGACTCCAATTCGGGAACTAAACCCAGGGTGGAGCATAGAACTCAAATGCTTCACGACTCCGTTAACCAAATGGTTTATTCTTGTGTCTAGGATGACATTGTACTTTGGATATGTACTCTGAATATTGAGACTACCACTACGGCCATAAATTTTCTGGTTCGAATTAAGCAAGCAGCTAAGGACTGTGTGCTCGGTAAATTAACTAGGACGCAGGCGTGATGACAGTCCTAACCTAATGCAGTTTTGTTTTTTTTTTTTTGGTAAGGTAAGATATGTATTGACTTTTCAAAAGCGCTAATTACAAAGAGAGGCCGTACACAAAAACCTCGCCGTGGAAACACCGATATGTGTCAAACGGGTGCAAAGGTGTACCGCCAAAGTAGGAGATGCTAAATAAAGCACTATACTAAGCAATATACGGTCAGCCCAAGGCCAGCCGAGCCTAGAGTCAACCAAACCCAAAAAACAGCCAAAACAGTGGCCAAAAGGATAGTAAAACAGAAAGAAGAGCAAGGGACAGCAGATTAGTACAACACCAAACGGTCCCAGAAGATGGAGGACGAGTTGCCCCAACTTGGCTGGATGCGCCAAGGAATGGAAAGTCTTCAAAGCAGCCAACAACCATGAGTATATGCTTGATGATACCTTAGAGGGAGCCCAGACTTTCAGCAAAAATAGCCTCGGAGATGCCCTAATGCAGTTTTGTTTGTTCCAGTTGCATCTAATGAATTCTTGTAGACGTTTGATCTAGTAACGGTACCTAGAAGCGGCAAACTGGAGAGAAAAAAAGGAAGAGGATGGAGCATGAACCTATCAATATATAGAAGCTGGAGAAATAGAGACCCTTGAAGAGTGTGCCCAAGCACAAGGTTGCCCGCCATGCGCAAGTTATCTGTACATTTTCATCGGTACTTCTCGAAAGGTTTCTGAGCATTACTGATTTCAGGTATGAAGGCAACCCTTGGACTTCAAAAAAGCAGAGTCAAGAACCTACGGGATCGAAACCGCGCTTCTCTGAGACATTTCAGTTTTTAAATGTGACTTTTCCTTTTATGAGGAACTTCTGATTTTCGCCGTCATCCTGTTTAAAGCAACCGTCTTTTTCCCTCTCAGTTTGAAACAGGTTCCAGTTCGATACGGATTTGCAAATGACTGACACCGTAAGCTTACAACTACTCCACTCTTTGAAGTCACTGGAACCAAAATAGTTTGGATCCTGATGGACGACAAACAATCCGCATAGCCTAACCAGCTAGCTTGTGAATTTGAGACTCCAGCAGGGATCCTAGTGTGAACAACCTTAGCCACTTAAGGCCATCACTTCACATTCTGCCACATTTTCAGCAATGTACTATGCCCCTGCTGCCACTTCATGTGCTTCATCCTGCATCGTTCATGTGCAATATCAATCCTATCCAATACCGATGCCCCCAAAAACATTTATCTGTCGGCAGCTAGGCAGGTTTTTATTCTCCAACCATTACAAGAAGCTCCATTCCTATACCAAAAAGAGCACCAGCCAGGACCGTTCATCTCTGGAGGTCAGGACCTCATTGAATGTTCAACCCACTAAATGCGTGAGGGACAACTTTCCTTTAATATGCAAGGTCATGAGTGAATTCAGAATTTGCAAAAACCATTTACAGGAAAATCAAAGTGAATGACAAGGCAATACGTGCTTCTATGCAAAGATGACTCAGTCCTTGCGTATGATTGTCGACAAACCAACTACAGTGAATACGCCCTGTAAGTATTAGAAATTTAGAACATGGCAGAACTAGCTAACATAATATAAAGCAACCATGTCTAGAACGAGGAAGTTCAGTTGGGTTGAGCAACGGCCTGCAGAGTTTCCTTGAGAGTTGTTTTGCATCTAAATACTTATGCACAACCCAATTCTAATCATAGGATGCTGCAAGCAGCAAACCAAGCAAATAGCATTAGGTCATTCCAACTGAACTTCTTGCATTTCTAAAGAAATTCCCTCTCCCCATGCAGAAAAAGGGGAAACAAATAAAGGAAAGAGCGAGAGGGAAAAAAGACGAAATGATGCGCAAAAAACTCAATACATTTCGACACACCAAAAACAGAACTTACTATAGTGACCCTTGCCAATCATGTGACAGCAAAGAAGAGAAAACAGAACCAGTTGCATAGATGATGGAACAAGCTAATACGAAAATGCTCACATAGTTTGAGACAAAATACAACATATAAAGATCACAAACACAAGGAGTAAACTGCAAAGAGTGGCGTCTTTCCAAATCTGAGGTCTCTCTTTCTTTATTGAATAACTCATACTTGAACGTTCCAAAGACGCTTCAAGTTCAAGCTCTTTAGAAACATAGCTTGACATCATTCATGTGCACTGAAGCAGAATTCAATGGCTCTGACATCAATAGACATGTTTCTGAAGAGCTTGAACTTGAAGCGTCTTTGGAACGATTGGAAATATGAGCTGTTCAAAAAAGAAAGAGAGATCTTGCCTTTGTAGAGAGACTAATACTCAGCTCCTGTTTCTTTTGCTCTGGGAGACACAACTATTCTCTTGACTGGTTTGAGTCCGCCTTTTTCTTTTAAGCTCGGAGACGCTAGGCTCCAAGTCTTCGCTTTGACCGAGCTCTTGACTGGTTTGAGTCTGCCTTTTTCTTTTGAGCTTGGAGACGCTAGTCTCCAAGTCTTCACTTTGACCAATCCGAATCCACTTAGTGACGCCACGATCTAACTCAAGGATGTGGAGACAAAATTGCGCCTCATCTCTGGCGTGCACTTCAGAAATTTCCGTGCCTTTTAATCTCAAGATTCTCAAGGAAAACAATCCCGTAATGTCGCAACTTCCCCTCAGATTTGCGCAGGTGAAATCCAACTCTTTGAGCTCCTTAAGAGCTTTGATGGCTTCAGGAAATTCTTCAACAGGAGTGCCAGCCATCTTTAGCACTTGAAGTTTTTCACAATGCTTGACACATGGAGGCAATTCACTAATTAAGGTGTTCGACAGGTCCATTTCCTGTAGCTGACGAAGCTCTCCAAAGACTTCCGGAAGTGTGTGTAGCTCCTTGCATCCTCTTAAAAAAAGCTTCTTAAGATTCTTCGAAAATCCAATGGAATCAGTGACTTCGTGCAATTCTTCACAATGGCAAGCACTGAGAGTTTCAAGTGCCGGCAGAGAGTCTTTCTTGAATTGAAGTTCTTTGATTTTAGTTCCATCTACGAGAAGCTTTTTCAACGCTATCATGAAACGCAGTGCTTCCGGCAAAACCTTAACGGATTTGCAATCCTTCATGTTCAAGGAAACTAACTTCTCAAACTTAAAACTGGTGTTTAAGTCTACATGTAGACAATCTTCCAGGATCAAGCATTTTAAACGACTTGAGGCAGGGATTTGCATAGATGCCATGACCCAAGTACAATCTTTTAGGCTCAAGACTTGCAAACTCACAGCCTTCTGCAAAAACAACATGATCATATGTTTATTTCCTACTTCATCTATTACACCTAAGATAAATTGCAGGGCACATTGGGCACATTTGTACATAAAGAGAAGTGCACAAGCACAAATAAGCCTTACCATCATCAGATGATTCCACTCTTGCAAGGTCAATGGGTCTGCGCTTGAACATAAGTTGAGAATTACTAGGTCTTTCATGTGGAATGCAAACAACTTGCGTATATACTTGCATCCACGCCAATCAAGCCATTTTAGGCTCGGAAGAATATCGTTACCATTTCCACTCATATTAATGTCGTCCAGCTCAAGAAACCTCAGACTCGATAGAGAAGCAATTACTGCACCATCAACTTGATTAGAATCTGGATTAGAACTGGAGGCTACACGAAGAGCTTGAACCTTCTTGGTACCCTGCGGATTGTTTAAAAACAATGGAAGTGCGAAATTCCAACAAAGACATAAGCAATGAAACGATAATACAATCATCGCATCTAGAAGGAAAACTTCACAAGAATACCGGAGGGATCTCAGTGTGGCTTTACCTTGTTTTCACTCAATGTTTTTCGGACATCTTCCTGATCCCACAGCCTGCTGCGCTCCTCTGGATTTTCAGGACCTTCTTCCATGACAATTTGTTTTCCCAACAATTTTAGTTGGTTGGTGATCGTAAACTCATTTTCTTCTCCCATTCTTAGAAGAGACATATTTTCAAGGCGATCAACATTCCTTTGGGGCTTCCATCCAAGGGCAGCCCACATGTAATAGGGGATTGTCTTTTCAACCCCGGTAAAGAAACATGCTATATCAAGGAATATATTTCGTGCGTTCTGGCGGCCACTCAGACTATCAAGGTGTTTCTTCAATATTTCTATGATGTCCTCTTCCGGCTTACTTCCGAAACCATTCGAAGTTTCCGTCCAATGCTTATCGTTCTTCCCGCACAAATAGTCTCCCACAATTTTTATAGCATAAGGAAGATATCCGACGGCATGAGTAATATCCCTTGAACAATTTTTGTGGAACTTTCGGGGCTGATCCCGTGGAAAAGCATGCTTATAGAAAAGTTCGCGAGCATGTTTTTGATTCATAGGTAAAACCTCATGGTCATTGACAACATTAACTTGGTTTTGTTCTAGTTCCCGATTCCCGTAAAAGTCAATGACACTTTGTTGACGCCTAAATTTTGACTAATCTATTTCTTGTATAAAAATTAGAACCAATTTTAGTTCTAAACAAAAATCATCTCACATAGCATTGGCATATAATTCAAACTTAATTCAACAAGGCCCGGACTAGGCATGGAGTGAAAATGTACCAAGAATATTTGGGCTTGAAAGAAATATATATATATTTTTTTTTTCGAGGATCTATTGCAAATACTAGAACTTCAAGGATCTATGTGCAAATACTTGAATCTCGGGACTGCATTGCAGATACCAAGAGAAGAGGATGAAGAGAAGATGGAGAAAGGAAGATGATGAAGAGAAGATAATGAAGAGAAGGTGAAGAAAAGAAGATGAAAATGGAAGATGGAGAAATGAAGGTGAAGAAGAGAAGATGAAGATGAAGAAGAAGATGAAGATGAAGAAAAGAAGATGAAGATGAAGAAATGAAGATGAAAATGGAAGGTGAGGAAATGAAGATGAAGAATGAAGGATGAAGAATTTTGCCTATAAAAGAAGAAGAGTTCTTGAAGAGAAGGAGAGAGAGTTTTTGGAGTGAAAGAGAATTGAAAGAGTTTTTAGAGGAGGAGAATAGAGAGAGCTCTTGAGAAAAAAATTTGAAAAGAGTTTTGAGAGGGTATGAGAGTTTTGAAGCCCGATACTACTATTGCTAATTTTTGCACCGATCAACACAAGCTCTTGGTCCATCCCCATCGTTCAAGCTCGCCGCAAAGAAAAGAAAGTTAAGTGATTCCCTAACTTTCTTTAATTTCAAATACAAATTAGCTCGGATTTTCTACACTGATTTTTCTTTACGTTTTTATGTTAAATAACAGCTACATATCAACGATGAGACATCAATGGTACAAGAATAGAAGAAGAGCAAAAGGGAAAAATATCAACGCCCGGATTGCGGTCTCATGAAATTCTAGCGAGATGAGAAAGAAGCGTGAAGGAGAGATAGGACCAAGAGATTTCTCGGTCTAACGAGTCACTAAATCGGTCCAATGGTCAAGACAAGCCCGGAGCACAAGTTTGGTGCACGAGTTCAGATTGGGGAGTAATCTTGAACCTATTTCATCCTAATTTCATGTAACTTCTTTATTTTAGAAATACTCAAAAATTCAAAAAAATGTAATGGGAAGAAAAACCCAAAAAAAATTGATTCTTTGATCTTCAAGTAGAATTCATCAAATTTGCCAAATCCATTATTTTTTCATGAATTTTAAAAGTACGAAAAGGGCATTAGTTGTAATTAATGTAACCAAGTCCCCGGACTCTTAATCTACGGTTCGCGAAATAAGATAGTTTTCTCCCGCTATTTTATTTAGGTTTCTAATCGACCTACCGAAAATGATTAGTGGCGACTCCAAATTCAAATCACATTGAATGTTAATCATTCGAACCTTAAGTTGCGATTTGGTATGGACTTGGGAGAGTCCGAGTTAGGTTAGTTAATTAATTAACCCGATAATCCATTAGCCTGGAAATGATAACTTGTTTATTTTTTTTTTAGGTCGCGACAACTTAGCGACTCCACTGGGGACCCAAAGAGGACTTAAGCGGATAAGTTCATGAAAAGGAAAATTACTTGATTTATCAATCTTGGTTGAATTTTAATTCCTATGTGTTAAATGGTTTTGCGGGAAAGGGAGTTATAAGGGGAGGAGTCATGGCTAACCTCCTTTTGCGAGGCTTGATGATGAGAATTTTTATTTTTGAACTATCGGAGTGCTGATTGCCTTTAAAATGTCGTGCATGCCCCTAATATAATTGCACTACACCACTTTGACTTGTGACCGAACCCGGGTCACCCGATAGTTTCAGGATGGTATTTATGTGGTTCTTTAACCTTGGCGGTAAGGCTTCGCTAAAGGTTATCCCACTTGGATCCCGAGTTCTTCAAAAAATGGCTCAAGGGTTGTTCTCATGCACGTGAGGCTATGATGCATGAGAGTTCCCTCGTTGACCGAACCAAGCCGAGATGATTGGACCCGACTAGTCATGACTATGTATGCGATGCGGCAACTAGTCATGATGAACGTGCGCGAGGCTGCGACATGTCGTTCCGTCCTTCATTTCATTTTGCTAAAAGAACTAAAATTTGAATCCACGATTCATGCGCATGTCTTTGTAATTGACATTTTCTTCCTATGAGCGGTAATTTCCTGTCTCTTACGCCATGTTATCTCATTTTTATTTTGGGCTGGTCCATGGTTTAGGTTGATTGTTTATGAATCTCATTGTCTTGTTTCCAATTTCACACTTTGCTTCCGTAGTTTTTACAATTTCATCAATTGTCCTCAATTCCGATTTGGCTCGTTCCTGTTGTACGATTTTTACTAAATTCTACAATCGAGCTTTGAGTAAGTGTCAAACATGAAAGTTGTAGACCTATGTTTCAACTAATATCCTACAAAATTTCAGAATTAAATTCATGATTTAAGATGGCCTTTCGTTTTTTCAACTACCTGCGGTTATAACAGTTTTCTGAATGCGAATTTTCGGAAAGACACATTAAACTGATTTGATCCGCTCATTTCTAGTCCGATTGGCCAACATGAAAGTTGTTCATCATCTTCTCAACTATAAGCTCGTAAAATTTGGACGTATTTTGACCAACGTGCAAATTAATACGGATTTTTTCGTAAAAATCGACGAAACTGAAAATTGCCCGATGCGATCTTTTGGTCATGTCTAGTTCGTTCATTGAGTCTAGAAGGAAGTCATGGACCGGCTCTCTATCCTCACTCGTTGTACTTACTCTTGACTTGTCGCTTTTCAGGAAATTTATCACGGATCCTCCGCATATTACTTGATTGGTGGCGAAAAGAATGGCCGACATTAACGTCGCTGTCCATGAGACTTTGAATGAACAGCTCGGTGCTCTAACGGAGCGATTTGAAGGGATGATGTCTCACAAGATGATGGATAACTTCATAGCCAAGTTTCAGCCGTCCAGCTCAAGCCCTCCGCTAGTTGTGCCAGCTCTAATTCCCTCGGCAGGCAATTCCAAAGAAGGCCCCGAAGGTGTTCCCTATCGGCTACACCGCTGGAAGATATTATTATAACGGGCACGGGTTCGAGCATACCACCCTCGATTCCAGCTCCCCAAACCAACCCGATGACGATAACCAACGACCAACAAGTTTGTCATCATGGAGGATACATGAGGAGGGAAACCTAGTGGATTCGAAGTATACGACCTAGATGAGTTCAGTCCAGATTATGAGGAAGTTCGTCAAGATTTCGAACGACATGAGGAGATCAAGCCCTCGACCGGTGAACAAATTATCTCGGTCAACCTAGGCAATGCGGAAAACCCTAAAGAAGTTAAGATCGGGGCAAGCCTTTCCTCGAAGTGTCCGAACGCCTGATTAGGCTCTTGAAGGATTACCAGGGACGTTTTCGCACAGGTCTTATGCAGAATATGCCCGGTCTTGACCGTTCCATCGTTGAGCATTGTTTGCCGATCGATTCTTCGGCTAAGCCGGTTGTGCAAAAGTCAAGGAGGGCCGGACCGGAATTAGTGCGAAGATCAAAGAGGAGGTCATAAAGCTTCTCGATGTAAGATTCATTGAGACTACGAAATATTCCGATTGGGTCGCTAACATAGTCCCCGTCATGAAAAAAGACGGCCGCATTCGGGTTTGTGTCGATTACGAGACTTGAACAAGGCCGATCCTAAAGATGATTTCCCCCTCCCGCATATCGACGTACTTGTTGACAATCTGCGGGGTTTGAATTGTTTTCATTCATGGATGGTTTCTCCGGGTACAATCGGATCCGATGAATGTCAATGACAAGTTGAAAACCACTTTCACCACACCATGGGGATTGTTCCATTACCGGGTAATGCCGTTCGGTCTCGAAAGCTGGAGCCACTTACCAACGAGCCATGGTTGCCCTTTTCCATGACATGATGCATAATGAGATTGAGGTTTACGTCGATGACATGATAGCAAAAACAAGGCATGGAGAAGATCACGTCGAAACGCTGAAAAAATTGTTCGACGGACTCCGAAAGTATAAGTTACGCCTCAACCCCGCCAAGTGTGTCTTTGGGACCAGCTCGGGCAAGCTACTCGGATTCGTGGTAGCGGTAAGGGCATTGAAGTCGACCCTTCGAAAGTTAAGGCTATTCGTGAGCTTAAGCCACCGACGACGATTAAAGAAGTTCGAAGTTTGATGGGTAGGCTAAACTATATTGCTCGATTCATCTCTCGGTTATCGAAACCGCTAAGCCATTCCTCAAGCTATTAAAGAAGAATGCGCTAGTCCAATGGGATAGCGAATGTGAAGAAGCTTTTGGAAGGCGAAGCGGCATCTCATGAATCCACCCGTGCTTGTTCCTCCAACACCGGAGCAACCTTTAATCCTCTACCTCACAATCCTTAGTGAATCATTGGGTGCTATGCTAGCCCAAGAGAAGCGGGGAGGACGGAAGAGAACGAGCCATTTATTATCCGAGCAAGAAATTCACAACCCGGAAATGAAGTACTCAAGTAGAGAAAACATGTGCGGCGTTAGTGCGGGTGCTGCACGGGCTTCGGCAATATACCTTGCATTACCAAGTGCTTACGGTGACGAATGCAATCCCATCAAATATTTGCTTAATCAACCCGCCTTGATTGGTAGACTTGCTAAATGGCAAATCCTCATCTCCGAGTTTGACGTTCAATATATGTCCCAAAAGTCAATCAAGGGACGAGCTATAGCGGATGTCCTAGCTGAAAATCCGGGGCAAGATGATGATGCCTATCATTTTGAGGATCGAATCATGTCGGTGGAGGATTACATCTGGACTATGTATTTTGACGGAGCTGTCAATTTATCGGGATCGAGCACGGGCGCGGTTCTTATATCTCCAGGTGGTCGGCATTATCCCGTAGCAGCGAAATTGGTATTCCCTTGCACAAATAACATAGCGAGAATATGAGGCATGCATCCTCGGTTGGCAGCTGCAATTGAAATGGGGATAGCCCGACTCAAGGTGTTCGGAGATTCCGCTTTGATTATCCTTCGATCATTGGAAAGTGGAAGGCGAGAGATGCCAAATTGCTACCCTACCATGAGTATCTGGATGAATTGGTAGAAGAATTTGAGGATATCTCATTTGAGTATCTGCCAGGACTCATAATCGATTCGGCGATGCATTGGCTACCTTGTCTTCAATGTTACAAGTCGCCAATGGACTTGAGGTTGACCCACCGAAGATCGAGGTATTAAAAAAACCAGCATATTGTATGGCCGTGATCAATGAACCCGATGGTAAACCATGGTACCATGACATCAAGACTTATATTCGAAGCGGGGAGTTCCCTGAAAAAAGTACCGTATCGACCAAAAGTACATAAGGAAAATGGCCTCGAAGTTCTTCTTGAATGGAGAGAATTTGTACAAGCGGTCATTCGATTACTGTCCTACTAAGATGTGTTGACTCGACAAAGCGATTCATCTAATAATGGAAGTACATGAAGGGATCGTGGTCCACACATGAACGGCCACTTGTTAGCTAAGAAGATTATGAGGTTGGGTTATTATTGGCTCACGCTCCAAAGAGATTGTATTCAGCATGTCCGAGTGTCACAAATGTCAAATTCATGGTGACAAGATTAATGTCCCTCCAAATGAGTTGCATCGATTATCGAACCATGGCCGTTTTCTATGTGGGGCATTGATGTTATCGGTCCTATCAACCCTAAAGCATCTAATGGGCATCGATTCATCTTGGTGGCGATTGACTATTTCTCCAAATGGATCGAGGCCGCATCCTATTTAGCGATTACGGCACGAAATATCGCAAAATTTATCCGCCGAGATATCATTGCTCGATACGGTTCACCTAAGCCATAATCACCGACAATGGCTCGAACTTAAACAACAAACTAATGGGCGAATTGTTTAAGGAATTCAAGATCAAGCATCTGAACTCTTCCCCATATCGCCCTCGAGATGAATGGAGCAAGTAGAAGCCGCCAATAAGAATATTAAGAAAATTTTAGCGAAGACGGCTGAAAATTATCGCGATTGGCATGAGAGGTTGCCATTCGCACTTATGGCATATCGGACCTCAATTCGGACATCTCTTTGGGCAACCCCGTATTCTCTTGTATATGGAATGGAGGCCGTTCTACCGGTTGAAGTGGAAATTCCTTCATTACGTATCTTGTCTCAAGCTAAGGCGACGGAAGGCTGAATGGATCCAGCGAGAGAACAAGCCAATTGAATCGATCGACGAAAAAAGACTTAAGGCTGTATGTCATGGCCGGTGTTATCAGCAGAGAGTTGCTAAATCATTCAACAAAAAAGTTCGGTCTCGATATTTTCAGATCAATGACCTGGTCTTGAGAAAATTATTGCCAATAGTCCCACTCCCGGAAGGGAAATTCGCTCCAAACTATGGTGGTCCGTATATAGTAAAGAAGGTACTCCCTGGTGGTGCTTTGATTCTGGGCGAGATGGATGGTCGTGTCTTTACCAATCCAGTCAATTCCGACTTTGTAAAGAAATATTATGCTTGATTCACTCTGATGTTTTCATAATCGAGTTATAATATTAATACTGATTCACGAGTTGTTCGCATTTGAGCATTCGTTTGTTTCCTCGCTACTAAACTTTCTTTGAGAGATTGTTTCGAATGGGGGAGCCTCTCTGGCCCAATTAAATTGACCATCGGGAGCGTGAGATTTACTTATTCGCAGAGTAAAAGGGGTTATCTTGCGAAAAAATATGACGACCAAGATGAAATGAGTAAAAACTTGCATTCATTTCATTCATCGGAAAGCTTTACAAATAGATCAACGGGGTGGGAACGTAAAGCCAAACCAGCCCCTAATGAGCATCACAAAGGAGTTTAACCGACTCTCCATACAGTTGATGCTCCGCCTACACCGATCGCTCCGAGAATCGAGATCCGCCAACTTAAAGAGGAGGAGCTCACATTTCTCTTTGAGCTTGGCTACCTTGTCCTCGTGATGCTCGGCAAGAAATTCCAGGTCATGGATCAGGCATTCTCCCGCGGGCTATATCTAGGGTCGGATCGTCCAACCTTTCTTCCAGCCATGTGCATTGAAATTTTAAAACAATATTGAGCGGATCGCGCTCGAAGATGGTCCGGGACATGGCCAAACACCCCACCAAGTTTCCCCTCTCACGAATCAGTAGGGAGACTTGTTCATTACCGTAGTCGAGGGCCTTCTTATAATTGTCGGCCATAAGAAGCGGCCAACACCAAGCTGTCCGACCGATCCCGATAGCGTGCCTTCACAAGGTGGGCCAAAGTAACATCTTGATAAGCAACATGGTAAGCCTCCAGGGAAGTTAGTAAAGAGGGTGGGGAAGATCCCGTATTCCTCCTCTAACTTGGTACCTTCAATGGAAGCGGTGCCCATATCCCTAAACATAAGACGAATCTCGGTTTCGGCTTCCGGATGGTTGGCTATATAAGAGTAGCCCTGGCCTAGGAGATTATAAAGTTTCTCCCATTTGGCCAAAACTTCAAAGAAGGCGTATGCGGGAAGGGAAGCCATTGTTGTTGAAGGAGCTAAAAGAGTGGATGCAAAAAAGTGCTTAGAAGGTTGGAGATGAAGATATGAAAGTGATAATTGTCTCGGCGTTAAATCCCAATTTAAAGGGCAGAAAAAATAGCAATTCTTGCGAGCCGAATTAATTATCCGGGCAAAACTACGGACGTTTCGTCCGTGAATCACGGATCTACCATCTCGAGCCTCACAAATCCGAAAAAGTTACGAAAAGATTTGAGGACCCCGCCATGTTGAAAACTGAGTGGGAGACAAGCATACTTTCCGAGAGAAGAAACAGCAATTCTTGTGGAGCCACGTTAGTTACTCGGGTGAAATTACAGGCGTTTCGTCCGTGAATCACGGATCTACCATCTCAAGCCTCACAAATCCGAAAAATTTACGAAAAGATTTGAGGACCCCACTATGTTGAAAACCGAGTGGGAGACAAGTATATTTTTTGAGAGAAGAAACAGCAATTCTTGTAGAGCCACGTTAGTTACTCGGGTGAAACTACATGTGTTTCATTCATTGGATCCTGGATCTATCGTCAATCCGTGATCTCGAGCCCCACAAATCCGAAAAGCTACGAAAGGAGTTGGAGTCCCATTGATTGAAACCGAGTGGGAGACAAGCATGGTTATCAAGAAAAGAAAATCGGTGCGAGTGGATTCGGGGTCCCATCACGTTGAAAAAATAAGGCAAAGCGGAAACACGAAATCTTGGGGAAAACGTCGGCTTAGTGATTTTCATCCACGTTTAAAGGGAGGCTTTGGAACATACTCGATTACTCGAAAGAATTTGGAGAGAGTAAGCATACATCGGAGAATAGAGTGAACAAAAGGCGGTAAGAGGTATTTCAATCCAACATGTTTAGAGGCCATCAGGCACTTACTGGAGGCAACCAACCTAGACATCCCCGAAAGCGAACTGCTGGATTTCGAGACCGAATCCAACGCCGAAGCCGTAAAACCCAACTCTCTTGGCAGTGAAATTCAAGATTTCGACAGAACAACAATGGCAGCGGCAGCCTATGATCCCCCTAAAAAAAAGAAAATATCAAATCAAAGTGCTCGAAACTGCCTTCAAGGAGTGCTCTTACGTGAATAGGAGACGCAAAAATGAATTGAGCCGGATGATAGGAATGGAGCCCTTGAAGGTCAAGTTTTGGTTTCAAAACAAGCGGACCCGATTGAAGGTTAAAAATGAAAGTCATGAACTTACGTTTCGAGGGAAGAAAGTGAAAAGCTTCGAGCAGAGAACAAGAGGTATAGGGATGCTATCAACACCGCCTTGTTTGCCATGTCCGTAGCGGCCCCATCTCCTTTGGTGACATGTCCCTCGATGAGCCACATCCGAGCATTGAAAATGCTCATTCACCATTCATCCCCCGAGCAAGTTCTCGTACAATCCGATTTCGTTGGAGATACATCCCGGAAGTCGGTCTTGCGGAGCGAGAACCGATGCCCTTCGAGGGAAGAGACATGCATCACTACAATTGGAGTTTCCTTGATGTCACGACCAGCCAATTCAACGCCGATGGAACTCCGAATGTGTAGCCTACATGAAACTTTAGTTTTTTTATTATGGGCTCTCAAAATATCTCTTCTTTGAGCATTACTAGCCAGCCCTTACGAATCCTCAAGAGAAGTAGTGACATGTACGAATGAATGTCTTGTTTGTTACAAAATCCCCATGTGAGACATTCTTCTTTTAATCCAGGGGGCAAAGAACGAGTACTATCCACGAACATCATCATGTTTAAATGCGTGAATTCCTCGCCGATTTGACTAAGCATTGAAAACCTTCACGTAAGTAAATGCGAAAAGATTTGAGGAGGGAAATAACTGCCTCGTTAGTGGAGAAAGCGAAAAGATTTGAGGAGGGCAAATAACCGCCTCGTTCGTAGGAGAAAGCGAAAAGATTTGAGGAGGGAAATAACTGCCTCGTTCGTAGAGAAAGTGAAAAGATTTGAGGGCTCCTCCATATCGAAAAAGTAAAAAAAAAAAAAAACGGATTGAGTGAGGGGTAAGAGTTACTACGAAATGGATCCAAGGCACTAAGACCGAAAAGGAGAGAAAAGGCATCTGCGAGACTAACGAGATCGAGAAAAAGTTTATAAAGAACTTGAAGTCTCAATGCACCTCCGGAACTCGTCACGAAAGGCCATCATCGCTTTTGTGATTTTATCGGCAATATATCTTTGCAAGTCCAAAGAACATCTAAAGCCCAGTCTCTAGTCGAAACACCCATTTTTCGGTCTACATATGGAAGGTTTTGAAAGGAAAATAAGTATGCGTCCATTCCAGCGGAAGTATGGGAAGCTTCCTATCCCGAGGATCTACGAGTCATGGCCATTGATGGCAACCCCGTTTCCCTCTCGATCCTCGTTGCCATGCTGAGAAAGTGCATGTACAAGATTTCAGCTTATGTGAAAGCAACGGAAGCCTTAGAGGAGCGAGGCGGTACAAATATGATTTCGACATCGTCGTCACAGCCATGGTAGGGATCGATATGGACGGTCTCGGTCTCTTAAAGATCATCGATTCGGAGTTGGATATACCGGTGATCATAACATCAGCAAATGATGATCGGCATTTCATAACGAGGGCCATATTGCATGGTGCTCGGGGCATCCTAAAGAAAGCCGGTCTGCGTTCGAGTGCTCCAAAATATTTGGCAGCATCTTGTAAGGAAGCAATTACTCGAACAAAAGAACTATGGCCAAGCCGCCTACGACGATTTTGTCGGAAAGAAAAGGCCCCTTTGGTCCGCCGAGCTTCATTCTATATTCATCGAGGCGATTCGACGACTAGGAATCAATTCAAGACGACCAATGGCCTGACTCAAAATGATGAATATAGACGGACTCACCCTACGAAGTGTCACAAATCACCTTCACGATTTAGAGATAAGTCGAAGAAGCATGATGTAGCTTGGAACCAAGGCGACCGGAGCAAAGTTGATGGAAGATCAATCCCGGGAAAACCTACGGAGCAAAAAGTACCCGACCACTTCCCAATCAAGAATACCGGCTATACCGACCTTCCGCCGGTGGTTCTAGCAAGACCGATTGATCATCCCTACGAGTTCCCGAGCGACGGCGGAGGCTCAAGCTCAAGGAGTCGACCGCTCATGGCAAAAACAAAGTGGAAAATCCGTCGCCGGTGTTAGCAAGTAACAATGCCCAATTCGAGTATCAATTGCCCGAAAAATCAAAAGGTTACTTTGATGATGAGCTCACCGCCTTGGTCGGCCGGTTCGGAGCCGAAAGACCTCCGAGTTGTGATCCGAAGCAAGTGATTATGGATCCTCAAACAACGATCGTTGGTATATGATCCAAGACAAAATCAGCCAATCATTGGAATAGCCAGAAAAGAGGTGGAACCAATCTCGCATGAATACTCCTTTAATTCCATGTATAGTTCCCCTGCGTGGGATACTTTTACTTTCTAGTTGTCTAGAATTTGCCTAAAGTTAAAGGGAAAATTTTTCTCCTCTCTTATCAAATGCGTAAGTTCCTTATTAAGCTAGGCCTGTAGCAAATCAATTTGTGGGCGACGCCCGAACGCCCGTAAAGAGAGATTCCGAATAGCCTTACTTGGGAGAATGCAAGTAAAGGACCAAGCGAGGCTCAAAGATGGGTAACTCCGTATCGTCCCAATTGACTCTCGTCATTTCAAACTCTAAGTTAAGCTTATTTTATTCTCGACAGGGGATTTCCAACGCTTTGAGAACAATATAACAAAAAGCGAACCACCCGTGGACGCTAACAACACCACAAGATAGTGGTTGGGGGAATGACAATGGTCCGAGGCATCCCAGGGTCGATCCCGGGATTTGGCATCAATGTACAAAGATTAATAAAAACTTTTTTGCTTCGCAGATCGAAGCTCGGCCTAGACGGTTATAGAACCCGGAAAGATGACATTCGGACATACAATCCGATCAAGATGAATCGATCTTTTCAATTCAAAGTTCGCGAGGAATACGTACATGGGTAAAGTGGTATCGTTTCAACTCTTTTTAGAACATGAGGACATACATTGATGCTTTCCCTTTTGATTTTTACGGGGTTCACTTCTGTCCAAATAGAGAAGTATCCCTCTCCCCGAAAAATTAATGAAATGAGAAATTCCCGGAGCCTTTGACAATCTCATGTCTCGAAAGACAATGAAGTTTTGCAACGCATTGCATGAACAGGGGCAACTCACGATCCACGCCCCTAAGAAATTTTTTTATGTACTTGCGAACTTTGTCCGCCAAGCTAAAAAGTTGCTGCATTTTATATGCTCGAAAACACTCATACACTTGCATGGTTTGCACATGATTGTTCCTCATGTTTAATTTACCAACTCTGAATAAGGAACATGAACTACATAAGATACATCGAATGTACGAAGGGGCATGACAGGATGATGAAAGGCAATCATTTCCCATACACGTCCAATTTTTTCAAAGCGAGATGAACGGTGGCAAATTCCGCATTCCCCGAGGTAAAAAAGTTTTCTCGCGAAAGGTACGATAACCCGAAGTGATGGAGGCATTTATTTCTCTACCCTAAACACTGCAAGTTATCCGTTGATCAACCCATTTGAGCGGAGATTTCACTTCACAACCCCGTCAAGAACCACCCCATATTGGGGCAAAACAGAGGTAATTCCATCAGCATCACGAGACAAATGGTTAGAAATCTTCTTGCTTGGACTAACATCAATCTTCGGGTGGTTCTTTGCATTGTACTTGCGCTTTAATTCAAGTGCCTTAGGGTGACGAAGAGCATTTCTTTTCTATCCCACACATCTATATACATTTGCACAATCCATTTGAGCGCAAATTCGTTTCTAAAAGCCCTCATTGGTGATCATTGTTGTCCCAAAGCAAATATGGCCCATCTTTGAGTAGAAGGACACGAAAAGCTGGATCCATAGAAAATCTCCCAATGAACTCATCAAGATACAATCGTAAAAGAGAGTTGGGAGTAAAAAAAAAAAAAAAGAAGAGAAGAAAGAGGAAAAGCTAATTCCACAAAAAAACTCCTGGGCATTTAAAAAAAGCAAAGTGCCTACCAAAAGCAAGGCCAATTCCCTTTCAATTCATTGTTCATTTGTAGAATATTTCGAACTTGAATGCACAATTTTCCTGTATATCCTAAAAGGATTGAGAGAAACATCTCCATGAAGTGTCAAATTGCAAATGCAATCTTCGATTCATACCATCCTCGAGCAATGATGGAATCATAGAAGGCCACGATCAGTGACAAGATTGTAATGATCACCAACATCAAGCCCCTTCTCAAATATCTTCGAGCCAAAACGAACCCTTTCGTTTCTCGCTTCCCAAATCATTACCTCCATTACAACCCTTTAAAAGCCTTTTCGACTAGGGCACTTGAATTAATGTGGAGTTCCATGATTTTAAGCATCACTCGAAGAAGTTCGAGCAAGATTACTTCTCTCTCATTTTTGCAGAGGTTCTTGACTTGTAAACCCGGAGAGATGACGAAGAAATTCATTTCGGCACCTTGGCTCAACTAGAGTCCCCTTTGTAAACCGTTGACCTAGCCCTCATTACGGTCCTAATCAAGACCTCCGGATCGGCTCTGGTCGTATCAATCGCGAGATTACTCGGATCCTTATCGAATGCGATGATGGAAAGATTGAGTGATTTCTTTTGAATCCTGCAGGCAGGATAAATAACTTTTCTTGAGAGTGAGAGAAAATCCTTTCGGACCGAAGTCCTCCCATTCAGCTCACATTCGAGGTATTCATAATGTGAGAACATCCCTGGACAGGATTGGTAATGCAAACTTGATAGAATGGTTATGCATAAACCATGGTATGAGTGATTGCATTATACACATGTTATTTCTAATCATTGCAAGCTCGGTAGGAAAGTTTTGCATGAACTCATTGTTGAACATGTTTGCGCATGTTACCTCTGACATTCTATGATGGGTAATGCATTCTCGATGTTCGATGTCCCTCCCAAGGTCTCGAAATTCATCCAAGGATTATTGAATGAGCAAGTTCTCTCGGCAAATGCCTCGCCATGTACGATACGAACGATGCTTTTCGTTCTTTGATTAATCGTTTGGAGAACCCAGGTAAGTTTTCCGAACCCATTTTCAAATTAACAACTCCTCCGATGATAGTTGTTACGATTCAATTCGAGCAATATGCCTCTCCTGTCAGGTCGTGTAGACATATGCGGCGATCTTGACATCTTATCAAATCATGACGACGTAGCTCTTATGATTTCGGTCTCGAATCACGAAGACATATGCCTTGGTGATCTTGACCTTTAGTCGGCTCATAATGACATAGCTCTTATGATTCTCGGCTCCTTTATCAAATCACGAAGACATAAGCACCGTGATTTTAATCCAAACCAAATCATAACGACGTAGCTCTTAAGATTTTGGTTCCCTTTCTCGAATCACGAAGACATATGCACTGGTGATCTTGACCTTTAGTCGGCTCATAATGACATAACTCTTATGATTCCGGCTCCTTTATCAAATCACGAAGACATAAGCACCCGTGATTTTGATCCAAACCAAATCATAATGACGTAGCTCTTAAGATTTTGGTTCCCCTTTGTCGAATCGTGAAGACATATGCAGGCGATTTCGACATTTAATCAACTCACAACGACGTAGCTCTTGTGAACCTGATTTTACTTCTTTCGACTCACAACGACGTAGCTCTTGTGATGCGGAAGGATACACATATCTTGCGCTGTCTCGCATTAGGGAAAAGTCTCCGATAACGAGATAGGCCAAATACTTTAAGATCCTCGTGTTTGCAAGAAACTTGGAAATTAAGGGAATCACCACTTATGAGGTATTTGGTAAAACAGTATTCTCGTATGCGATCCATGCGAGTCTCTCTAACATGGAAAAGAGAAATTATGACACATGTTATTTACGGTCTTGCATATCATGCATCACTTCATTACATAAAAAAATGGGACTAAAACTCCCGCCAAAAAGTTCATCCATCATTTGCACTATCAAAATTTATGGTTCAATTTTGTCTTTGAGCGGAATCTCTACGAGCCTCCACTCAAAGAGGGGCAGTGCTGACGCCTAAATTTTGACTAATCTATTTCTTGCATAAAAATTAGAACCAATTTTAGTTCTAAACAAAAATCATCTCACATAGCATTGGCATATAATTCAAACTTAATTCAACAAGCGTGCGGACTAGGCATGGAGTGAAAATGTACCAAGAATATTTGGGCTTGAAAGAAATATATATATATTTTTTTTTTTTCGGGACTCGTATTGCAAATACTAGAACTTCAAGGATCGTATGTGCAAATACTTGAATCTCGGGGACTGCATTGCGAGATACCAAGAGAAGAGGATGAAGAGAAGATGGAGAAAGGAAGATGATGAAGAGAAGATAATGAAGAGAAGGTGAAGAAAAGAAGATGAAAATGGAAGATGGAGAAATGAAGGTGAAGAAGAGAAGATGAAGATGAAGAAGAGAAGATGAAGATGAAGAAAAGAAGATGAAGATGAAGAAATGAAGATGAAAATGGAAGGTGAGGAAATGAAGATGAAGAATGAAGGATGAAGAATTTTGCCTATAAAAGAAGAAGAGTTCTTGAAGAGAAGGAGAAGAGTTTTTTGGAGTGAAAGAGAATTGAAAGAGTTTTTAGAGGAGGAGAATAGAGAGAGCTCTTGAGAAAAAATTTGAAAAGAGTTTTGAGAGGGTATGAGAGTTTTGAAGCCCGATACTACTATTGCTAATTTTTGCACCGATCAACACAAGCTACCGGGTCCATCCCCATCGTTCAAGCTCGCCGCAAGAAAAAAAAGTTAAGTGATTCCCTAACTTTCTTTAATTTCAAATACAAATTAGCTCAGATTTTCTAAATCGATTTTTTCTTTACGTTTTTATGTTAAATAACAACTACATATCAACGATGAGACATCAATGGTACAAGAATAGAAGAAGAGCAAAAGGGGAAAAATATCAACGCCCGGATTGCGTCTCATGAAATTCTAGCGAGATGAGAAAGAAGCGTGAAGGAGAGATAGGACCAAGAGATTTCTCGGTCTAACGAGTCACTAAATCGGTCCAATGGTCAAGACAAGCCCGGAGCACAAGTTTGGTGCACGAGTTTAGATTGGGGAGTAATCTTGAACCTATTTCATCCTAATTTCATGTAACTTCTTTATTTTAGAAATACTCAAAAATTCAAAAAAATGTAATGGGAAGAAAAACCCAAAAAAATGATTCTTTGATCTTCAAGTAGAATTCATCAAATTTGCCAAATCCATTATTTTTTCATGAATTTTAAGGTACGAAAGGGCATTAGTTGTAATTAATGTAACCAAGTCCCGGACTCTTAATCTACAGTTCGCGAAAATAAGATAGTTTTCTCCCGCTATTTTATTTAGGTTTCTAATCGACCTACCGAAAATGATTAGTGGCGACTCCAAATTCAAATCACATTGAATGATCATTCGAACCTTAAGTTGCGATTTGGTATGGACTTGGGAGAGTCCGAGTTAGGTTAGTTAATTAATTAACCCGATAATCCATTAAATTTGGAAATGATAACTTGTTTATTTTTTTTTTTAGGTCGCGACACACTTTTTTTTGTGGTTGTGAGGATGATCACGCTGCCCTCACCAAACCAAGTTAGCTTCTCAGCCAATTGCTTGATTTGCTTGAATTGGTCCACGGCGTCATCATCAGCCACATCCACATCGTCTAGTACGAAGAGAACTCTCTCTTCGCGGAACATTTTTGGTATCGCTCTGGTATCATCATCGGGGGATGTCACTTCTGGACATAATCCTCCTCCCTTGAGCTCGCGAATCAACTTGTTCTGCAGAGATATCCCCCTATCCCGCGCATACTCATGCCGAACATCTTTAAGGAAACTACAACCTCCCCTTGAACGTTGAAAGAGGTGCTTGATTTTGTGGAATACCACCCTCGCAAGAGTTGTCTTGCCAACACCGGGCATACCCCACACTACAAGCACCCTCCTCCTAGTTATCGCCCGCTCTTTGGGGACTCCATTTTTATAATAGAAACCAAGCTTTCGCATCATTCTGGGCACGTCTCTCTTTATTCCGACTAAATTTCGAGTCACGTCTTCCTCAGCAATCTCCCTCGAGAGTTTCCAAATATCACAAATGAAATCATCCATTTTTTTAAACCTACAAAATGAGAAACGGAGTTTGCCTTTATTCTTTTTCCTTTACTTTTTTTTTTAAGAGATAAGAGCGAGGAGAGGTGACCAGCAGTAGCGACTCCCTCTTGACGTGACAATAAGGTCGCAGATCGGTTATCATGGAACTGTTTGGTTTCAGGAAAGGTACAGAGGGCACTGGTGACATCAATCAACTAAGAAGAAGAGAGAAAAAAAAAAAAAGAGAGAGAAATTCTGCAGAGAGAAGACAATACGATATACACGCTAAACATTGCGATTAGAAAGGCAATAAAAAATCGGGATCTCCAGAAATCAATTGGATCGAAGAGATAGCGTGGACAAGCTAAACAAAGTAAAGCAACATCAATCCAGCCACCATCACACTTACCCCTCCAAGAGTTCGTCGTAAAACGGTCCGCCAGTCTCTGCCAGAGCAGCCTCCAGATCAGCCTTCGTGTTTCCCGGTCTCTTTCGAACACCATCACCAATCTTTTTCAGAGCAGCCTCCAGAACAGCCTTCAGAGCAGCATTCTTGAATTCCGGTCCAAGCATACCACCAATCTCCTTCAGAGCCTTCTTCCACTCTGGGATGGTTTTGGCAAAGCATCCTTTGGTTTCGTGCGCTTCGAAGGACGTTGCATATGTCCCCCGCTGGAATTTAACAACCTTGGGCTCAACGAAGAAGAAAATGGGACGAATTTTAATTTCTTCTTTTTGTGCAACTCCGCCATTTTGGCCACTTCCTCCAGGCAAGCTATGCTGGAAGCAAAGTCCAGGGAGAAGATTGGGACACAGATGTTGCAATGCCCGATGGCTTCTAGGAACTCGCTTCTGACATCATCGCCGTACTGGATCTCTACGCGGTCGCGGAATACCGTAATCCCCGCACTTGTGAGCCGTTTGTAGAGGTACTTGGCCAAGTTCAAGCTTGTATCTGTTCCCCTGGAGCTGATGAACACGTCATAGTTAACCATCGGAACACGAACATCCAACTGCAACACAGACTCTGGCTCAAATGTAGATGAAGATCAAACTTGATTCAAGTTGCTGGAATTCAAAAATCTGAATCTGGAGCGTTCACCTCATTACCCCTCTTTCTTATAGTCGTAGTCTTAGTCTTGAGTCTTGCCCCGAGCGAAGACTTGTCTACTTCTCTCCCTTCTTTCCTTTTTCTTTTATTCGCTGCGATGTTTTTGGCAGTTCTATCCTTCCAATCACCCCGAGGGAAATGACTATTGTCATATCATGTTAGTATGTATATCCAATAAAATTTGAATGATGGTTTCATTACGAGTTTTACGTGACTGGATCTCCTTATTTTGTTTTTTCTTTTTTGTTTTCGTTTTTTGCTTTTGTGAATTGATAATTAACTTTGTTAATTTATCCCAAAAATAACCTGGAACTGACCACTGTGTCCCAACCAAACATTGTTATATATGTCCACACACAAAAAAGACATATGAATAGGATAATTCATATTGGGCTCCTTCTAACTTAATAGTTTCCAATTAGTCTAATTTGGTGTTTCCAAAGAACATTACTCTTGGGCAATTTTCATTCCTTCCATCGCCACGTCGTTCAATTGGGCTGAATTGAAAAAATTCTGCTTCTCTTTTGAAAACTAGTGGGAGTTAAGATGGCCAAGGGCTTGTTTGGAGTGATGACGTGAAGTTTTGTAATGGTATGTAACTTTTGGGACGTTTTGTTTGGAGTATAGATCTAACTTGGAAAAAAGAAGACGAAAATCCTAGTTAAAGTCCACCGGAAAGATGAATGAGGATTATCAGTCCGGGAAAGAACCAATGTTCGAAGCCTTCCAGAAGAGGACAAATCAGGATTAATTAAGAAATAATTGACATTGACAATCTACCATCTACGTGAAGAGAAGATAAATGAGGATTAGTTAGGCAAAGAGGAACATTCAAAGTCTATCGGAAGAAAAATTTGGATCGGAATAACCAAGAAAATTTTAAAAAAATTAAAATAGTGTGACGTGATGGTTTTGTCATCGCTAATTTAATACTCTTCCTACTCGCAAGTGGTCTATACGAGTTTTGTGGACAACACTTATGCGAACTAGTTTATTATTAGTTTAACACAATGCTCTTGATTAAGCACCAGCCATGAATTAACCTCCACCATTTCTCGCCTTTCTAACCTCCTGTACCGACCAAAAAAAAAAAAGAAGTACAAAGTTGAGCGAACACCGCACTCGCGTCCTTTCACATCGTTTGTACCGAAATTACATCAAAGGACTGATTTTCGTGTACAATAACAAAATATGCTGGTATTACCTTCATAAATCTGCGCCAAATTGTTTCGCCGGATGCGACACCCTTGTGACACGGGCCAAGATTTTCGTGCCCAGACCGATCGTGCAATGGCCGAGATATACCTTTCTTGGATATGTAGGGTTTGTTTAGGGTTTTCTACAATATTCCAGAATGTTCCCAAAGGCGGGCGAGTTGGTAATTTGCTATGTGTTCGAAACATTCCTACTGAATGTCGGTAGTTGGGAAGATGGAAGATGAGATCTTAGCCGTTAGACTAGATAGAGATCTATAGTTGTAATGAGAGGGCCTCTCCAATATAAAGAGACATCTTCCTTGTCATTTGATCATCCACAAACGAAATACAAAAGCATTCCTCCCAAAAGTCTCTCTCTTATGAGCCGCTCCTCTCTCTATGAGATTCGGGGAAATACGGACGAAAGGCTTAGTTCGGGCACTCCAACGATACAAATGAAGCCCGAGTCGTTGCACGGGTCGATCACAAACTCCCGGCTCGTAACACTTGTCCAATCACTACAAAAAAACGAGGATTTAGCCACGGAAAGTTACGACGAAAACCAAAATTCGTCGCTATTTGCGACGAAAATAGCGACGAAAAAATTCGACGCTAATTAGCCACAAAAATAGAGACGAAACTATATTTGTCGCTAATTAGCGACGTAACATAGCGACGAAACTATATTCGTCGCTAATTAGCGACGCAAATAGCGACGAAACTACATTCGTCGCTAATTGGCGACGAATATAGCGATGAAAAAATATTCGTCGCTAATTGGTGACGAATACAACTGATGAAAAAATATTCGTCGCTAAATTGGCGACGCAAATAGCGATGAAACATTTTTTTGTCGCTAAATTAGCGACGAATATCATTTTCGTCGCTAAATTAGCCACGAATCACATTTTCGTCGCTAATTTAGTGACGAAAAAGTGATTCGTCGGTAAACCAATTTTCTATAATTTAGCGACGAAAAAATAGTTCATCGTTAAATTAGCGTCCAAAATCCATTTCGTCGGAAAATTCGTCCCAAATTTTGCGACGAAAATTGTTTTCGTCGCTAAATTACAGATGTTTTTTTCTCACTAAAGTCCACCAACATCTTTTCTTCATTAATTTATACAATTAACGACGAAATTTGCAATTCTCATCGGATTAACCACGGTCTACTATAAATAATTCAAGCAAAAACTTGGGTAAGTGTTTTTGTCATGATTATTTTTTTCAATTTCAAAGTAATTGTCTTGTCACATACGAGACTTTAATTTTTAGAATTTTATGGTCTTAATTAAGAGTATTAAACAAGAGATATGATATTTTTAATATTTTATAAATCTTTAATTCTTATGCGGGCACAATGCAAAAAAATAGGGCTTGGATATATAATAAGAACTTACCCGAATGTCGAGAATTGGCCGATGAGTTTCGATCTTGGGTTAAAACAATTTCCGGACTTTGCTCTCAATTACAAATCATTCTTAATTACATTGCTACTATTGATCCTAATTACAAATCATTCTCTATTTTCAATTATCTTGGTCGATTTCTATGTTGTTTGTATAATAAGATAGTACTTGTGCTTATTTCTATTTCTATGCTGATAGTCGGTGGCGATACATTTCAAGAAGCTTTAGATTGTGACATCTACTTTTGATGCATTCAAGAGGCGTCTTCTTCTTTTTGTTTTTGGTGAGATGGAACATGGATAATCTGTTAGCGAATGAGATCTTTTTTTGAGGCAAGGATGAGATCTTTTTCCGACGAAGATTGTTTCGTCGCCAATTTAGTGAATTCTTTTGAATTCTATAGGATAGAATTCGTTGCTAATTTTAAGAAGCTTCAGATTGTTTCCATTTTTCGTTGCTCATTTAGCAACGAAATTTTCAATAAGATAGAATTCCAAATTCGAATTATTTTGAATTCTATTTTTTTCAAAAATAAGAATAGAAAGAAAATATTTATAAAAAAATAGAACAAATAAAAATTTAATAAATTAAGAAATTGAAAATATATGAAAATAGAATATGAATAAAAATTAAAAAAGAAAATATTCAAATTAGTGATGAATTCAATTTTTTCGTCGCTAAAAGCGACGAAAGCAAAATTCGTAGCTAATAAAATATGAATAAAAATAAAAAATAATAGCTATGATTAAACTATTTGGTCGCTAATTTAGTTACGAAAGCAAAATTCGTAGCTAATAAAATATGAATAAAAATAAAAAATAATAGCGATGAATAAACTATTTGGTCGCTAAATTAGCAACAAAAAAAGTGTTTGTCGCTAATTTAGCAACGAAGCAAAGTAATCGTCGCTAAATTAGCTTCGAAAAATCGTCTTCGTCGCTACATTAGCGACGAACAAATTTATTCGTGGCTAATTTAGCGACGAAATAAATATTCGTCGCGAATTGAATATGAATAAAAATAAAAAAGAAATATTCAAATTAGCGACGAATTATTTTTTGGTTGCTAAATTAGCCACGAATTAGTTTTTTCGTCGCTAAATGAGCCTAAATACGACGAAAAAAAAAATTATTAGTCGCTAATTGAATATGAATAAAAAAAATATTCAAATTAGCGACGAATTATCCTTTCGTCGCTAAATTAGCCACGAATTAGTTTTTTCGTCAGCTAAATTAGCCACTAATTATTTTTAAAATTAGCCACGAATTAGTTTTTTCACCGCTAAAGTAGCCACGAATTTGTTTTTTCGTCGCTAAATTAGCCACGATTTTTTTTTCGTTGCTAAATTAGACACGAATTTGTTTTTTCGTCGCTAAATTAGCCACGAATTAGTTTTTTCGCCCCTAAAGTAGCCACGAATTTGTTTTTTCGTCGCTAAATTAGCCACGATTGTTTTTTCGTCGCTAAGTTAGCCACGAATTTGTTTTTTTCGTCGCAAATATTTTTAAGTCCAATCGATAGCCCACTAATGTCTGCGTTTGTCATATTTGCTTTTTCATCCCTCCCTCTTCGCGTTTCCTCTGTTTACGGGAGCACCTCCCTCTTTGCTCATTCTCTTCCTCTCGTACTCATTCCCCACCGCCAAGCTAGACCTTGAATCGCCAACCTTGATGCTCTCTGCGAAGCTCGACCCTCAATCCGAATGTCCCAATTGTGGAGCTCTCTGCAAAGCTCGTCCCTCGATTTGAATCTCTCAACCGCGAAGCTATCTGCGAAGCTTTCCGCGAAGCTCAACTTGAATCTCCCAACCGTGAAGGTCAACCTCAATCTTCGGCGCACGCCGATCTCCTACTCGGATCTGCTGGAGGTTAGGGTTTTCTCCCTCCCGTGAATTCGATTTTAGGGTTTTCATGAGTCAAATGTTGATTAAATCCCACTAATCTCGTAAGCATCCTCAACAGCCACGCATTGATTAGCGTATTTGATCTACCCGCATTGCTTGTGGTACTGCAAAACGCTTGTCTGCATTTACCCAATGAGTTCGGATCTCGATGCGTGGCTTTCGCCTTCGCGTTTGATGTTGGAATTCGTCGACCCTTCCGAAAATTGGCCGATTGTTTTCCTTTTTACCTTTTTTGTGTGCGGTTGTTCGGTTTTTCGATTATGGTGGTGTGTGGCGGTTGTTTGATTGAATTCTTGCGTCATTCGCTTTCTCGGGTTTGTGAGATCGTGCTTGGGTTAGATACAATCTAACCATCAAGTGTTGAGCAAAATAGTGAGACACAAGTAGTCACCCACCCTCCTCCATCAAGTGTTGATCATCGGTACTTGGACTTCGAAGCGTCACGGGTTTCCCATCTCCCGTAGCTATGTCAAACTTAATGTCCTCGGTAAAATTCTGAAATTATTTTGTCTGTAGGACTTGAAAGATTATGGACTACCGCTGTCCACATCTAATGCTGGACCTCCAGGTCCAAGTGTGCAGTCAAATTTAATCATGGGGACGTCATGCGACCCATCAAGGCTCTCTCTCATGGTTTGTAGTTTTCATCGAATATCGGTTGCATGTCACGGTCTCCTTTTTCCATTTTGCTTGCCTTTCAAATTTATGTTATACATTATGGAATTTCTTAGGTGGAGACCACAGCACACGGATATGCAACAGGTTATAAATCAACAAACCCATTTGATCTTCCATATGATACTCATCCGGAACAAAGCAATGTGGTGAGTCATGGAAGTTCCGAACACGATGCGGCATATTTCTGGTTTCAACTGTCATTTGCTCTTTTATTTTATTTTATTTTATTTTTCCATCGTTAGCTTTGGAGTTCACATGTAGTATACTTGATGTGAGACGCCCATATTTTTTTGTCACGTTGGTGGTTGTGATCGTTTTCGATCCCGTATAAAGTCTGAACTTTTTTATCACTATCCGAGGCTAGCGGTGCACTATAGCTGGGTGTTTTGTGTTTTCGAAATCTCTGGGAACTTGAAAGCAAAATGTATCCTCCTCAAATTACTTGATACAATGCTCGAAAGAGCAGTTCATGAATTTAACAGAGCATGTTTATCACCATAAGAACAGAAACTCACTTGTTGGTTCTTAGGTATTGTTACATGAAATAACTATTGCAAGCTCTTCCAAGAGATGAAACCGGGAAACCATCCTGTCTATTGCTATTGCAAACATTGGAAAAAGAAAAAGAATAGATACAACAAATGCCTAGTGAGGTTAGATACAACAAAGCTCGTCCCGAATGTGATCTTCATAACATTTAATGCCTAGTGAGGTTAGATTGTGTAATCTAAAAGCTCACGAAGTTGCAATTTATCTTTCCTCCCTATTTCATAGTGCAATATCAAGTGGCTAATTAACCCATTAGGGTGTGAAGAAAACATTGTTGTTCGTGTTGCGGAACACTAGTAGTTTCAATTCATCATGTGGGTAAGGCTGGCCCCGTGGAAGAGTTTCGGTGGTTTGGCCTCATGTTGTTTGTGGCTGTGCCTTTTCCTGGAACAAGGGCTTGGATGGAGCTATCATAGCTTCGGTTTTGGAATGAACATCATATGCATATGTTTTTTGAATTATTGACACGGGGTAAGTTAGATAATGAACGTCATGGTCATGATTATGAAATCTGTCACTTATTCCGGCATAGTATTGTCCATTCTGTTTCTATGCATCATTGTGAATTCCTCATTCTCTTTAGTTACGTTCTATCTCTAAATCATGATGTAGTCTTATACTCGTCTTTAGTGATGTTTGTAACATATCACATTCACTATTTCTTCATCCGATATGACACTTGACATATGTGCAAGTTCTTCTACTTGATGTGGTTACAAATTTGCGTCGAAATCTTGTTCCTAGACCGAACTTTTGTTGCATTCCGAATGGCTCTCTTTTTGGCAATGTTCTTAATGTTAGCCTGACTTGACGGTCTTTTAACGTTCTGTTTTTAGTCCGAAATCTTGTTCCTAGACCGAACTTTTGTTGCATTCTCGAATGGCTCTCTTTTTGGCAATGTTCTTAATGTTAGCTAGTGCATTTGTTGTGTTGAAGGTCTAGGTTTGGCTTGTACACGGCAGTTGTCTAGTCTAGAGTTGTGGGGTTCAACAAGACAAGTTGACATTGCAGCTCAAGTACCCGGTGGATGTTTTTGGCTTGTCCCCCGATCCTTTTCTCTTTTCCGTGTTCAAGTACTCGTGTTCTATAAGATAGCTTTTTGCTCTCCGAAACAAAATGGTAAGCTGTACTTTTTTAGCTTGTCCCCTGTTCCTTTTCTCTTTTCCGAAATATATTTATTGTGTGGATTTTCTTTTTTCTTTTTTTTTTTGGGGCAATTGATTGGTTAGAGAGCTAATAGGAGGGGTCATCAAGAAATTATTTTATCGTACAATCACAAATTATAAAATTTCGTTGGAAAATTCGTCCCATGCCTGGTTGTCGCAAAATTCATCGTTAAACAATATTCGTTGCGAAGTTCATCGCTAAATTTATCTCTCGAACAATGCTCGTGGCAAAAAAAAAAATTTCGTCGCTAAATTTTCTAACGTTGAATTGGCGTTATTTTGAAACTTCTCATGGCAACTCGTCGCAAATTAGCAAATCAACTATTCGTCACCGGACAAAATCAACTATTGATCGCTAAATTTAGCGACGAAAGTAACAAATTCTTCGCTAATTTAGCGACGAAAATAACATATTCGTCGCTAATTTAGCGACAAAACAACAATTCGTCCCTAAATTTAGCGACCAAATAAACTATTCGTCACTACAATCAACTATTCACCGACGAAATTTGCTAAATTTTAGCGATGAAAAAAATTTCGGCGCTCAATTTTATCGACAAATCTCTTTCGTCGCAAATGTGCGTCGCTAAATTTGGCAACGAATTGTTTTCGTGGCAAATTAGTGACGAAATTCAAATTTTTCGTAGCTAAATTTGCGTTCCGAATTGAATTTTGCCGAAATTTAGCAACAAAAACAACTATTCATCGCTCAATTTAGCGACGAAAAAAATAATTTGTCGCTAAATTTAGCGACAAAAACAAATATTCGTTGCTAAAATTAGCGACGAAAATAATTTTTTGTGGCTAACTTTAGCGACGAAACATTATTTTCGTCGCTAAAATTAGTCACAAAAATGTTTATTTGTTGCTAAATTTAGCAACGAATGATGTTCGTGGCAAATTAGCGACGAAATTAAAATTTTTCGTCGCAAAATTTTGCGATAGCGTATTAGCCACGAATTGTTTTTCGTCGCAAAATGCGTGGCAAAAATCATTTAGCGACGAATTTTGTTGAAATTTGTGTGGCAATTTTCGTCCAAAATTCGTGTTTTTTTGTAGTGTTTAGCGACGAAAAATTGATTTCGTCGCTAATTTTGCCACGAAACATTTTGCAAAATTAAGTCGCTAATTGACTTTTACGACGACTTTGGCCCCCAAAAAAATTCGTGGTTAATCCGGCGTCGCAAAATTTAGCGACGAAATTTTAAACTTTCGTGGCTAAATTGTGCGACGAAAATATATATCGTCGCTAAAGTCGTCGCTAAAATTTAGCGACGAAATATACTTTTTGTCGCTAAATTTAGCGACAAAAAATACTTTTCGTCGCTAAAATTTAGTGACGAAATGGAATTTTCGTTGCTAAATTTTTGCGACGACTTTAGCCACGAAAAATAATTTCGTCGCTAAATTTAGCGACGCCGTATTAGCCACGAATTTTGTTTCGTGGCAAAATTCATCGCAAAAGTCAATTAGCGACGAATTTTGCCAAATTTTTCGTGGCAAAATTCGTCGCTAAATCCTCATTTTTTTGTAGTGAATGATTGTTGATAGAAAGATAAATTTAAATACAATACCTAATTGGGTTTTGATTTTTTTTTTTTCATGTAAACTCGGTGTTCCGAAAATAACTTGGCTTGTTCTTATTTAACTGGATCCCAACAAAAATTATTGAGAATACTGGTTCCTAGAACGTAACATGATAATAATCCAAACCACAAACAATCAGGAACACGTTATGTTGTACTAGAATTTCCAAAGACATGGACTAAAGAAACATTAAAAAAAAAAAAAAAAGAAGATGAAGAAGAAAAGGTTCTGTCACGGATGACGCACTCTTAGGAATGTGAGCAGGCCGAGAAACAAAATAGAGAAGTCAGACGGGGAAAGCCAATAAGCGCCTCTCAATCCTCTTATTTGATATTCCACCACTTCAATTACTTTGGCCAAAAAAAGATACTTACTTTGAAGTCACTAGAATGCAACGTTTTCTGGACGGTCCAATGCCCGGGATTCCGAAGCAAATTGCCCTACCACTTGCTGTTTTCATCCTTAAATTAAAGATAAGTTTATATTATTGAACCAAACTTGAATTGAGACGTGCTTATCGGGTTAAGAGAATATCCGAGTGGAATATATTGACAGGATTGTGACTCGTATATCTGCTAAGGGTGAGCATGGCTTCGGGATAGAACCTCAAATCGGATTCGACTCGGTTCTAGGTTTCAAGATATGGAGGGTAGGTTCCAGGGTTTCAAAAATTGAAGAATCCGTTCCGATGAACCTAGAACCTATAAATGTAACGTGAAATAAGTTATTGTATTTTTCTTAAGATATCTCTTTCCGCGATCCTGCGATATTTCATAACGTGCGGTGAGGAGTGTGTAATTTGAGACCACTAGCTTGAGCTTTTATTTCGACAATATTTATGACTGAAACTTTTACTTACTTGGCACTACATATTTATTAGTGTGTCTGAATATGAGTTTGTGATCATTGAATTGTAGCAACATACGGTGGTATGATTCACATGCAATCGTTCAATTAAGAATATATATAGAACCTAGAACCGACCCCGGAACCCGTGACGAGGTAGGTTCCAGATTTTAAGGTCTGCAGAGTAGGTTTCATGTTCCAAAAATTAAGAAACATGTTTCGATGGGTAGGTTTTAGGTTTCAAGTGGAACCTGTATGGAAGCATAAATTCGCTCACTCCTAATATATGCTTCCTTGTAGTCAACCCAATATCATTGTTTTATATCGTGAGAAAATCTAAAAAATTACTAGGAAGAGTCACAAGAAAAAAGTGTTACAATTATCAATATTTCCTAATTTGCAACATTGAAGCCCATGAAACCTATCTTCGTACTGGCGACAACGGATGAGACAAATACAAATCTCAAGTGCAACAGAGGAATCTGAGCGGGTCTCAATCCTCCCGGGATGCTCTAGCGCTCCAATAGCTCTGGAGTCACCAAAAAGCAATGTTTTCTTTTAATGCTTACAACTCGCAATTTTCATGAAGATTTTAAAAGTAAAAATAAAGCCTTGAATATGTTAAGCAACCTTGAATTTCTATTGGGGAGAATTATCAAAACATTTCTAAACCTATTACAATTATGTTAATTCAGTCCTAATTTTTATTTGGTCAATCAGTCATAGGAGTCATTGAGATCTACCCAATAATATGCTCATCGCGAAGAGAGAGAGGCCAAAATGCCACCTAACGAGTGCCATAAGAATATTCTCCTTTCATACGCAAATCTCAAAACAATAAGATTCTCCTAATTTTGGATTTGTCATCATTTGGGTATAGGTTAATGTTGATTTGTAACTTCGATGGAAACCACATGGGGGTAGGTCAGTTAAACAACAAGGGCCTGCTTACGTGAATGAGGCAGATAATAAGGATTCGATTAGTCATACCACCAAGCACAACCAATCACGAGTTCGGTTCAACCATACTTAAATTTCGAACCAAACTTGGAATATCATTGTTTACTTAGAGCTTCCGCATGCCCTCTCAATCTTGAAATTTAGAATTCTATTCCCTCTTACGCCAACTCTTTTTCTCTTCGGTCTTAAGATGTCCTTTTATGCTCCTTCTCTTCAATTATCTGTTGCAAAGCCTCCAAAGGATTGCTCTCCAAAACTTCACATTTAGATGAGACTGTGTCTCAAGAAGATTTCCTAGCCGTTGAGGTCGACAAAGGAAAGAGTTTCCCGTTGGATCAAATCGTCCATAAAATCGTTATCTTGGATTTTCATAGTTAGAGTTTTTCATTAGAAAAAATCACGCTCGTTTCCCTTAATCTGCGTCCGTGATTAATCTGATAGACAATCTTCAAAAACAATTCAGCTCGATTACTAGCTATTGTGATATGTAATATATCAATTAAATCATCTTAAATATGTCTCTTAATATTCTGGGCGTTGGGTTTTGATTTTTTTTCATTGGAACTCGGTGTTCCGAAAGTAACTCGGCTTGTTCTTATTTAGTTGGATCACTACAAAATTTATTAAGAAACACTGGTTCCTAGAACAAAACATGATGATAATCGAAACCACAAACAGACAGGAGCAATTATGTTGTACTAACAGACATGGACTAAAGAAACATAACTAATTAAATAAAAGGTTCGTCACGGGTGACACACTCTTAAGGAATCTGAGCATGCCGAGAAACATAATACAGGAGTCAGACAAGGAAAGCCGACAAGCGCCTCTCAATCCTCCCTTTATATATTCCAGTGGACTTTGACAAAAAAAAAAAGATAATTACTATGAAGTCGCCAAAATGCAACGTTTTCTGGACCGTCCAATGCCCGGGATTCCCAAAAAAATTGCCCTAGCACTTGCGATTTTCATCCTTAAATTAAAGATAAGTTTATATTATCGGACCAAACTTGAATTGAGACGTGCTTGTCGGGCTGAGAGAATATCCAATGGAATATCTTGACAGATTGTGACTCGCAAATCTGCTAACGATGAGCATAGTTTCAGATAGAATCTAGAAACTGGGACCAGACCGGTGGGAAACCTGTCCAATTCAAGGTTCCAAGGCATGGAGGATAGGTTCTAGGTTTCAAAAATTAGGGAACCTGTTCCGATGGTTATGTTCCAGATTCTATGTAGGTGAAACCCGGAACTTGGAGCCTATAATGTAACATAAAATATGTTTTTGTATTTTTCTAGTAATTTCTCTTTCCTCATCTTGCGGTATTCCATGGCGTTCGGTGAGTAATGTGTAATCCGATACCACTATTTTGAGCTTTCATTTTCGACGATATTTATGATCGAGACTTTTACTTCGTTGACGTTACATATATGTCGCATATGTATAAATATGAGTTATGGTCGGTGGATTTTAGCAATCGTTTAATTAAGAATATAGGTGAAACTTGTATAGAGCTTGTAATCGACTCTAGAACATATGACAATGTAGCTTCTAGGTTTCAAGGTATGTATGATAAATTTCAGGTTCCAAAAGTTTTCAAAACTTGTTTTAACGGGTAGGTCCAAAGTTCCAGGGTGGAATCAGTACGGAGTTTAAAACCTGGACCCGCTCACCCCTAATCTGCTTCCTTTTAATCAGCCCAATATCATTGTTTTATATCGTGACAAAATCTAAAAAATTACTAGGAAGAGACACAAGAAAATAGTGTTACAATTGTCAGTATTTCCTAATTTGCAACATTGAAGCCCATGAAAACTATCTTTAAACTCGTGACATCGAATGAGACAAAATACAAATCTCAAGTGCAATCTGAGCGCGTCCCAATCCTCTCGATCGGGATGCTCCAGCGCTCCAGTTGCTGGAGTCACCAAAAAGCCACGTTTTCTGTTATGGCTCACGACTCGCAATTTTCATGAAGATTTTAAAAGTAAAAATAAACTACTTAAATATGTTAAGCAATCTTGATTTTTTATTGAGAAAAATTACCAAAACAGTCATAAACTTATTACAATTGTGTTAATTAGTCCCGATTAAAGAACCGGGACATGGTACATGAACAAGAGCTAATAAGGATTCGATTCTTCATACCACCAAGCACAACCAATCACGAGTTCGGTTCCGCCATATTTAAATTTCAAACCAAACTTGGATTTAGACATGCGTATCAGGTTGAGAGAATATCCAATGGAATATCTTGACGTGATTGTGACGAGTGTACCGGCTTCCTTATAGTAAAGCGAATATAATTGTTATATTGAAATAAGATAATAAAAGAATTTCAAAAAAGAAATTGATAAGAATAGTTACAGAAAAGATGTTGAATTTTCAATAATTCCTAATTTGCAACATTGAAGCCCGTGAAAACTATGTTTTTCTATGTTAAACAAACTCAGGATATCGAATTAGACAAGTACAAATCTTAAGTGCAACAAAGGTATTGCTTGCAAGCAGAATGATCGATCCCCTGCAATTTAGAGTCCATTGTATTATTTCTAGAGATAATCCCTAAGAAAGAGCTCGTTGTCATGTATTTTTATAGATAGTCTTATTCGGTACCTGTCATGCACTAGCTTAATATCTTAATAGATTACAATTGGTGGTTGACACCTTGTTGATCAAATAAAAGAAAATGTCGCTTCCAATGCTACCCCACATACTCCCACTTTCTACTAACTTTTTCAGACTCTCTCTTTTACATCTTTATGTAACTTCTCATTATTTTTCAAAAAATTTGTCTAAATCGATAATTTCAATGTAACTTACAATATATAATTGATGTACCAAAATGCGGTATATTACGGAAAAAACACTGTACATTACGTTAAATCATATGAAACAACTTGAACTCGCTATAAAACAAGCGTATGTGTCCTTACTCTAAACGTAGTCTTGTGATATATAGGTTTTGGAGCGTTGCTAGTTCCGGGGAATAAAATTCTATCACCGGCTATGTTAATTCGACATCTTTCAAGTCATGTATGTACTTCCAAACTAAAAACGGAGACGACTATGTTTTTTTTGTTTTTTTCATGAACTGTAAGTTATTATCTGGGTATATTCAATATGTAGTTACAAATTTAAATAAGTAGGGTCTCAAACTTTTTTTTTTACGATGTCTCACATGATAGAAAATTTTTGTGCGAAAGATTAAAGTATATTTTAATGATAAGTAACAACAAAATACCAAGCAGTCCCTTGATTGAAACGATAAAATTATGAATCCATGGCACACATGAAATTCACACCTTGCCTTTACTAGTTGAGCCAACTAGGAGCACTATTAAATACAAAAATCGGTATGTAAATGATGTATGGATTAGGAGTAAGCATTTGAATATGTAAATCACATTTGACAAAGAAGTATAGCGTGTCACGTAAATCAATTAGGGGAACCAATTTTAGTAGACCTAACATTTTCTCTCGGTCATCACAAGTTTTCAGGAACATGGAGAAACGCATTTTGCTTTTAAGAAACCACACAAAGCTCACTCATGGGCCAACTTGTCTGATGTAGGGATTGTTTTTGGGCCACTCCTTTAAAAAATAAAAAGATAGATGTAATAAATGTCCTAAAATTTGTATCATTAAGTTCTTAAAATTTCAAATAGTGCAATGCAGTCTTAAAATTTGTCAAATTGATGCAATCAAATCCCTCGTGACATGTGAAAAATGCCTAGTGACTTTATATTACTATTTTATCTTCCTAGATGAACCATGAGTTAAGAACAACGTTCTCGATACAAATATTCCGTGTACTGTTGCGGAAAATGTAGGCTTTGCCCTCACAAGATTTGCCCCCGAATTGCCTCATTGGATCCAACACTCGTGTCACCTGATAACCACCTTGACCTCAAAGTGGATGAACAAGGTGACTCTAGGCCTACACCATCGACATTCCAATGCGATTCATGCAATTACGATCTGGATGGTGACATAGCGATGGGGACTCCGCAGGTTGAGGTATATTACGGTCCAAATGAGAGTTGCCCATCAATTTCAAGCCAAAATTTGAAGAAGAATCCCTAACTGGATATTGATTTTTGATGGCCCGATTGCAGAAAAATCCCAAAACGGCACGAGTACGATGTTAAATCGTGCTGTTGGATTTAAACGGCTCGCTTTCACCCTTTCGTCATTTAAAAAAAGCGTCGTATTTTATCCGAATTGACAATAATCCACAAACACGGACAAAAAGGAACATGCTCTGTTGTACTTGAATTTCCAAAGACATGAAGAAACACAAGGAAAAGGCGACGGAACATCAACTGACGTACCTGTCTGTGATTCCTCATCCCAGAAACTTGTTAGGGTCACATGATCAGGAGTTGAAGAATAGTAGTTATATATGAGCTTGTATCGAGTTCAACTCGGGGGGGCGATTGTACCAGTTCATGGTACAAAACATTATTAACTCGACATGAATTCAAGTGATTAAAATTGTGAGCTGGTACAATCTTGCCAGAGCCCGTGGGGCGCCTCGATTTTTCCCCTTTCGCCCAACTCTGCCGTGTCTTCCTTCACCTAGATCTACTTCTACAGCCCACCTCCGATCAAATTAATTGATGAGTTTTGAAGACCACGCCGGCACAACCACACTGTCCAAGGAATTGCAAAACGATCAAGAAATAGGCCGGAATCAGGCACTTCCGTTGCCAAATCCGCCACCGCCAATCACAATAATGCCGAATTGGTTGGGGGCTTTTGCCACCGATGACATTGCAATCCTACCGGACAAATTTCGGGTGAAGGGTGGCCGGAATCTGCGTTTTTCATTAAAGGCCAAAAATGTCCCCATTTTCAATTCGTTCATGAAAACCCCAAAATTTCATCAAAGTCACGAAAATTCATCCAGGCTTGATCCATACGAAACTTCATATAATCATATAATCGAAAAATCATGAGATCGGAAACCGTGCTCTGGTACCAACTATCAGAATTTTAACATGAAATCTTAATGCAGAAAATCAACAGCAAGTGATCTTCGATCTTCATGATTTTCACTATGAGAAGGATGAAGACTACCTTGACCCATAACGATAACTTGAAGCACGACTATTGCAGAAGTATGAGAAGACGAGAACTTTGATTTATCTCCCTTAATCCCGTGTTATTTTATGTCGTTATATCTAATGGAGGGTATTACGTCATTCGTAATTGGTGGAGAGAGGACCCTGCTCTTTTAACGTTATCAAATGTTCTTCTTCAACAGGTGACCTCCATCAAAGGATATCAAAATCGCACATTTTCAATTGTATTTTTTCATAGCCAATATATTAACTGTATAGCATCTAAATAATTATTAAACCATTATTAATAATATCATGTGGGGCACAATAATTCATACACCCAGATTTTAAAAACTCATCAGGTGAAGTGAATGCTCCAGGTGCTCTGGGTGAAAGAAAGGTTACGGGTGCTACATGCGAAGGAAATGCTTCGGGTGCTTCGAGCAATAGGAAGCTCCGAGGCTGCGTCTGAACACCTAACGGAAAAGGCACACTCCAGCCAACTAAAGCTCACCGTGTGTTGAAGAAATTGTTTCGGGCTGCAGAAGCTCGTCGTGCCTGTCAATCATAATCTAGAATATATGCCGAAATATTATATAAAATCAAAAATCGTCGTAATTTTCATTAAGCTGAAAAGGAGTATTTATATACTCAAGATTACATTCTAGAAGATTTACTAATAAAAAGGAAATACATAAAATAGAAAACTACAATTCCAAATCAATCAAACTTATAGTGCAATCTGTGATTGATATCCAAATATACGATTCCGAATCTTCCAAAAGTGATAGCGCAATATTCAGTTGATAACATAAAATAGAAAACTACGATTTCAAATCAATCAAACTGATTGTGCAATCTTTGATTGATATCCAAAAGCACAATTCCAAATCTTCCAAATGTGATAGCGCAATGTTTGGTCGATGTTACTTGTGCATCGAGTTAAGAGGACAATCATAGACTGCGCAAGCTTGCCGTATGTCGAGGACAATTCTGTTGGGGAAGTTTGCTACATAGAAATGGCTCCAGACTGTTAAACCTCGCCGCATCTGTCAATTATCAAAGAGATTCCTAGAAGGCACATGCACATCTAACGACGTATATCACATCAAAGGCATTGATTGCGTCAGCCTTACCAGGTGAAATCATCAATCAACAAATGAGTTAAAAGACCCTTTCTTCATAAAACATTTGGAAAATCTCATGAGAGAAAATTCCAAGACCGCATGGGCGAATCTAACTGCATGCATCCAATCAAAATGCAATGGAAACATAAGCATACTAGGCAAAACCAATCAAATGGGTCAAAACCCTTTCACCATAATCATTCAATTAGTATCATAAGAAGAGATTTTGATACTGCTTACAGCAAGCCTAATTGGATTGTGCCGAAAGGGTGCAACAAGCAGTAAAATCATATGCACAAGCAATCAATGAGATTTTGAATGTCATTCAATTGTCATGAAATTGCTGACCAGCTTGGACGATATCATCAATCATCATATTATCCTAAGAGGAAAATCATTGTTAAGATGATCTCGGCAATGAAAGAGATTTTAGGATGCATTGTCTCTACAAGTGGACAGAGAAACTCTGGGCTATAAAAGCTCGCTAGGTCTATGAAATGGTCCAGGCTGCGAAAGCTCACCAGGTCAATGAAAGATACTCTAGTATGCATTGGCTGCATAGGCCGATAGGGAAACTCTGGGCTTCGAAAGCTCGCTAGGGCAATGAAATGCCTTGGGCTGCGAAAGCTCATCGTGCAATGAAAGACACTCTGAGATACATTGGCTGCACAGGTCGATAGGGAAACTAGAGGCTATGAAAGCTCGTCAGGTCGATGAAATGCTCCAGGCTGCTAAAGCTCGCATTGCCATGAAAGAAAGGCCATGGGCATAGAGCTCACACCATGCCAAGTTGAAGAGAAGGCTGCCGAGACCTAAAATTAGGCTAATGAATTATCAGGTTAATTAAATTAACTTACCTAATTCGGACCCTCCTAATTTCTACCAAATCGCAACTTAGGTTTATTCATAAACAAATGTTCAATTGGAGCCACCACGAACTATTTACGGAAGGTTGATTAGAAACCTTAATAAAATAGCGGAGAGACTATTTTATTTCTGCGAATTAAAGAAAAATGAGTTTGGAGACTTGGTTACATTAATTTAGAAAATTAATGCGCTTTGAGTACCAATTTCATGAAAAATCCTTTTTCGATTGATTGATGTGATTTGAATGATTTTGATTTTGAATTTTTTTTAAAAAGGATGCAATGCAAACTATACTAAATGACATGGCAATATGCATGATAACATGGCAAAGTATTGACTAAACTATGTGATATGCAAATGACAAGTAATTTTTGTATTTTCGGATTTAAGAATGGTTGTGGTCAAAACATGTCATAAAATATGATAACATCCAATTTTAATTAAGAAAATGATCTCCCAAGGTCTTAACTTATATTAGACGTTATTTTTTTAATATAAAAAACAAGGTTATGACATGTTTGACCATATGATGTTAGAAAAATGATTTTTTTTTTTGTTTTCTCGACAAAAATAAAATGAGAAAGAAATATTCAAAAGCTTGAACAAAGACAAACAAAAATGCCCATAATATACCTTAATATTCCAAATTTTTTGGAAAATCCTCTCATTCCCAAAGATTTGGACTAGAGCGAGATTTTATCTCGCTACATCCTCGAGGATTCGAGCTAGTATACAGATATGTGTATAGAAAAACAACATTCCTTTCACCAAAGGGCGAACACGAATTTCTATACTAAATCACCATCACATTCCATAAGATTATGGACATGGCGTGTGATTTAATTTTCGACGAGACAAGGCACATAGGAGAGCATATATTATGAGCATATTTGTTTAAAATTGTGCAAACTTTATAACAATCAAAAGCAAACAAACATGACAAAAATAAAACAAAATGAGTCAATTGATTTGGAATCTGAAAATTCAAGAGGGGTGGCCAAAATTGTGAGAGTGGGGTCCACATTTCCTTATCCGAAATTTAATCCAATTTTAAGAAAATTATCTTTAAGATTGGAAAAATTAACTTTAGATAATTCTAAAAAAATCTAGATTTTATCCAATGAATCCAAATCTCATCCATAAGTCAAATATCATCATACATCCCCAATGGATAAGATAACCCAACCACTAGATAATCACAAGATTCTATCCCAAGACAAAGACTATCCAAGATCAATAAGAAATTATCCAATGCACAAATAAGATTCAGCTTAGAAAACCTCATCCTCAACATAAAGATAATATCAAATAATCGCAAGATAAGGCAGCTCAATAAATCATGGACATAATTTGAATCAACGCTCATCAAATTGCACATTCAATTCGACCAATAACATGTGTGCCAAAAAATAATTCTTGTTCCACAAAGGTATTTCTTTTAATTCATCCAAGTTGATCCAGAAAAGTGTTGAACAAAATTCAAGAAAAGATTTTTCCAATCAATTCACCAAGAGTGCGCATGAGATTCACTCAATTTCATGATCAAATTAGTCTTACTAAGAAAAATCGGTTTTTTGGTATTACAAGAATCACGCTTTCGGTTTTAACATAGAAAAGCTTCAACTTTATTTACGAAAATCAATGTGTTCGAAGATGCCTAAGAACAACAATGCAAGTTGCCAAGCTAACAAGCACTATTTAGCAACCAAAAGTTGAAAATTTTTTCCTTTTCAATGCCAAATTTCAGCATGCGCACAGGTTGTGTATCTCGCCCAAAACAGCCCTCTTTGATGCAAAATCTGAGCTCTAAACAACATGGGATTCTAGCACCAAGCCACAGGCTAGTTAGTGATCAAATATCAATTAAAAAACAAGGCGAGATCGACCTTGAATGGAGCTGGACAGAGGCGGGACAGCAGCTAGATCAATGCTGATTCGTGCAGTTGATCGACGGGTTTCAGCAGTGACTTTGCAGGCTTGGACAGGGAAGCTCCAAACGTCGGATCAACGCACCGTCAGCAGCTGGTGGTAGATCGTCGAATGCTGGACGTCATGGTACTTGGAATGAGTCAATCGGAGCACAAACGGCGACGCACAGCCAATTGACACGAAACTGCTCCAAGCTGCTGATAGGATGGAACTTTAGCTAATCACCTCTTTATTTTAAGAAAATTCTCTGAAATTTGTTTGAACGAAACTCACAAAATGCCAACCTTGTGAGCTTGAACTTAACCCTTGTATATATAGAGCTCGAGCTCAGAATTCTAGTAGGAATAGGACTTATTTCGGATCGTTGAATCGAGAACCCTAGCTAAAACGGGATCTAATGTGGGCCTTAAATTTAGAGGAGTCATAATCCATCAAAGCTGTCTATTATTAATTGCGTAATGATAGAGTTTTAATTTCTTAGATCACCTCTTAAGATAAGATCTTTCAACTGAATGAAATTCCGAATCCGATCTGAAAATTTGAGAGTCTAACTGCACTAGGACTCTATGAAAGATGAGAGAAATGGCCGAAAATGGCCTCTTTTTTGGGGTTTAGAATGCAATTTTGGGCCTAAATGGGTTCTAGATAATTAATGGGTAATTAACTGGAAGCTTCGTTCAATTAAAAGAGCTAAAATGGGCTGATTTGAGTCTGAATTAGGTCCAAATCAATGTAGAACTTCGGCACTCTTACTCTAGCCTTAGTCGAATTTTCCATCCTCGATCATGGGCTCGTTTCAACTTTTCAAGCTCAATTAAGGCTTATTATGAATGTTGGGCATTTAATTTAAAGCCTTAATAATCAAATCAAGCTAAATTGATCCCAAGGACAAGTCCAAGCAAATTCCGCGTCCTCTCTAGCTATAGGCAAAAATTTTCAACTCGAGTTTAAGCGCAATTGACTCACCTTTGACCATCAATGCAATTACCGATAGAAAAATAAATATGCAATGCATAAGAAATTATTTTTGCAAGAATTATGACTAATTCTCATTTTATGCTTGAATAAATGAATTTGTGGAAGTCAAAATTTAGGTGTCAACAAAGGCACAGACGGGAAGCTCACTACAATATGTAAAAATATGCACAATGGAAGTGCCCGCGCCTAGTATCAAATAAAGCCCCCGTTTGCCCGATTCCTCCTCGCCATTAACTTACTACAGCCCCCAACCATTGCTTAATCTTTTATTATTAATTTACTACTACTACAATATCCGAGGAAGCCCATATACTTTGAAATGAAATATCAGCAAAAACAATAACAATTATCCTGGATAACTTTATTGAGCATAGCCCAGGCTAAGTAGAACAAAGGCCAGTTTCAACGACCTTGCCATCCAAGTTACATAGTGATGAAACAATGCTCCATCGAAAGGTGAGACACCTTTCCCTTCAATTTTGGACTCAAATGCACAATAACAAAACTAGAGGGAAGTGCTGGCAACTCATGAAGCATGTCGCAGTGAAGTACATCAAGAGTCGCCAGCTTGGAAAGACGCTCGATTTCATGAGGTAGGCTGGAAATAGCAGAATTTCTCAGCCTCAAGATTCTCAGATTTTCTAGCTTCCCAATGTCTCCAGGAATCCCCCCTTTTAAATTCCTGCACGAGGCGGCATGTATTTCTTCAAGGCTCCGTAGAAGCCAAATAGAGCGAGGAAATTCTCTTATGAAGCAATAGTCCATTTTTAACACTCTCAACCTCTCCAAATTACCAAAGGAATCTGGCAATTTGGAAATGCCTGTTCCCGAAATATCCAGCTCCTCTAAAGGGCTTCCCCATTGGCCAATGGACTCTGGAAGTTTTCGTATCCAACGACAATTCCTCAAAGACAAGCGCCGGAGTTTCGCCAGCTCTCCAAGTTTATCGGGGAGACTCAATGACAAGCAATTGGAGGCAGAAAGAGTTTCGAGTTCCTTCGAATAAGGTCCCCAGGGAATATCTTCCACAGAAGTCCCATCAATGAGGAGCTCCTTCAAAGCTTTCAATTGACGCAGTTCGTCAGGCAACCGGTTGAGTTGAGTGCAGGACTTCAGATTCAGGCAAAGCAATTTTTCGAGATCACCCACTGAAGGATCTAAATAGACCAACCGAGAGCATCGCTCTAGAATCAGTATCTCCAAATTCGGGAAGCTAGAAAATGTAGGACTTATCAGTAAGTCAGTGCAACCGGTGAGATTTAAGACTTTCAATTGCTTCATCTGTAAAAGAGGAGATAAAAAATCACAAGGTCAATTGCCAGATAATTAACAGGAAAAATGCATTACAGCTGTAAATAGAAAACCACCTTCATCAACCTCCAACCTCCCCAGTCATCGGTGACCTTGCTCCATGAAAGATCAAGAATGACCAGTTCTGTCAGATTAAATTCTGCTGCTTTGAAATCCTTCGGGCACCCTTGCCAACGAAGCCACCTTAACTTTGGAAATACATTTGCGAAATTTCCAGTCATCCTTGCGTGATCCAATTTCAAGAACCTTATGTTTGGCATGCTCTTGAAAAAGGTTTCCTCAAATGTAGGGGTATCGAGAGTTTTTAAGTCAAAGCAAAGGGCTTCCACCTCTTCCTTTCCCTACATTTGCCAAGAGTAACAAATCAATCCGAAGCTATGAAACACAATGGGCAAATTTTGCTTAGTTGTAAGGACTAAGGTGCTTTCTTTTACGAGCATGGAAAGAAGACCTATAGATGGTAACATAAGTGGAAAACTTGATAACAAATTAGACCTTGTACGTCAAGGCTTTGATTTTACAGAAGAAAACAAACCATTGAACAAAAAGCCTCTACCTCTTTCTCCTTGCATTCTTCCAGGTCTGTAACATTCATGTACCGTCTACTGCAACTTCGAGGATGGTTCGTTCCTTCTTGATGTACAATTCTGTTTAAGCGCTTCAACATTTTATGCATCCACAGCTTGTTGTCTTCTCCAACTTTTACTAGGGGCATCAAAACACGGGGAGAAGAGGAAAGATCTTGATCGGGCCACATATACAATGCAATTCGGCTGTCCACGCCATTGGCAAACCACGCTGTGTCCCAAAACATTTCTCTCTGCTTATCATCTAATGCTTCATGACAGATGTTCAGAATCTCCCAACAATCCTTCAACCTCCATCGAGAGTTCTCCCCCGTGGTTTTATCGAGTCCTCCATACCTTCCACCAATCTACCACTTGTTTTCCACGTACAATTGTACCAATGACTTCAATAACAAATGGAACGTGCCCCGTAGCTTTGATAATGCGCTGCGCAGTTTGAAGAAACCTTCAGTGTATTTAATAGCAAATGGAACCTGCCCCGGAGCTTCGATGACGGGCTTCTTAGTTTCAAGATAGTCAGGTATTGAACTGTCAATTGTTGAAGCATGCTTCCATAAAAGTTCAAGAGCTTGATCATTAACCATCCCTTTCACCTCACAAGTATGAGCCAGGCCTCGAGAAACATATTCTTTGAAAATTTCACCATCTTCCGAAGTAACAATTATCCGACTTCCAGGACCGAACCAGTCTAGCTGGTCTCCTACAAGATCATGAAGATGAGATTCGTTCTTCCACGTCATCGAGGACGATAAGAACTTTTATACAGCGAAATACATCCCGGAAAAACATGATTCCTCCTTTGAAAGAAGCCAAATCGACATCATCTCGCTTGAGAATATCAGATATCAACTTAGTTTGCACAAACCCAATACCACCACCATTTTTTGCTGTTTCTCCAATCTCGGCGAGAAAGCTACAACTGTCGAAATAGGAGGAGAGTCGGTTGTATGCAGCCTTTGCAATAGTTGTCTTGCCCATTCCATTAGTTCCATGAATTCCAACAATGTGCACTCCAACCTCATCATCTCCTATATCCAATAACTCGATTACTTCCTTCACTCGATCACCAATGCCAATTACACGTTCAACAGTGGCAACTGAGGTCTGCAATGACTCCAAAGGGAAACCAGGTAAGTTTCAACTCCTGGAGATGTAAAAGTGCGACTGTAGGCGACGTGGCACGTGACAGACTAATGCACGTGTCATGCCATGTACGAACAATAGAAGCAAAGTGATAGCACGTGACGAGCACAGGAGTGAACAATCTCTTAATTCCGATTTAGACTACATATAATAGCTTAATGTCCAAAATATATATTCTATAGCAAAGAAATTTTCCCAAAAGTTAATAAACTTTTAAATTTTCTTTGAAGTCATGCAAAGACAATGAAACCAAACTTGGAAAAACATTAGGAAGAATAGCACATCCATCTATTTAATTCACAAGCACTTCACCACTCAGCCAGCTACTCCTTGGGTGTCTTTACTTTTATCTACATCCCGTTTTTAATTCCTTTATATTCGATCATCATACAATATTTGTCTAGAATATACATTTAAAAAAAAAATTTATACGCAAACAACCGACACATTCAAAATGAGGTCCGAGACAGCTTTCACTAGCACCTTTGCATTTTGAATTTCTTTGCTAGGTAGATTTGATTTTATCAATTGTTAGAGACATCCACGGATAGATTCGTGAAATTGGTTATTCTATTTTGTATCACCTATTGCAATATTAGAAATTTAATGCAATGACTTAAAAAAATAAATCTTCAATAATATCTATCTCTCCCTCATATATTGATATATTTTCTTTCGGTTGTATATTCATGTTTACTAAAGTTGTTTACGCTTAATTTTTCAAATGCCGATTTTGCTGCACGTAAAGATATTTGTTACCCAAGTAGGTGTACTAGTACATACAATACGTATATACATATACAAATGAAGTAGATAATAAAAAAGGTCTATGTAGGTAAATTCTCACCTTAGATTGTATTGGCACTACTGTGATGCCGCATTTGCTCTTATTTGGTCCCACTAATTCCTTTGGATAAGAGGGAAATTCTGGAATTGAGGGAGCCCATCCAGCCCATTCAAACCATCTTAGCTCATTAGGAAGGCATATAGGACCTTGAAAAGAATTATGCACGTTTCGCATGATGAGCAATCTCAACTTGCTCATTTTTGTAAAAGCATCAGGATCGATATGTATCTTTGTCCGCTCGGGTAGCTCCAACACTATAGCTTTTACAGCACAATCTTCCTGTATATACAAGACTATTTAGGTTATGCATGTTCAATAATTAGAATCGAAAAGATAAGGAGCAGAATTTTGATCGTATTTGCAAGTCTTACCATGTCTCTTGACAGAACATGGACAACATCATCATACAGCCATAGTCCGCTACGTCTCCCGGGATCATTGGGACATTCCCTGTCTCACAATATCCATACCCATCAATTGATTCAATTCAAGCACCTTTATGAGTCCGTCCTCATCAATGCTTATAAAGGACCTCTCAATGAGAACTTGTAATCCTATTGCTGCTTCGAAATTGCAATTGTCGAGAACTTTCTCTACAGGCTTTCTATCCCACCCATTAAAGAAGCAAGCAATGTGGAGAAAGATCTCTTTCTCATTTGCCCCCAGTTCATCAAAACTTCTTCTGCGCACATCATTAATGGTTTCGTTGGGAATCCCGAAAAGTTCATTTAGTGTACTTCCCCATTCATTTCCTCTTCTACCACATAAGAGGGAACCCAACACCTCAAGTGCCAAAGGAATGCCTTCAGAATATTTCATGACAAGATCCATCAAATCTTTCCCGATTTCTAATTTTTGGTGTGTCGGAAAAGCATAATTGCTAAGCAGTTCACGAGCTTCAATGTAATTCAGTGCTTTAACTTCATACGTATGATCTTGATCAATCCAATGACTACTTAACAAACTTTGATTTCTTGTAGTAATAATGACCCTACTTCCTCTGCCAAACCACATGCCATTTCCTGCTAAAGCATTTAACTGTTGCAAGTCATCCACATCATCTAGGACAAGGAGAACTTTTTTGCGACAAAGTTTGTCTTTTATTATATTAATACCTATATCGACATTGGGCAATTCTAATCTACGTTGCGATGATAAAATCTTCGATAGTAATTTTTCTTGCAACAGAACTAAATCTTTGGAATATTTTGAAGCTTCTCGAACATTTGCCAGAAAACATGAACCTTCAAATTGTCTAAAAATAGCATTGTAAAGAGCTCTTGCTAAAGCTGTCTTTCCTATGCCTGGCGGTCCCCATAATCCCACCATGACAGCACCATCATCAGACTCTCGGTTTAACATCGATTCCAGCTCGGCCACTCGTGAATCTATGCCAACCAGATGCTTAGCAATATGCAAGGGTTCTCGGTTTAGGTAACTGCAGATTTCCTCCACAATTCTTTGTATAAGCTCTGATTCATTTCTGACAAAAATGGAAGAGGAAGTTGTGGCATTGTTTTAGCAATTTGAATAAGCAAATCACGAGCAATCACCAGCCAAATGACAAAGCAGTGCGTCAAATTTTCGCGTAATCACAGCAAAAACAAAATGTATTCCCACTCAGTCGAATAAGAACTACAGGAGCTCCACACCAATCAAAACAAGTTCCAAGTTTCAACTTTTAGTCATCCAAGTGATTCATGTTCTTTTAGTTTATTCACGACAATTTACTTATTCTTCCTTTTGAATGTTCTATGTGGTTTATCTAGGCGCTTAATCAAAAAGAGCTACTTAGGACTTAAACCATTAAGTACCTCGAAGCACGATGTCCTTGCCTCGAAACTAATTATCATATATCAAGCAGTGCGAACTTTGTTAGTCCATCCAGAGAAATGGGGTAAGTGCAATAACACCACTTAACGTTTTGTCCATTGGTAGATCAAGTTTTAACCATTTATACTTGCAATCATGTGTGCGTCGATTCGTTTTTGTTTTTTTTTCAGACAGTCATCATACTTACTTGTAAAGATCAGTTGCTTGCACAAAATATGAACTCCACTCGAACTTACCCATCATCAAAAGCCCACCCGGACAAGCCTCCCGCGTCAAAAAGAGCTTTCTTCCATCTCTTCACTTCCCTCAAATCTTTCCTGAACTTGAATTCATGCTCAGCTATAGCTTCTTTGTATTTTTGTCTTGGTGCTCTCACTTCTCTTGGGTCCACTTTGTAAAACACAGGAAAGACTCTGAGGTCTCTTTGCTCCTTGCAGTCCATGATTTTTGCCACCTCTCTCAAACACCAAGGTGAAGAAGCGAAATTCTCAGAGAAAATGATGATCGCGATGTTCGATTGCTCGATCAACCTCGCAAGCCCCGACGGTATGTGCTCTCCCATCTCCAGTTCCTCGCTATCAACAAACGTGTGTATTCCCTCTTGTTTTAACGCTCTGTAGAGATGGGAGACAAAATTGTTGAGCACGTCAGGGCCGCCTCTGAAACTCAAGAAGACATGGTAAATCCTTTCGGGTTCCGACGAGGAAGCCATTGGACGATGGACTTCGACGATCAGCAACGGCTATCAGCTTCAGATTTGATACGGTGTTTTGAGGAAGTTGGTTCCCCACTTGATCTTCGCGTTGATTTATTCTTACACTGGAGGACAGAGATGCATCACTTTTGTTTTTTTTTTGCTTTGGAAAATGGGGGGGTGCTTAAGGACGGACCAAGACATCTAAAGGTGTGAACACAAGCTTCTCTGTGGCCGACAAAGTGAGTGAATATTATAGATAAGTGGACCCGATTATTGCACGAACCAACAAACAACTTTAGGATGGCGGATTCTCGTGAACTAGGCCATGGGGCTCGCTTATAAAAATAACTTCGCGGGCTTCCTCGAAATTTCATCCCCAGCATCTGAGAAGTTATTTTTTTCCGTATAATAATTTACCACATGACCACTCACGATATTTCGTAAGAGTTTTTTTATTGTGGGCTTTATTAATTAATATCGTAAATAATTAATTAGTTTAATAAAGCAAAAAGATAATATTTATCTTTGAGGTAAGTTTTGTAATTAGTCAAATATGGGACTTGAATAATGTGAAGGCGAATTAAACCTTATCCGTCATGAGCGGGTAGGTTACAATTTATATAGCTCAAGTCCGACATCTAAACCTTAATACTCACATAATATCACATAAAGAGTGTCATAAAGCGACATATGAAGAGCCGTCTCATTGAAGGGTTATAGAGGAGAAGGCTCTCAAGCGTCGGTTCATCGCAATTACGCATTAAGAATGATGGATCCCAAACAAAGTATGTAAACTCCTTTACTTCGTAATTGTGATTCGCATATCTATACATGATAATCTTGAGGTAATCTTGAGGTGCTACTTAAGGGTAATAATCGCAGCTTACATATTTATAATTACAAAAAAATTAAGTGCACCAGCAAACAATAATGTTAGATCTATTAATAACAGTAGAACTTTGTAAAAACATGATGCTTACGTTGCATAATAGGTCTCAACCCACGGCCTTATTTTCACTTAGGACCACACACCACGGGGTTATTCAAATTGTCACATTGACACAACTTCTTTGTTTGATGCTTCGTTAAATTGTTGATTAATTTGATTGGTCAACATTAGATAATTCTTACTTTAGGCTCCGCTTATTTCGCAAAAAATGAATGATTTGCAAAATATTTTCGTAAAAATGGTTGCTCGTATCACTTTGAAAGAGTTAGTTAATAAAAAAATATCTCATTATTGACGATAATTCATTTTTAAACGTTCTCCTAAAAAATCTCAACATTAGACAATTTTCCTTCAATTTTGGAATAAAATCATCAGGTCAATTGCCAGATAATTAACACAATAAACGTGGGTACTAGAGAGTTGCGCTTGAGACGCTCGTGCTGGCCATAGTTCAATGGGAAATTACTAGAATAATGCCCCGTCACTAGTTTAGTACTCTTCCAACTTGGAAGTGGTCTAAACAAATTTTCATGTACAATACTTATATAAGCTAGTTTTATACAATGAAGATAATATCAAAACTAATACCCAATGGAGTTTTGATTTCTGATTGGCATGATGTTTAGAAAAATCCTAAAATAGGACTGTTCTGATGCTAAATTATGCTGGACAGAAACGGCCCCCTGCCGCCCTTCTGTCATCCTAAAAGAAATTGGTTGATGAAAAGTAACATGGTTAACATGTGGTACCAGAGTTTTCCAAGACATGGAATCAAAGAAATAAGAAAGATAAAAAGGAGTTCGTCCAGGATGACGCACTTCTACGAACTGAGCCGGCCAAGAAACGTAGAAGAGCCAGACAAGGAAAGCCGGCAAGCGCGTCTCAATCCTTCTATGAAGCTCCAGCACTCCAATTGCTATAAGGTCACCAGAAAGCAACATTTTTTCTGGTATTGCTTACGACTCTATCCGTTGATTAAAATAGAATTTCTACCATGTGACATCCAATCTTTAATTAAAATATAGCCGACCCTATTCGTTCGAGCCATGGAGAACGGATCCCGTTTCTGTTCATTACATTCATGATGGGAAAATTGTCGAAAAAATCATATAACTTTTGCCTTTTTTGCCAAATCAGTCCTAAACATTTTAAATTGCCGATTAGTCCTAAACCTGTTCATCTTTTGCCGATTCAGTCCCCATTGCCCGGAAATCGCTAACGGGGATGTCGGCCGTTCTATGTGGCATGGCCACTTGAGACCGGCGAGGGCGGAGGGAAAAAAGGAAAAGGGAAAAAAAGAAAAAGGGAAAAATAAAATAAAAATTTTAAAAATATTAAAACTTTATTATAAATTATCCACGTCGGTGTTCTTGTATAAAATGACCAAGGCGTCCATGTCGGATTTCCGGTCAATAGGGCAAAAGGTGAAAAGGCTTATGACTAAATCGATAAACTTAAAAGGTTTAAGACTGAAATTATAAAATATTTATGATTGTTTTGATAACTTTCCCCATTCAGTCAACATTGAAGGCTTTTTAACCATTAAAACATAGGAATTCCAATGCAAATCCATTCTTAAAAAGTTGCATGTTCACTATGAACGCCATTTTTTAGCTTTTTCTTCAACCTGTGAGATGGATTCCTTGTGCAAACCATGACAAATTATCCGAAAACAGACTTGAACATTTCCTTTTTTCTGTTTTTCTTTCACGTCCTAACCAGAGGTTATAGGCTGTCTGTAGAAGCCATTGAGATCTACCCAATAATTTGCTCATCTCGAAAAGAGCGAGTGCCATAAACATATTCTCCTTTCATATACAAATCTGAAAACAATAAGAATTTTCTAACTCTGGATTTGTCATCACTGGGTATGGGTTAAAGTTGATTTATAACTTCGTTGGAAACCACATGGGGCCAGGCTCATCGGTTAAAGAACAAGGGAATGCGTATGTGAACGAGGAAGATAATTAAGGATTCGATTCTTCATACCACCAAGCACCACCAATCACGAGTTCAGTTCAACCATACCTAAATTTCTGCTAGCCCTTACTTAATCCCTTAGATTACTTGGTTATCCAACCTTGCATAGATATGCGCGGGCAGGCTCGAGAGAATATCCGATGGAATATCTTGAGAAGATTGAGATGCCTGGTCCGACCCGAGAGAATATCCAATGGAATATCTTGAGAGGATTGAGACGCGCATGCCGGCTTTCTTGTGATTACCGAATATTATTGTTGTACTAGAAGAAGATAATTAAAAGCTTTCGAGAAATACTAAAGAGGAAGAGTCACAAAAAGAATAATTATTAGACTTTTTAATAATTAATAACTTGCAACATTGAAGCTCATCTAAACTATCTTTCTTTCTTTTATATTGAACAAACTGATTGTATTGAATAAGGTAAGCACAAATCTTATTTGGAAGCAAAACGAATAGAGAGTGCAATAAAAGTATTACAATCATGTCTCATACTTTATATTACTTCTAGAGATAATCCCTAAGAAAGAGTTTGCTGTTATGTATTTTAATAGATTAGTCTTATTCGGTAGCTGTCATGCACAAAGAAAATTTGGTGGCTGTCAGCTTGTTGATCAAAATATAGAGAAAATGTCGCTTCCATTGCTACCCCACATTCACCGACTCCCACTTTCTACTAACGTTTTAAAACTCGTCTTTTACTTCTTGATGTAACTTTTCATTGTTTTTCAAACTACGGTACGTTACGTAAAATCATACGAAACAACTTGATGTTGTTAAAAAATGAGCGTATTTGTCGTCACGCTAAACTTATTTTTTGTAACACATATATATATATAGAGAGAGAGATTTTCAAGCTATGCTAAATTGAACAAAACGTGTTCCGTATTTATGACGGAATAAAAATCACATCACTGGCTTATATTAATTCAATATCTTTCAAGTCATATATACACTTGTAAACAAATAACGCGAGAACATAGTGAATTTTTTTCGTGAACGGTAGGTTTGTACATTCAAAAAGACTAAAGAAAAATATTGTGCTCATTATGTATGCACCCATCCAATTAACACAACATTATATATATTTTTTGATGATAAGTTACAACAAAATACCAAACATTTTTCTTGATTAAAACGGCAAAATTCTGATTCATTGCACATCTGAATTTCATAACTTGACTTCACTAGCTGAGCCAAGAAGGAGCACTATTGATTACAAGTGAGCATTCGGATATGGAACTCATATTTGACAAAGAGTTATACTTTCGCATGTAAATCAATTTTGTGAACCAATTTTAGTATACCTAACATTATCTCTCGGCCATTAACAAGTTTTCAGGGGCATGGAAAAAGATGACTCATGGGCCAATTTGTTCGATGTAGGATTGCCTTTGGCCTCATCCTCCGAGAAAATGTATGTGTGGAAGCCCAAGCTATTTGCTTTCAGTAATATTAGCAGCCGAGGTAAGAACAAAGTGGAATCTAAGTCCAATAACAGGGAGAGACCTCCTATTTCCACGCATCATAAATCTTTGAACAATGTGCAATCTAAGTCTGATGCTTCTTATCTTATCAGATGTAGTCCCAAACCTTGTCGAGCAAATGTAATATTGCATCTCCCTCTTCGATTTTTTCCGACTCTCCTTGCGTGGCTCCCCATTTCCGTGACCGGCACTTTGTTTGGTGGAAAGTAGAAGAGTTGGTTGAATCAAAAAAATGCAAAGGAGGGGTCATGACCGCCCTTCACTTCTATTCACTTTGATCAATCCGAATGCACACCGGGTCAATTTTAAGAGTTGTTTCGAGGGAGAAGTTTTACGCTATACGCATCTTTAAAAAGTGTCTGTCTAGGATGACCAAATAAAGAGGTTTCCAACTTGGCTACATCCTGCACTAAAAGAAGAATTCTGGCCCCTCAAAGTCTCCGGCCACAGAGCCTCCATTAGGCATGTTCGCACGCAATGTGTCTTGTGATTGGGCCAAACTCAAAGGCACCCCCACATTTCAAGGTTCTTTCAGGCCAAGGTTGGATGGTTAATACCATTCGCAACTCTGTCCTATCAGATCTACAATTGGTGGGTTATGAACGTCAAAATCACCCATATTGAGCCTCTATGCGCGTCGCTGAGACTAACTTTCACAAAAATATTTTTCAAATTTTTCATTGTTCAGGAAAATATTTTCCACCCATAAAAAAAAAACCTTCAAAAGTGCGAAAAATGATTTCCTTTTTTTGAGAAGAGGAAAATATTTTTCCTCATCTTTCCTTCCTCCACTCCTTCAAATTCATTTTCATTTAATTATTTTTTCTTTTTCTTTTTAAATTGTATATTTTTCTTTTTCTTTTTCTTTTCCCTTTCATTTCAACGGGAGAGAAAAAATAAAAATTTTATTTTTTATTAAAAATAAAAAAAATATAATATAAATATAAATTATTAAAAGGAGTGCACAGAGGAAAATCAAATCCGTTTTTCCCTATCAAACAAAGAAAAATATTTTTCAGTTCATTTTTAAGTTTCAAAAAACATCAAAAAATATTTTCACTTTCCTAAAAAATGACTTCCTAAAAAAATATTTTCTAGAAACACCTCATTTTTTGCGAAACGAATGGAACCCTAATTCTAATTAAATTTACTTGTGATTGATGTCAATAATTTGTGGCCCATCAATAAAATGGTATGCATGAGCTGATGCCATGCCCACTAAAAAATGTTAGGTGTAGTCCAAGCTATCAGTAATGAGCCTACCTAACTCATAAGTCGTCACAACGAACCTCGAATCGTGATAAAAACTAGGGGTGAGCGATTCTCGAACCGGTCCAGCTTCCCTCAAGAACCAAGAACCGGACCGGTGATCCCTGTTCCTAATTTCAGGGCGGAACAGACCGATGGTCCCGAGAACGATCCGGTCCGGTTCTCGGGCGGTCCAATGAGACTAGTAATAAACTTTAGAATTTTCATTTTCTGACCTAAGTTGCAGCTCGGTTCGGTCCGGTTCTTAGTCGGTCCAATGAGACTAGAAATAAACCTTAGAATTTTCATTTTCTGACCTAAGTCGCAGCTCACTGCAATCATGGATGGATCTTTGGATTTAAATCATAGCTAATAACACCCACTCAAATGAGATCGTGATCACAGGACAATGAGATGCAAGTTGCATTAAAAGAAGTTATCAACATATTTTGCAGCCGGAAACAAGAAGGTTCCAAACTATATAGCTTTGACAAAACATTTGGCTATCTAATTGATTTGGAGAAGGTTATATCCATTTGCATGATTTTTCATCAGTATAATGTGAGAAGAGAAGCAAAATGGGAGTAGTGAATTTAGCTAATAACACCCACTCAAATGAGATCGTGATCACAGGACAATGAGATGCAAGTTGCATTTAAAGCCGAAGTTATCAACATATTTTGCAATCGGAAACAAAAAGGTTCCAAATTATATAGCTTTGACAAAAAAATCTGGCTATCTAATTGATTTGGAGAAGGTTATATCCATTTGCATGATTTTTCATCAATATAATGTGAGAAGAGAAGCAAAATGGGAGTAGTGAATTTAGAGTAGTAGATGTTCAAAAATTTAGAGTAGTAGAGTGGGAACATAAACTTAGTGAAGAGAACATGGTAGTCAGCTCAGCAAAGCTACACGTTGATTAACAATGGAAAAAAAGACATCACAGTAGTGTCATCTCCCTCGTGACCTACGTTACATTTAAAAATTTTAAAAAATTAAAATAGATCGGTCCGGTCTAGGGGGTCCAGTCCGGTCCTGTACCCTGAAATCGGGAACCGGACCGATCCCCGATTCCATTTTTAAGAATCAGGAACTGGACCACCAATCTCTAAAACCGGGAATCGAATCACCGATCGGGTCGGTCCGAGTCCGATTTCCTCACCCCTAATAAGAACTCTCAATTCGTCCAAGGAAACCGTTCTTTATTTATTTGGAGAAACAAATTCGAGATAAGAGGTGGTAAAGTTATTCTAGTTGAATCTAGGATGACATTATATTTTCAATATGTACTCTGAAGATTAAGGCTACCACCATCGCCTAAGTTTTCTGATTCAAATTAAGCAAGGATCCAAGGCCTGTGCGCTCGATAAATTAACAGCGGTGTAGATGCATAAGTATTATGATTCGGCATAATAAATATTCACACTGAACTATAGGCAATAATTACCATCGCAACTTACATAATTGCCAAACACATATTCTTGTTGTTAGGATTTTAATAAAGACAACAACAGACGTCAACACCCGAGTTAGGTGTTCTGACCCCCAAGTATTTGTTATTGGGTAAGGTGAAAAAGAAAAGAAGTTATTATATGTTTATATAAAGCTTGTTATTATGAATTGATGTAGATGTTTTTTCTATTCTATACCCGTCATGCAATGGTCAATATCTTAATTCATTAAAAATCGGTGGTTGACATTGAAATTATAATCTTGACAAGTTAGCTTATCCGATTCGCCCAAATTTCCATGAACTCATTTTCTTTTAACACAGCTTTACTAAACTCCCATTCTACCATGTCATAGGCTTTCTTCATGTTAAGTTTCGCAATATCCCTGAACATTCTCCTCTTTTTTTTCTTCTTTTAGCTCCGTTTGTTTCAAATAAAAATATGATGTTTTCGGAAAGTCATTTTCCAGCAAAATGATCATATTTTTCGGTATTTACCCAAGACTACGAATTGAAAAATGGTTTCCGTCGTTTGTCAATGAATTGATTTTTCTAGGAAAAATTATTAAATAATTCCATTTTTTAAATAATTTTTTTATTTTTGAATAAAAAAATAAATTTTAATTACCTTTTAAAATTCTTTTCTCTTCTTTGTTTTTTTTCTTCTTTCGTTTCTTCTAGAGCGCCACAGGTGAGGTTTGGCCTTGCCCCGGCCTCGAGCGAGGCCAAGCCTCGCCGGATCCGAGAGGCGAGCCTCGCTCGCTCAAGGCCGAGCCAAATCCGGTGAGGCTCGGCGTTGCCCAAGGCCGGCGATGCCGAGGCTTCGCTTGGGCCGGTAATGCACCCTCTGTGCCCTGACAATATGCACTCATAGTCAGTCGATCTCTATTTGCTTTGTTAAAGGTACGAGAATTTCGAGTTCAACATTGCCAACACAACCAAACTCAAAGTAGAATGGAAATGAAAGATGAGTAAATGGCATGATACATATTGCAGAAAGGAAATATAATTGAAAAAGCCATTATACCTGATAACAACTCTCAGTTCTTTCAGTTCATCTGAGAAAACTAGTCTTTCTTTACGAGGAAAGAAGATTAAAGGCATGAATTGGTAAACTTACTATACATGATTCTGTGACCGCAACTGGAAAATCGTCCATTGGCCGAAGTTTTAAGGCAACTATTTCCGGATGTTGGTCTCGGGTTCAAACTCTCTTTGAGACTCCAATTCTGGAACCAAACCCAGGGTGGAGCATAGAACTCAAATGCTTCACGACTCCGTTAAACAAATGGTTTATTCTTGTGTCTAGGATGACATTGTACTTTGGATATGTACTCTGAATATTGGGACTACCACTATGGCCATAAATTTTCTGGTTCGAATTAAGAAAGCAGCTAAGGACTGTGTGCTCGGCAAATTAACTAGGACGCAGGCGCGATGACAGTCCTAACCTAATGCAGTTTTGTTTGCTCCAGTTGCATCTAATGAATTCTTGTAGACAGTTGATCTAGTTACGGTACCTAGAAGCGGCAAACTTGAGAGAAAAAAGGAAGAGGATGGAGCATGAACCTATCAATATATAGAAGCTGGAGAAATAGAGACCCTTGAAGAGTGTGCCGAAGCACAAGGTTGCCCGCCATGCGCAAGTTATCTGTACATTTTCATCGGTACTTCTCGAAAGGTTTCTGAGCATTACTGATTTCAGGTGTGAAGGCAACCCTTGGACTTCAAAAAAGCAGAGTCAAGAACCTACGGGATCGAAACCGCGCTTCTCTGAGACATTTCAGTTTTTAAATGTGACTTTTCCTTTTATGAGGAACTTCTGATTTTCGCCGTCATCCTGTTTAAAGCAACCGTCTTTTTCCCTCTCGGTTTGAAACAGGTTCCAGTTCGATACGGATTTGCAAATGACTGGCACCGTAAGCTTACAACCACTCCACTCTTTGAAGTCACTGGAACCAAAATAGTTGGGATCCTGATGGACGACAAACAATCCGCATAGCCTAACCAGCCAGCTTGTGAATTTGAGACTCCAGCAGGGATCCTAGTGTGAACAACCTTAGCCACTTAAGGCCATCACTTCACATTCTGCCACATTTTCAGCAATGTACTATGCCCCTGCTGCCACTTCATATGCTTCATCCTGCATCGTTCATGTGCAATATCAATCCTATCCCATACCGATGCCCCCAAAAACATTTATCTGTCGGCAGCTAGGCAGGTTTTTATTCTCCAACCATAACAAGAAGCTCCATTCCTATACCAAAAAGAGCACCAGGACCGTTCATCTCTGGAGGTCAGGACCTCATTGAATGTTCAACCCACTAAATGCGTGAGGGACAACTTTCCTTTAATATGTAAGGTCATGAGTGAATTCAGAATTTGCAAAAACCATTTACAGGAAAATCAAAGTGAATGACAAGGCAATACGTGCTTCTATGCAAAGATGACTCAGTCCTTGCGTGTGATTGTCGACAAACCAACTACAGTGAATACGCGCTGTAAGTATTAGAAATTTAGAACATGGCAGAGCTAGCTAACATAATATAAAGCAACCATGTCTAGAACGAGGAAGTCCAGTTGGGTTTAGCAACGGCTTGCAGAGTTTCCTTGAGAGTTGTTTTGCATCTAAATACTTATGCACAACCCAATTTTAATCATAGGATGCTGCAAGCAGCAAACCAAGCAAATAGCATTAGGTCATTCCAACTGAACTTCCTGCATTTCTAAAGAAATTCCCTCTCCCCATGCAGAAAAAGGGGAAACAAATAAAGGAAAGAGAGGGAGGGAAAAAAAGACGAAATGACATGCGAAAAACTCAATACATTTCGACACACAAAAAACAGAACTTACTATAGTGACCCCTGCCAATCATGTGACAGCAAAGAAGAGAAAACAGAACCAGTTGCATAGATGATGGAACAAGCTAATACGAAAATGCTCACATAGTTTGAGACAAAATACAACATATAAAGATCACAAACACATGGAGTAAACTGCAAAGAGTGGCGTCTTTCCAAATCTGAGGTCTCTCTTTCTTTGTTGAATAACTCATACTTCGAACGTTCCAAAGACGCTTCAAGTTCAAGCTCTTTAGAAACATAGCTTGACATCATTCATGTGCACTGAAGCAGAATTCAATGGCTCTGACATCAATAGACATGTTTCTGAACAGTTTGAACTTGAAGCGTCTTTGGAACGATTTGAAATATGAGCTGTTCAAAAAAGAAAGAGAGATCTTTCTTTGTAGAGAGACTAATACTCAGCTCCTGTTTCTTTTGCTCTGGGAGACACAACTATTCTCTTGACTGGTTTGAGTCCGCCTTTTTCTTTTAAGCTCGGAGACGATAGGCTCCAAGTCTTCGCTTTGACCGAGCTCTTGACTGGTTTGAGTCTGCCTTTTTCTTTTGAGCTTGGAGACGCTAGTCTCCAAGTCTTCACTTTGACCGATCCGAATCCACTTAGTGACGCCACGATCTAACTCAAGGATGTGGAGACAAAATTGCGCCTCATCTCTGGCGTGCACTTCAGAAATTTCCGTGCCTTTTAATCTCAAGATTCTCAAGGAAAACAATCCCGTAATGTCGCAACTTCCGCTCAGATTGGCGCAGGTGAAATTCAACTCTTTGAGCTCCTTAAGAGCTTTGATGGCTTTAGGAAATGCTTCAACAGGAGTACCAGCCATCTTTAGCACTTGAAGTTTTTCACAATGCTTGACACATGGAGGCAGTTCACTAATTGAGGTGTCCGACAGGTCCATTTCCTGTAGCTGACCAAGCTCTCCAAAGACACGGGGAAGTGTGTTTAGCTCCTTGCATCCTCTTAGAAAAAGCTTCTTAAGATTGTTCAAAAATCCAATGGAATCAGTGACTTCGTGCAATTCTTCACAATGGCAAGCACTGAGAGTTTCAAGTGCCGGCAGAGAGCCTTTTTTGAATTGAAGTTCTTTGATTTTAGTTCCATCTACGAGAAGCTTTTTCAACGCTCTCATGAAACGCAGTGCTTCCGGCAAAACCTTAACGGATTTGCAATCCTTCATGTTCAAGGAAACTAAATTCTCAAACTTAAAACTGGTGTTTAACTCTACATGTAGACAATCTTCCAGGATCAAGCATTTTAAATGACTTGAGGCAGGGATTTGCATAGATGCCATGACCCAAGTACAATCTTTTAGGCTCAAGACTTGCAAACTCACAGCCTTCTGCAAAAACAACATGATCATATGTTTATTTCCTACTTCATCTATAACACCTAAGATAAATTGCAGGGCACATTGGGCACATTTGTACATAAAGAGAAGTGCACAAGCACAAATAAGCCTTACCATCATCAGATGATTCCACTCTTGCAAGGTCAATGGGTCTGCGCTTGAACATAAGTTGAGAATTACTAGGTCTTTCATGTGGAATGCAAACAACTTGCGTATATACTTGCATCCACGCCAATCAAGCCATTTTAGGCTCGGAAGAATATCGTTACCATTTCCACTCATATTAATGTCGTCCAGCTCAAGAAACCTCAGACTCGATAGAGAAGCAATTACTGCATCATCAACTTGATTAGAATCTGGATTAGAACTGGAGGCTACACGAAGAGCTTGAACCTTCTTGGTACCCTGCGGATTGTTTAAAAACAATGGAAGTGCGAAATTCCAACAAAGACATAAGCAGTGAAACGATAATACAATCATCGCATCTAGAAGGAAAACTTCACAAGAATACCGGAGGGATCTCAGTGTGGCTTTACCTTGTTTTCACTCAATGTTTTTCGGACATCTTCCTGATCCCACAGCCTGCTGCGCTCCTCTGGATTTTCAGGACCTTCTTCCATGACAATTTGTTTTCCCAACAATTTTAGTTGGTTGGTGATCGTAAACTCATTTTCTTCTCCCATTCTTAGAAGAGACATATTTTCAAGGCGATCAACATTCCTTCGGGGCTTCCATCCAAGGGCAGCCCACATGTAATAGGGGATTGTCTTTTGAACCCCGGTAAAGAAACATGCTATATCAAGGAATATATTTCGTGCGTTCTGGCGGCCACTCAGACTATCAAGGTGTTTCTTCAATATTTCTATGATGTCGTCTTCCGGCCTACTTCCGAAACCATTCGAAGTCTCCTCCCAATGCTTATCGTTCTTCCCGCACAAATAGTCTCCCACAATTTTTATAGCATAAGGAAGATATCCGACGGCACGAGTAATATCCCTTGAACAATTTTTGTGGAACTTTCGGGGCTGATCCCGTGGAAAAGCATGCTTATAGAAAAGTTCGCGAGCATGTTTTTGATTCATAGGTAAAACCTCATGGTCATTGAGAACATTACCTTGGTTTTGTTCTGGACCCTGATTCCTGTAAAAGTCAATGACACTTCTTTTTGTGGTTGTGAGGATGATCACGCTGCCCTCACCAAACCAAGTTAGCTTCTCAGCCAATTGCTTGATTTGCTTGAATTGGTCCACGGCGTCATCATCAGCCACATCCACATCGTCTAGTACGATGAGAACTCTCTCTTCGCGGAACATTTTTGGTATCGCTCTGGTATCATCATCGGGGGATGTCACTTCTGGACATAATCCTCCTCCCTTGAGCTCGCGAATCAACTTGTTCTGCAGAGATACCCCCTATCCCGCGCATACTCATGCCGAACATCTTTAAGGAAACTACAACCTCCCCTTGAACGTTGAAAGAGGTGCTTGATTTTGTGGAATACCACCCTCGCAAGAGTTGTCTTGCCAACACCGGGCATACCCCACACTACAAGCACCCTCCTCCTAGTTATCGCCCGCTCTTTGGGGACTCCATTTTTGTAATAGAAACCAAGCTTTCGCATCATTCTGGGCACGTCTCTCTTTATTCCGACTAAATTTCGAGTCACGTCTTCCTCAGCAATCTCCCTCGAGAGTTTCCAAATATCACAAATGAAATCATCCATTTTTTTAAACCTACAAAATGAGAAACGGAGTTTGCCTTTATTCTTTTTCCTTTACTTTTTTTTTTAAGAGATAAGAGCGAGGAGAGGTGACCAGCAGTAGCGACTCCCTCTTGACGTGACAATAAGGTCTCAGATCGGTTATTATGGAACTGTTTGGTTCCAGGAAAGGTACAGAGGGCACTGGTGACATCAATCAACTAAGAAGAAGAGAGAAAAAAAAAAAAAAAGAGAGAGAAATTCTGCAGAGAGAAGACAATACGATATACACGCTAAACATTGCGATTAGAAAGGCAATAAAAAATCGGGATCTCCAGAAATCAATTGGATCGAAGAGATAGCGTGGACAAGCTAAACAAAGTAAAGCAACATCAATCCAGCCACCATCACACTTACCCCTCCAAGAGTTCGTCGTAAAACGGTCCGCCAGTCTCTCCCAGAGCAGCCTCCAGATCAGCCTTCGTGTTTTCCGGTCTCTTTCGAACACCATCACCAATCTTTTTCAGAGCAGCCTCCAGAACAGCCTTCAGAGCAGCATTCTTGAATTCCGGTCCAAGTATACCACCAATCTCCTTCAGAGCCTTCTTCCACTCTCGGATGGTTTTGGCTAAGCGTCCTTTGGCTTCGTGCACTTCGAAGGACGTTGCATATGTCCCCCGCTGGAATTTAACAACCTTGGGCTCAACGAAGAAGAAAATGGGAAGAATTTTAATTTCTTCTTTTTGTGCAACTCCGCCATTTTGGCCACTTCCTCCAGGCAAGCTATGCTGGAAGCAAAGTCCAGGGAGAAGATTGGGACACAGATGTTGCAATGCCCGATGGCTTCTAGGAACTCGCTTCTGACATCATCGCCGTACTGGATCTCTACGCGGTCGCGGAATACCGTAATCCCCGCACTTGTGAGCCGTTTGTAGAGGTACTTGGCCAAGTTCAAGCTTGTATCTGTTCCCCTGGAGCTGATGAACACGTCATAGTTAACCATCGGAACACGAACATCCAACTGCAACACAGACTCTGGCTCAAATGAAGATGAAGATCAAACTTGATTCAAGTTGCTGGAATTCAAAAATCTGAATCTGGGGCGTTCACCTCATTACCCCTCTTTCTTATAGTCGTAGTCTTAGTCTTGAGTCTTGAGTCTTGCCCCGAGCGAAGACTTGTCTACTTCTCTCCCTTCTTTCCTTTTTCTTTTATTCGCTGCGATGTTTTGGCAGTTCTATCCTTCCAATCACCCCAAGGGAGATGAATATTGTCATATCATTTTAGTATGTATATCCAATAAAATTTGAATGACGGTTTCATTACGAGTTTTACGTGACTGGATCTCCTTATTTTGTTTTTTGTTTTTTGTTTTTTGTTTTCGTTTTTTGCTTTTGTGAATTGATAATTAACTTATGTTCGAATTTATCTCAAAATAACCTGGAACTGACCACTGTGTCCCAACCAAACATTGTTATATATGTCCACACACAAAAAAGACATATGAATAGGATAATTCATATTGGGCTCCTTCTAACTTAATAGTTTCCAATTAGTCTAATTTGGTATTTCCAAAGAACATTACTCTTGGGCAATTTTCATTCCTTCCATCGCCACGTCGTTCAATTGGGCTGAATTGAAAAAATTCTGCTTCTCTTTTGAAAACTAGTCGGAGTTAAGATGGCCAAGGGCTTGTTTGGAGTGATGACGTGAAGTTTTGTAATGGTATGTAACTTTTGGGACGTTTTGTTTGGAGTATAGATCTAACTTGGAAAAAAGAAGAAGAAAATCCTAGTTGAAGTCCACCGGAAAGATGCATGAGGATTATCAGTCCGGGAAAGAACCAATGTTCGAAGCCTTCCAGAAGAGGACAAATCAGGATTAATTAAGAAATAATTGACATTGACAATCTACCATCTACGTGAAGAGAAGATAAATGAGGATTAGTTAGGCAAAGAGGAACATTCAAAGTCTATCGGAAGAAAAATTTGGATCGGAATAACCAAGAAAATTTTAAAAAAGCATAATTTATTATGTTGAATGAGCATAATTCTATTTCAATTGTTTTAAATATTTTTTTTCTAATTTAATCCTTTCTCATTATTTTAGGATTATAAGTACTCATGTGATGGCAGACGATGATCATATTATATTTTATTATGTTGAATGATTGAGATTGGAAGTTATTAATTTAGATTCAAGTGTTAGATTTCTATGAGCAGCTAGTGTCGGTGGTCTTATCGGGATCGGATCGCTAGTTACAGGCCGGTTCGGTCTCCGATCCCTAAATTTTAGAGACCAGGACTTATCGGTTCGGTCATCGGTTTCACACTGGGACCGAACCGTGCACACCCCTAGTCTAAAGCTCGGCGGAGTTTGAGATAGAAAACTGAGGCACGCGTCTGGGTCGTTGAAACTCAAGAAGACATGTAAATTCTTTCGGGTGTCGACGAAGAAGCCATTGGACGATGAAGTTCGACAATCGGCTCCACAACCAGCAACGACCATTAGGTTTAGATTGGATACGGTGTTTTCAACAAGGTCGTTCACCACTTGATCTTCTTGCCGATTTGTTCTTACAATAGAATATAGAACAGAGATGCACGACTTTTTTTATTACTTTGGAAAATAGGGGTGCTTAAGGGCGGACCAAGACTTCAAAAGATGTGAACACATGGACTTATTTTTACCGAAGACCGGGTACCACCGCGTTATTCGGACTGTCCGAGTGACACAAGCTTCTGTGTGGCCGACAAAAGTAGCGAATACCATAGATTAGTGGACCCCGATTATTGCACGAACCGACAAACGACTTTATGGTGGTGGATTCTCGTGATCTAGGCTGGCTTCCTCCAAATTTCGTCCCCAGCCTCTGACAAGTTTGTTGTTTTTTTATTGCTATATAATAATTTACCACATGACCACTCAGGAGATTTACAATTACACACACAATTCAGTGCACCAGCAAATTGTCACATCATTTTATGTTATGTACATATATATTCACTACAAGTCTTGAAACTTGTCACCATAAAGACAATCAATCTTAAAACTTTCAAAAGGACAATCAAGATTAAATCTTATCAAAATGCTGACGTGACATTTTTAAATTAATTTCTGTCTCTTCCGTGGCATTTTTTATCAATGCTTTTTCCGAATCTTATTTAAATTAAATTGAAAAAAAATCAAGAACTAACCAAAGAAATAAAAAAAACCAAAAAAATGCTAATATTTGATTCTAAAAAGTTAAATTAAAAAAATAGAGGAAGAGCAGTAGGGCTGGGTCTCGCCGATGAGGCTCGGCCACCGCCGCCTGTCGCAGGCCCTGGGTGAGGGCCGTCGACCCTTGCTTGACTCGGGCAAGGCTCGCCCCGACCTGGACAATGCCGGCCCTCGTTGCCGGCCCTCGTCAACTCGAGGCGAGGGCCGGCGTCGCCGCCCAGCTCTGGGTGATCTGGGCGAGGCTCTCTCGACCTAGCAAGGGTGTGTTATCAGTAGAACTTGGCTGGTGTTCTTGCTTTCCGTCTGTGCTGTTCCGTTCTTGGTTTGTGTTCATCATTTTTTTCTCTTTGCGTTTAGTGATTGGTGGGGTTTAGTGTGATCTATACCTGAGATCGCAATCTGTGAAGATTTGGTTCTTGCTCGTCTGGTGGAATCGTCGCTCTCACTGATCCGGTAAGGAATTGAGCCTCGATCCTTTGGTGATGTTAACGGAATGACTGATTGAACCAGTTTGACAAATTTTAAGATTTAATTGCACTTTTTAAAAATTTTAGATCTCAATTGTATATATATATATATATATATATATATATATATATATATATATTTTGAGACCTGCGTACACGGTCAAAGTTCAATTATGTAACGACAATAAGTCAGACAACAAGCAGCCTGGTAACTGCACAATTGGATTACCTACGTGACACAAATAAGTAACTTCTTATTTTGCATAGACCTTTGTACTTTTTTTTTTTCCGAAAACAAATAGCCCAAACCTTGTAATCCTCCTATACGTAAGGTCGTAAAATCTATGAACTGTTAAAACATGGGAAATACATTTCAACGCCTGCTCTCATCCACATCTATTTTTTTCTTTCTTGTTTTCGTAACCTAGAGGCACGGGCGTAAAGATCTGATTACCAAAGGAATCAAGAACACCTTAACAAGTCAAACTGGTCAAGTTCGGGACTTAGTCTTATGCAGGAGGTCATGAGACAAAACAATTCATACGTAAGTGATAGGATGTAAACGGGGACGAACTTCAGTTTGCAATATTGTTTGAAATACAAACACACGTAAACGTATTGAAAAAACATGTGACACTATTTTTTGTACTATAATAATAATAATAACAACAACAACAACAACAACAACAACATGTCCGATAATTACTTAACAATACCCGATATGGCAACCAACTGTTGCAAAAAACGTAATGTATAAACATGCGATATTGTTTGGAATACAAACACATAAACGTATTGAAAAAACACGAGACACTATTTGTTGCACTATAACAACAACAACACAAGCGATAACTGCTTAAATAATGATCATGTAAATGAGCAAATCTTAAGAATGAATCTTCGATACAACTGAAGAATACACCGATGTTACAATCAAAATAGACTAATAAAGATAGCTATAAAATTGTACCAAACCGAATCTACTTACGGCAATTAGTTCCCGCCAACGTGCTGAGCAGCTTTGCGAACTATGCCTCCCAAGATACAACATCTCGAATCCGTTCATATTAATACCGTATGAACGGGACTCTGTCGAACACTTCTCGACATTGGCACACTTAGAGCACGATTACCTGAGAACTATAGAGACACGAACTGAGATATGTCTTCTCAAGACAAAGGACACTCCAGTGAACTAGAGAGCTTTTTAGATTCCTCTATTAATTCATCCATTTCACGCGTCCATAAATTGCTGCAGAGTCATGAAGAAAATGCTCCATTAATGGGCAAACTTAGCCTTAACACAAGTCTCACACTTATAACGGGCACTCAATTCAAACCTTGAAATTAGCCTCAAGTTTGCTATTTTCTTCATTGTACCATAGTTTACATGTCATAATCTACCATACGATAGATAAAGAGACACAACAATGTAAATAGAGTTTACATCAATGACAGCCACATTGATTTTGAACAAGTCATTATTCAAGTATCATTACCCCACGTAAATCCCCCTTTGGGAAGTACAAACTCATCGGATTCAAATACAATTTAGAAGTCCTTCTTGACAAGTATGGGGCCGAAATGATATTCTTCCGGATCTCCGGTGCATGCAGCACATTTAGCAAGGCAATCTCTTTGTCAAAGGTGAACTTCAGGATCACAATTCCCCTCCTCGCATTTTTTCCCGAAACAGAGTTGGCTATATGGATTTTCTCCTTTTCACAGCCTCTTCTCATTTTGCGAGAACAGGTGTGTGTCCACACAAATGTGATATGTGGCACCTGTGTCCGACCACCAATTGATATTGTTTGACACCAAGGATGCCTCAAACACCACCACAAGAGCCGTCTCTCATCATCTTCCCCGCTCGATCAATTTCAGTCGCTTGACTACACCATAGACCTTGCCTTTATTTGGGCGCTTTTTGCAATCCTTAGCACAGTGGCCAAGCTTATTGCAAATAAAACATGTCCCTCAAAATTCCTAGGAATGTTCCTTCTGCTTGCCTTCTTCAAAAAAGGCATCTTCCTTTTCCTATCTTGTTTGGAATTGAAAGACTCAACAATGTTGGTCTTTGGTTCTATAAGAGGGTTTGCACTCCTCATGTTGTCCTCCTCGATTCTAAGGCGAAAAATGAGATCTTCAGGGCTCATCTCTTTTTGTTTGTGCTTTTTCAAATAATTTTTGAAGTCTAACCAGCCCCAGAGGAAGCTTCTCAATCAAAGCTTCCACTTGGAATGATTCACTAAGTAACATTCCCTCAAAAAAGATGTCATTCAAAATTATTTGCAAGTCCCGAACTCGATTCAAGACAGATTTAGAATCAACCAACTTGAAGTGTAGGGATTTGGCAAGCACGAATTTCTTGGTGCCCATGACCTCAGTGTTGTATCTCTTTTCTAAGGACTCCACAATTGTTTGGCATTTTCAATGTTACAATAAACATTATACGGAGAATTTATCAAATAATTAAGAATATAATTTCAGGCATAGGAAATCCCCATGTTTCCAAACCTCCAACGCACCGAGCGTCATGATATCTTACTCATCTAGACTAATTATCGGGCACACTTCCAATAAGTACTTGACCAAATTCAAGGTGGTCGATAGAAAAACATCTTTTGCTTCTACTACTTAAAGTCCACACCGGTAAATTTCTCCGATTTCTCATTCGGTGTATGAGATGGTATCATCAAAGGAGGCAAACCTGTTGATGAATACCCGTACCACCATAGGTGGTCGTAGCCGAAAGGCTCACAACATTCACCGCAACAACACCGGGCCTTGAGGTATGAACCTCTCCGCCAAGCAGTGATCGGATCGACTATAGAAACGTCTCTAGCAACATTTTGGACATTATTGGGTAGTTGATCGTCATCAGCCATCTCGTTTTTTCTGATAAACCAACAAATAGTGAGACTAATTACCTTAAGATTGTTAGGAAAAACGTAATGCATAAACGTGCAATATTGTTTGGAATACAAACACATGTAAATGCATTGAAAAAACACGTGACACTATCTGTTGTCCAAAAATGATAATAGTAATTATAATAAGACGTGAGGTAAGAACTTAAATAATGATCATGTAAATGAGTAAACCTTTTGAATGTATCTTCGATACAACTGAAGAATACACCAATATTACAATCAAAATAGACCAATAAAGATAGCCATATAATTTTAACAAATTAAATAGGAGGTGAGGTAAGATTAACTGAATCTCCTTAAGACAATTAGTTTCGCCAACAGTGCTGAGTAGTTCCGTGAACTATGTATCCCAAAATACAACACCTCGAACCCGTTCGTATTAACACTGTACAAATAGGACTCCTTTTCATTGTTCTTATTTCTTGGATTCCATATCTTGGAAAACTCTGATACCACATGTTAACCATGTTACTTTTCATTAACCAATTTCGTTTAGGACGATAGCAGGGCGGCATGGGCTGTTTCGATTCAACATAATTTAGCATCAGAACGGTCCTGTTTTAGGATTTTTCTAAACATCGTGCCAATCAGAAATCAAAACTCGATTGGGTATTAGTTTTGATATTATCTTCATTGTATAAAACTAGTTTATATAAGTACTGTACACGAACATTTGTTTAGACAACTTCCGAGTTGGAAGAGTACTAAACTAGGACATTATTCTAGTAAGTAATTTCCCATTGAACTATGGCCAGCATGAGCGTCTCAAGCGCAACTCTCCAGTGCCCACATTTATTGTGTTAATTATCTGGCAATTGACCTGATGACTTTATTCCAAAATTGAAGGACAAATTGTCTAATGTTGAGATTTGGTCTCTATTTCGAAGAGGTGGGGCTAGGCTTTTTAGGAGAATGTTTAAACATGAATTATTGACGATATTTTTCATTAACTAATTATTTCAAAGTGGTACAAGCAACTATTTTTAAGAAAAAATTTTACAAATCATACATTTTTCCCGAAACAAGCTAAGCTTAAATAAAGAATTAACTAATGTTGACCGGTCAAATTAATCAACAATTTAATGAAGCATCAAACAAAGAAAGTTGTGTCGATGTGACAATTCGAATAACGCCCTGATATGTGGTCCTAAGTGAAAACAAGTCCATGTGGTCATACCTATTGAAATCTTGGGCATACTTAAGCAACGTGATTTTCCAAAGTTCTAATATTATTAATTACGCCGTGGTATATAGTGTTCGGTGAAAATAAGTCCATGTGTTTATACCTATTAGTTATCTTCAATTACCCTTAAGGAATATGATCTTCCAAAGTTCTAATATTAGCAATAGATCTGATTTTATTCTTTGCTGATATACTTAATTGTGCTTATAATTATATCTCTTTTGAGTGGTCATGTGTTAAATAATACAACTACTAGGAGATTGGGAATGCCCTTCCGAGGAAGCCAGCAAATTATTTATTTATTAGTGAGCATTCGACAAAAGCTAACCTAATGACGTGAAACACTTCAATTACAAAATGAAAAAGCCAGTTCCTCAAAGCTGGTATGCGGCCTTCAGGGAAAATAAGTCCGTGGGTTCATACCTATTACACAACTTAGTCCACACTTAAGCACCATGAAATACTGCAGAATCGGGAAGAGATATTCCAAGAAAAATACAAAAACTTATTTCAAGTTACATTCTAGGTTCCAAGTTCCATCTACCTAGAACCTGAAACCTATACATAGAAATAGTTCCTCAATTTTCGGAACTTGAAACTTACTCTCCATATCTTGGAATCTGGAACCAAACAAATTTCCCATAGGTCCGATTCCAGGTTCTACCTTGGAACCATGCTCACCCCTAACGATATGCGAGTCACAATCGTGTCAAGATATTCTATTGGATATTCTCTCAACCCGACAAGCACGTCTCAACTCAAGTTTGGTTCGATAATATAATCTTATCTTTAATTTAAGGATGAAAATCACAAGTGGTAGGGCAATTAGCTTCGGAATCCTGGGCATTGGACCGTCCAGAAAACATTGCATTCTGGTGACTTCAAAGTAAATGTCTGTTTTTTTTTGGGGGTCAAAATAATTGGAGTGTCGGAATATCAAAGTGTTGGTCACGGAAATGGGCAGCCACGCGGGGAGAGTCGGAAAAATCGAAGAGGGAGATGCAATATTACGTTTGCTCGACAAGGTTCAGGACTACATCTGATAAAGATAAGAAGCATCGGACTTAGATTGCACATTGTTCAAAGATTTATGATGCGGGAAAATAGGAGGTCTCTTCCTGTTATCGGACTTAGATTCCACTTTGTTCGTACCTCGGCTGCTAATATTACTGAAAGCTAATAGCTTGGGATTCCACATATACATTTTCTCAGAGGATGAGGCCAAAGGCAATCCTACATCGGACAAGTTGGCCCATGAGTCATCCTTTTCCAGACCCCTGAAAATCTGTGAATTGGCCGAGAGATAATGTTAGGCATGCTAAAATTGGTTCACAAAATTGATTTACACGACAAAGTATCACTCTTGGTAAAATATGAGTTCCATATCTGAATTTTACAACTTGCCTTCACTAGCTGAGCCAAGAAAAGTGTTTGGTATACTTATCATAAAAATATATATATATATAATGTTGTGTTAATGAGATGGGTGTATACATAATGAGCACGATATTTTTCTTTTGTCTTTTTTAATGTACAAACCTACTGTTCACGAGGCAAGTACATATATGACTTGAAAGATATTGAATTAATATAACCCAGTGATATGATTTTTATTCCATCACAAATACGGAACATGTTTTGTTAAATTTAGCAATGCTTGAAAATCTATATATATGTTACAAAAATAAGTTTAGCATGACGACAAATACGCTCATTTTTTTAGCAAGATCAAGTTGTTTCATATGATTTAACGTAATGTACCGTAGTTTGAAAAATAATGAAAAGTTACGTCAAGAAGTAAAAGACGAGTTTTAAAACGTTAGTAGAGAGTGGGAGTAGGTGAATGTGGGGTAGCAATGGAAGCGACATGTTCTCTATATTTTGATCAATAAGCTGACAACCTCCAAATTTTCTTTGTGCACTACAGGTACCGAATAAGACTAGTCTATTAAAATACATAACATCAAACTCTTTCTTAAGGATTATCTCTAGAAGTAATATAAAGTATGACGCATGATTGTAATACTTTTATTGCACTCTCTATTCGTTTTGCTTCCAAATAAGATTTGTGCTTACCTTATTCAATACAATGAGTTTGTTCAATATAAAAGAAAGAAAGATAGTTTTGATGAGCTTCAATGTCGCAAGTCAGTAAATATTAAAAAGTAACAATTTTTCTTTTTGTGACTCTTCCTCTTTAGTATTTCTCGAAAGCTTTTAATTATCTTCTTCTAGTACAACAATAATATTCGGTGATCACAAGAAAGCCGGCATACGCGTCTCAATCCTCTCAAGATATTCCGTTAGATATTCTCTCAGGTCGGACCAGGCATCTCAATCTTCTCGAGATATTCCATCGGATATTCTCTCGAGCTCTGCTGCGCATATCTATCCAAGTTTGGATAACCAAGCAATCTAAGGGATTAAGTAAGGGCCAGCAGAAATTTAAGTATGGTTGAACCGAACTCGTGATTGGTTGTGCTTGGTGGTATGAAGAATCGAATCCTTAATTATGTTCCTCGTTCACATACGCATTCCCATGTTCTTTAACCGATGAGCCTAGCCCCACGTGGTTTCCATCGAAGTTATAAACCAACTTTAAGCCATGCCCAGTGATGACAAATCCAGAGTTAGAAAATTCTTATTGTTTTCAGATTTGTATATGAAAGGAGAATATGTTTATGGCACTTGCTCTTTTCGAGATGAGCATCTCCTCCGCCACCTCCCCCATCATTTCTATCTTTCTGTGGCTGATGTTGTTTGGATTGTGTTTACTTTTCTCTCTCACTATGTTTTGGGAATTGATGAGTGTGAATAATTTTCTGCAGGTGATCTTGGGTGAATGTGGAGATCAGTCGGCTATTCATCTAGTTAAGAGCCACCGATGAGGATGTTCGTGAAGTGGCTCCATAAACTCTCTAAGATTATGTCGCTATCTTCTCCCAATTTAGATTTAGATCTAGATCTAGGGATTTTACTTTCTCGAACTAAATCTAAATATAGATCCGGGAGTTCTTACATGTATTTGATTTGTGCTCTTTGAACGTACTTGTTGGTATTACTTGCTCCGTAATGGTAACAGTGGGACGTCGAATTTAGACGCGCACCACAAGCCGTTGTAATTTGTGTGGGAGTTCTCGGTGTGTGCTCATTACCGAATATAGTGATTGGCTGCCGAAATTCTATGGTGGCAAATCTATTTTTGGAGAATGAGAGGGTAATTCTAGTTACATAATATGCTTTATTATTTATTTTATTTTTTAGTTATTTGAGAATTTCAAAGCATTCTGATATTATCCTGATTAATGAATGAAATCTTTCTTAAAAAAGCAATACAGGGATTATATATGCATCTAATTTGGAAAAAGAAAAGAAAAGAAAATACTGGTTAAAGTGCACCGGAAAGACAAACGAGGATTATGAGTCTGGGAAATAACCAACGTTCGAAGTCTCCCGGAAGAGGACAAATTAGGATTAGATAAAAGATAATCGACATTGCCAATCTCCCATCTACCAGAAGAGAAGATAAATGATGATTAGTAAGGCAACGAGGAACATTCAAAGTCTACCGGAAGAAAAATTTGGATCGGGATAACCAATAAAATTAGAATAGCGTCACGCGACGTGACGGCATCGTCGTCGCTACTCTTCCTACTTGGAAGTGGTCTATAATTGACAATACTTATGCGAACTAGTTTATTATTAGTTTAACACAACGCTATTAATTAAGGACCAGCCATGAATTGACCTCCATCATCGTCTCGCCTTGCTAATCTCCTGTACCTGCAAAAGTTGAGCAAACACCGCATTCGCGTCCTTTCACGTCGTCTGTACCAAAATTACTTCGATGGTCCTATTTTCGTGTATGACAACAGAATATGCCGGTCTTACCTTCATAAGTTCTGCGCCGAATTGCTCGTCGGATCCGACACCCTTGTCCAATAGCTGTCGATATGAAGATAAATTTAAACACAATGCCCAATTGGGTATGGATTTTTTATTGCCGTAATATTTATGGAAATCCCAAAACTACACTGTTACGGGGTTGAATTATGTCATTATGCTAAAACAGCTCGCTTTTTGCCATAAAAGACTCTGTATTTCATCTAAACTCGGTGTTCCGAAAATAACTTGGCTTGCTCTTATTTAATTGTATCGCTACAAAAATTATTGAGAATACTGTTTCCTAGAACGAAACATGACAATAATCCAAACCACAAACAAACAGGAACATGTTATGTTGTACTATAATTTCCAAAAGACATACTTTTTTAAAAGAAAAAGGGTCCAGATTACACACTCTTAGGAATCTGAGAGCGCATGACAATATTTTTGAAAAAGTTCGAAACAGAAATTCTTTTGATAACACAATTTCTATAGTAGAAATTCGTTTGGTTACGCTTCATTTTTTTACTTTTAGAGCATTTTTTTGCTCCAAAGTAGCTTTGGAGCTATTTGAAGAAGTAAAAAAAAACCATTTCTTTTCTGAAATAGAAAAATCAACTTTTGCTCGAAGTAAAAATAAAAAAATAAACTTCGATCATAAATTGATTTTTAGAGTAGAAATATTGCCATACGCGTCCTACAGAGAAATAGAATAGAGGAGTCAGGCAAGGAAAGCCGGCAAGCGTCTCTCAACCCTCCAATTTGATATTCCAGCACTCCAATTACTTTGAAGTAATTGGCTGAAAAACATTTACTATGAAGTCACATAATGCAACGTTTTCTGGACGGTCTAATGCCCGGGATTCTGAAGCAAATTGCCCTACCACTTGCGATTTTCATCCTTAAATTAACGATAATATTATATTATTGAACCAATCTTGAATTGAGACATGCTTGTCGGGTTGAGAGAATATCCAATGGAATATCTTGACAGGATTGTGACTCGCATACCTACTTCCTTGTAATCAGCCGGATATCATTGTTTTATATCGTTAGAAAATAATTAATAAGTTTTCTAAAAAATTACTAAGAAGAGTATAAAAAAAAGGGTTACAATAATATTTCCTAATTGACAACATTGAAGCCCATTGAGCAAGTTCTTAAACTACTCTTCCTAAACTCTGGGATGTAAAATTTCGAAGGTATTCTTTGAGATGAAAGGAAGAAAACTATATTCTCCCAACTTGAGGGGTGACGGTGGAGAAAGTAGACTCCACGTCATTTTCGAATAGTTCATGGCGGATAGGCTCATATAGAACCAACCCGCGCCCGAGGTGAGTTATCGAATTTCGGCTCTGCGTTGCTAGTCCGTGCTTCGCGCAGTGCTCGTTAACCAACTTGTTGGCAGCGTACCAATTTTCAATATTTCCTAATTTGCAACATTGTAGCCCATGAAAACCATCTTTAAACTGGGGACATCGAATGAGACAAAATACTAATCTGAAGTGCAATAAAGGAATCTGAGTGCGTCTCAATCCTCCCGGGATTTTGATCCCAAAAAACAAAAATTCGTCCCGAGATGCTCCAGCACTCCAATTGCCCTGTTTTCTGGTTTTGCTTACGACTCGCAATTTCCATGAAGATTTTAAAAGTAAAAATAAATGACTTGAATATGTCAAGCAACCTTGAATTTCTACCGGAGAGAATTATCTAAATAATCCTAAATCTATTGTACTTATGTTAATTTAATCCTAAGTCTCTTTTTTTTTCCATCAATTGAGTCTTAAAACTTTTTCATTTATGCCCATTTAATCCATCCAGCCAATTTTAGCGATAATCGCTCACATGAATACATGTCATCCAACGTGGCGCGGTCGACGCTTGCCTTCGGCAAGGCTCGACCCCGCCATCACTAGGCAAGGTCGGCCTCGCTATGGTCGGGCGAGGCTTGACCTTCGTCACCTCGCCGGTCGTCACCTCGGCCGGTCGCCAAGGTTCGGTCACCTTGGTTGGATCAAGAGAGGAGGAAGGGAAGAAAACACTTAAAAAAAATTAAATTTTTGAAAAAATATTAAAATATCATTAAAAATTTTCCACATCAATAGGCCATGCAGGATGGGCGGCGTTATGTAGGACGGAGTTTAAAAATTTATTCGGAGCAATATTTTTATGGATGAATGGAGAATGGAGTTTAAAATTTTATTTTGATAAATGGGAAATAGAGTTTTATAATGTATGTTTTATGTTACGGGTTTGAACTTTTTATCGTTTATAATTGTAAGTGGCTACTTATTTGGACTTTTTATCGTTTATAGTTGTATGTGACCACATGTTTAGAGTATAGGGATTTATGTCGATCATCATTTACTTTGAGCCGTTTTATTGCTCATATTATTTTGCTGTAAAAAATTAAATCCAAAAAGGAAAAAAATAGGTTCTCGTGTAGAACCCGAAATCGGTTCTAGAACTTGTTCCAAAAAAATCGAGTAAATTCTAGGTTCCAAAAACTAAGAACCGATTATAATATTATGGGTTCCAAGTTCCAGTTCTTGAACCTACCCACTCTAGAACTGGTCACCCCTACCTACATCCACTTTCCACTAACTTTTTAAAACTTTTTTCTTTTACCTTCTCGTGTAATTTTTCATTATCTTTCTATAAATTGTCTAAAACTATAATTTCAATGTATTTGGCAATATACTATTGACGTACCAAAATACATTACGTTGCACCAAATCACAAAACAACTTGATCTTAACATAAAATAAGCGAATTTGTATTCACACTTAATGTAATATTTTTGTGAATTTTTTAATAGTTTTTCTTTTTTCTTCTTTATTTTCTGTTATTTATGTTTTTTTTCTTTTGGCTAAGGGCCAACAGGGTTAAGACGACCTCGTCGGCCACATCTAAAGGCGTCCGGCCCTTGACCGGGGCAAAGGCGAAGGCCGTGATGCCCTCGCCGAGCCCGGATCCGTGAGAGTGTCGGTCTAGGCGAGGGCTAAGCGCCGCCTCGCCCAGGGTCGATCGATGGCCGTTGCTAGCCCTCAACCAAAAGGAAAAAAATAAAAATAAAGAACAGATAAAGAAACAAGAAGAAAAGTATAAAAAAATTAGAAAATATTTAAAACTACTAAAAATGTCCATGTCGGCCTCGGCGCGTACGTTAGCAATTTCCGATCGAATTTTCCAGATTGACTCAATTGTCAATGCAAAAAAAAAATTATTACTAAATTGGTCAAATCAAAAAGTTTACGGCTGCATGTAGATTATGATTTGGCTCATGAAACATGAGTTAGATGTCAAACTATCTCTAACGACCAAAAACTGGCGATCTATCTCTATGAACCCCATTTTTTCAGCTTTTCTTCGAGCTGTGAGATGGATTCCTTGTGCAATCTATGATAACTACTAGACAACAGACTGGAACGATTTTTTTTTTTTTTGCTTTGACGACCTAACCAGAGGCTACAGGCTGTCTGTTGGAGCCATTGAGATCTACCCGATAATATGGTCATCTCCAAGAGAGTGAGGCCAAAATACCACCTAACAAGTGCCATAAAAGATTCTCCCCTCATCCACAAATCTCCAAACAATAAGTATTTTCTAACTTTGGATTTGTCATCACAGGGTTTGGGTTAAAGTTGATTTATAACTTCGATGAAGAACCACATGGGGTAAGGCTTATCAAGTTAAAGAACAAGGATATGCGAGTATGTGAACGAGGCACATAATGAGGTTTCCATTCTTTATACCGCCAAGTACAACAAATCACGAGGTCGGGTCAACCATACTTAAATTTCGGCTGGCCCTGACTTAATCCCTCTGATTACTTGAGTATATAAAAAAATTCGAACCAAACTTGGATTGAGATGCGCAGGCCGGCTAGAGAGAATACTCAATGGAATATCTTGAAAGGATTGAGACGCGCGATCCGGATTGAGAGAATATCCAATGGAATATCTTGAGAGGATTGAGATGCGTGCCGGCTTTCTTATAATCACCTAATATTATTGTTATACTACAATAAGATAATTAAAGGGTTAATACTATAAAAAAACTCCAAACCGGCACATCTCCGATAAATTTACCTCAAGTTATTTTTTTTTACCACGAAAAATCACAAACTGGTACACTCATGACACATTTACCTCAAACTATTTTCTTGACTATTAAAAACCCTAAACCGGTACATCCGTGATAAATTTAGCCTAAACTAATTTTGTTAACCATGAAAAATCCTAAATTAGTACATTTGTGACAAACGTACACTCCGTTAAATTGGATTAATACCACAAAAATCTCAAATTAATATACATGTGACAAACATAAGATAAAAACCCCAAACTGGAACCGTCAATCGCCATGTGTCATTCAATTGGGTGGTTTGATAGTTAGATTTAACGAAGACTAACAGAGGGTAAATTTATCACGTATAGGTCGGTTTGGGTTAAATTTGTCATAAATGCACCAATTTGATGTTTTTTATGGTCAAAAAATAGTTTAAGATAAATTTGTCATAAGTATACCAGGTTTGAGGCTTTTCGTGGTATTAACCCACAATTAAAAGCATTCAAGAAATACTAAAGAGGAAGAGTTACAAAGGAATATTAGAATCTTTAATGATTGCTAATTTGCAATATTGAAGCTCATTAAAACTATCTTTATTATGTTGAACAAACTTAGTATTGAACAAATATCTTTATTGCACACATCTTATTTGGAAGCAAAATGCATAGAGTGCAATAAAGATATTACTTGCAAGCAGAATGATCAATTCCTTACAACACAGAGTCTAATGTATTACTCCTAAATATAATCTCTAAGAAAGAGCTTGTTGTTATATATATCTTCAGATATCCTCGTTCAATACGTGTCATCCACTAGTTTAACAACTTAATAGGTTACTATTGGCGGTAATATAGGGAAAAGTCGCTTCCAATGCTAATCAACATCCACCGACTCCCATTTCCACTAACTCCTTCAAACTTTTTTCTTTTACCTGTTTATGTAATTTTCCATTATCTATCTATAAGTTGTTTAAATAACCGAATTTGTATTCACACTAAACCAACTGATGCAATATTTTTGTGAGTTTTTTAACATTTTATTTTTATTTTCTCTTCTTTCTTTTCTGTTCTTTATTTTTTTTTGTCTTTTGGCCGAGGGCCGGTAAGGCCGAGACGCCCTCTCCGGCACAACATGAAGGCGCCCGACCCTTGCCTAGGGCTGGTGAGGGCTGCAGCATACTCACCTGACTTAGATCTAGCGAGAGCGTCGGGTCTAGGTGAAGGGCCACGCGATGCCCTCGCCCGGGGTTGGTCGACGGCTCTTTGCCGGCCCTCAACCAAAAGAAAAAAAAAAGAACACATAAAGAAAAGAAAAAGAATCATATAAAAAATAGAAAAATATTTAGAAACTACTAAAAATGTCCAAGTCGTCTGGCAGATCCACGTCGACAATTTTTAATCAAAATTGATCGGATGGACTTAATTGCCAGTGAAAAATTTAGGACTAAATTGATCTAATCAAAATGTTTATGATTGAATTGATACCGATGCAATAAGTTTAAGACTTTTTTTAGTATTTTTTCCCAAATTTATATAGTGTGAGATGGCCCTTAATGTTTCTTTATAGGCATGGTGGATGTACAGGGTTGGAATGCGGTCTAATCTAAAGGTGCTTGCCTAGCAGGGTGTGCAACGGAGGTAAATGTAATGTAGAGTGAAATTGCAAGAATTTGGCAGCTGAAACCCGTTCGAGAAAAGAAGTAACTTTTCTTGACATAGAGTACGATCCGTTAAAATTTTCTCTTTTACTATGCAGATTATCAAATGGAATAAATTACACCCGTTACTTTGAAATTACAAAAATAGAAATTTGTCTCAAACATGCATTAAAAGTTTTAAGAAAAAAATTTACATTGCAATTCAGTTGGAAAAAAGATCATTTTATATTTGTCTTAGTTTTATGTTTTCCTTTATGTATAGACTTAATTCAAATAAGGATTTCATTATTATACACCAAAGATCATTTTTTTAGGGCTAATACCACGGAAAACCTCAAACTAGTACACATGTGATAAATTTATCCCAAACTATTTTTTTTACCAAAAAAAACCCCAAATTAGAACACTTAGAACAAATTTACTCCAAACCGATACATCCGTGATAAATTTACCCTCCTTTAGTTTTCATTAAATCTAACCATTAAAGTGTTAAGTTGTATGCCACGTGGCAATTGACGTATCGACTGGGGTTTTTATTCTCTGTTTGTCACAGGTGAGTCAATTTGAAAATTTTTGTGGTATTAACCTAATTTAATAGAGGGTAAATTTGTCACGGGTGAATCAATTTTAAAATTTTTGTGGTATTAACCTAATTTAATAGAGGGTAAATTGGTTACGGGTGTACCAATTAGGGGTTTTTCGTTGTCAAAAAAATTAACTTATGATAAATTTATCACAAGTGTACTGGTTTAGGATTTTTTGTGTTTAAAAAAATAGTTTGGGGTAAATTTGACACAATCAGTATCGGTTTGGGATTTTTCATGATAAAAAAAAATAGTTTGGGTAAATTTGTCACAGGATACCGGGTTGGGTTTTTCATGGTACTAACACTTTTTTTTAATTGGAGATGAGTGCACTTGAAGTCCTAAGAGTTATTATGAAAGTGCAATGTAATCCTAAATTTTTTAAAAAGTCCAATTAAGTCCTAAAACTTATTGCAAAAGTGCAATTTAGTCCTAAGATTTTCAAAAAGCCAAACCAAATCCTAAAACTTGTGTCCTAAGATTTTCAAAAAGCCAAATCAAGTCTTAGAACTCACCATAAAAGTGCAATTTAGTCATAAAATTTTCAAAAAGTCCATTCAAGTTCTAAAGCTTGTCATAAAGTGCAATTTAGTCCTAAATCTTTCAAAGAGTGTAATTAAGTCCTAAAGCTTACCAAGTAGGTGCAGTCAAGTCCTAAAACTTATCAAATTGGTAATGGAATGACATGATTGCACCAATTTGACAAGTTTTAGAACTTTATTATGCCTTTTAAAATTTTTAGGACTCATTTGCACTTTCGTAATAACTTATTGCTAACAGATTTATCCCTTTTTATTACTATTTTATGTTCTCGAAAAACTCGACATTATGATGTTTATTTATACCACACTAATCTTAGAACTTCATGAAGTACGATATTTTTCACAAATTTATGGAACAAGTTATGCAAATCTCATCTTTCTCTCTTACATAACACCTTATGTTAATGAATTATTAACGATTAAGAAATATGCAAAATGGAAATGCCCGCTCCAAGTATCAAATAAAGCCCACGTTTGCTCTATTCCTCCTCGCCATTAACTTACTACAATCCCCAACTATTGCTATACTTAGTCTTTTATTATTAATTGACTGCTACAATATCCGAGGAAGCTCATATACTTTGAAATGAAATATCAGCAGAAACAATAACAATTATCCTGGATAACTTTATTGAGCATAGCCCAGGATAAGTAGAACAAAGACCAGTTTCAAATTTCAATGACCTTGTCATCCAAGTTGCACATTGATGAAACAATGCTCCACCAAAAAATTCTAAGGATTAGACACCTTCTCCTTCAATTTTGGACTCCGATGCACGATAGCCAAACCAGAGGGAAGTTCTCACGACTCAGAAAGCTTGTCGCAGCGAAATACATCTAGAGTCTCCAGCTTGGAAAGATGCTCGATCTCAGGAGGTAGGCTGGAAATAGCAGAATTTCTCAGCCTTAAGATTCTCAGATTTTTTAGATTCCCAATGTCTCCAGGAATCCCCCTTCCAAATTCCTACACGAGGAGGCATGTATTTCTTCAAGGCTCTGTAGAAGCCAAATAGAGCTAGGAAATTTGCTTATGAAGCAACAGTCCATCTTTAACACTCTCAACCTCTTCAAATTACCAAAGGAATCTGGCAATTCAAGAATGCCTGTTCCTGAAATATCCAGCTCCTCTAAAGGGCTTCCCTGTTGGCTAATGGACTCTGGAAGTTTTCGTATCCAACGACAATTCCTCAAAGACAAGCGCCGGAGTTTCGCCAGCTCTCCAAGTTTATCGGGGAGACAGGGAGACAAGCAATTGGAGGCAGAAAGAGTTTCGAGTTCCTTCGAATAAGGTCCCCAGGGAATATCTTTCACAGAAGTCCCATCAATGAGGAGCTCCTTCAAAGCTTCCAATTGACGCAGTCCGTCAGGCAACCGGTTGAGTTGAGTGCAGGACTTCAGATTCAGGCAAAACAATTTTTTGAGATCACCGACTGAAGAATCTAAATAGACCAACCGAGAGCATCGCTCTAGAATCAGTATCTCCAAATTCGGGAAGCTAGAAAATGTAGGACTTATCAGTAAGTCAGTGCAACCGGTGAGATTTAAGACTTTCAATTGCTCCATCTGTAAAAGAGGAGATAAAAAATCACAAGGTCAATTGCCAGATAATTAACAGGAAAAATGCATTACAGCTGTAAATAGAAAACCACCTTCATCAACCTCCAACCTCCCCAGTCATCGGTGACCTTGCTCCATGAAAGATCAAGAATGACCAGTTCTGTCAGATTAAATTCTGCTGCTTCGAAATCCTTCGGGCACCCTTGCCAACGAAGCCACCTTAACTTTGGAAATACATTTGCGAAATTTCCAGTCATCCTTGCGTGATCCAATTTCAAGAACCTTATGTTTGGCATGCTCTTGAAAAAGGTTTCCTCAAATGTAGGGGTATCGAGAGTTTTTAAGTCAAAGCAAAGGGCTTCCACCTCTTCCTTTCCCTACATTTGCCAAGAGTAACAAATCAATCCGAAGCTATGAAACACAATGGGCAAATTTTGCTTAGTTGTAAGGACTAAGGTGCTTTCTTTTACGAGCATGGAAAGAAGACCTATAGATGGTAACATAAGTGGAAAACTTGATAACAAATTAGACCTTATACGTCAAGGCTTTGATTTTACAGAAGAAAACAAACCATTGAACAAAAAGCCTCTACCTCTTTCTCCTTGCATTCTTCCAGGTCTGTAACATTCATGTATCGTCTACTGCGACTTCGAGGATGGTTCGTTCCTTCTTGATGTACAATTCTGTTTAAGCGCTTCAACATTTTATGCATCCACAGCTTGTTGTCTTCTCCAACTTTTACTAGGGGCATCAAAACATGGGGAGAAGAGGAAAGATCATGATCGGGCCACATATACGATGCAATTCGGCTGTCCACGCCATTGGCAAACCACGCTATGTCCCAAAACATTTCTCTCTGCTTATCATCTAATGCTTTATGACAGATTTTCAGAATCTCCCAACAATCCTTCAACCTCCATCCAGAGTTCTGTGGTTTTATCGAGTCCTCTACCTTCCACCAATCTACTACTTGTTTTCCACGTACCAATGTACCAATGACTTCACTAACAAGTGGAACCTGCCCCGTAGCTTCGATAATGTGCTTTGCAGTTTCAAGAGACTCATCAATGTATTCAATAGCAAACGGAACCTGCCCGGAAGCTTCCATAATGCGCTTTTTAGATTCAAGATAGTCACGTATTGAACTGTCCGTTGCTGAAGCATGCTTCCATAAAAGTTCAAGAGCTTGATCATTATCCATCCCTTTCACCTCACAAGTATGAGCCAGGCCTCGAGAAACATATTCTTTGAAAATTTCACCATCTTCCGAAGTAACAATTATCCGACTTCCAGGACCGAACCAGTCTAGCTGGTCTCCTACAAGATCATGAAGATGAGACTCGTCTTCCACGTCATCGAGGACGATAAGAACTTTTATACAGCGAAATACATCCCGGAAAAACATGATTCCTCCTTCGAAAGAAGCCAAATCGACATCATCTCGCTTGAGAATATCAGATATCAACTTAGCTTGCACAAACCGAATACCACCACCATTTTTGGCTGTTTCTCCAATCTCCGCGAGAAAGCTACAACTATCGAAATAGGAGGAGAGTCGGTTGTATGCAGCCTTTGCAATAGTTGTCTTGCCCATTCCACTGGTTCCATGGATTCCAACAATGCGCACTCGCACCTTATCGTCTTCTACTTGCAATGACTTGATTACATCCTTCACTTGATCGTCAATGCCAATTACATGTTCAACAGTGGCAACTGAGGTCTGCAATGAGTCCAAAGGGCAACCAGGTAAGTTTCAACTCCTGGAGATGTAAAAGTGAGACTGTAGGCGATGTCGCACGTGAAAGACTAACCCACGTGTCATGCCATGTGCGAACTATGGAAGCAAAGTGATAGCACGTGACAAGCATTGAAGTCAACATTATCTTAAGGAAAATGCTTTCCGATTATCGCCTGACAAGCTTGTCAGTTATTTCCAACTATAGATGCACATACCATCACCGCGTGTTTTGCATAAAACACTCATTAATTGAAAAAATCATGAGGTCGGGAATAATGACAAAGACTATCATACTTGTCATGCCAATGGAGCCTTATCTTAATTTCGATTTAGACTACATATAATAGCTTGATGTCGAAAATATATATTCTATAGCAAATAAATTTTCCCAAAAGTTAATAAACTTTTTAATTTTCTTTGAAGTCATCATGCAAAGACAATGAAACCAAACTTGGAAAAACATTACAAAGAAAAACACATCCATCTATTTAATTCACAAGCTCTTAACCACTAAGCCAGCTACTCCTTGGGTGTCTTTACTTTTATCCACGTCCCGTTTGTAATTCCCTTATATTCGATCATCGTACAATTTTTGTCTAGAATATACATTAAAAAAAAAAGGTTAAATGCAAACAACCGACACATTTAGAATGAAGTTAGAGACAGCTTTCACTAGCACATTTGCATTTTGAATTTCTTCACTAGGTAGATTTGATTTTATCGATTGTTAGAGACATCCACGGACAGATTCGTGAAATTGGTTATTCTATTTTATATCGCATATTCCAACATTAGAAATTTAATGCAATGAATTAAAAAAATAAATCTTCAAAAATATCTATCTCTCGCGCATATATTGATATATTTTCTTTCGGTTGTATACTCATGTTTACTAAAGTTGTTTACGCTTAATTTTTCAAATGCCGATTTTGCTGCACGTAAAGATATTTGTTACCCAAGTAGGTGTACTAGTACATACAGTACGCATATGCATATACAAATGAAGTAGATAATAAAAAGGTCTATGTAGGTAAATTCTCACCTTAGATTGTTTTGGCACTGCTATGATGCCGCATTTGCTCATTTCAAGTCCCACTAATTCCTTTGGATTAGAGGAAAATTCTGGAAGTGAGGGAGCCCATCCAGCCCATTCAAACCATCTTAGCTCATTAGGAAGACATATAGGACCTTCAAAAGAATTATGCACGTTTCGCATGATGAGCAATCTCAACCTGCTCATTTTTGTAAAATCATCAGGACCAATATGTATCTCTGTCGGCTCGGGTAGCTCCAACACTATGGCTTTTACAGCACAATCTTCCTGTATATACAAGACCATTTAGGTTATGCATGTTTAGTAATTACAGTCGAAAAGATAAGGAGCAGAATTTTGACAGCATTTGCAAGTCTTACCATGTCTCTTGACAGAACATGGACAACATCATCAAACAGCCATAGTCTGCTACGTCTCCCGGGATCATCGGGACATTCTTGTCTCACAATATCCATAGCCATCATTTGAATCAATTCATGCACTTTTATGAGTCCATCCTTGTCAATGCTTACAAAAGACCTGTCAATGAGAACTTGTAATCCTATTGCTGCTTCGAAATTGCAATTGTGGAGAACTTTCTCTACATGCTTACTATCCCACCCATTAAAGAAGCAAGCAATGTGGAGAAAGATCTCTTTCTCATTTGCCCCCAGTGCATTATAACTTCTTCTGAGCACATCACTAATGGTTTCGTTGGGAATCCCGAAAAGTTCATTTAGTGTACTTCCCCATTCATTTCTTCTTCTACCACATAAGAGGGAACCCAATACCTCAAGTGTCAAAGGAATGCCTTTAGAATATTTCATGACAAGATCCATCAAATCTTTCCCAATTTCTAATTTTTGGTGTGTCGGAAAAACATGATTGCTAAGCGGTTCACGAGCTTCAATGTCATTCAGTGCTTTAACTTCATACATATGATCTTGATCAACCCAATGACGACTTAACAAACTTTTATTTCTTGTAGTAATAATGATCCTACTTCCTCCGCCAAACCACATGCATTTTCCTCGCTAACGCATTTAACTGTTGCAAGTCATCCACATCATCTAGGACAAGCAGAACTTTTTTGTGACAAAGTCTTTCTCGTATTAGATTAATACCTCTATCGACATTGGACACTTCGATCTATGTTGCGGTGATAAAATCTCGGATAGTAATTTTTCTTGCAATAGAACTAAATCTTTGCAATCTTTTGAAGCTTCTCGAATGTTTGCCAGAAAACATGAACCTTCAAATTGTCTAAAAATAGCATTGTAAAGAGCTCTTGCTAAAGCTGTCTTTCCTATGCCCGGCGGTCCCCATAATCCCACCATGACAGCACCATCATCGACTCTAGGTTTAGCATCGATTCCAGCTCGGCCACTCGTGAATCTATCCCAACCAGATGCTTAGCAATATGCAAGGGTGCTCGGTTTAGGTAACTGCAGATTTCCTCCACAATTCTTTGTATAAGCTCGATTCATTTCGACAAAAATGGAAGAGGAAGTTGTGGCATTGTTTTGGCAATTTGAATAGGCACATCACGAGCAATCACCAACCAAATGACAAAGCAAAGGTGCGTCAAATTTTCGCATAATCACAAGCAAAAAACAAAATGTATTCCCGTTGGGAAAAATATAAAGGAATGTAGTAACAATGTAGTCGGACTTTGAGGCGTGTAATCACTCACTGTTAGGATCAATTTGCCCCACGAAATTGCTACAGGGTTTACGCAAATTCCCTTCGGATACAACAAAGTCACGATGAGAATATTGGATAAGAATTCCAATAAATCTCCTAAAACTCTCTCCAAACAATGAAAATTACCGTCTCCTTTTTGAAGGAAAACGAAAGAGTAAAAATTTCACACACTCGTAGAAAATTGAACAGAATTATCCTCTATATAATACTAATAGAACACACCTTTTGGTGTCCAAACTGCCCATGTACGAACGCATCTATTCATGTCAAGCATCACACTTATTCATATGCCAAACATCGCAATTCAAACATAACCCTTCGTGTGTGATAACGGTCATTCGGACACAACCGTTCGTAAGTGACAACCAATCGTTCGGACACAACCTGCTCATGTCAATGAAACAGTCATAATTAAAAATATATAGAATATAATTATAAAAGAATTTATTTCGAAATAAAAAATAATAATAATTAAGTGCTAAGTGCGTCTAATAATCGCGTCAAAATCGCGCAATCACACGCGGGTATAGTGGGGTCTAACGCAACTTGCCCATTTCTTTATTCCGAAAGACTATAGTAGCCTTCTAACTAATAAAGAAAACTTGCACTCTTCCTTTTTATCCTACGTGGGATTGAAAAGGCAGCTTTTTCTTTTCTTGTTTGTTTGTTTTACAAACAAACTTCAACAATTCCCACTCAGTCGAATAAGAACTACAGGAGCTCCACACCAATCAAAACAAGTTCCAAGTTTCAACTTTTAGTCATCCAAGTGATTCATGTTCTTTTAGTTTATGCACGACAATTTACTTATTATTCCTTTTGAATGTTCTATGTGGTTTATCTACGCGCATAATCAAAAAGAGCTGCTTAGGACTTAAACCATTAAGTACCTCGAAGCACGATGTCATTGCCTCGAAACTAATTATCATATATCAAGCAGCGCGAATTTTGTTAGTCCATCCAGAGAAATGGGGTAAGTGCAATAACACCACTTAACATTTTGTCCATTGGTAGATCAAGTTTTAACCATTTATACTTGCAATCATGTGTGCGTCGATTCGTTTTTTTTTTTTTTCAGACAGTCATCATACTTACTTGTAAAGATCAGTTTCTTACACAAAATATGAACTCCAGTCAACTTACCCATCAACATCACGATGCCACCCGGACAAGCTTCCTGCGTCAAAAAGAGCTTTCTTCCATCTCTTCACTTTCTCCGAATCTTTCCCAAACTTGGATTCATGCATAAGCATAGCTTCCTTGTATCTCTTTCCTTGTGTTCTCACTTCTCTGGGATCCACTTTGTAAAACACCGGAAAGACTCTGAGGTCTCTTTCCTCCTGGCACTCCATGATTTTTGCCACCTCTTCCAAACACGAAGGCGAAGAAGCGAAATTCTCGGAGAAAATGATGATCGCGATGTTCGATTGCTCGATCAACCTCACAAGCCCTGACGATATGTGCTCTCCTATCTCCAGATCCTCGCTATCAACAAACGTGTGTATTCCCTCTTGTTTTAACGCTCTGTAGAGATGGGAGACAAAATTGTTGCGCACGTCGGGGCCTCTGAAACTCAAGAAGACATGGTAAATCCTTTCGGGTTCCGACGAGGAAGCCATTGGACGATGGACTTCGACGATCAGCAACGGCTATCAGCTTCAGATTTGATACGGTGTTTTGAGGAAGTTGGTTCCCCACTTGATCTTCGCGTTGATTTATTCTTACACTGGAGGACAGAGATGCATCACTTTTTTTTTTTTTTTGTTGCTTTGGAGAATGTGGGGGTGCTTAAGGACGGACCAAGACATCTAAAGGTGTGAACACAAGCTTCTCTGTGGCCGACATAGTGAGTGAATATTATAGATAAGTGGACCCGATTATTGCACGAACCAACAAACAACTTTAGGATGGCGGATTCTCGTGAACTAGGCCATGCGGCTCGCTTATAAAAATAACTTCGCGGGCTTCCTCGAAATTTCATCCCCAGCATCTGAGAAGAATTTTTTTCTTGCCATATAATAATTTACCACATGACCACTCAGGAGATTTCGTAAGAGTTTTTTTTATTGTGGATTTTATTAATTAATATCGTAATTAATTAATTAGTTTAATAAAGTAAAGAGATAGGATTTCTTAGAGATAAGATTTATCCTCAAGGTAAGTTTAGTAATTAGTCAAATATGAGACTTGGATAATGTGAGTCGAATTAAACCTTATCCGTAATGAAAGGGTAGGTTGCAATTTATATAGCTCAAATCCCGCGTCTAAACCTTAATCTTTCATAATCTCACATAAAGAATCGTCGAAAAGGGACATATGAAAGGCCGTCTCATTGAAGGGTTATAGAAGAGAAGTCTCGAAAGATATCGGTTCATCGCAATTACGCAGCAAAGAATGATGGATCTCAAACAAATTATGTAAACTCCCTTACTTCGAAATTGTGATTCGCATATCTATACGTGATAATCTTAAGGTGTTGCTTAAGGGTAATAATCGCAGCTTACATATTTATAATTACACAAACAATTAAGTGCACCAGCAAACAATAATGTTAGATCTATTAATAATAGTAGAACTTTGGAAAAGCATGATGCTTACGTGTGGACTAAGTTGTGTAATAGGTATGAACCCATGGACTTATTTTCACTTAGGACCACATACCACGGGGTTATTCGAATTGTCACATTGACACAACTTTCTTTGTTTGATGCTTCGCTAAATTGTTGATTAATTTGACCGGTCAACATTAGATAATTTTTAATTTAGACTCCGCTTATTTTGCAAAAATGAATGATTTGTAAAATATTTTCGTAAAAATGGTTGCTCGTATCACTTTGAAATAATCAGTTAATAAAACATATATCTCATTGTTTACGATAATTCATGTTTAAACGTTCTCCTAAAAAGCCTAGCCCCGCCTCTTTGAAATAGAGACAGAATCTCAACATAAGACAATTTTTCCTTCAATTTTGGAATAAAATCATCAGGTCAATTGCCAAATAATTAACACGATAAATGTGGGTACTGGAGAGTTACGCTTGAGACGCTCGTGTTGGCCATAGTTCAATGGGAAATTACTAGAATAATGTCCCGTCACTAGCTAAGTACTCTTCCAACTTGGAAGTGGTCTAAACAAATTTTCTTGTACAGTACTTATATAAACTGGTTTTGTACAATGAAGATAATATCAAAACTAATACGCAATCGAGTTTTGATTTCTGATTGGCATGATGTTTAGAGAAATCCTAAAATAGGACCATTCTGATGCTAAATTATGTTGGAACGAAATGGCCCGATTCCGCCCTTCTATCGTCCTAAAAGAACTTGGTTAATGAAAAGTAACATGGTTAACATGTGGTATCAAAGTTTTCCAAGTCATGGAATCAAAGAAAAAAGAATGATAAAAAGGGTTCTGTCCCGGATGACGCACTCCTACGAATCTGAGCCGGCCGAGAAATGCAGAGGAGCCAGACAAGGAAAGCCGGCAAGTGCTTCTCAATCCTCCCAGGAAGCTCTAGCACTCCAATTGCTATAAAGTCACCAAAAAGCAACGTTTTTTTATGGTATTGCTTATGATTTTCATGAAGATTTTAAAAGTAAAAATAAACGACTTGAATTTCTAACATGTGACATCCAACCTTTCGTTAAAATAGAGTCAACCCTATTCGTTGGATTCATGAAGAACGGATCCCGTTTCTGTTCATTACATTCATTAAGGGAAAATTGTCAAAAAAAGTCTTATATCTTTTGTCTTTTTGCCAATTCAGTCTCTAAACCTTTTAAATTTGCCGATTTACTCTTAAACCTGTTCATCTTTTGCCGATTCAGCCCAATTGCTCGGAAATCGCTGATGTGAATGTCGGTCATTCTATGTGGCGTAGCCGCCGATCCCAACGAGGGCGGCCCTAAAAAAAGGAGGAAAAAAAAGAAAAGGGAAAAATAAAAAAAATTCAAAAAAAATTAAAACTTTATTAAAAATTGTCCACGTCGATGTCGGTGTTTGCCACTTAAAATGGCCGGCTTCCACATCAGCGATTTCCTACCAATAGGGCAAAAGATGAAAAAGCTTATGACTAAATCAATAAACTTAAAATATCTAAGATTGAAATTATACAATATTTAATATTTTTTTGATAATTTTCCCCATTCGTTCAACATTGAAGGCTTTTTAACCATTAAAACATAAGAGTGCCAATGCAAATCCATGCTTAAAAAGCTGCATGTTCACTATGAACCCCACTTTTTCAGCTTTTCTTCAACCTATGAGATGGATTCCTTGTGCAAACCATGACAAATTATCAGAAAACAGACTTGAACATGTCTTCTTCTTTTTTTCTTTCACGTCCTAACCAAAGGTTACAGGCAGTCCGTAGGAGCCATTGAGATCTAACCAATAATATGCTCATCTCGAAAAGAGCAAGTGCCATAAACATATTCTCCTTTCATATACAAATCTGAAAACAATAACAATTTTCTAACTCTGGATTTGTCATCACTGGGCATGGCTTAAAGTTGGTTTATAACTTCGATGGAAACCACATGGGGCTAGGCTTATCGGTTAAAGAACAAGGGAACGCGTATGTGAACGAGGAAGATAATTAAGGATTTGATTCTTCATACCACCAAGCACAACTAATCACGAGTTCGGTTCAACCATACTTAAATTTCTGCTGGCCCTTACTTAATCCCTTAGATTACATGGTTATCCCAACTTGGATAGATATGCGCAGGCAGGCTCGAGAGAATATCCGATGGAATATCTCGAGAAGATTGAGATGTCTGGTCCGACCTGAGAGAATATCCAACGGAATATCTTAAGACGATTGAGACGCATACGCCGGCTTTCTTGTGATCACCGAATATTATTGTTGTACTAGAAGAAGATAATTAAAAGCTTTCGAGAAATACTAAAGAGGAAGAGTCACAAAAAGAAAAATTGTTAGAAATTTTAATATTTACTAACTTGCAACATTGAAGCTCATCAAAACTATCTTTCTTTCTTTTATATTGAACAAACTCATTGTATTGAATAAGGTAAGCACAAATCTTATTTGGAAGCATAACGAATCGAGAGTGCAATAAAAGTATTACAATCATGCCTCATACTTTATATTACTTCTAGAGATAATCCCTAAGAAAGCGCTTGCTGTTATGCATTTTAATAGATTAGTCTTATTCGGTACCTGTCATGCACAAAAGAAAATTTGATGGTTGTCAGCTTGTTGATCAAAATATAGAGAAAATGTCGCTTCCATTGCTACCCCACATTCACGAGAAATTATTGCGTACAGCCGTGGCCAATCCGACATGATCCAGATCACCATTTAGTGCGTGACAAGTGACGCATAAGGGTCCCACCACAAAAAAAAAAGAAAAATTCTCTCCACTGTCTCCCCTCTCGCGTTGCATCTAGACCGGAAAATCAAGAAGACGTCGGCTGCCATGGCTACCGAGCTCGAGCTCCGCAGCCATGGCGGCTGCGACTTTTCTGGCCTGAACGCCGACTGACTAGCTCATGCCACCACGAGCGAGGAGCTCGAGCGCACAGCTTTGGTCGCCATGGCCACAGAACTCGAGCTGTACAGCCATGGGGGCCGTGAGCCCTGGGCTCGAGCTTCGCGGCCAGAGACCCAGAAGATGTCGGCCACCGTCGCAGAGCTCGAGCTTACGGCTCGCGGCCGTCATGGCCGCGGACCTCGAGTTCTCGAGCTCGACAGCCATGGCAGCCGCGAGCCGTGAGCTCGAGCTTCGCGACCAGGGGCAAAGAAGACGTCGACCACAACAGCAGAGCTCAAGCCCACGGCTCCCGGCGGCCATGGCCGCGTAGCACGAGCTCGAGCTCCACAGCCATGGCGGCCGGGAGCCTTAGGCTCGAGCTTCGCGGTAAGACGTCGGTGAACGAAGGACAGAATCCATCAGCGGCGAGTCAGTTGCCGAAGACTCCGAGGGCGCTCTTCGACGCGGTCCGTAGCGACTGTGGCTCGGCTCGAGGTCGGAAAAGGGAAAAGAGATTAGCCGGAGGAAAGAGTGGGTAGGAGCTCGGAGAGGTCAGGCGAAAGACAGAGAGAGAAGAGAGAAATTTTTCCTTTTTTCCTGAGTGGTGGACCCATGTTCGACACGTGTCGTACATTGAATGGTGAGCTGGGCCACGTAAGCTTTACAAGGTCTGTATCTAATATTTTCTCCAACAGAGATTCACCTACTCCAACTTTCTACTAACGTTTGAAAACTCGTCTTTTACTTCTTGATGTAACTTTTCATTATTTTTCAAACTACGGTACATTACGTTAAATCAAATGAAACAACTTGATCTTGTTAAAAAATGAGCGTATTTGTCGTCACGCTAAACTTATTTTTTGTAACACATATATATATAAAAGATTTTCAAGCATTGCTAAATTTAACAAAACGTGTTCCGTATTTGTGTTGGAATAAAAAGCATATCACTGGTTTATATTAATTCAATATCTTTCAAGTCATATATATACTTGCAAACTAATAATGCGAGAACATAGTGAATTTTTTTCGTGAACAGTAGGTTTGTACATTCAAAAAGACTAAAGAAAAATATCGTGCTCATTATGTATGCACCCATTTCATTAATACAACATTATATATATTTTTTGATGATAAGTTACAACAAAATACCAAACATTTTTCTTGATTAAAACGACAAAATTCTGATTCATTGCACATCTGAATTTCATAACTTGACTTCACTAGCTGAGCCAAGAAGGAGCACTATTGATTACAAGTGAGCATTCGGATATGGAACTCATATTTGACGAAGAGTTATACTTTCGCACGTAAATCAATTTTGTGAACCAATTTTAGTATACCTAACATTATCTCTCGGCCATTCACAAGTTTTCAGGGGCCTGGAAAAAGATGACTCATGGGCCAACTTGTCCGATGTAGGATTGCCTTTGGCCTCATCCTCCGAGAAAATGTATGTGTGGAAGCCCAAGCTATTTGCTTTCAGTAATATTAGCAGCCGAGGTAAGAACAAAGGGGAATCTAAGTCCGATAACAGGGAGAGACCTCCTATTTCCACGCATCATAAATCTTTGAACAATGTGCAATCTAAGTCCGATACTTCTTATCTTATCAGATGTAGTCCCAAACCTTGTCGAGCAAATGTAATATTGCATCTCCCTCTTCGATTTTTTCCGACTCTCCTTGCGTGGCTCCCCATTTCCGTGACCGGCACTTTGTTTGGTGGAAAGTAGAAGAGTTGGTTGAATAAAAAAATGCAAAGGAGGGGTCATGACGACCCTTCACTTCTATTCACTTTGATTAATCCGAATGCACACCGGGTCAATTTTAAGAGTTGTTTCAAGGGAGAAGTTTGACGCTATATGCATCTTTAAAAAAGTGTCTGTCAAGGATGACCAAATAAAGAGATTTCCAACTTGGCTACATCCTGCACTAAAAGAAGAATTCTGGCACCTCAAAGTCTCCGGCCACAGAGCCTCCATTAGGCATGTTCGCACGCAATGTGTCTTGTGATTGGGCCAAACTCAAAGGCACCCCCACATTTCAAGGTTCTTTCAGGCCAAGGCTGGATGGTTAATACCATTCGCAACTCTGTCCTATCAGATCTACAATTGGTGGGTTATGAACGTCAAAATCACCCATATTGAGCCTCTATGCGCGTCGCTGAGACTAACTTTCACAAAAATATTTTTCAAATTTTTCATTGTTCAGGAAAATATTTTCCACCCATAAAAAAAAACCTTCAAAAGTGCGAAAAATGATTTCTTCTTTTTGAGAAGAGGAAAATATTTTTCCTCATCTTTCCTTCCTCCACTCCTTCAAATTCATTTTCATTTAATTATTTTTTCTTTTTATTTTTTTAATTATATATTTTTATTTTTATTTTTTCCTTTCCCTTTCATTTCAACGGGAGAGAAAAAATAAAAATTTTGACTTTTTATTAAAAATAAAATATAAAATAAAAATATAAATTATTCAAAGGAGTGCACAGAGGAAAATCAAATCTGTTTTTCCCTATCGAACATCAAAAAATATTTTTCAGTTCATTTTTAAGTTTCAAAAAACATCAAAAAATATTTTCACTTTCCTAAAAAATGACTTCCTAAAAAATATTTTCCAGAAACATCTCATTTTTCGCGAAACGAATGGAACCCTAATTCCGATTAAATTTACTTGTGGTTGATGTCAATAATTTGTGGCCCATCAATAAAATGGTATGCATGAGCTGATGCCATGCCCACTAAAAAAATGTTAGGTGTAGTCCAAGCTATCAGTAATGAGCCTACCTACTCATAAGTCGTCACAACGAACCTCGAATCGTGATAAAAACTAGGGGTGAGCGATTCTCGAACCGGTCCAGTTCCCCTCAAGAACCAAGAACCGGACCGGTGATCCCGGTTCCTAATTTCGGGGGCGCGGCTAGACCGATGGTCCCGAGAACGATCCAGTCCGGTTCTCGGGCGGTCCAATGAGACTAGTAATAAACTTTAGAATTTTCATTTTCTGACCTAAGTTGCAGCTCGGTTCGGTCCGGTTCTTAGTCGGTCCAATGAGACTAGAAATAAACCTTAGAATTTTCATTTTCTGACCTAAGTTGCAGCTCACTGCAATCATGGATGGATCTTTGGATTTAAATCATAGCTAATAACACCCACTCAAATGAGATCGCGATCACAGGACAATGAGATGCAAGTTGCATTTAAAGCCGAAGTTATCAACATATTTTGCAGCCGGAAACAAGAAGGTTCCAAATTATATAGCTTTGACAAAATATTTGGCTATCTAATTGATTTGGAGAAGGTTATATCCATTTGCATGATTTTTCATCATATAATGTGAGAAGAGAAGCAAAATGGGAGTAGTGAATTTAGAGTAGTAGATGTTCAAAAATTTAGAGTAGTAGAGTGGGAACATAAACTTAGTGAAGAGAACATGGTAGTCAGCTCAGCAAAACTACACGTTGATTAACGATGGAAAAAAACGACATCACAAGAGTGTCAACTCCCTCGCGATCTACGTTACATTTAAAAATTTTAAAAAAATTAAAATAGATCGGTCCGGTCTAGGGGGTCCAATCCGGTCCTGTACCCCTAAAATCAGGAACCGGACCGCCCGATCCCCGATTCCATTTTTAAGAACCAGGAACTGGACCACCAACCTCTAAAATCGAGAATCAAATCATTGGTCGAGTCCGGTCCGGAGGTTCGATTTGCTCACCCCTAATAAGAACTCTCGATTCGTCCAAGGAAACCGTTCTTTATTTATATGGAGAAACAAATTCGAGATACGAGGTGGTAAAGTTATTCTAGTTGAATCTAGGATGACATTATATTTTCAATATGTATCCCGAAGATTGAGGCTACCACCATCGCCCTAAATTTTCTGATTCAAATTAAGCAAGGAGCCAAGGCCTGTGCGCTCGATAAATTAACAGCGGTGTAGATGCATAAGTATTATGATTCGGCATAATAAATATTCACACTGAACTATAGGCAATAATTACCATCGCAACTTACATAATTGCTAAACACATATTCTTGTTGTTAGGATTTTAATAAAGACAACAATAGACGTCAACACCCGAGTTTGGTGTTCTGACCCCCAAGTTTTTGTTATTGGGTAATATGAAAAAGAAAAGAAGTTATTATATGTTTATATAAAGATTGTTATTATGAATTGATATAGATGTTTTTTCTATTCTATACCGGTCATGCAATGGTCAATATCTTAAATTCATTAAAAATCGGTGGTTGACATTGAAATTATAATCTTGACAAGTTAGCTTATCCGATTCGCCCAAATTTCCATAAACTCATTTTCTTTGAACACAGCTTTACTAAATTCCCATTCTACCATGTCATAGGCTTTCTTGATGTTAAGTTTCACAATATCCCTGAACATTTTCCTCCTTTTTCTTCTTTTTAGGCTCCGTTTGTTTCGTGGAAAATGTGATATTTTCGGAAAGTCATTTTCCAGCAAAATGATCATATTTTTCGGTATTTAGCCAAGACTTAAAAACGAATTGAGAAACGATTTCCGTTGTTTGGCAATGAATTGATTTTTCTAGAAAAATTTATTAAATAATTCGAATTTTTAAATAATTTTTTTTATTTTTGAACAAAAAATAAATTTTAATTACCTTTTTTAAATTTTTTTTTCTCTTTGTTTTTTTCTTCTTTCGTTTCTTCTAGAGCGCCACAGGCGAGGTTTGGCCTTGCCCCGGTCTCGAGCGAGGCTGAGCCTCCCGGATCCCGAGAGGCGAGCCTCGCTCGCTCAAGGCCGAGCCAAATCCGGTGAGGCTCGGCGTTGCCCAAGGCCGGCAATGCTGAGGCTTCGCTTGGGCCGGTAATGCACCCTCTGTGCCCTGACAATATGCATTCATAGTCGGTCGATCTCTATTTGCTTTGTTAAAGGTACGAGAATTTCGAGTTCAACAATGCCAACACAACCAAACTCAAAGTAGAATGGAAATGAAAGATGAGTAAATGGCATGATACATATTGCAGAAAGGAAATATAATTGAAAAAGTCATTATACCTGATAAGTACTCTCAGTTCTTTCAGTTCATCTGAGAAAACTGGTCTTTCTTTACGAGGAAAGAAGATTGAAGGCATGAATTGGTAAACTTACTATACATGATTCTGTGACCGCAACTGGAAAATCGTCCATTGGCCGAAGTTTTAAGGCAAATATTTCCGGATGTTGGTCTCGGGTTCAAACTCTCTTTGAGACTCCAATTCTGGAACCAAACCCAGGGTGGAGCATAGAACTCAAATGCTTCACGACTCCGTTAAGCAAATGGTTTATTCTTGTGTCTAGGATGACATTGTACTTTGGATATGTACTCTGAATATTGAGACTACCACTATGGCCATAGATTTTCTGGTTCGAATTAAGCAAGCAGCTAAGGACTGTGTGCTCGACAAATTAACTAGGACGCAGGCGCGATGACAGTCCTAACCTAATGCAGTTTTGTTTGTTCCAATTGCATTTGATGAATTCTTGCAGACTGTTGATCTAGTAACGGTACCTAGAAGCAGCAAACTGGAGAGAGAGAGGAAGAGGATGGAGCATGAACCTATCAGTATATAGAAGCTGGAGAAATAGAGACCCTGGAAGAGTGTGCCGAAGCACAAGGTTGCCCGCCATGCGCAAGTTATCTGGACATTTTCACCGGTACTTCTCAAAAGGTTTCTGAGCATTACCGATTTCAGGTGTGAAGGCAAGCCTTGGACTTCAAATGAGCAGAGTCAAGAACCTACTGGATCGAAACCGCTCTTCTCTGAGACATTTCAGTTTTTAAATGTGACTTTTCCTTTTATGAGGAACTTCTGATTTTCGCCGTAATCCTGTTTAAAGCAACTGTCTTTTTCCCTCTCGGTTTGAAACAGGTTCCTGTTCGACATGGATTTGCAAATGACTGGCATGTAAGCTTACAACCACTCCACTCTTTGAAGTCACTCGAACCAAAATAGTTTGGATCCTGATGGACGACAAACAATCAGCATAGCCTAACCAGCTAGCTTGTGAATTTGAGACTCCAGCAGGGATCCTAGTGTAAAAAACCTTGGCCTCTTAAGGACATCACTTCACATTCTGCCACATTTTCAGCAATGTACTAAGCCCCTGCTGCCACTTCATATGCTTCATCCTGCATTGTGCGTGTACAATATCAATCCTATCCAATACCGATGCCCCCAAAAACATTTATCTGTCGGACGCTAGGCGGGTTTTTATTCTCCAACCATGACAAGAAGCTCCATTCCTATACCAAAAAGAGCACCAGGACCGTTCATCTCTGGAGGTCAGGACCGCATTGGATGTTCAACCCACTAAATGCATGAGGGACAACTTTCCATTAATATGCAGGGTCATGAGTGCGCACTCATGAATTTGCAAAAATCATTTACAGGAAAATCAAAGTGAACGACAAGACAATACAAGCTTCCATGCGAAGACTACTCAGTCCTTGCGTATGATTGTCGACAAACCAACTACAGTGAATACGCGCCATAAGAATTAGAAATTAAGAACATGACAGAACCAGCTAACACAACAAAAAGCAACCATGTGTAGAACTAGGAAGTCCAGTCGGGTTTGGCAACAGCTTGCAGAGTTTCCTTGAGAGTTATTTTGCATCTAACACTTGTGCACACAACCCAATTTGAATCATAGGATGCAGCAAGCAGCAAGCAGCAAACGGAGTAAATAGCATTAGGTCATTCCAACTTAACTTTTTGCGTTTCTAAACAAAAAAGACAAATTACATGCAAAAAACTCGAGACACATGAAAAACAGAACTTACTAAAGTGACCCCTGCCAATCATGTGATGGCAAGGAAGAGAAAACAGAACCAGTTGCAAAGATGATGGAACAAGCTAATACGAAAATGCTCACATAATTTGAGATAAAATACAACATATAAAGATCACAAACACAAGGAGTAAACTGTGAAGAGCAGCGTCTTTCCAAATACGAGATCTCTCTTTCTTTGTTGAATAACTCACACTTCGAATGTTCTTCAGACAGTTCAAGTTCAAGCTCTTTAGAAACATAGCTTGACGTCATTCACGCACACTGATGCGAAATTCAATGCCTCTGACATCAATAGGTATGTTTCTGAAAAGCTTGAACTCGAAGAATCTTTGGAACAATTTGAAGTGTGAGTAGTTCAACAAAGAAAGAGAGATCTTGTATTTGTAGAGACGCTACTCCTCGCCCCTTTGTTTTTTGTTCTGGCAGACACAACTATTCTTTTGACTGGTCTGAGTCGACCTTCTCCTTTTGGGTTTGGCGACTCCGGGACAAGTCAGCTTAGTGACGTCATGATCTAACTCAAGGATGTGGAGACAAAATTTCATCTCCTCTCTGGCAAGCACTTCAGTAATTCCTGTGTGCTTTAGTCTCAAGATTCTCAGAGAAAACAATCCTGTAACGTCACAACGTTTTCCCCTCAGACCTTTGCAGAGGGTGAAATCCAACTCTTTGAGCTCCTTAAGATCTTTTATGGCTTCAGGAAATGCTTTGAGGTTAGTACGAACCATCTTTAGCACTTGAAGTTTTTCGCAATGCTTGACACAAGAAGGCAATTCTTTAATCGAGGTGTATGACAGGTCCATCTCCTGTAGCTGACCCAGCTCTCCAAAGACACGCGGAAGTGTGTTTAGCTGTCTGCATCTTCTTAAGAAAAGCTTCTTAAGTTTCTTCAAAAATCTAATGGAATCAGTGACTTCACGCAATTCTCCACAATCGCAAGCACTAAGAGTTTCAAGTGCCGGCAGAGAGCCTTCCTCAAATTGAAGTTTCCCAATTTTAGTTCCATCAATGAGAAGCTCTTCCAATGCTTTCATGAAATGCAGTGCTCGTGGCAAATGGTTAACCCATTTGCAACCCTTCATGTTGAAGGAAACTAAATTTTTAAAGTTCGAGTTGGTTGTATTTAACTTCAAATGTAGACAACCTTCCAGTATCAGGCGTTTTAAAAGACTCGAGTCGGGAAATTCCAGAGATGCATTGATCCAAGGACAATCTTTTAGGTTCAAGACTTGCAAACTCCCAGCCTTCTGCAAAAACCGCATGATCATATGTGTATTTACTACTTCAGCTACAACTCTAAAGATAAAGCGCAAGGCACATGTACGTAAAAAGAAGTACACAAGCACAAATAAGCCTTACCTGCATCAATTGACCCCACTCATCCAAGGTCAATGTGTCTTGTCTAGAACATAACTTGAGAATTACCAGTTTTTTCATGTTGAAAGCAAACAACTTAGATTTCTCAGGGCGTCCACTAGATTTCTTTGGGCATCCACGCCAATCAAGCCATAGCAGGTTTGGAAGAAGATCCTCAGGTTTTCCTTCAATATCAACCTGGTCCAACTCAAGAAACCTCAGATGCGGTACATGACGAAATTCTGCACCATCAACTTTATTAAAATTGGAGTCTACACGGAGAGCTTTAACCTTACTGGTGACCTGCCAATCCGTTGAAAAAGTGAAAGTTGGAAATCGAACAAAGATGTATGCAATGAAACGACAATATAATCATCGCATCTAGAAGGAAAACTTGATAACAATGCCAGAGAGATTTTACCTTCTTTTCACTCAATGTTGTTTGGACATCTTCGTAATCCCACAGCCTGCTGCGCTCCCCAGGATTATGAGGATTTTCATTCTTGACAATTTGTCTTCCCAACAATTTTAGTTGGTTGTGCATGGAAAACTCATTTTCTTCTCCAATTCTTACAAAAGACATATTTTCAAGGTGACAAACACTCCTACGTGGGTTCCATCCATAGGCATCCCACATGTCACAGGGGATTGTCTTTTCAACCCCAGTAAAGAAACATGCTATATCAAGGAATATATTTTCTGCATTCTGGTGGTCACGCAAACTATCAAAGTGTTTCATCAATATTGGTCTCAGGTTTTCTTCTGGACCCCTCTTTAAACCTTTCAAAGTCTCCCTCCAATCTGCATCGCTCTTCTCATACAAATATCTTCCCACCATTTCAATGGCAAGAGGAAGACGTTCGACGGCAGAAGTGATTTCCTTTGACGAATTTTCATAGTCCCCTAGGGGACAAGCCAATGGAAAAGCGTGCTTATGGAAATGTTCGAGAGCATGATCTTCATTCATTGGTGAAACCTCATGTTCATTGAAAACATTACCTTCGTTTTGTTCTGGATTCAGATTCCTGTAAAATTCAATGACATCAGTTCTTCTAGTTGTGAGGATGATCGCGCTTCCCCGGACCAAACCAAGATAGCTGCTTAGCCAATGTTTTGATTTGCTTGAATTGGTCCAGATCATCCACATCATCTAGTAGAATGAGAACTCTCTTTCCTCGGAACCTGTATTGTATCGTTTTGGTACCATCATCGGAGGAATCCACTTCTTGACATTTTCCTCCTCCCTTGAGCTCACGAATCAACTTATTCTGCACAGATACCTCCCTATTCTGTTCAAACTGGCCCCGAACATTTTCAAGAAGACTATGACCTTGAAAGAAGTGGCTGATTTTGTGGAAAACGACCCTCGCCAGAGTGGTCTTGCCAACCTGGGGCATACCCCTCACGACAAGCACCCACTTCCTAGTCTTCGCCAGCTGTTCAACGACTCGTCCATCTTCATAATCATAATCGAAACCAAGTTTTCTGATCATCTCTTGCACGTGTCCCTCTATTCCAACTAAGTTTCGAGTCATATCTTGGTTAACCATCCTCCTCGAGAGTTTCCAAATTTCGGAAATGAAAACCTCCAGTTGTTGAAACCTACAAAATGAGAAACGGAGTTTGCCTTTGTTCTTCTTCCTTTTCTTTTTAAGATAAGAGGCAGGGAGAGGTGGCTAGCAGTAGTGACTCCCTATTGACGTTACGATAAAGTCCCAGATTGGTTGTGGAATGGAACGGTTTGATTTCAGGAAAGGTACACAAGGCACCGGTGACATCAATCAAAAAGGATAATAACAAAAAAAAATCACGAGGAAGACTGCTGAGAGAAGACAATAAGATGTACACACATGCATTGCGATTACAAAGGCGAGAAAAACTTGGGATCTCCAGAAGTTAATTGGATCCCAGAAAAAGCATGGTGAACATCTTAATGTACAAGCCAATTCTCCTATCTTTTCTTTCCACAAGCTAAAACAAGTAAAGCAAGATCAAATGGAGCGATCACACTTACCCGTTGAAGAGATCGTCATAAAACCGTCCCTTTGGAGCACCAATGTCTCCCAGAGCAGCCTCCTTGACTCCCGGTCCCTTTATAACACCGATCTCTCCCAGAGCAGCCTCCAGAGCTGCCTTCAGAGCAGCCTCCAGAGCAGCCTTCTTGAATTCCGGTTTAACTATGCCACCGATCTCTCCCAGAGCAGCATCCAGTGCAGCATCCAGAGCAGCCTTCAGAGGAGCCTCCAGATCAGCCTTCTTGAATTCTGGTCCCCTCTTATCAGCAACCTCTTTCAGAGCCTTCCTCCACTCTTGGATGGTTGACTCGGGATATCTGCCTTTGCCCTCGTGCTGGGCGAATGACTTTTCATATGTTCCCAGCTGGAATTTAACAACACCGGGCTCAACGAAGAAGAAAATGGGATGAATTTTCTTTTCAACTGCACCATTTGGGCCACTTCCTTCAGGCAAGCTGTGCTGGAAGCGAAGTCCAGGGAGAAGATTGGAATGCAGGTGTCAGAACGCTCGATGGCATCCACGATCTCGGCACTGATGCTGTGACCGTGCTCGATCTCTTCGCTGTCTAGGAATGACACAATCCGCAACCCTTCGAGCTGCTTGTAGAGGTAATTGACCAAGTTGTGGCGTGTATCTGGTCCTCTGAAGCTGATAAACACTTGATAGTTACAAAGTGCCATAGGAACTCGCACATCCAATTACAACAGAGGCTCTGGATGGAATGAAGATGAAGATGATCAAACTTGATTGAACTCGTTGGAGTTCACAGATCTGAATCTGTAGTCTTCTCCTCAAGTCATGCCCTGAGCGAAGACTTGTCTACCTCTCTCTCTTTTTCTTTTCCTTTTTTTATTCGTTTTGATGTTTTTGCCAGTTCTATCCTTCCAATCACCCCAGGGAAAATGACTATACTGCCTACAGTGTTTGAGAAGATATTGACATTTTTACCCAAATCCATTTACTGAACAACACGTGTTTAATGGAGCCCACGTTGCACACGCCGCCGCCTTCCTCCCGGCACCAAGATCTCGGACTCGTCGACGGGCCCCTCTCTCTCTATCTCTTAAGTGTATCGGCGGAGCCGCGGAGATGATATGAGAAGATATTTTTCTGCAGTACGACCTATATTACACGAACACTCTCTCTAGACCTGCATATCGTGTCGTATTATGCCGAACATTCTTCAATACTTTGACATTTTTCGATACTCTTCGACATATAATCAACACGCGTGATCGGTCTTCAAATACGCCAACAATATGAGAGTCTATCATTCCGACACACCATTTTAACACATACGAGATTAATTTTAAACATTCCCAATAAATTAGATATCGACATATAAATCTATAAAAAATATATATATATTTACTTAAGTCATATATCCAAATTTCTTTAAAATTAATATACTTAATCAATTCAAAAAAAACTTAATCGTGAATCCCTAATAGAAAAAAAATAACTACCGATATTTTTATATTTACATGATAATTTATCATGTATATATAAAAAAAATATATTTAATATATAACGTATCTCAACACGTCGAAATTTTCCATTTTTTTATAAATCACGTGTCGGCGTGTCGTGTCGTCTTATGTCATATGCCGTATCGGTGCAACATAGGGTATGACAATGAGCACAAGCAAGAATCTCCCTTCAATTTCGACTTTCTTCTCTCTCCTATCCAAACTCAAGGTAATGCGAGTTCCTGATCTTGTTGATGGAGGAATTCGTCGTTCCTCCTTTTTTTTCAGGGCTCCTTCTTCACCTTCACTTGGTGATTTGTCGGAGGCGACGGTGACAGTGGAGGCGATGTGCGAGAGTGGGAGGAGGCGACTGCATGTTTAGTTGACGAGAGAGCAGGGCGTCGTTGCAGGCGTGAATGAGAAGGAAAGCATAACCACGAAGATCTCGGCCTCTGTTTCTAAAGGGAAAGAGAGCCCGTTGGAGAAGACAGATGAAGGTGCAGGGTGTTCATGGAAGAGAGAAAGGGAGGGTGAGATTTCTGAAAAATCTGCAATGTGGGCTACACGTGTCATTCACCCAATAGATTTGGGTCGTAAAATTGAGCTGTTAAAACATGAGAGATGCATTTTTTTTTTTGGTCAAATACTGATTACTTTCGTTCAACCGAAACAACTTAATGATGCCCCATCTTACGAGCCTGAAGGATAGAGGGATGATAAGACAATCAATTAAAGGGAAGATACCCCATCTTATGAGCTTTGGCAATTCAATCCGCGCATGCATTGGCTTGTCCAATCCGCGCATGCATTGGCTTTTTGTGGTGAATGAATAATTGACACGTGCGGTAGCTGGGCCAATAACAGTTTGCATTCGTCCACCAGGTTGCAAATGGTCCAGGGAGCTTGGGCCGAGCCTGATAAGAAGACGGTTGATAAGAGCTCTATTGCTAATAAGTTATCTCCCAATACTTGCGCCTGCAGATCAGTTCGAACTTCCCAAAGATCGCCATTGACTTCAGTTTTGAGAGAAAACGAAGACCATCAGCTAAAGCAATGGTTTCGACCGCAAAGGTTGAATCCGCGCACCTGAGTCTCGTGAAGCTGTTGATCATCACGCCTTGTCCATTCCTCAAGATCCCAGCGGCCGACGCCTCCTGGTTAGCTCCGACCCAAGAGCAATCGACGTGAAGCATCCATGGCTTTCGATTCGACGGATCCTCTGAGCCTCGCTCTGCTGATCTCTTCGAGCCAGGTAAGCTCGAGTTTGTTTTTGGCTTCCAACAAGCAGAGAAGGGTGTCGCCGAAGTCGAGCTAACCCATTTTTCCATTGCGAGGGCTGTGTCGATTACTTTTGCGGGGATGCGTGTCTGTGCTTGATAAACCCAGGCGTTCCTTGCCTTCCATATGAACCAGAAGGGACTCGCCCGTAGCCCGCGTTTCAGAGGCCGGGTTGGCTCGATGAGTAGATTCGCTATCCATCTGTCAATTCACGGGATAGGTTCAGTTGATAATGCTGCTATGTTGATGGGTGAGTCGCTCCACATCTGCCTTTCCCATTTACACTGTGTTATCATGTGTTCAACTGATTCGAGGGCTAGATTGCATAAAGGACAAACGGGTTCCCCGGGGGGTGGGGAAGGAATTAAGCTTCCATATGCTGGACCATAGTTGTCGGGGTGGTTGGTAAGTGGATGTAGCAATGTCGCTCTCTGGTGGTTTGCTTGCTGTGAGGATCGATTTGTACCATCTTTTGACTGAAAACGAACCACTCCTACAGCCTGTCCATATTAATTTGTTGCTGGTTTGAATAGAACAAACTGGAATGACTATGATACTATTCATAATCTGCTCATCGAAAAGGGATTCCAGCTTTTGGACGTCCCATTAATGGTTTTCTTTGTCGATAAGTTCCTCGACAAGCTTTGGGTCATCTGGATTAGGCGGGCCGCCAATTAAGCCAGTGGCAATCCCTATCTTTTCTGATATTAATACTCTTTCCGTCCCTAATGACCCATCTTACATCTTGGGCAATCGTGTCTCTTCCTGCTAAAATACTCTGCCAGTCCCAAGAAGGACGGGAGCTCTTGTTTGCCCTCCAAAAATCACTCCCAGGAACGTAAATTCCTCTCAAAATTTGGCTTCAAAGAGTTGAAGGGGGTTTCTGAGAGCCTCCATGCTTGTTTTCCAAGCATGGCCTTGTTAAAGGTGATTAGGTCCTTAAAACCGACGCCACCTTTAATTTTTGCCGTCTTTAAGACCTCTCACTTTTTCGAATGTACTCCTGATTTGGGAGTATGGCTACTGTTCCACTAAAAGGAGACAATCTTCTGCTCCATTGCTTTACAAATTGAAATGGGCACTTTGAAGATAGATATAGCATATTGAATATTCTAATGTACACCTAGAATTTTTCATAATTTTTTTTATTTAGTTTACAATTTTTTTTGTTTCTTTACTGTTTTTGCCCCTTTGGCCGGCGAGGGTCACCGGGAACCCCGCCAGCCACCACCGAGGGGCCCTAGGGGTCGGGGCTGGCTCGCCTTGGGCCGGCGAGGCTACGATGGCCCCGGGTGACGGCCATTGTTGCCTCGACAAACGCGGGTGAGGGCCTTCGCTGCGCCCTACGGGCCACAGGCTAGGCGGCCCTCGCCTAGACCTCAGTGACGGCCGTCACGGCCTTGTCCGGACCACCGAGGCCGCGACAGCCATTGCAAGGTCGGCGAGGGCCCCCTCACCCGATTTGGAGAGGGCTTTGTGCCTTCGCCGCCGGCCGTCGCGACCTCGCAAGCCCATGACGAGCCGGCCCTTGGGTCCCCGAAGGTGGCAGAGCGGGGTCTCTGGTGACCATCGCCGGCCTAGGGGAAAAAGGCCTAAAAAATTAGAAAATGAAAATATGATAATAAATAATAAAAAATAAGAAAACTGTCTAAAAAATATTTACAAAATTTAAAAAAAATCCACATGTCATTCAAAATAAATAAAATAATAATAAAAAGTCCACATATGACGATTTGCCGAAAGTGGCACTCAAATGAACCATTTTCTCCGGAAGTGACACATAAGTGATCGATTTTTTGAAAGTTATGGCGACTCAGTGATGGAAAAAAAAAGTTATGAGTGCTCAAGTGAGGACAAGATAAAAGTTATAGCACTTGTAATGTACTTACCCTATACTTATGAGAACTAGTTTATTATTAGTTTAACACAATGTTCTTAGTTAAGCACAAGCCATGAATTGACCTCCATCATCTTCTCGCTTTTCTAACATCCTGTAATGGAAAAAGTTGAGCAAACACCGCACTGGCGTTCTTTCACGTCGTCTGTACCGAAATTACTTCGACAGTCCAATTTTCGTGTACGATAGCGAAATATATGCCGATTTTACCTTCATAAATTCTGCGCCAAATTGATTGAACAAAAAAACAAAAGAACCATAAAAAATTGTACCAAAAGTTATGAGCCACACAAAGGATAGAATAATCAAAATACACATAAAAAGAGTGTCAAAGGAAAAAAACGCGAGCCTTTATATTACATGAAAATTCTTTTTTTTTTATTAGGGATAACTACATTGAAAATCCCAAAACTTGTCACGGAAGTGTAATTGACTTCTAAAACTTTCGAAAAGTGCAATCAAGTTTTAAAACTTGTCACAAAAGTTCAATTGAGTCCTACAACTTTCAAAAAGTACGGTCAAGTCGGAAAACTTGTCAGTTAATGCGATCAAGTCCCAAAATTGATTAATTTGATGCAACCATATCCTAAAACTTGTCAATATTTTCAGTTTGTCAAGTTGGACGGTATTAAATGAAGGACTTGATTGCACTTTTTGAAAGTTTTGTGATTCATTTGCACTTTCGTGACAACTTTAAAAATTGCTAATACATTTATTCCTTTTTATTGATATTTTATGTTCTCAAGAAACCCAACATTATCACGTTTAATTATGCCACACTAATCTTAGACCTTCATAAAGTATGATAATTTTTTCACAAAATTATATAACAATTTATGCAAGTCTCATCTTTCTCTTACATAACACCTCATATTAACAGACTATTAATGATTCAAAAATATGCACAATGGGAGTGCCCGCGCCTAGTATCAAATAAAGCCCCCGTTTGCTCGATTCCTCCTCGCCATTAACTTGCTACCGTCCCCTTCTATTGCTTACTCAGTCTTTTATTACTGACATACTACTAAAAAGTCCTGAGAAAGACTTGCGAGAGAGAAACGCAGGCACACTAAGGGGCAGAGGGTAAAAATGTGGGCGGCGTCTTTTGAATGACCCACTATCAGCAAGTGTCAAACAGCACGCAGTATTTTAGGCCTTAAAAAAGGAGCACGCAAATATCAGAGGAAGCTCAGATACTTTGAAAGGAAATATCAGCATAAACAATAACAACTATCCGGATAACTTATTTGAGCATAGCCAAGGCCAAGTAGAACCAAGACCGGTTTCAATGACCTTGTCATCCAAGTTACACAGTGATGAAACAAGGCTCCATCAAAAGGTCAGACACCTTTTCCTTCAAATTTGGACTCAAATGCACAATAATCAAACTAGAGGGAAGTGCTGGCAACTCATGAAGCATGTCGCAGTGAAGTACATCCAGAGTCTCCAGCTTGGAAAGATGCTTGATCTCAGGAGGTAGGCTGGAAATAGCAGAACTTCTCAGCCTCAAGATTCTCAAATTTTCTAGCTTGCAAATGTCTCCAGGAATCCCCACTTCTAAATTCCTACACGAGGAGGCATGTATTTCCTCAAGGCTCTGTAGAAGCCAAATAAAACTAGGAAATTTGCTTATGAAGCAATAGTCCATCTTTAACACTCTCAATCTCTGCAATAATCCCAAGGAATCAGGCAATTCGGAAATGCCTGTTCCCGAAATATCCAGCTCCTCTAAAGGGCTTTGGCCAATGGACTCTGGAAGTTCTTGTATCCAATGACAATTCCTCAATGACAAGCGTCGGAGTTTCACCAGCTCTCCAACTCCATCGAGGAGACTCAATGACGAGCAATTGGAGGCAGAAAGAGTCTCAAGTTCCTTTGAATAACCTCTCAAAGGAATTTCTTCCACTGAAGTCTCATCAATGAGTATCTCCTTCAAAGCTTCCAAGCCACCCAGTTCAGCAGGCAACCGGTTGAGTTCAGTGCAGAACTTCAAATTCAGGCAAAGCAATTTTTTGAGATCACCGACTGAAGGGTCTAAATGGACCAACCGAGAGCATCGCTCTAGAATCAGTATCTCCAAATTTGGGAAGCTAGAGAATTTAGGACTTACCAGTAAGTCAGTACAACCGGTGAGATTTAAGACTTTTAATTGCTCCATCTGTAAAACAGAGAGGAAAAATCATAAGGTCAATTGCCAGATAATTAACAGAACAAATGCATTAGAGCTGTAAATAGAAAACCACCTTGATTTTCTCCCAACCTCCCCAGTCAACAGTGACCTTGCTCCATGAGAGATCAAGAATGACCAGCTCCGTCAGACTAAATTCTGTTGCTTTGAATTCCCTCGGGCAACCCTGCCAACGAAGCCACCTCAACTGTGGAAATACATCTGCAAAATTTCCAGTCATACTTGCCCAATCCAACTTCAAGAACCTTATCTTTGGCATGCTCCCGAAATCGCTTTCCTTAAATTCATTGGGACGACCGTTTTTTAAGTCAAAGCAAAGGGCTTCCACCTCTTCCTTTCCCTACATTTGCCAAGAGTAACAAATCAATCCAAAGCTATAAAACACGATGGGAAAATTTTGCAAAGTGATAAGGACTAAGGTGCTTTCCTTTCCATGCATACAAAGAAGACCTTTGCTTACAGAAGAAAACTGTTGTAACAAACGCGAAAACAAGGATTTACGTGGTTCGATCAAGGTGATCTACGTCCACGGGCGAGACAAAACAGGATTCCACTATAATAAAAGAGAGTACAGATTACAGAGATCGGCCTATTCGACCGACCAAATGCACACCTAGCTCACAAGTCTATTCGCACCGCTATAGAGATTTGTTCGCTTGCTCGAGTTGGGCCTATCGGCCCAACTCTCCGCGTCACGAACTAAATCTCCACTTTTTCTCTACTTTTGGGCTGCACAAAAAATATGTCGGGCCAGGTGATGAACCGGATCGAGTACATAAAATTCAGGACATATTTAACAAAAACAAACCATTCAACAAAAGCATTAGACCTTATTCGTCAAGGGTTTGATTTTACGGAAGAAAACAAACAAAAGCATTTACCTCTTTCTTCTTGAATTCTTCCAGGTCGGTAACATGCATGTATCGTCTACTGCAACTACCAGGATAGTTGTTTTCTGCTTGATGTATAGTTCTGCTGAGGCGCTTCAACATTTTATGCATCCACAGCATGTTGTCTCCTCCAATTTTTGCTAGGGGCATCAAAACATGGTGAGAAGAGAAAAGATCTTGACCGGCCCACATATATGATGCAATCCGGCTGTCCACGCCATTGGCAAACCACGCTATGTCCCAAAAAACTTCTTTCTGCTCAACATGTAATGCTTCATAACAGATTCCCAAAATCTCCCGACAGTCCTTCAGCCTCCCTTGAGAGTTCTCGTTCTGTGGTTTAATCAAGTCCTCTATAATCCACCAATCCGCTATTGGTTTTCCACGTAAAAATGTACCAATGACTTCAATAACAAATGGAACCTGCCCCGTAGCTTTGACAATGTGCTGCGCTGTTTGAAGATGCTCATCAAAGAGTGCAGTAAGAAATCTATCCCACGCCGTAGGTTTGATAGTGCGCTTCTTCAACTCAAGATAGTCAGGTATTAAACTGTCAATTGCTGAAGCATGCTTGAAAAGTTCAAGAGGTCGACCATTGTCCATCCCATTCACTTCATAACTACGAGCCAGGCCCGCAGAAACATATCCTTGGAGAATTTCACCATTTTCAGATGTAACAATTATCCTACTTCCAGGACCAAACCAGTCTAGCTGGTCTCCTACAAGATTATTAAGATGAGACTGGTCTTCCACATCATCAAGGACGATAAGAACTTTCATACTGCGAAATACATCCAGGAAAAACTCGATTCCTCCTTCGAAAGAAGCCACATCGACATCATCTCGCTCGAGAATATCAGATATCAACTTAGTCTGCACAACCTGAATATCACCACCATTTTGTGTTGTTTCTCCAATCTCCGCGAGAAAGCTACAACTATCGAAATAAGAGGAGAGTCGGTCATATACGGCCTTTGCAATAGTTGTCTTGCCGATTCCATTAGTTCCATGAATTCCAACAATGCGCACTCCAACCCCATCGTCTTCTATATTCAAAAACTTGATTACTTCCTTCACTCGATCGTCAATGCCGATTACACGCTCAATAGTGGCAACTGAGGTCTGCAATGACTCCAAGGGAAACCAGATAAGTTTCAACACCCTGAGATGTAAAAGTGCGACTGTAGGCCACATGGCACGTGAGAGACTAACCCACGTGTCATGCCATGTGCGAACTATAGAAGCAAAGTGATAGCACGTGACAACCACTGGAGTGAACATTCTCTCAATTCCAATTTAGACTACATATAATAGCTTAATTTTCCCAAAACCTAATAAACTTTTTAAATTTTTTTTTTTAAGTCATGCAAAGACAATCAAACCCACTTGGAAAAGCATTATGAAGAATAACAACTCAATGTATTCAATTCAAAATATAGCTCTCACTTTTGATTAAGAAATTAGTGGCATTACCGGCAAAGTTTCTAACAAATATCTTATTACGTCCGCTTAGAAATTTGTTCCTTAAGAACTGATTTAAGCAATTCACAATGCCTTGTTTTACAGCACGGTGCATTCAAAACTTTGATCGAACTAATTCTATTGATGCGGGAGGAAACCATCGTTTTCTGCAGGTCTATTTGGTAAGGCCCCATCACTTGATGACTTCCTGGCCTCTAGGGTTACTTGTGGTAAGAAATGCTGTCATTAGGATATCTAATTCGCCACATCCACAAGCACTTGACCACTCAGCCAGCTACTCTTTGGGTGTCTTCAGTTTTATACACAATTTAAAGGGGTTCGTTTGTCATATTTTTTATTCTTTTATATCCAGTCATAATACATTTTTCTGTAAAATATATAAAAAGAAAAAATAGTTAAATTTCAATCATTCATTTTATTCCTTCCATCAATTATGATCAGTTACTTATTATATAAATATTATATCCAATTGACAAATAAATGAAATTGGTTATTCTATTTTTCTCTCTCACATATTTCATTATTAAAAAAATTAAATCTTGAAATATCTTCTCACTCCAATATATTTGGATTGTGTTTATTCTTAATGAAGTTGTTTACACTTAATTTTTCAAATACCAATTTTGCTGCACATAATTTCTTAAGGGATACAAATTTTATCCCGATCAACAGACTTTATGGAGAAAGATTTTCATACACAATTAGGTGTACTACATTACATATATACATATACAAATGAAGTAGATCACAAAAAGGTTTATATAGGTAAATGCTCACCTTAAATTGTTGTGGCTTTACCCTGATATCGCTTGTGCTCGTATCAAGTCCCCCTGATTTCTTTGGACCAGAGGAAAATTCTGGAATTGAGGGAGCCCATCCAGCCCATTCGAACCATCTTAGCTCAGTAGGAAGACATATAGGATCTTGGAAAGAGTTATGCACGTTTCGCACAATGAGCAACCTCAACCTGCTCATTTTTGTAAAAGCATCAGGACCAATAAATATCTCTGTCGGCTGGGGTAGCTCCAACACTATAGCTTTTACAGCACAAGCTTCCTGTATATACAAGACTATTTAGGTTATGCATGTTCAGTAATTAGAGTTGAAAAGATAAGGAGCAGAATTTTGACCGTATTTGCAAGTCTTACCATGTCTCTCTTGAACATCGACAACATCATCATACAGCCATAGTCTGCTACGTCTCCCGGGATCATGGGGACATCCCTGTCTCACAATATCCATACCCATCAATTGAATCAATTTAGGCACTTTTATGAGTCCATACTCATCAATACTTATCAAGGACCTCTCGGTGAGAATTCTTAATCCTATTGCTACCTCAAAACCGCAATTGCCGAGAACTTTCTTTACATACTCACTGTTTCTCCCGTTAAAGAAGCGAGGCAATGTCGAGAAAAATCTCTCTCTCATTTGTCTCTAGTTCATCATAGCTTATTTTGAGCACATCATTGATAACTTTATCAGGAAACAGATAAATTTTTTGTAGAACACTTTCCCATTCATCTTCTCTTCTACCACATAAGAAGGAACCTAGCACCTCAAGTGCTAAAGGAAGGCCTCCAGCATGATTCATGACAAGATCCACCAAATCTGTCCCGATTTCTAATTTTTGGTGTTTCATAAAAGCATGTTTGCTAAGCAGCTCACGAGCTTCAATGTCATCTAGTGCTTTAACTTCATACACCCGATCTTGATCAATCCCATGACGAGTTAGCAAATGTTTATCTCTTGTAGTAACAATGATCCTACTTCCATTACCAAACCACTTGCCTTGTCCTGCTAAAGCATCTAATTGGAGCAAGTTATCCACATCATCAAGGACAATTAGAACTTTTTTGTGACGAAGTCTATGTTGTATTAGAGTAATACCTCTGTTGACATCGTACACTACTTCTTTATGTTGCAAGAGTAAAATCTCTGATAGTAGTCTTTCTTGTAACTGAACTAAACCGCTGGAATATTTTGAAATTTCCCCGAACATTTGCTAGAAAACATGAACCCTCAAATTGTCTAAAAATAACATTGTAAAGAGCTTTTGCTAAAGTTGTCTTTCCTATGCCTCCATATCCCCATAATCCCACCATAACAACATCATGAGATTCAAGTTTTAACATTGATTCCAGCTCGGCCACTCGTGAATGAATCCCAACCGGATGCTTAGCAACATGCAAGGGTGCTCGGTTTAGGTGACTGGAGATTTCCTCCACAATGCTTCGTATAAGCTCTGGTTCATCTCTGACCAAAAGGGAAAAGGAAGTTGTGGCATTGTTTTAGCAATTTGAATAAACAAATCACAAGCAATCACCAGCCAAATGACAAAGCAGTGCGTCAAAGTTTCACATAATCACAGCAAAAACAAAAACGTACTCCCAATCAGTCGAATAAGAACTCCAGGAGCTCCACACCAATCAAAACAATGTCGAAGGTTCAACTTTTAGTCATCCAGGTGATTCATTTTCTTTTAATTTATGCACGATAATTTACTTATTATTCCTTTTGAATGTTCTATGTTATTTCTCCACACGCTTAATCAAAAAGAGCTACTTAGGGCTTCGAACGAGGGTCAAGATTTCGAAACCATTAAGTACCCCGAAGCACGATGTCATTGCCTTGTACGGCCTATGCACACTAATTATCGTATGTCAAGCAGTGCGAACTTTGTTAGTCCTTCCAGAGAAATGGCTTAAGTGCAATAACACCACTTAAGATTTTGTCCATCGGTATGATCAAGTTTTAACAATTTATACTTACAACCATGTCTCTGTCGATTCTTTACTTTTATTTTTTATTTTATTTTTTTGGATAGACAGTCTTCATACTTACTTGTAAAGATCAGTTTCTTACACAAAATATGAACTCCAGTCAACTTACAAATCATCAGAATGCCACCCGGACAAGCTTCCCGCGTGAAAAAGAGCTTTCTTCCATCTCTTCACTTTCTCCGAATCTTTCCCGAACTTGGATTCATGCTTAAGCATAGCTTCCTTGTATCTCTCTCTTGGTGTTCTCACTTCTCTGGGATCCACTGTGTAAAACACCGGAAAGACCATGAGGTCTCTTTGCTCCTTGCACTCCATGATTTTTGCCACCTCTTCCAAACACCAAGACGAAGAAGCGAAATTCTCAGAGAAAATTATGATCGCGATGTGCGATTCCTCGATCAACCTCGCAAGCCCCGACGATGTGTGATCTCCTATCTCCGGATCCTCGCTATCAACAAAAGTGTATATTCCATTCTGGTCAAAAGCTTTGTAGAGACGGGAGAGAAAACCGCTGCGCACGTCCAAGCCTCTGAAACTCAAGAAGACGTCGTAAATCCTTTTGGGTTTCGAGGAAGAAGCCATTGGAGGGTGAAGTTCGGCGATCAGCAAGGACTATGAGCTTTAGATTTGACACGGTGCTTTGAGGAAGTCGGTTCACCACTTTGATCTTCTCGTAGATCTATTCTCACACCGGAGGACAGAGACGCATCACTTTATTATTATTATTATTACTTTGGAAACCGAGGGTGCTCAAGGATGGACCAAGACTCCTAAAGGTGTGAACACAAGCCTGTCTGTGGCCGACAAAAGTAGTGAATAATTATAGAATAGTGGGACCCGATAATTGCACGAACCGACAAACAACTTTATGGTGGCGGATTCTCGTGATCTAGAGGCTGGCTTCCACGAAATTTCGTCCCCCAGCCTCTGACAAGTCGTTGTTTTTTCTTGCAATATAATAATTTACCACAAGAGATTTACAATTTTACACACACAAATAAGTGCGTCAGCAAAAAATAATGTTAGATCTATTAATAACATTGGTGCTGAAGTGGTTGGCTTTTGAGCTTGGCAGCAGCAATTAATCAAAGCTGCTCTCTCTGTTTTGGACAGATCACCATTCTCATCTTCACAATGGTCAATGACTGAAACCCTAAAAAAGAAAGAGAACAAAGAAAAGGAGAATAAATTTCGCAAGTTGGAAAAATCAATTCAATATCCACTTGTCCATGTCCATCGCTCTCCTCATAAATTAACAAAAAAAAATTACAAAAAATTAAAAATGATTTGTCCAGCCAGCTCGCACCACTCACGGGTTTCCCTTGGGGCCTCAAAGATTCCTAAATCAACGCCTCTGCCCCCAACATTAACATCGACCTGATCAAAGTATTTTTCAAAATGTCTCATGAAATTCGTAGCTGTTGCAATGTCCACGGTATCCTCTGCTTTTCTTGTGCAAATTTGCCAAGCAAGTGATTGGGTTCTCTTCTCTCTCCTCTCCTCTTCTAGAGAGCTTAGGGGGATCCTTTTTGTCCTAGGAATCGATTCCACTTTAGCCACGGCTCTATAGCTCTGCTAGTTCGAAGTTATAAGTTGCACGTTCACTATGAACCCCAATTTTTTCAGCTTTTCTTCAAGCTGTGAGATGGATTCCTCGTGCAAACTATGTCAGCTCCCATAAGACAGATCTGAACATTGTCTTTTTCGTTTCACGACCTAACCAGAGGCTACAGGCTGTCCACTGCGATCTATCTACCCAATGAAATGCTCATCTCGAAGAGAGTGATTTAACAGGCACCATAGTAATATTCTCGTTTCATATATAAATCAGAAAACAGTTAGTGGTGAATTGTGATCCTACCTGTTAATGGTGAAGAAGAAATCGATCTTCACAGGAAGCTTCGGGGGCACAAATCAAAGTACTCTATTATTGCCCAGCAAGAGAGATTGTTGACTAGTAAGATCCCGATCAACCGCAAGAAGTTCAAAATAAGTAGTTTATGCCTAGCAAAAAGAAGTAAATGGACCATTAAAGGCCACGAAATGATTATCATGATCAGACCAAGTATTGACCCCACAACGAAGAAGGTGTGTAAATGTCCCGTTGAGTGAGCAACGTGATCCAGGAAAACGAAAGATGTGTCGAATAATGCAGAAATGATGAAACTAAGTAAAGAACAAGGAGCCGACTTTGTCGCTGAAGGGGACATGATCGCCGAGGGAATTGACATGCTTCTGGCTCAATTTGAGGATAGCTGGGTTCCTCGATCTTGAGGTAGAAGGTGTAGAAGCAGCTCATTGTCGTTGTCGTGGGACTTCGCGGATCGTCGTCGAGACGGAGAAAGCAACTTGTTGTCACTCATCGCAGTGGCTCTGGGGCTTGCCTAAGGAAAGTAGCTTCGTCGACTCATCGTTATCGTTGTGGGACTTCCACCTTTCTTTCTCAGGTATTTTCAGTGCCGCTGGAGCGGTGGCCCCCTGTCGGTGAGGCGGCCCATTGTCGGTGAAGTAGCTGGACGTGGCAGAGAGGCGGATGGGCCATGACGAAGAGGGGTGGCTTATCCCACCCTTTCCCATGGAATAGTTTTATCCCTCCTATATCTCATTTTATCTTGTCGCGAACAACTATCAAATACGTAATAGAATAAAACATATCTTATCCCGAGTTTTATCCGGATCACTAAGAAATTTCTAACCCTGGATTTGTCATCATTGGGCATGGGTAAAAGTTGATTTATAACTTCGATGAAGACCACATGGGGGGTAGGCTAATCGGTTAAAGAAACAAGGGTATGCATCCGTTGACGAGGCAGATAATAAGGATTCTATTCTCCATGCCACCAAGCACAACCAATCACGAGTTCGGTTCAACCATACTTAAATTTCGTCTAACCCTTACTTAATCCCTTAAATTACTTGAGTATATAATCGATGTACCAAAACACGGTATATTTGTTTTAAAGTACGGTACATTACGTTAAATCATATGAAACAACCTAATCTTGCTAAAAAATTAGCGCATTTGTCTTCACGCTGAATGTACTTTTGTGTATATATTTATATATGTGTATTTATATAGAGAGAGGTTTTCAAGCGTTGCTAAATTTAACGAAACGTGTTCCGTATTTGTGATGGAATAAATATCATAACATTGGTCACGTAATTCAATTTTGTGAACCAATTTGCGTATACCTAACAGTATCTCTCGGCCATTCACAAGTTTTCAGGGGCTTGGCAAAAGATGACTCATTGGCCAATTTGTCCGATGTAGGATTGCCTTGGGCCTCATCCTCCGAGAAAATGTATGTGTGGAAGCCCAAGCTATTTGCTTTCAGAAATATTAGCAGCCGAGGTAAGAACAAAGTAGAATCTAAGTCCAATAACAGGGAGAGACCTCCTATTTCCACGCATCATAAATCTTTGAACAATGTGCAATCTAAGTCCGATGCTTCTTATCTTATCAGATGTAGTCCCAAACCTTGTCGAGCAAACGTAATATCGCATCTCCCTCTTCCATTTTTTCCGACTCTCCTTACGTGGCTCCCCATTTCCGTGAAATATTTTCACTTTCCTAAAAAATGACTTTCCGAAAGATATTTTTCAGAAACAATTCATTTTTTCGAAATGAGCAGAGACCTAATTTTGATTAAATTTACATGTAATTGATGTCAATAATTGATGTTAATCACATATTTTTGTTGTTAGGATTTTAATAAATATTCACACTGAACTATAGGGAAGTTCTGGCAACCCAGAAAGCTTGTCGCAGTGACGTACATCTGGAGTCTCCAGCTTCGAAAGATGCTTGATTTTAGGAGGTAGTCTGGAAATAGCAGAATTTCTCAGCCTCAAGATTCTCAGATTTTCTAGCTTCCCAATGTCTCCAAGAATCCCCCCTTTTAAATTCCTACACGAGGCAGCATGTATTCCTTCAAGGCTCCGTAGAAGCCAAATAGAGCTAGGAATTCTCTTATGAAGCAATAATCCATCTTTAACACTCTCAACCTCTGCAAATTACCAAACAATTTGGAAATGCATGTTCCCGAAATATCCAGCTCCTCTAAAGGGCTTCCCGCTTGGCCAATGGACTCCGGAAGTTTTCGTATCCACCGACAATTCCTCAAAGACAAGCGCCGGAGTTTCGCCAGCTCTCCAGCTCCATAGGGGAGACTCAATGACAAGCAATTGGAGGCAGAAAGAGCTTCAAGTTCCTTTGAATAACCTTTCAAGGGAATTTCTTCAACAGAAGTCCCATCAATGAGGAGCTCCTTCAAAGCTTCCAAGAGACCCAGTTTGGGAGGCAACCGACTGAGTTGAGCGCAGGACTTCAGATTTAGGATCTAAATAGACCAACCAAGATCACCGACTGAAGGATCTAAATAGACCAACCGAGAGCATCGCTCTAGAATCAGTATCTCCAAATTCGGGAAGCTAGAAAATGTAGGACTTAACAGTAAGTCAGTGCAACTGGTGAGATTCAAGACTTTCAATTGCTCCAACTGTAAAACAGGAGACAAAAAAATCACAAGGTCAATTGCTGGATAATTAACAGAACGGATGCATTAAAGTGTAAATAGAAAACCACCTTCATCAACCTCCAACCTCCCCAGTCATCAGTGACCTTGCTCCATGAAAGATCAAGAATGACCACTTCTGCTGGACTAAATTCTGCTGCTTCGAAATCCCTCGGGCACCCTTGCCAACGAAGCCACCTTAACTTTGGAAAAACATTCGAGAAATTTCCAGTCATATTTGCATGATCCAATTTCAAGAACCTTATGTTCGGCATGCTCTTGAAAACGGTTTCCTTAAATGTAGGGGGATGAAGAGCTTTTAAGTCAAAGCAAAGGGCTTCCACCTCTTCCTTTCCCTACATTCGCCAGGAGTAACAAATCAATCCGAAGCTATAAAACACAATGGGAAAATTTTGCTAAGTGATAAGGACCAAGGTGCTTTCTTTTCCGTGCATGGAAAGAAGACCTATAGATGGTAAAATAAGTGGAAAACTTGATAACAAATTAGATCTTATCCGTCAAGGCATTCGTTTTACAGAAGAAAACAAACCATTGAACAAAAGCCTTTACCTCTTTCTTTTTGAACTCTTCCAGGTCTGTAACGTTCAAGTATTGTCTTCTGCAGCTTCCAGGATAGTTAGTTCCTTCTTGATGCATAGTTCTGCTGAGGCGCTTCAACATTTTATGCATCCACAGCAAGTTGTCTCCTCCAATTTTTGCTAGGGGCATCAAAACAAGGTGAGAAGACAAAAGATCTTGACTGGGCCACAAATATGATGCAATCCGGCTGTCCACGCCATTGGCAAACCAGGCTATGTCCCAAAATATTTCTTTCTGCTTATCATGTAATGCTTCATAACAGATATTCAAAATCTCCCTACAATCCTTCAACCTCCCTTGAGAGTTCTTGTTCTTTGGTTTAATCAAGTCCTCTATATTCCACCAATCTGCTATAGGTTTTCCACGTAAAAATGTGCCAATGACTTCAATAACAAATGGAACCTGCCCCGTTGCTTTGACAATGTGCTTCGCCATTTCAAGATGGTCATCAATGAGTGCAATAAGAAATGTATCCCACGCCGTAGGTTTGATAATGCGCTTCTTCAACTCAAGATAGTCAGGTATTAAACTGTCAATTGCTGTAGCATGCTTGAAAAGTTCAAGAGATCGACCCTTATCAATCCCATTCACTTCATAACTACAAGCCAGGCCTGCAGAAACATGTCCTTGAAGAATTTCACCATTTTCAGACGTAACAATTATCTGACTTCCAGGACCAAACCAGTCTAGCTGCTCTCCTACTAGACTATGAAGATGAGACTGGTCTTCCACATCATCGAGGACTATAAGAACTTTTATACTGCGAAATACATCCAGGAAAAAATCGATTCCTTCTTCGAAAGAAGCCACGTCGACATCTCACTTGAGAATATCAGATATCAACTTAGTTTGCACAAACTGAATAGCACCACCATTTCGTGCTGTTTCTCCAATCTCCATGAGAAAGCAACAACTATCGAAATAAGAGGAGAGTCGGTCCTATACGGCCTTTGCAATAGTTGTCTTGCCCATTCCATTAGTTCCATGAATTCCAACAACGTGCACTCCAACCTCATCATCTTCTATATTCATTAACTCGATTTCTTCCTTCACTCGGTCACCAATGCCAATTACACGTTCAATAGTGGTAGCTGAGGTCTGCAATGACCCCAAGGGAAACCAGGTAAGTTTCAACTCCTGGAGATGTAAAAGTGCGACTGTAGGCGACGTGGCCCGTGACAGACTAACCCACGTGTCATGCCATGTGCGAACTATAGAAGCAAAGTGATAGCACGTGACGAGCACTGGAGTGAACAATCTCTTAATTCCGATTTAGACAACATATAATAGCTTAACGTCCAAAATATATATTCTATAGCAAAGAAATTTTCCCAAAAGTTAATAAACTTTTAAATTTTCTTTGAAGTCATGCAAAGACAATGAAACCAAATTTGGAAAAAAATTAGGAAGAAAAGCACATCAATCTATTTAATTCATAAGCGCTTGACCACTCAGCCAACTACTCCTTAGGTGTCTTTACTTTCATACACGTCCCATTTTTAATTCCTTTATATTCGATCATTGTACAATTTTTGTCTAAAATATACATTAAAAAAAAGGTTATATGCAAACAACCGACACAATCGAGAATGAGGTTAGAGACAGCTTTCACTAGCACATTTGCATTTTGAATTTCTTCACTAGGTAGATTTGATTTTATCGATTGTTAAAGACATCCACGGACATATACGTGAAATTGGTCATTCTATTTTATCTCACATATTCCAATATTATAAATTTAATGCAATCCCTTAAAAAAAAATCTTCAAATATCTGTCTCTCCCACATATATTAATATATTTTCTTTCGGTTGTATACTCATGTTTACTAAAGCTTTGTACACTTAATTTTTCAAAGCCGATTTTGCGACACGTAAAGATATTTGTTACCCAAGTAGTTGTCCTAGTACATACAATAAGTGTATACATATGCAAATGAAGTAGAAAATAAAAAGGTCTATGTAGGTAAATTCTCACCTTAGATTGTGTGGGAACTACTGTGATACCGCATTTGTTCCTATCAAGTCCCACTAATATCTTTGGATAAGAGGAAAATTCTGGAATCGAGGGAGCCCATCCAGCCCATTCAAACCATGTTAGCTCATTTGGAAGACATATAGGACCTTGAAAAGAATTATGCACGTTTCGCACGATGAGCAATCTCAACCTGCACATTTTTTTAAAAGTTTTGGGACCGATACGCATCTCTGTCGGTTCGGGTAGCTCCAACACTATAGCTTTTACATCACAATCTTCCTAAAAATACTAGACTATTTAGGTTATGCATGTTCAATAATTAGATTGGAAAAGATAAGGCGCAGAATTTTGATCGTATCAGCAAGACTCACCATGTCTCTTGACAGAACATTGACGACATCATCATACAATCATAGTCTCGTACGTCTCCCGGGATCATCGAGACATTCCCGTCTCACAATATCCATACCCATCAATTGATTCAATTTAGGCACTTTTATGAGTCCGTCCTCATCAATGCTTATGAAGGACCTCTCAATGAGAACTTGTAATCCTATTGCTACTTCAAAATTGCAATCGTGGAGAACTTTCTTTACATACTTACTATCCCACCCGTTAAAGAAGCAAGCAATGTGGAGAAAGATCTCTTTCTCATTTGCCCCAGTTCATTATAACTTCTTCTCAAGCACATCATTAATGGTTTTGTTGGGAATCCCGAAAAGTTTATCTAGTGTACTTTCTCATTCATTTTCTCTTCTACCATATAAGAGGGAACCCAACACCTCGGGTGCCAAAGGAACGCCTCCAGCATAATTCATAACACAATCCATCAAATCTTTCTTGATTTCTAATTTTTGCTGTGTCGTAAAAGCATGATTGCTAAGCAGTCACGAGCTTTAATGTAATTCGGTGCTTTAACTTCATACATATGATCTTGATCAATCCGATGACGAGTTAGCAAATATTTATCTCTTGTAGTAACAATTATCCTACTTCCATTACCAAAACACATGTCTTCTCCTACTAAAGCATTTAATTGGCGCAAGTCATCCACATCATCTAGGACAAGGAGAACCTTTTGTGAGTAGGTCTTTGTTGTATGAATCTAATACCTCTATCGACCTTGGAAACCTCTAATCTATGTTGCGGTGATAAAATGTGGGATAGTAATTTTTCTTGCAACAAAACTAAATCTTTGGAATCTTTTGAAGCTTGTCGAACATTTGTCAAAAAACATGAACCTTCAAATTGTCTAAAAATAGCATTGTAAAGAGCTCTTGCTAAAAATGTCTTTCCTATGCCTGGCAGTCCCCATAATCCCACCATGACAACATCATCATCAGACTCTAGGTTTAACATCGATTTCAGCTCGACTACTCGTGAATCTATCCCAAGCGGATGCTTAGCAACATGCAAGGGTGCTCAGTTTAGGTAACTGGAGATTTCCTTCACAATTCTTTGTATAAGCTCTGATTCATCTGTGACAAAAATGGAAAAGATAGTTGTGGCAATGTTTTAAGAAATTGAATAAGCAAATCAAGAGCAATCACCAGCCAAATGACAAAGCAGTGCGTCAAAGTTTCACACAATCACAACAAAAACAAAAATGTATTCCCAATCAGTCGAATGAGAACTCCAGCAGCTCCACAACAATCAAAGCAAGTTCGAAGGTTCAACTTTTAGTCATCCAAGTGATTCACGTTCTTTTAAGAGAGCTATTTAGGACTATGAATGAGGGTCAAAATTTCGAAAATACTAAGCACACCGAAGCACGATGTCATTGCCTTGTACGGCCTATGCACACTAATTATCATATATCAAGCGGTGCGAACTTTGTTAGTCCTTCCAGAGAAATGTGGTAAGTGCAATAGCACCACTTAACATTTTGTCCAAAGATTCAGAAAACATGTAGATTACCCAATTTAAAAAAGTAGGATCGCAAAATTTTTTTTATCGATGTCTCATATAATAGAAAATTTCTGTCCAAAAGATTAAAGGAAAATATCATGCTCAATATGTATACACCCATCTCATTTACACGACATTAAGAGTGTGTTTGTTTCAAGCAAAGCTTCATGATTAAGGAAAACACTTTTTGGAAAATTACTTTTCAGGAAAAATGATTAGTTTTTCTTTGTTTCGTGAAATGTGGCCAAAAACATTCTCTAGTGTTTGAATCCAATTTAGAAAATAATTTTAACGTCATGACTTTATATAGGGAAAAATAATTATATTTTGAAATTATTTTCATATATTTTTCTTTTTTTCCCTTCTCCTTCAACCAATCGCCGGGCTTCGACGATAGGCCAATGATAGGCCACGGGCGTGACCGGCAAGCTCGAGCTCTTGGTCCATCGGCCTTGAGGCTAGATCTGTAAGCTCGAGGTTGAGTTCGTCAGGTCACATCAATATCCTATCACAGGCTATCGCCGAGGGCCTGGATCGGCCAAGGGAGATGGAAAAAATAAAATAAAATAAAATATTGAATGCTGAAATAAAAAAGGAAAATATTAAAAGAAGAAAACATAATATAATGTAATATTAAAATAGAGAAATAGATTATTAAAAAATGCAACAGGAGAATTTCGAAAAGTATTTTCCGTTGACTCATCATTTTCGACGAACCAAACGAGTGAAAGTTTGAAAAATCACTTTTCGAAAAAGACTTTCCCTGAAGCAAACACACCCTTAACTTTATTTTGATGATAATTTACAACAAGATATCAAACATTTGACAAAAAATTATAGTTTGCCACGTTAATTCAATTTTGTGAACCAATTTTGCTTTTAAGAAACCTCACAAAGCTCACTCATGGGCCAACTTGTCTGATGTAGGATTGTCTTTGGGCTCATCCTCTAAGAAAATACTATATGTTGAAGCCCAAGCCCATGACAATACTTCTCAAGTAAAAATTCACTTAATAAGATAATTTTTTAAGTAAAAATTTGTTTGATTACGCAACTTCATTTTTTCACTTCTGGAGCATTTTTTTTCTCCAAGAGTAATTTTGGAGCCACTTAAAGAAGTAAAAAAAATTTACTTATCTTCAAAAATAAAAAAATCAACTTTTGCTCGAAAAAAAAAGTAGAAAAATATACTTCTCTCTAAAAGAGACCTACTCTTTCCACACATTGAGTCAAATAGTGATCTCTACATAAACAAACGAGCAAGTGATAATCCTATAATTAACCAGCATGATAAATCTTTGAACAAAGTGCAATCTAAGTCCGACACTTCTTAGCTCGTCAGATGTAGTCCTAAACCTTCTTGAGTAAATGTAATATTGCATCTCCTCTTCGATTTTCCAGCAACTCCTTTTAATAATTTAAAAAAAAAAGAGGAGAGAAAAAATAAAAAATTTCAAAATTTTATAAAAAAAATAAAAATGAAAAAAGGAATTATTAAAAAGGAGTGTATGGAGGAAGATCAAATCCGATTTTCCCTATCGAATGAAGAAAAATATGTTTTAATTCATTTTCAAGTTTAGCATAAAGTCGAAAAATGTTTTCACTTTTCTGGAAAATGATTTCCTAAAAAATATTTTTCAAAAACATCTTATTTTTTGTGAAATCAACGGAGACCTAATTTTGGTTAAATTTACATGTAATTCATGTCAATAATTTGTGGCCCATCAATAAAGTGGTATGGCTAGGCATGAGCTGATAACATGCCCACCAAAAAGGTTAGGTGTAGTCCAAGCCATCCCTAATGAGCCTACCTGACTTGTAAGTCGTTGCAGTGAACCTTGAATCGTGATAAGAACTCTCGGTTCATCCAACGAACCTTGAATCGTGATGAAGTATTTCCAACTCTAACAAGATGTTATCTTGGATGTGTCTCTCTTGCACAAAGGCACTTTGCTTAATACAACAGTGGTATGTTTGGTAACATTCCAAATTCTTTGATTTTTTATCTTTTGTTTCTGCGAACAAAAAAAGAGCAGAAATATGTTTTGGTAATTTTTCTGTTCTCCAGAACAAATCTGTTCTCAGGAATAGAATCAAAAAAATCATTTCTACTCAGAAACTGTTCCTAGGAACGGAATTGTTACCAAATATGCGCTTGGCCAATGCATTTCGCAATTACTCTGTGGCAAAACTGCATAAGCCTATGTGACAATATGGATGAAGGCTTTCAGAAGTAGGGACTTTAGGAATCAGAGTAATTGGCTTCTGTTTAACAGAAGGTTGAGGGTCCCTGTCCCTGATTCAAAGAACTAATGTACTTCATTGAATACATCCTTCTGTACCACATCCAAAATTCTCTCTATAAACCAAACCTATCATTCCATCAGGCGCCGGTGCCGTAAAGGATATCAGTTCAAAAACAGCCTGTTTCACTTCTTCCAAGTTGACAGCTTGAGTTAGGGAGCTTCTCATGTCCCGAGTCGCCAAAAACAGGACACTGATCAATTACTGGAAGGAAATTGCGACGTCCTACGGAATTGTACAACTCCCTGAATGCCGCAGGGTCGTGTGTTCTATATGTTGAAGTTCTCTACACCAACTGTCATAAGTAGCCCTGAGAATGGAGATCCTGTTTCGCTGTCTTTCTTTGAACGGTAGTAGTTGCGTGGAAGAGCTTTTCCCCAACACAAAGAATCAATCGATGCATTTCCTCTGGGCGCTTCAGTTCTCCATCCGAGATTGAAGTTAAGCTTCCCTGTCCCTATCATGCATAGCTGCATTGCTGTTTGTTATTGCTGTAACTCAGAACTCAGGGCCTCCACCGTACGTCATGCATTAGACAAGTTTGTTATACTCCAACTAGCTAACGTCTCTTAGACATGTTCTATTATTCCAAACGAAGTTTTTCTGCAGCAATAGCCGGAATTCCAGGATTCACAAACTATTTCCTGACAATCTTCAGGATTCACTATATCAGGCAACAGAACCAGTGTTAATTCAGGCTCCAACACATAAAGCAGTGTCCTATAGATTCACTTAGAAAAATTACTGATCGTAATGATACTTCTAGTAATTGCAGATGATGAACCATTCTTGGATTATGAATAATAGGTAATGCTTTTCAGAAACATATGTAGAAAAACCCAGCAGAATAAGTTCAAAAGGGAAAAAAGAAGAAAGAACAGGAAGCAAACAATAAGGAAAGAGTATCTGCCAATTTCATTTGTTTTTAAAGGCCAACAAAATTCAGCTAACATTAATATGCTATAAGAGTGTCTAAGTTTTTTGTATACATGATGATTGATGAAATCCATCTTCAGTGTCACTCCCTCTATTGGAAACACAATGCTATGAAGAGCAAAGCACTTTCGCACGCGACCCATGATTTCTCATGACGAGCAACAGCCGGCCTTCTTGACGGCCGAGACATCGTCCCTGTTCCCGACATTGATCGTCTGTCCCTTTGGCAGGGCTGCGGGGTCGTCCCCGATGTCGAGGGCCTTCCTGCTGACCACGCGGTAGATCTGAGTCAATACTTCCGTGAAGGCGTTCTCGACATTGAGTGCCTCCAAGGCAGATGTCTCCATGAAGAAGGTGTGCTCTTGCTCGGCGAATGCTTTGGCATCGTCAAGGGAGACCGCACGGAGATGGCGCAGGTCCGCCTTGTTCCCGACGAGCATGATCACGATGTTTGCCTCGGTGTGGTCTCGGAGTTCCTTTAGCCACCTCTCCACATTCTCAAATGTGACATGCCGAGTGATATCATAGACTAGTAAAGCGCCCACCGCGCCTCGGTAATACGCACTTGTGATCGCACGGTATCTATGTTAAACACAGCTGATTATCAGACAAATATTATCGCCTCAAAAGAAGATCACATGTAATTAAGACCAGAACATCAACAACTTGCTATTCACAAGCAGGTCTCTACTCGCTGTAATGTTACATTAGCCAGTAATGATCTCTACCTCACGAACAAACTAAATCGGAGAATGTCTCTAACTTATTCCTAAGGCTGGCGATTAAACTGCCTTCTTCTTCAATGATCACTGACACCAATTTATATTAGCATGTTTCTTAGTTCATGTAAATTCATGCCGGCTCAGAACCAAATTCAGGAAGAACCAAATTCTGAATAAACGCAATCCATTGCACAATGTATGTAGAACGCGAGTTAGCCATCGTGACCAAACTTCTTGCCTTGCAATCAACAATGCCAGTGTAAATTTTTTCTTCGCCCTTAATGGACTTAACAAAAAACGCATCGATGGCATGTATTAGTTTGCATCTCAAGATCTGTCATATCCAAATTCGAGCATTGTCAATCTTACCTACCAGACATCCTCACAAATCCGACATAAACCAGGTTAAAGAAAATCATTATATAGAGTTATAATAAGGACTGCATGAGGTTTGCCTAAGATCTGATTAGCAGATTCTGATTTTGAAAAGATAGTTCTTACAAAACACGACATCCTTCTAAGAAAAGACAGTCTCAATTAAAAGCTGTCGAATCTATACTTCGTCATAAATGGCAATCCATAGAAAAAAGGAGGAGGAGGAGGAGGAGGAGATGCAGATATTATGAGATTGGCTCGAACCTTTCTTGGCCTGCAGTGTCCCAAATCTGCGCCTTGACAACCTTATCGTCAACCCGAATGCAGCGAGTCCCGAACTCGACCCCAATCGTGGACTTGGATTCCATGCTGAACTCGTTCCTCGAAAACCTCGACAGCAGGTTGGACTTGCCGACGCCTGAGTCGCCGATCAACACCACCTTGAATAAATAGTCGTAGTCATCGTCTGACCGATACGTCCCCATCGAAAACCACGAATCCCAACTGAAAAAGATAAAAGGAATCTCTCTTTTGAGCTTTTGAGCAATTCGGCGGAGGATTGTCAACGCTTTCTTGGTTGAGATTGAGAATGCATGGTGAATGGAGATTGAGGAAGAACGAGAGAGAGAGAGAGAGCCAAAGAAAAGCAAACCTAGAATCATGGAGGGAAATAAATACTAAAGTTGGAAATTGTCCAGATGATCTATTTCGATGGAAGCTATTCTTGGAAGGTGGCCCAAAACGACCAACGAGAATCAAGGTGATCTTCGTGGCTCGTGATTAACTAAAGTCATTGGAACGACCAAGAACAGGTCTTCTTGCTTTCTGTCGTGCATGTCCGAACACTTGACCCAGACAAAGGAACGAGTAAATTACTAGATTATGCGTTTAGCATCGTTGTATTTGAGATAGGTTTCACATGGATTTAGGACTTGACGTTGATATCAATTAGATCACTGTTTACCATCTTGTGACCTACAAATCACCTCAAGCAAGGAAAATTATCTAAAAAATATCAGAATATATAGTTTAGGTAATTTATATGGGCTTTATTAATTGTTGTTGTAATTAATTATTGGACTAATAAAGGAAATATATAAGATTTCCTAATCCTAGTTGGATATGAGGTTGGAAAGTAATGGGCTGAGTTAAACCTTATCTATAATAATGTGATATATTAAAAACTCTATAAATAGAGCTCAAGTCACTCCTCTAAACATTAATGTTCACATAACCTCACATAAAGAGTTGTCGAAAGCGATACGTGAGGAGCCGTCTCATTGAAGTTAGTGTTTAAAGGGGTTCATAGACCAATTTTAAAGGGTTTTTATAGTGGATAAGCTATTGAGCATCGGCACCAAGAACGATGGATCCTAAATAAGGTTGCGTCAATTCTTCTACCTTATGAAATTGTGATTTGCATATCTATACGTGATAATCTTAGGGTGTTGCTTAAAATTACAATCACAGCTTACAAAAAATTCCAAACTTATTTATATTTTTGCCAATTCAATTACAAATCTTTCAATTTTGTTAATTAAGTCTTCAATCTTTTCACGTTTTGTCAATTGAGCTCATCTCGGTGAGGACGGCCCTGCCAGACCAAGGGGAGTCCCTCACCCGAGTCCGGCAAGGGCGGCAGGCCGGCGGAGTGTAAAGGCAAGAAAAGAAAACAGAGAAAAAGGTAAAGAAAAAAGGAAAAGCATTTGAAAAAATGAAAATGAAATTAAAAATTATTTACATCTCGCATCTCTTGTGCCACGTGGGACAGCCGACATCAACGTCAACTATTCTTGCCAAAATTATCCCGATAGACTCAATTGACAAAATATAAAAATGCTTAGGATTCAATTGGCAAAATCAAAAAAATTAAGGTTAAATTGACAAAAATACAATATGTTTAGGACTTTTTTGGAAAAAATTTCCCTCAAGCATGATGTCACTGAGAGTTCACTCAAAATTGAGTGACATCTTGGTGAAAGTTCAATTTAGTTTGAAGTGGTCATGAAGGAAAGTTCTGAACATGTAATGATTTTTTAATGGCTTGTTAGGGATGGCAAAATTGAATTGAATTGGGTTCTCGACTGGTCTGACTTATACCGAATATAATCCTATTTTCGTTAGTCCGGCAGGTTCAGGCAGTTGCATTCAATTGGGTACTTGATTTATCTAACACATCTATGATCCATTCTAGTTTAAACAATTATCATGAAATAAGTTATTCTCAATCCAGATATATATTTTTTGTGATCCAACGTTCACCGGTCTCCGAAAAACGAGTCCCGGGATATAGAAGTATCCACCCATGTTATAGTAAAATTGAACGGGGCGCCATTTCGGTTTATTACTCTCTCTAGAGTGTATCCTTACTTTCTCTTCCTAAATTGTAAATTAGGGAAAGAAAATTTCGAGCTGACAAACTTGGTATATGACTTGAAACGTGATACAAATCACATCTACATAAAGGATTGACATTCCAAAATAAGCGTCGCATCCATTCATCGGAACTAGGGACAAAGAAGATTTGAAGATTGAGGGAGGTGTGCACCTACTTTGAGAAACACCTGACCAAGGGAACTTCAGGCATGTGCAAAACCTACTGAAGGGAGAGTCAAATTCGATTCAAGGGATGATGGTGGATTCGATTGAAACGAATATTGAAAGTTTGGTCTCTTTTGGCATGTGTTCATGACCTTGTCAAGACATTCTTATCAATGAAAGTCGGGACATAGGAAATTTTGATCATGTCATAGCAGGTTCGTTGATTTTTGTTCTACGCTGCGTCTTTCGGGTAAAAGGACGGCCGTGTCATTCCCCTTTATGATAAGAATTAGAGTGTGATAGATCAAACTCCATGAGTAATCCCGCTCGGGGAAAAACAGAATTTACATTCTCAAATGAAAGCACAACAAAGAAGATGGAGGACGAGGACCACCGACGGAGGACATGGGCCACCGTCGGCATCGGTGGTTCGTCTAGTGGTATAAGGCTTATTCTCATGTGGTCACGAGTCTTCATGTTCAGTGGTCAAATTCCCAGGTCAATCCTCCATCCGAGGAAACCTTGGTTCATTTGCGGCGTCGGTTCGACTAGTGCGGGGTGTAGGAGAACTTCGGCTCTATTCCGATTGCTACTTTAGTGAGGCGACGGTGATGAGTACGCTTTAATAAGTAGTTGCTTTAAGCCGGATATTCTGGATTTCATACGTTTGCATAGGATGAACCATAATATAAATATAAATCTCCATATCTCCAAAATATAGGTTTAGACCTATCAACGATAAATAATTAAGAAATTTATTGTTATTTCCTATTACAGTCAAAATTTGAGTGCGTATGGTAACATTTCCGTTTCCGAAATGACTTTTGGAACAAAACACTTTTTTCTCGTTTGTTCCAGGTAACGATTTTTTGGAATAGAAACGCGTTTGATAAGCTATGAAAAATTCCGTTCCCAACAAAAAAAAAAAAAAACGAAACACCTTTGGTGATCGCATAAAGTTTCTGTTCCAGGAGCTAAAAAAAAAAGAAAACGCCTTTGATAACCGCAAAAAAAATTAGTCCTAATTTTTTCATTTAATTAAGGAGATTATATATATTAAAATTAAGATGTCTTTATCTTTTTAGCTTACTAAATCAAATTAAATCTCATTTGTTCAATTTACTAAATCAAATTAGACCAATATATGTATAAGTAATTTATGCACGGTATGTATCAAATTACAATATGGACTGAGATCAATTATAAAAAAAATTGAAAGAGAAGACAAATTGGAATTAGACAACGATAACATCAAATCTATTTTATATAGATAGGAAAAATTACAATTATGAGTCACACGTAAATGTTCTCAAGTAGTTAAAAATATGATTACCTTTAAACGGAGACCCCTAGAAAACTATTAATTGCACTTTGAGTGAAATCGGGAAAAATGAAAAATTTGTGCATTATCATTTTAGTCCAATTGTGTAATTTTTCCAAACATGAGGACTAAAATGAGATGCGGGCTATCAAAATCTCATGTCATGACTTTAAAAGAAATTTTTTGTGGCTAAAATGATTTAAAATGAAATTTTTTAGTCAATTTAGGATTATGTTCAATGAAGAGGCATGTGGTCCCAAACTGAATTTTTAAAACTTTAAGAGGCCAAAATAAAAAGGAAATTAAAATAAAAACATGGACTATTTTTGCATATTTTTCTGACCACGAATAGTATTTTTTTTTAATGATGTTTGGATTTTTTATAATTAAAATAAATCTAAAAATTTCAAAAATTACAAAATATATTTTTATTCAAAATTGGTTCCTAAGGCGAGGCCAAAGCTTTAAGGTTTATTTTCTAATTTTTATGAATCGTTTTGATATTTTTAATTAATTGTTTAAAATAAAATGATCAAAAATCGGTGTCAACATCGTGCAAAAAATAAAAGAGAAGATAGTGTGTTCAAAAATAAAATTGTTCCCAGTTGTTTCTAAAAAATGTTCCAAATGTGTTTTAAAAAGTGTTCCAAGAACACAAAAATAATTTTTTTTTTTCTTGTTTACGTTCCTCAAAAGTGTTTTTAACACTTTTAAACAAAAATACTTTTCCTGGAGCGTTACCATACGCACCTAAAAAAGCTTGAGATAAATAAGGTAGTTTACAATTGAATTGCTTGGGTTGTAAATAACAAATATAAGTTACTTATATCGTTTCACACTTGAAAGAATCGAATATAGCTAATCGGTCGAATTTATTTTGATCCATTAGCTTTTTCCTAGTGCTTGAGGATCCAATCATTAGCCATCCACAACATGTCATACATATGTATGAGTCAAATTAACGACAAATAATCCTAAATAACTCATTGAATAAAATTTAAAGTGTATGAAAAAGTTAGTAAAATAATTCTATATTAGATATTCTCAATTGTTATGAGCATCATTAAGGACATTGCGTTTACCAATTTTGAAAATAAAGTATGTTAATTTATCATTACTCAAATTGACCACATTATTAAAGAAAGAGAGTAAGGCTTTATTTGTTTCATGAAAAATGAACAATTTAAAAATGTATCTTTTTTTATAATGATTGCTTATTTCACATGAGATAACTAATTAACGAAAATGTTTTCATTATGGATGACAACATTATGTTTTTGAACATCTTCGTGAAAAGTGCCTTTTGTTTGTTCATTTTTTTTTTTGTAAGCGATTATTTTCAGCAAAATATTTTTCAAATTATTTATTTTTCGAGAAATAATCCGAGGCCTAACTTTCTTTTTACTTGCTTAAGCACTTTTTTTATTCCTGAATTACCCTCTCCTCTCTCTCTCTCTCTCTCTCTTTCTCTCTCTAAGGAAGCACTCGTGAGTGGGACTCAGCGAAAGGCGGTTTCCAGGTTATTATGTGGGAGAAGATTTCCATGATTCTTCTCGATTAATAATTTCACAAATTGAACACTTTCTAGAAGGACTTAGCCAAACTTCAGGGGGCAAATTGACATAAATTTAGGGGGCACGAGGATTAAAAATAGCATTTCCTGTCCTTTTCGAGGACGTGAATTAAATTCAACCATCTCTTCATGGCTCGGAGAACCTCAGCTTCGTTTCACACGTGGTGAACTGAACGCGACACATTGCTTCCTTAAAGCCCACTGGATCTCGTTTCGCCATCTTCCTCTCTTATCCGTTCAAGGGTCAAAGTCAAACCACGTGGGTTTGAATCTTCGGAAGATTCGCCCTTCTGGATTTATTAACTTGCGGATGCAAGCCGTTGAAAAAGTCAAAGGTAGAAAGGCAATGCTGGATGGAAAGAATTTTCTATTAAAAGATGGCTCAACCCACGTTACGACTGCGATTGCGTCACGAGGACAAGAAAAATATGGGACGGAGCAGTCATATTTCAAATTATGGGTGAAAAAACAAGAGCCCTTATTACTTTATCCATAAAATCTAGGGCTAACCTATAAAAAAAACAAACGAAGTCTTAATTTTGCTTCGTGGGACGTCAATGCGCATATTTTTTTCGCCTCACAAAATGCCCTCAAACTTGTATCAACGACTTCTAAAGTCGTACATGAGTGCTCATATGCTTGCCGCATTGAGAGAAAATTATTTAAAAAGTCTTAAATATATTGTATAGCGAACTAGTTTAGTTTTAAAAGTATAAAATATGTCGATGTTATTCTAAATATTTTGATAATTTAGTCAATTTAATTTTAAATTTTTTAACGAAATTATTAAGAAGGGTACTGGTCAAACGGGAAAAAAGTTTAGGATTTTTTGTGGGAATTTTTCTACAATCAAACCGTCTTATTTATTAAACACAGGATGATGATACTCGATTTTTATAGTAATCATCATAGGGAGAAAAATCATTTAGCAGTTTGTTTTTTTTTTTTTGGGTCGGAATATAATTCCATTTACTTCCACGACATAACTTTCTCTCCAAGGACAAATAGTCTACTGATTTTCGGGCGCCATGGTAGGTTCATTGCATCGAGACAAGCCCAGTTGGTCAACCCTATGACGTCACTATTCAATGGGACGAAGCCACCCCGAAGATGGGGCGACAACATAAATTGGAAGATCGCCCCGATTGACGATTCTTTTGTCTTCTCCTCCACGTTTGTTCTTATATGCATAAAGATTGTGTGCTTATGCATTTAGCAAAAGGAAGAGCCCACGTTGTCAAAATCATCTTTCATTTATATAAAGTTTATCGCAATAATGCCAAATCGATGAGGATCAATAATGTACAAATTATCGAAGACAGAAAGTGTAACATTTAAAAGTTACAAATTGAATCGGGGATAGACCGAGGAGGTAGGGTCGTATGCGTGTCTCCCCAACCCTAATTATCCGGTGTCCAATGCGATTCGTAAAATTTTATGCATAATATGTATATTCCCACCTATTCAAGTAGGATGTGGAAAATATGCTTCACATGTTCCATTAGATGCGATTACCTATGTATAAAAGGTAGGTGCACCTATTACTATTATATGACAATTCGAAAAAATAGATAATGCGTCATTCGTGTAAAAGAAAAATTTATAAGAACACATTTGTTTACAATTAATTTGAGTGTTGTAATTAAGGGTGAGCATAATCCGGATGGATAGATTCCGGACCTAGAACGTGAAACCTACCATGTTATAACGGGATTTCGGTTTTTAGAATCCGGAACCTATTTTGTAACATGTCCTTTTTTTCCGGTCAAGTTCTAAGGTCTACTCGAGAATCTTTTTTTCTTTTGTTTCTTTTTCGATTTCATTTTTTCAAAGAAAATAATATGAGTAGTAATGGAACGATTCAAAGTAAAAAAATAACATAATAAAATCCACTATCTGCCAAAAGCAATAATCCCTAATATGAACAATAGAAATTACAATCCACCAAAAATAAATGAGGTAAGGCGAGCGAGACTAGGGTTTTGTTTTTAAAAGTAGCTAAAAATCGATTTCAAAATCGGTCCGTTTTCTAGGTGGGTCTTCACTTGCAACCGGGAATCGGATCCCAAAATTAGAACCTCTTCCCGGACTTGTTTTTTTAGGTGGTCCGGTCCCGTTTCGAGCAAATCCGGTCCGGTTGCACACCCCTAGTTGTAAATAACCATTTTCTCAAATCAATAAGATTTATCTTACACTATGCTATAAATACTCTAATGATTTTAGTTGCCTAAATACACTATTATCGTTAAAGAGACCTTATAACAAAGATAAAGAAGAAAAAGAAAGAGAAAAGCAGAACTTCCTAAATAACCTACCACCTGCTAGTGCTAAGTATCCACTTCACCTTGTTGTCTCTCTCTCTCTCTCTCTCCCCCCTCTCAGGTTCCTCTCCCCTTCCTCTTCCAATCTTGTCCCCACAAAGACAAAACCCTTTTGCCTGAATGAATTTATAGTCATCAAGACCAGCTTGGACACAAACTCTCTCCCTTCTTCTTTCAATCCCCAGCAACATATAGACACACACACAAACTCGCTCTAACATCTTTTGCTGTCTTCCATGGTTCCGCCATTCCAAATTGAAGAACTCCCTCTCAACGAGAATGATTCCCAAGACATGGTCATCTACCACGTCCTAAACGAGGCCACTTCCCAAAGCAACTCCTCCCTCCCGCATCCGAACCGGTCCAGGTCCGCACCGGGTGGCGGCGGCGGCGGCGGCGCCCTCGAGCCGTCCCGTGGCATCGCGAAGAAGCACTACCGAGGGGTCCGGCGCCGCCCGTGGGGGAAGTACGCGGCTGAGATCCGCGACTCGGCGCGCCACGGGGCCCGGGTCTGGCTCGGGACGTTCGAGACGGCGGAGGAGGCGGCGTTGGCTTACGACCGGGCGGCGTTCCAGATGCGCGGGGCCAAGGCCCTGCTTAACTTCCCAGCAGAAATGGTGGCCGCGTCACTGCCGATGGAGAGGCGCCGGAGCTCCGGCAAGGCCAATTCCGACACAAGAGGCAAGACGCATCTGTCAGACTCGGAGGCTGGCGCCGCTGCCGGAGGAGCGTCCCGGGACGTGGCCACGGACCACCTTGAGAAGGTGTTGGATGTGTTCTGAGGTTGAGCGGCTCTGGTCACCCGCAAGTCACAACTCTTTGCGGGTAACCTGTGCCAGGGAACATGTGACAAAAGGTTTTAATTTCTTGGGAATTAGGGCTATTTTTTTTTTTTTTTTTGTGTCGCATAAGTCTTTCACGAACACTAATATTTTTTGGTCATCTTGATTTTAATGTGGCCCAATGTGTGGTCTATTTTGTCTAAATGACGAGCAAAATCACGGCATCTATCTCCAGATGATTATATGTCTATCGGTTCCTATTACGACAAAAATCTAGAGGACCATATTAGACAAACTTTACCAATACAATAACGTATAGACATTGCAAAGACAAAGTGCATTTTGTCCTTGCTAGACCTTTTGGTTTGCCCATTCATATGTTGTCTTTTCAGGTTATTGTAAGTTGGCTACTTAATATTGTATAAGTAATGCGAACAAGTCCAGGTTATTATTTTGCTCTGCCTTTTTTTTTTTTTTTTGGGATTAATTTAGCTTGAATGTACTTCTTTTTTTTTTTTTTTTGGTCGAAATATATCTTGACTTTAATTCAAAACCCAAGAGTTCGATTGGTACATTTGATTGTCATGTATTAATAGAGAATTACTAGAAGGGGAAATGGGCCCATTTCTATTTTTGTGGGCAAAACTTGTAACACTCTTAATAGAGAATTATTTCCTCATGAATTTAAAAAGAATTTATTTTTGGGTATATCTTTTGCCCTTTAATATTAACTCCATTATTTACAAATTTCAAATAAACATAAACAAAAATTAGAAAAAGAATGATCATTTCTCTGGCGTTATTACTTTTTTATCATAATCGAACCGATTTAATTTCATATTCTAGCTCATTTTATCACCGACTCAAAATTTTATATCGGCGATATTACCACGAAAAGTGGCGGAAATTACTTTTGTGAATTGACATTGCTTAGAGATTTTCTTCACCACGTGCAAGAATTGCTTCGAGGAGGGGAAACTACGAGGGAGGTTCGCTGAACAGCAATTGACTGCTCGTGCAATCACAATACAATACACAATCCATACTAGATCTTAATTAGATCTTAATCATCTTCGTGGGTCTCACCCACTATGGTCAAAATCTAATATAAGCCACATGAATTTTCAACGATGGCGACGCTAATGATGAAAGACAAACCTCTCACGGCACTGCTTGATTTGGGTGGTGATATGACTTAATTAAGTAGGATTAATTAGCAGAAAATGTATGTTGACGTTGACCGGCTGCCCTTTTTCTTTTCGTCCCTCTTTTGCTCATGAACCGCCTACGAGCCACAAAATCTTTGATTGCTCCGTGGACTCACGCTATGCAGTTGGTAAAGGCGGGTCCGAGCCTAGGTCTATAATTTTCCATAAAAACTAATGTCAATATTAGCGATTTTCCATTAAAATAAGCGAGATTGACTGAATTAGCATAAATATTAAACGTTTAAGACTCAATTAACAAAAACAAAAAGATACAAACAAAAAAAAAAAAAAAAGATTTAAGACTGAATTAATATAATTATAATAAGTTTAAGACTTTTTTTTTTACAATTCTCTCCCACTAAATCGATGCAAGAAATCATAATTCGTGGCAAGGAAGTGAGATTTATATTTTGTACCTTTCTTTTTTACACATGAAAATTTTACTGCACTTTTAAATTGTTCGGATATTTTCGTTACACAAAAATCTTTCCAACAAGACAAAAGCTTTAGGGGCAGAATCAGATTGTTCAGAGAAGGCTTCTATGTCCGAGCTCGTCAAGTAAAAAGTCCCATCCCATGGACTTGCTTCCTTCAAAATTGATACTTAGACTGCCCTTGATTTTTCAAACTTTGAGCTCGACTCAAGAAAATATTGTGTAATCTCAATGTTGAGCGTTAGCATGATCCTATCCTATTTAAGTTTGAACTCGGAAGCCAGGTATAAGATCGGAAATATATTCTGCTTTATTCGGGTTTCAATCCGTTTCGATAAAGTATTTATCAAAGTTGTGATCGAGCTAATAGAGGGCTCAAATTGTGCGAACTCGAAATTAATCCAATGGAGCTGAAGTAATTTAGTAACCCGAGCTTTACGATCTCCCAAAGAGTTAGTGTCACCTTTACTATAGTCTATGACACACCATCAGTCCTTTCAAAGTGGTGATTAGTTTGATCATTAACATCTGCAATTTAATGTGAGTGAATCGGAAGAAGGGTTTACAGTAAATCTTGCAACAGAGACAAACAAAATCTTACAAACATCCTCGACCAAACTTCAAAAGAATCTGTCTCAATGATGACTAGATTCACCATCTCTTCTTATGAACAAGAGAGCAAGCTATCCAACAAATCATTCCCCAAATCTTCGAATTCCACGAGGTCAAGTTCATCAACCCAGCGACTATCTCCCATGCTCTCCATCCTCTTCAATGGAGGTCCCTCATTCGACCTCACCCCATCAAATCTCCCCCGCTCCTGCGCCCTCTTTCCCGCCTTGACGACTTTCTCTCCACGGCTCGGCAACGCGTGATCACCACCCGTTCCTGGAGAAACCGTGGCTGAATTACCCGGCACTCTGTGCCGGCAATCCCTCGTGTATAGTAGTAGCCTGAGCAACTTGCTCAATTGGGAAGTTTAGATAGGCCTTAGGCCCTCGAATTCTCAGTGATGCCTTGTCATAGGCCAGAGCGGCTTCCTCCGCCGTGTCGAACGTCCCGAGCCAAACGCGAGCCCCCTTTCGCGACGAGTCCCGTATCTCAGCCGCGTACTTCCCCCACGGCCGCCTCCTCACTCCCCGGTAGTGTCGTGCAATCACCGCCTTGCCCTCCGAGGAATTCACTTCAGCTTCGGAGCATGAGCCTCTTGTCCTGTCTTTAACATCTGATTGAGCCATTCCAGGGATGATCTCACTTAGAATCTCCTCCCAGGCTTCGGACCCCATTGACACCCATCTGCCTAAACTAGGCAGCCTTTGCAACATCCCCGCCGACCCAGTTCTCTTGTTGAGACCGGGCAATCGCTCCCACGTTTCAGGCGGTTCTGATGGACTTTGGCCAATGAAGCTCGCCCAGACGTTCTCTAGGATTTCCTCGGATGCTGCGCAGTTTCGGTTTTCATCCATTTTTCAAGTCGGGCATGGACTTGCGAGCATTTGTTTCTAGGATTGAGAAATGTAGAGCTATTTCATGAAATATGATATGGACAGCTTAAATATGTCCATGTTTCGGGGTTGACTAATGGAGGATCCAGCTGGAAAAACTAGTGCATCAGTTCATTGACCTGCTAAATTCACGGGGATTATGAGTATTCGGACACAGCAATGAAGGTTTACAATTTCTTCGTGAACACACTTTGACTTATGTGGTCTATCTAATCATTTCCGAGTCTCAAATGAATGTGTAGGTGTCATCTTTGTGTGAAATGGAGAATGTTTAATGCTAATTCATGATTCAAAATACAAGGAAGAGAGAATTAGAAGGACTTGAAATGTGGGGTTGAGTAAGAGAGAAGCTAATCTGAATTGCAAAAGCTGGGTTTTGTCTTCTCGTTTTGGCCAATGAATGGATTATGACTAAGTTGTGATTGTGTAATTCTGAAAAAGAGAGAGATGAGTGATAAGCATGTTTTGTGGTTTCTTAAATGATACTTCCCTTCTTAAGGTTCCAATGTCTTATGATGTATCTGCCTTTAACATTTAATTGAACAGACATTCTAGCTTGTTTTGTGTTTTGTAATTTCAACAATCAAGAAAGTTAATTGCTGTTAAGCTGATGTATCTTCCGAGTGCATAGAATAAGGGCACACGCTTGATGATACCTCAAACAATAGAATCGCTGAGAGAAATGGATGGAGTCCGTTTGCTTGTTGCTCAAGAAGAAGTAATCACAATCCATGCATACGGCAACACATATTCGATGTACAATGGATTGGGATGGATGGAAACGTGTAGCCATCGATCTAGACACTATCGTCTGTATTGAAGTATGTCGCCGTCACGGCCAGGCCATCGATCCAAACACTATTGTCTGTATTGAAGCATGTCGCCATCACGACCGCGAAAGGTTTCGTGGATTTTCATGCGTTCGACTTCTATTTAAATGTCAGGATGAGATCAGATCCTCGCTAGTTAGAGAAGTTTTCGACTCGTACCCCGAGGTTGACTTAGTGGTTAAGGAGCTTGTATTGAAGTGTGGATTACGCTTGGCGCGGAAGAAATTGTTAAAATATGTCTCGAATTTGAGCTTAAAGCAAAAATCGCATTGGATATTTTGCGAACTTTCGAAATGGAAATCTTTCATATTTGGATTTGAAGTCCAAATTGAATATTTTGAAAATCAAATTGGTAGTCCATGTTATGTAGATAACGGAAATCAAGTTCCGTGTGGAAGTCGGTGAATAAAAGAAGAGATATTGGATGGACATGAATCGATAAATATTCGGTCAAACTTGGAATTCGTTGACGAGTATGGGCTGATAAATTCTTTTCGTATTCCTTACGCATATATATATTGATTCAAGGGTTGCTTCGGTGGATGATGAGAAACAAGTCCTGAAGCGCCACTTTTGCTGTGGAGTGCTTGATATCCGAGAAGTGCGTGCCATAGTTGATGTGAAGAGGTCTTGAAGCGCCATTATACGAGTGCTTGAATTACATCAAGAATTCAATTGTCGAAACCGATTAAATCTTGAGGTTAAATTTGTGTAATTTCTTTACAATATTAAAAGATTATTTGGTGAGGAATTGGGGCTAAACACTGTGTGCGTTCTTGGATGTAATTGAGGCTTGAAAAAACACGAGAGTGTTTGAGTTACTCGAGTGTGATTTTGTAATCTCTGTGTATCGCTCGATCTATAGTGGAATTCGTTTCTGCTCTCCCCTTGGACGTAGGTCTTTACGACCGAACCACGTACATCCGGTGTCCGATTTATTTTCTTGTTCTGTCTATTTTATTGTTCGATCGCTTGGTTCCAAAGCAATGAAATGACTTTCTATATCGTCGAAAGCCAAACTGAGAGGATCCGGTCCCTGCTCAACATCGCATAAGAAATGTGTCTTGTGAGAAATCACACTTATCTTCAACACTTTGACATTTGCTGGAAATGACAACTAGTGCCGACTTACAGTAGATGTTCTTCCAACTTCAATTAGCACTAAATGATCATAAAACGAGTCTTAGGCCCAATGGCCCAGTGGACTCCTCTCTTGGACTAATAGCCTAGGGATTGGCGTGGGACTGTGCAAATATAAAATAAGAAGAAGAACAAGGCAGGATTAGGAGAAATTATTGCATGATCTAGAAACAAATGGATCGAGTCCATCTCCATTATTAATTTTGTGTGTCTTACCGCGCTATCCACGTAATAAACCTTGTACATCAGATTTCAAACTTTCCGTGCATCGGGAATGAGATCGTTTCTTACGTGCAAGGGCCTAATCGGAGTGCAAGCTCACCTAAGGCACCCGACGCCTTTAGTCCAGTCAAGAGACATTCCACCATCTCGCAAGAACTCGTCAATGCCTGTTGGTACTTAATCTTCGTAACAACCGAATCATGGGTCCCCTGTGTCTTAATAAAAGCTTGAGATCGGGTGCATTTGACGGGCGAAATTCCTCTGGTCTTTCTAGAGTGGTCCCCCCGAGCATGTCTTCCCAATCATCCATGGGTTTTCTGAGAAACAACCTCTCGGGCAAGAGTCCTTACGTGCAACAGAAGACGATGTTCGAGGCCTCTTCGTTATGTGGAAATTGGTCGCCCCGGAGGTTTCCCTGATTTTTAATATATAATTAATATATGACGAGACGTTTGCAGATCCGTTGTAGTCTAGTTGGTTAGGATACTCGGCTCTCACCCGAGAGACCCGGGTTCAAGTCCCGGCAACGGAACTTCCCTTTTTTCTTTTTTTTTTTTTTTGTAATTTTAATTTCGGGGCACCAATCTGATTAGATCGGATCGATCCGATTCCATCCCCCTTCTACGCCCAGCACACAACAATGGCGGGAAAACCATAAAAGCTTTAGTCATCAGTTTCAGTCCCCATCTCTCAGCAATTTTTAGGGTTTGAAAGTCTCTGCAAGCAAGAATACCAGAAGCTTCGGGGGAACGGCAATGGCGAGAGACAAGGCCACCGATGGTAGCGTCAAAAGGAGCGTCAGACTAAAAGCGGGCGTCGAAGAGAACACCTTGGCGATCCTCGATGCTTTCGAGTCCAGTGACCCTCGCTACTCTCACGACGATCGTACGTGTGTTCTCTTCCCTAGAAGTTCACGCCTTTCTTTTGTTGGATTGACGATTCCACCTTCATGTTTTGAAAATCGGCGCCATTTTTTTTCCCCGACTTCGCGTGCGAGCTTCAGTGTTGATGATTGTGATTGTTCGTTTCTGGGAATTGAAAAATTTTAGGCATGGCTTTCCTCGAAGCAGTTCGCAGCGCCTCAGTCGTTGCAGAAAATGGAACTCCTCCGACCAAGTAATCCCCCATCGATCTCTCTCTCTCTCCCTCTCTGTGGTTGTCGTTGTGCTGGATGTTGAAATTGAGATCTCGAACGTGTTAATCTTAAGCTAAGCTCGCCTGTCAAGACTTTAGTCCTTCGCAATCACCTATTGATTCTGTCTGGTGTGTCGTTCAGCTTGGTTTCTTTCTTTGCACTACATTTGCGTCGCTCGTTACCTTTCGTGAGTACGAGAGGTTTTCTGACGATTTAGTGCTTTGCTTTTGGCTGCCCATTAAGTTGATTGAGAGTTTCTTTTCATTGGCGGCAACAGCAAAATGTTGGAGGCTATCTTTCGGATTCTCAGGACGGGAGAATCGCTGCAATCTATCATGGCGAGTTTCCAACTTCTTAACGAGTTGGAAAAGGTAAATGGCCACTCTGTATATTGATTTACTCGTTTCGGAGGACCAAAGTTCTGAATTTGCTCTATTTGAAGCGCTATCCTCGCGTGTGCTCATCTGCTGGAGGTACATCCGAATCATCTTCAGCTGCTCAACCTGAGCTTGAAGTGCTAAAGGAGGTATTAGTACTGTCTCTCTGTCTCTGTCTCTGTCTCTCTCTCTCTCTCCCCCCTCTCCCTCCTCAGTTGCTACAGTGACACCTCTGTGACAGGCTTGGTGTCCCTTGTCTCTCGCTTCAGAGAGTGCTACTAGTGGGAGAGCAGCAGTTAACGAAAACCCTTGTGGACCACTTGACCCCTCCGTGAGTTGAATTTAATACATGCTTCGTGACATTCATTTTATAGTACTTTAAAATGATTGAATTTGTGTATGCTGGCTAATCTGTTCCCTTTTCATTTCTTTGGAATTGATTGATTTGAAAGTTATGCGATATCTTCTCTTGCAGTAGTAACATTCCTTTTGTTTTGTTCTCTCAACACTTTCTGTAGGTTTGAGGCGCTAATAGTGTTTAGTTATGCAACCCGCTTGTGAACTGAAATGCATTTAATGGTAGATATATCTAGACCTTGAATTGTGTAAACATGCATATGAATGTGATTGATTAAAAATGCTAGTCAGCTACAGATCTGATTATGTTCCAATTTCTCATAAAAACCAGGTTCTGGTTGGATGGACATAATGGCAATCTCTCCTTCTGTTTTTCTTTTACTCTTTCTAAATCCTAGGACAAACTAAGAAGAATAAAGAATTTTTTTCATACTTCATGTAGATGATAGAAAGTGCCGTTGCACTTTCATTATTGCAAATGTGAGTTCTTTTATCACGGCTCTTGGGGTTGATTGAGCTTGTTTTTGGTTAGCCTTCTGGTGTTTGTTCAAAGTTTCTTCTTAAGTGGTCCATAAACCTTGTCATAGTTAGTCAAAGCTCTTCGATCCATCACTGCAGGGTTTTGATCTTCTGATACAAGGCCTATTTACACTGGTGGATGGGACAAATTATCTTGATATGGAGGTCTGCTTATCTATTTTATTTTCAGTGCTATGTCAACTAAATCGAACTCTCTTGCCTTGGTGAATAGATGGTATGCCATGTTGGTAAATCATGCTTACAAAGTTGCATTTGCTACCGACCATTCCATTTTGGGAAGAGTGTGAACTGTGAAGTATATCCGTCTGCTGCTTATAATAAATTGACTTAGTTCAATAAAGCTGGAAAACAGAGGGAACAAAAAGGAAAAGCTTGATCTATTTTATATCATGTATCCTACTTGTTAGCTCTTTAGGCATTTTGCTTCTTGAAACCCTCTTTCTGGTGGAACTTTTGTGTGCAAAATTAAAAGCTGAAGCAGTAAGTTGAGCTAAAGATTCATTTACAAATGATCAAGAACCTCTTTCCTCTTCTATTGTCGGAAAATTATGCTAGTCGCTATTCAGAAACTCTGGTTAAAAAGGGAAAATGGAGGTAATTAGTCCAACACGATCTTTAATGACACCGTATACTCTTTCTGGTTAATGTCTTCTATTCTAGAATTTTTTGGTAACAGTCACACTACACTGTTATTTGATCTTAAATACTTGTATCTGTTCCAGTATCCTGATTCTTCAATCCTCTTTGCTGTTTATGCCAGACACCAATTTATTTTTGTTCTCTATGGCTCTACTCCAAGTGTAATTTTTGTGTCTAACGCGATAACAGGTTCTCTGTAGCTTGAATGACATCTTGAAATATTGGTTTTCCTCGTCTTATTTGACTGCAGTCTCTGAGAAATATGTTATTGCTCCAGTATCTCATCAATTTTGTTGAAGGAGATTTTTCATCTCGCAGCAATTTTTATAAAGGTAAGACGTCCTGTCTCATCCTAATCCCGTTAATATGTGCATTTGTGCCCCACAATGAAGGCTTAAGACACGCTATTGCAGAAACCATGGATTGGACTGTCATAAGGGAGTCTTTGCTGAGCATGCTTTTGGTATTTTCTATACTGCTTAATTACTACTTATGTCAACAATAGCAATGTCTTCATTTGCGCATGTTCTAACTTGTCTTTTAGACAGAGAAAAAAAATCCTCTGTTCGACAATGCTGTAGTGGTAGGGGAAGGGTTGTGATCTTGTAAAATCTTGTACAAGGATGGTCAATTATTATGCGTCGCCATCTGTGTAGTGCTCAAGAAGATTCAGCTACAAGAACTTGATGAAGGATTGCCCATCTGTTTTGTGTGAGTTGCGGCAACTTTGCACTGGATTTGGTAAAGATCTTATACTTCCAGAGTTTTCAGAGGCCAAGTCATCTGAAGTTTGTGACACTTCATTGGTAATTGCTTCACTTGAAGCTTTGGACAATACTTGCACGGCTATGCAGAAACTTATGACAATGGTAATTGTTTTTTACTGTATGGGGACTTCGAGCAATGCTTTCTACTTGACATGCTGACTTGTGTTCTTTTAGATTATGGAGCTTGACGTGTTGAAAAACCAAGCAGATAAGAAAGGCTGTACTGCAAGATCTGATGGTTTTAGGTACATGTTTCCCAGTTTTAATCACCTTATAAACCACTTTGGTTTGGTAATTCCGTTTACCCATTAAGAATGCATTAACCATTGGATTCAGTGCAGAACTCCATTGCTGGAGATAATACTAGATGAACTGACATACAATAATGAGATCCTGTCTCCATATCTTCAGGTACCAATATAGGACTGTCTCTACCTCTCACATAGGGATGGACATATTTCGGGTGGTATTGTGGGCGTTGTTTGTTCTTTTCTTTCTTTAGGTTGGCGGAGGGGGTGGGGTGTGCGGCAGAGTTGGGCTGCTAGAGCTCTCAAACTTTCTGAAGAAGGATTTTGTCAGAAAGGGTACTTGTTAAGCAATTAGATATAGAAATATTGCACTTTCCGATGCAGTGACTATCCTTGTGATATGCACGATCAATGTTGTGAAAATCGACTTTTTCCTTATTGAGCATGTTTAATAAGTGTTTGGGGGCACTCGTTAGCAAGACCTTCGAAAAGATCATCCGGACTTTTCTTATCTAGTAAAAGGAAAATCATAAAACTTGCAGCGAGACAAATATTGTTATATTTCTTCTTTAGTGGTTGTTATATTGACTCACATTCATGAAAAGTTCTAGGGACAATTGAAAACACAATTTTGAACTTCCTAGTTTTAAATCTACATGTTGCACCCTCTAGTTTCAATATTTACTCTTTGCACACTAGAGTTTTGAAAGGACCTAATACTTGACACCTTGGGGTCTAACACCATAGGCAAATGTGATGTGCAGAGTAGGTTTTTTGAAACATTGAAATGCAAAGTGTAGGGTTTTGAAACTAGAGGTGCAAAATGTAGATCTTGAAACTAGAGTATGCAAAGTATGGTTAGAAGAAACTTGAGGATGGTTTGTCTGAATATCCCAATATTTTGTGTTCTGATACTACTACATTTCATAAGTCTCTATTGCTACGTTTTAGATTTAGTGGTTGTTAGAAGATTGAGTTTAATTTCACAAAATTGATTTCAGGTTTTTAATCAACCAAAATGGAAGCTGGAGCTTATCTTGCAGTATCTCTCTAAGTACACTGCCAAGGTTTGATTTAGACCATAGGATTGCTGCCAATTCTTTGATGAAGTGTTTCTATCTTTCCTCAACGGAAGTTTTCATTTAGACATGCTTTATACATGGACAAATTAAAGGATGGATTACTCCTGTCATCCATGATAGCTGCTTGCCCTTTTTCTTTCCCCTGATCAACAGCCTTCTGTTCGTACTCGAAGATCCAGTGATTATACTGATGATCCAACATTTGGTGGAGTTTTGAAGTGCCTCTCAAACGGGAGTAGCTTGAGAAGCATTACGAAGAAGATTGGTGTAGAAACAGTCCAGTTGCTCCTAGCTCATGCTTTCCAGGTGAAAGATATGATCTAAATACACACTACAGATGTCTTGAGGTCTTGCGTTATATTGATTATTTTTCTTTCTTTTCATGGATATCCTTCAGGCCCAGTTGGCTCTTTCATGCAAATCTCATTCTGCTGAGGGTGTTTGAAGTCCAGCGGAGACGTCGTAGACTGCTCCTTGCTGGAAATATGCAAGCATATGATCTCTGCTTTTGATGGCTTAAAAAAACAGGATGAGTAAGCATCTCCTTAGGTTTAGCTGAAACAGTTTCCATTTCAATTTTCATCTGCACGCATCTCATTATAAATGAACAGAGTCGAAGTCAAATGACAATGGCACCATAGTTATTGTTCTCTAAATGCTACAGTCATCCTCATTATCAACTGCGCAACTTTCATGGACAGGCAGATGGACATCTTAACAACTGGGAAAGAAGCCTTGTTTGTAGCCACTGCCATCCTGTCAATCAAGTCGTAGCAATGAACAGAATTGCCCTGTATCACCCCTCAGACTTTCTGAAGAGTTCCATCAACAGGTGATCTCGCCATTTTTACTATATTCTCGACTTGGACAAATTCATACGAATTACCTGTCATGTTGGCATTTTGCCTCCTAATTATGCCTGTGAACAGCCTCTTTCCTTTTTTTTTTTTTTTTCGTTGTGGGTATTATGATTACCATATACAGCATATTCATCGCATCCCAGGTTAAGAAGAGACCGATCCATATCTTCCCTTTGAATTGCCTTACTGTTGCAGTTTAGAGAAGAATCTCGAACGATGGTTTTTGCATTTCAGTCTATACATTTTTTCAGTTGACAGGTTTAAGGATGAAGTAACAAATTGGTCTCTTATCTAGCACCAATTTGGAATATGGTCCTCAAACTAAATTGTGTTCCCTCACCTCAAGCTTATTAATTTTCCTTTCTTTTCCCCCTAATTTGGTCCTTCCATCACATGTTCTAAAAATCTAAAAGTCCTGAAATAGGTGTACTAAATTGAAACCGAATCTCGGTGATATTGCCTTGTTCCCATAAAATTGCTTTCCAATGAAAAACATTCTCATCGAACAAGTTTTTTTACAGAAAATAAGTCCCCACATGAGTCCGTTCATCGGCATAACTAGCTGATAAATTTCATGATATGCTTTTAAAGTGGGATCAACCTCAGGTGCACAGGTCCACAGGCAAGTCTCTGGTCCGGCAAGCAGTGACCCAGGTCCAGCCTTCAGGAAATTTCGGTCCAGGAGCCAAGACCCAGGTCTGGCCATGGGAGATCCATGGTCAGGCAACCGGGACAGGCGGATATTAGTACCTTGTTATGATTTATGAGTGTGCACGTCCTACAAACTATACAACTTGTAAGTCCTGTTTCAAGAAACGAAAGGCATCACTTTGATGCTTTGGTTTATCCCTTCTCAAACCTTTTGAGTCGACAAACAAGTATACTACAGAAGATATAAGTTACATTTCGAGGAGTCCGCAACGGCGGGCACCTGGGTCTGGGGCAGAGGATCCGGGGGGTACCATACAATATTATGGGGGTGCATGCCCTACATAGCAAACATCTTTAGTCCTTTTCCGAAAAACTGAAAGGCATCACTTTAGTGCCTGGGCAAGCATCTTGAACTTTTGAGTCGAAAAGCTACTGAGTACAGTAGTCACCCGGTACAGCCCATCACCACGTAATGAAGCTTATTGTATTATCGAATGCATCATACACTTCACCTATTCTACTAGATAATACAGAGGGTGTCACGTAATGCCAGACAAAACCCAGTAAGTTCAGCGAGGGTATATTTTCACTGATCACATCGTTACTGCCATTACGTCCAAAGAATTCCACAATTTGAGATTTGTGAGGTTCATGGACATCATGCAGCATAACTACTTTCCGGACTCTTCGGCTGCAGACTGAGCATTCCTGAAAATGGTGGACGATGACGATGTTTTGTCAGCTTTAACAGCAGATACTTTAAAGGGGTCTCTACTAATGCCGCTTAAATCACCAATAATTACGTCGCATTCACCTGGTTGATTCCAATGAATCGAGCTGCATGGTGACTGGTCCATCATTAATTAGGTTGACCTACAAATCATAACGAGAAGCAATACTTAAGAAGAAAGCATCCTCGTGAAAATAAACAACTATTGGAACGAGGAACCAAGAAAGGAAGAGGAATGCACGCAAAGATACCTTCATCATTGCCCCAAACACGCCGTCTGCTCAAATCAATGGGAGATGGTGGAAAATAAATCAGCAAGCGAAGTGGAAAAAGAGAAGGTAGAATACATACGATATCCAGCAGCAAGCAGACATACATTGCATGTTGATGAACAAGAACAGTTACATGATAGCATCCTACAATATGCCCTTTAGTAGAAAAGGAACTCTTGTTGATCTTAAACATGAACAGGCTTGCCAAGCCAAAAAATTAGCCAGCAAATGTTACGATTTACATCTACGATTGTGGAAAGTCCTTGAAGCAGATACAATAGCTGAATACGGCTGCTCGAGTTGAGCAAAATAAATGTCAAAAGAGACACATTATCGTTCAGAGATCTGATGGCACCACAATAGTCCAAAGAAAGCCAAAGAAAAACCGGGAGCAACAACCACAAGTCACTTCCACGGTGCAACACTGTGGACTCAGAGACATACAAGTTTGCTATTCTAATGCAGAGGTCATTAACATTGACTGCTGCTAGCACTAACTGTTTTCTTGATGACACCGAGATGTACATGTACCGGTTGCTCGAATCTACTTTCATTCTTTTCATTGATCTGAATTACAAAATGGTACATCCAAGCTAAGCAAGAAAACTAAAGAATCGAAAAGGGTTTACCTTTAATGGCATCAGGGCTGTAAGCCTTTCGAAATCTCTCGACCAGAGACTCGTAGAAGGGCTTCGCCTTCTGAGGTGGCATTGCAACATGAAAGTCTGGCTTGTTACCCTTCAAGAACCCATACAATGTAAATTGACTGACTGTAGCATCCACAAGTTACCCAACATGAGATTACTTGCTAATTCTACCTCAGTTGCAAAAAACCAAAAACCCATAAAACCTCAGAATTTATCTGCAAAGAGATATGATATCGGTTGAACAGAGAACACCGAAATCCGCCAATTGCTTACCTAAAAGAACCCCATAATTCTTCTGCATTACCTGCAATGCAACAGCAGATGAAGCACAAATTAGAAGGAAGCACAGCCGCATTCGTTTCTCTATGGTGCACGCGAAAGCAACTTGAGTGAAGAAACTACATTTTGGTCCCACCCTCTCCCTGTACTTTCGTTCGTGAACAATCTCATGTTCAAGACCTTCCGACATCTGCAACCAATTTCGAAAAACAGAAAAGACCCTCAAATTGTTGTCTCTCGTACTCGTATCTCTAAGAGTTAACAATTCAACCACCAACAGAGCAAGAGAAATGACGATCGGCGAAGTAAAAAGAACGGATTTTGGATATGAAGACGAGAATTCCGTACATATAATCGGCATCGGAGTCGGTGTCGGATTCGTGGAGTCCGACGAGAACGAGGAGGCCAGGGCCTATCTCCGACACTGTGCGGCCTTCGACCTGCGATGAAGCAGCTCACATGAGCCGATGAAGCGTTAAGATAGGTGGGAGAGAGAGAGAGAGACAGAGAGAGAAAGACCTCGACGCTGGCGGAGGCGACCCTCTGAACGACGGCTCTCATGGCTCTGATTTGAAGGCGCCGCCGTTTCGTTGTTGCGGAACGCGGCGGCTGAGTGGAGCGGACGCAACCTGGGAGAGTGCCGGAAGAGCGGAGGGTGAGCGTGGGGAGAGAGTACATCGCTTCACTTTTACAATTCTTTTTGTCTTTTTTTTTTTTTTTATAATTTTCTATATGTTATTGGTTGATTGCATTTCTAAATTTTCTATTTATTTCAACATAATATCATCCCATTTTTTTGGCAAACATTGATTTTTGCAATTAAATCTTTCCATCACTTATTACCAATTGCTGGATGGCACTAATAATCTTGTACTATCTACAAACAAATTTCACAATATAGACTTCCAAAAATTAAGTAATTCGATATATTGGTGATCGAATTTTTTTTTCCTATTTTGCGTATGGAAATCCTAATCATTAGACGTAAGTCTACTCAACCTCTTTTTTTTTTGGGGTGTTTTGGATTTTATTTTATTTTTCAACGCCTTTTATATTTTATACGAGGATGTATACAAAACATACCGTCAATTTAATCATATTCACTCGATTATCCCATATGTACAATAGTATAGAAATAAAGCTAAAATTCACCTAAAAGGGAATTGAATATCGAGAGTGTAAAGTCCAAAATTGATTAATGTGAGGAATTTAACAAGTGAATGATCTTATCCTTATGATTAAATGAAGTTAATCCCAATTAGATGCAAGAATAAAGGCAAAGTCAACATTGAACAAGTGAATGTGCACAAAGTATGCGCAAACTCTCCTAAATTCTTGCAACTCTCATCCATTCACAAGGCCTCACCTACTAACTCTACATCAACTCCAACCCATCAAACTCAGCATATCCAAAACCCAAATCCAAATAAGAAAACAACATGAAATTTGAAAGCTAAGAAAGAAAAGCATTCACATTCACTCATGGAAGCTACAATCTCTCCTCCTCTCCCCATGCTTCCTCCCCCTCTTGACCCCAATCAACCCCATCTTCTCCATCGCAGCTCCAAAAGCTTGAAAGAACTTCTGCTTATCCTTCGCCAAGTCCTGCACCACGGGCCTCGTCCTCGTGTCCGTGAACAAGGCCTGGTCCGAGGCCAGCAGGCCCAGCTTGGCCCTCGAGATTCGCGTAATACCCGTGGTCGAACAAGAACGGGGTGGTCACATCAAACGGCGCGACAATGCCCTTGTTCCCCCGAAGTGCGGGCAAGACATCCTCAGGGCCTTCAGGAGCCTCAGGTCGAGCATCGGGTCGGGTTGCTTCGTGCCGTTGTAGTCGTAGAGGCGGCTCAAGAACTGCTCGCAGTGCGCGAACCCGATCGTGTGCGCGCCGGAGAGGACCACCATGTCCTCTAGGGTTAGGCCTTTGGAGTTGAAGAGCTTGAGGAGCTGATCCACGGTCAAGTTTGCCTGCGGGATATTGGGTGGCACTCTTGTGGCCATTGAGATCCTCCCGTCCCACCTCCCTTTCTTCACTTGGTAATACGGACCGCCAGACTGCGATCCATGCGATATCAACTCATTCTCTATGCCTACATAACATTATACTAAAACTCTGGCAAGTGAATAAGATGTTGTACCTTCAATTTCCTCCTCAACTATTCATCAGATCATGAAGTAGCTCCATTATGTAGAGTTATCAGCTCTAACAATTAATCTTATATTAACTCGAAAGTGTAAATTTTACTTTAAAATCTTAAATTATTAAAAAAATGAAATTTGGAAAAAAAGAATCTGATGGGTCTTGTCAAAGAGCAATTAAATTTATTGGCCTTGTCTGAATCCTTATGAAGCATTTATTTAGCCTTTTGTCTTTACAGTGATGCCTTTGCTTCTAAACTTTGGGATCCCTCCAACTTGGGACAGAAAAGCCAAGTTAACAAGACGACAACCTATTATCACAGTGTTGTGTTGGCTGTTAAAGCAAATTACTTACTAATAAAGACAAAGTTAGTTTGGTTCATAATTAATTAAATATCACTTCGACGAGGTTCCTTGAAAAACATATATCTAAAACTGCAAGCAAGTCCTTGTTTTATGTTTTCTCAAATCCTAAGTTAGGTCGACCAAAATTTCGTATTAAAGCTACTGAGTACATGTATTTTAACGTGTATTGCATATCAAATTGCAGGTTTTCTCAAATTTAAAATGAAAATACTACCGGAGGAACCTATATCTCTTTTAAGAAATCGGATCCGAAATTCCAAATGGATAGTCTGATTGGGATGAGCATATGGGGACTGAATCTGGTTCCCATATCATGAATATTTTGTACACGAATCATCTTATATTCACAATTTATGGAAGAGTAAATCCCAAAAGAAAATAACAAAAAAAAAGTTAAAAATATCTATTTTAATAGAAAAATTAAGTTCGACAAAAAAAAAAATTAAGAAAGAGGGGTTGATGGAAGTACCAGGTGGACGAAGTCTCTGGCAGCGATTGCAAGAACGTCAGCACAAGAAACGAGCCCGGGGCATCTATTTTCCACTAAGGACTTGGCTTTCACGATCGTCTCGAACCCCTCCACCCTCAAATCTTTGTTCTCAATCGCGTCCTTCTCGGCCAACTCCTTGCTTCCCGGCTTGCTCGATATCAATATCGACGCGTCGCATCCCTTCCACATCGGTCATAACTCACGCAAAGTCAATAGTTTCTCACTTTACTCAATTGGTTAACAAATGAACGGCGCTCGCCGCGAGTGATTTTCTTGGCGAGCAGATGATTCCGCGCACTTTTTCATGGTAATTTCTCTTGTTCGCTACGAAAACGAGGAGAATTATTTACTCGTAACTCTTACCCGGCCGATTATGATCGGCAAATGCGGTGGATTCAGGGAATGCAACAATAGCAAAACCCGAAACCGTCGCTGAAGGGTTAAATTGAATATTTTCTTAAGATTAGCGGATGAAAGCTGTAATTTTGTTATTGCTGACGTTGTAGACAGACTCATTGGTGCAGAAACGAGAACATGCAAGGTTTCAGTCACCATATATAATAAAAAAATATTCATGATGTAGAAGTTGTTCAACTGCTAGTGCCTGGATATTAACTTCCTCTCCTGCTACTGCATGCCCGTGAAAGTAAGTTGAGAGAGAGAGAGGGAGAGAATTACTTCAACGAAGCAGTCATGGAAGAAGAGCCGGATGGTGGCCGGCCCGGAGACCGGCACTTCCTTGAACCGTTGGCTCGTGACCGAAGCGACGAGTTGCTCAACCTGTGGGCACGACTTGGTGTAATAGTCCAACGACATCTGGCGGTGGCGGCCTGTGGCATTGGGGGCGGCTGCGGCTGCGGCAGATCGATTTGGCTGGCTGCATACGAGGATGACGGTGATGAAAAGGGTCGACGAGCAAGTTAGAGGAGAAGAACGAGAAGGGAGATGAGGCATGTTTGTTGCCAAGCGCAGCGTGAAGACAAACATCAGTGAGAAAAGTGTTGGAGGGACATTGAAGTCAGTGAGAAAGGTTGTTGTCTTGTTGGACAGAATGCCCATGGGAGAGAGAGAATCAAGACCCCGTGAAGCACAAACCAAAAGTAAAAGAGCTCCTAGACACACCATAATATAAACGAAAATCAAAAGGGATGGATGAAAACGAAGAGGGGAAAGTTTATGATGTAATGCTGGATCATATAGCACATGCTGATACTAACATGCTATCACTTTGTTGTTGTTGTTGTTTTTTTTTTTTTTGTGATCATATATATGGTATTTGAAATAGCAATTTCCAGTACAATTAGTCGGATGGACTCAATTGGCAAAACGTAAAAAATATTTAGGATTTAATTGAAAAAATTAAAAGGTTTATGAAGAAATTGACACAATTGCAATAAGTTTAGGGAATTATGGGCAATTTTCTTGATTCCGCCTAAAATACTATCGCATTGGCACGAAGCGCGTCTAATCATTCGGTAACGTCTTTAATATCTAATTTCATTAAGCATATTGGAAAGCAACACATTAAGTGATTATTTATGAATTCTCCCTTCCAAAAAAGAAGAACACTTAGTAATATCCTAGTGTGAACGTTACATAATATATCTTCTTCTATCAAAACTTTCATGCACGGAGAGAAGTTACCCATGGAGGTGCCACCTTCTCTAATTACAACTCGTGAATTTGATAACCATGGTGTTGGTAAATTCGATCACGGCGAAAAGAGACCATCCTCAGAGAAACTATTACTGCTCAAGAAGCGATTGTCATCAAAACCAAGAATCTAGTCACGGGAAAGGAGCAAGTCACACCATATACCATCATGATTGACGACCCAGAACATTCTTTGCTGCATTTACCGTTTTGCGCAGCTAGCAAAGAAGGAGAATATTCTTTTTCCTAACGATATGGCTTTTGAAACTCTTTAAGCAATTAAACTTATCGAATCCCGTTCGTATAAACCTTCTCCTAGCATACATGCGTAGGTTGCATTAGATAAATCTCATATTGAAAATTGGTATGATATGGAGCAATTAATACATTCCGATTGGCCCATAATTCATTGGCTTAAGTTTTTATTGAAGATGGATTCGATTGGATATATTGACGTCTTTCGGACTTAGGCTTCTCTTTTGCCGATATCCCCGGATGAAGGTATCATACTTTTATTGCACACTCTCTTAACATCTTCATATCCCGCACACTATCTCCATGCTCACAAAACCTAAGAGGACGACTTCAAAAGAATACACGGCGATTCGTACTTAGGTCTCTGCAAAGAAGACAGCGGTCGAGATTTGTGGATCCGTCGATTTTTTTTCTCACCAAATGGCATCATCCAACGACCGACAGTTAGCGACGCACGCTACGATGTTGTCTAAGATAGTCGCTTGTACTATTTTGGCTTGGCTATCTTGAAAAGGTTTGGTGGTGTTTCTAAAATGGAAAGCTGCAACAGCTGATTGGTGGGCAATGGAATCACAGGCAAAAAGGCCACACCAAGCGTGAAGCCTCTTAAATGCAGGACATGTGCAAAGGAAGGACATCACCCACATCGCAAGATTCTCTTCAATAGCCTTCAAATGGTTCAGGCCAATTTGACTCCATTTCCTTCCCCCCACTGTGCTTCTCTCGTCTGTCTTTAGTGTAAAGCGAGCCTTTCTGCTGTGTGGAGTGCAGTTAAAAAAGCTGAGGAGGACCACCACCTTCATATCTTATGATAATATGTTCTTTCTCTTTATATAAGAAAAATGAATACCTTTCAAAAGTTAGGTACTCCATGAAGTGGCAGTCCACTTACATATGGTAATATTAGCAACTAACAAGTTCGAAGAGAAGTCGTAAATTCACGATTCGTTTGGATGTTTGGATACGAATTGGGACATGATATGATAATGTGGGATTAGAAATCTTTCCAATCGTGGAAAATCCTATCCTTTTTCTGGTTCATCCAAGATAAGAATAAAACTCCATTCAAGATGGAAAGGGAGTTTGGCGGGGGAAGCTTACCGATGAAGGCGTTCATGTCGAGGATGAGTGGATCTACTAAACTGAATCTAAGTGATAGTGCTCGCTTGCAGATTCCTTTCGACTACCGATTGTTTTTAATAGTCCTGCTTGATAATCGAGAGACATGCCTTAATTCCGTTTATTTCGTGGAAAATAAATAATTTGAAAAATATTTTTCTAAAATAATTGTTTGTATTGCTTGAAATAATTTATCAATGAAAAAAATATTTTCATTATCTCGACAATTATTTATGTCTTAACTTTTTCGTGTACGATGAGAATAATTTTCGTTCATTAATTTTTGTAATCAATAAAAATAATCATTTTTAAGAAAAATATTCTTCAAACTATTCATATTGTGCGAAACAAACGAATTCAGGGAAGATGAAAGATTTGAAAAATATTTTCCTAAAAATGATTACTGAAATAATTAGTCAATTTAATATTTTATTGTCGACAACAATTCATGTCTAAATAATTTCTTGCACAACAAAAAATATTTTTTATTTAATCATTTTTGTAAGCAATACAAACTGTTATTTTTAGGAAAAATGTTTTTCAAATCTTCTACTCTTCGCGAAACAAACGAAACCTCAATGTATGAACAACTTCTATGATGTTTCTTTTACAGATATCCTTGTATCTCAATGTTTGTAACATTTGACTGACAAATTTAATTTTCTCATTTTCACATGCCTGATACAAAAATGGATTCGTACGTCTCTTGAAGACACGGATGAGAAAGTCAAAAGTGATGGGCTATGGATTTGGAATGATAAACTATTTTTGTTTGGTCTTTGCATCCAAAGAAGAACAACTACGAGAGTATTATCAAAAAAGTCATAAACGTACTATAGATATACCAATTCAATTTTAAGTTTTTTATTTAGCCAACTAAGTCTTAAACCTTTTGAAATATTGCTAATTCAATCCACTTTATCGACTGGTGTTGATGTGGACATTTTGTAATAAAATTTCAATCTCTTTCCTTGTTTTTATTTTCTCCTTCCCGCTGTAGGAGGCGAGCTGTGGCCGGCAAGGGTTGCCGGAGCTCGCTTGCCACAACAAGAAGAATAAAAAAAAAAAAAAAATTAAAGAATGTTGGCGACACTACATCAACATCGACTAAAAATTTGGACTGAATTGGCACAATTATAAATATTGAGGACTTAGTTGGTAAAAAAAAATATATTTAAGCATGAATTGGTACAATTGCAATAGATTTAGTACTTTTTTTATAATTCTTCCCAAACTACAGCAGAAAGAAATTCACTTATCTTGTGTAACAATAATAAAGACAAAGTACCTACGTACATGAGAGAATCTCTAAGAAGACTTTGATTTGTTTTCCATGGCGCCAATTTTGCACAAAATCCAACAATATTCTAAAATGAGACCGTTCGTGTGACTCCAAATAAAGAAGGCTGATTCCTAAATCAAATGGTCCAATTTTGCCCCAAAGAATAAGAGAGGAGGAGAATCCGAGAGCCAAACTGGGGCAGCATGCCGATGGACACATCCAAGCTCAGGAAATATCACCACCCATATGTCGCATCTCTGGTGATCGGAAAGTCTCGTGTCAATTAGGGCACGCATGCTAACGCTTTTGTTTTACAAATCAATTTCTAACCAGAAATTAATTTTTGTACTTCTGCTCTAGAAGTTATATATTGATCGAGAGAAAGATGTTTGATAGCATGACAAAATTTCTGCTTTTAGAACAGAAATTCATTTGGTAAATCGTTGAAAATTTCTACTTCTAGAATATTAGTAACACAAAATCTTCTATGAAAAATTATTGATCATGACCTAAAATGTATGTTATTCGAGAAAAGTGAAATATAAATATTGATGGATTTATGTGTAATTTGTCATTTAATTATTTTATGGGGATTTAATTCTATTAATGAATACGATGGTTGTGGTTGATATATCCAGTGAAAGCACAAGTAGTTCCAAAGTGCTTCCTTGCTTGTGCCTCTAGCGCGGTTTATACAATGGGTATAGTACACAAACCTTCTTCATACCTAAACCTTCTCTAGTTCAGAAGTGTATCATGATACATTGAATAAACCATACTATTGGACGAGTTGGTTTATAACAAACAATTATTCTTTCCAATAATTTGATTTGATACTTGTTAAGGACCTAAGGAGAAATTCCGAGTGAATGCATCCGAAAATGACTTACACAAACTGCGCATAGTGATTTGAAGGGTGCAAAGAATCTCAAGAAAAAGATACATACATGCATTTTGCCTTCGCAACATCAAATTTCCTTGCTTTCAAGAATTTGAGAAACAAGACAAATGACTTGATAAGTTCAAAGACGGTAACGACAATAGTATAATTGTGTCTTTGTGGGATTACTCAGCCCACTTTAAAATATTTGTGGAATGCCGGTTAACCAACTTGGGTCAATTGCTCGATCCACTTTGCCATGATCGTGTCTTTATGGGATGTCATTTAATCAAATCATGGAACATTTATTTCTTATGATTCATTAAAAAAATGATATTGCTAAAATACTTTCATACAATACAAATTAAGTGAAAATTTATTATGATTTTTTTAAAATTTTTTTATATTTTATTAAAAATATATTTGTATTTTACGATTGGAAGAGACCGGCGGCAACGGACGATGGCCACCGGTGGCGATGGATGACGGTCACCGATGACGGATAGTCTCTTTCTAATTTTAACTATTGGAGAGAAGTAACATTTTTCACTTTTGAAAGTTGCTCAAAAATAACTTCGAAGTAAAGAATTGCTTCAAAGTAGAAAAATGAAATTACGTAATCAAACGGATGTCTACTCTAAAAGCACTTCGAAACATAAATTCTATGAGTTTTAGAGAATGTAAGGATGTGCTTGCTCCAAAAGTGTTACCATGCATGCCCTTACATTCTCTAAACCTCATATTGACTCGAGCGCTCAAAGATCCTAAAAAAAATCCATCCATAAGAGACTTTCTTGTCCGTGGTGTGCAGAGTGTGAGGAGCCACGAGCTGATCCAACGAGGAATTCGCTTGAGGAAGATCGAGTCACCGGCTCGACCCGAATCCGGTTGTTATTAGTTGGCGCCGTTTTGTACGAATGTACGAAAAGGCGAAGAACGTCTCTTTAATTGCAAAGTAAGGGGAGTGAAACGCTTGCGAGAATCTATGGCTAGGACCAAGAGAAGTATGAATATACATGACCAATCTACATGGCGATCGGTTGGCGCCGTGTCCTTTTTATTCCCGAAGTGTGGATTGAAATGCTAGTGAGAATCCATAGCCAAGACCAGAAGAAGTACGAATACGCGCAACCACTTGGCCAATTCGGATCTACTAGGTGAGGAAGAGAATGCCGGAAGCCAATTCCGACGATGAGAAGAGAGAAATGAAAGGGTTTTTTTTCAATTTAATTTTCAAAAAAAAAAATTTACAAAATTATTTTTTTAAAAAAAATATTTATAAGTTTGGGCCTCGCTTGGCGTTGGGTTCTTGAGCAAGGCCCGCTCGAACCCTAACCGCCAAGCAGCTTTTGTCTTGGCCCCGCTTCAAGCTCGGCAGCCCAATCGCCAAGCCCACTCACTCGGCGGTTGAAAAAATAATTTTTTTTTTTAAATTCATTTTTTAAGTTTTTTAATTATTTATACATATAATATTTAGTTTATTTCATATTTTTTTAAACATGTTTATATTTATTTTATTTATAATTTTTTTTTCGGTGAAGCTTATCTTTATAACATAATTAGTAATAATTAATATAAAAAATTAGTAAGATCTATAATTAATAAATAATGTTGTAATTATGTAATTAATTAAAAATATTCATAAAATGAAATTGATAAGATATTTGATGAATTTGCATATCAATTTGAATATCTTGCGTATCTTAATAGATTGCGGAAAAACCTTTGCCTTGATTGAATGCATCTTTCCTAATTTGGCGATTATCTAATTTTGTTTTTGAATATCAAAAGATAATTGTAGAATATAAACATGCTGAACATAAAAATAAAAATCAACCACTAAGATCATATGAATTTCGAAAATCATAGGGGATTGCGAAATTTGTGGGGCAATCTTGCTCTATTTGCCGAAGATTCACATCTTTTAAAATTAGGCAATTATCTTTTGATATTAAAAAAATTAGATAATCGCCAAATTAGGAAAGATGCATTCAATCAAGGCAAAGGTTTTTCCGCAATCTATTAAGATACACAAGATATTCAAATTGATATGCAAATTTATCAAATATCTTACCAAATTTATTTGATGAATATTTTTAATTAATTACACAATTACAACATTATTTATTAATTATATATCTTAACAAGTTTTTATATTAATTATTACTAATTATGTTATAAAGATAAGCTTCACCAAAAAAAATTATAAATAAAATAAATATAAACATGTTAAAAACTGAAATAAACTAAATATTATAAGTATAAATAATTAAAACACTTAAAAAAATTAAAATTAGAAAAAAGGCCCACACCCGCTCGGCACCAACCAACAACAACGGGGAGCCCAAGACAAGCCGTCATTCCCAACGACCGAGCAAGGCTCGGCATTGGCCTGAGCAGCAGGCCGCAACCAACCGCCGAGCGAGGCCCAAACTTGTAAATATTTGTTTTAAAATAATTTCGTAAATATTTTTTTAAATTAAATTGAAAAAAACCTGAAATGAAAATGCCGTCAACCAATAGGCCCCGGCGACCTCTTGCAATGACAGGAGGGTCGGGCCCGGCGACCTCACAGGTCATATAAAGGTCAAAAAAGAAAGAAATAAAGAAATAATAATAAAATACTATAAAATTTATTCATGCCAAGCATCGTCCATGACAGCGATTTCGAGCCAAGAGAGTCAATTGAAAAAAAAAACTTAAAAGATTATGACTCAATTGACAAAATTAAAAAGATTTTTGACTGAATTCACTAAAGTGCAATAAGTATAGTATACTATGGACAATTTTTTCCTCTAATTCGGGTTGGGATTGCTAAGCAAGGCAAATACGAATTAGTGATTAACAGAAAATTGATTTATTTAAATAATTAAATATTTGAAAGTAATTCAAATGAGAATTGATTATTACAAATGGAAGCTTAGTCTGACAACAGTTAGTAAATCAATCTAATTTAGATTGGCAATTTCACCTAAGAATTAGTGAATTCAAACATTGAAAAGTTAAAACAAATAAAAAAAATTGCAGTTTGTACAAAAGTTGCTAATTTTCATACTAAACTAAAAAGAAGTTGGTAACTTTATAAAATTGTTGGTAGGTTACCAACAAATCACCTAGAAAATACTCTCTAATCATTCTTTTATCAATAGCTTTTTGACCCTAATTAAATTTATGCAGCAGTGGAAAAAAATTCCACATATGTGGGCACAAAACATTAGAAATTTTGCTATTTTAACACTCTAATTAGTGAGCCAATTACAGAACCCTTCTCTTCATCAATCATGGGTTTCGCTATTAGGAAGCTTCAGCTTTTGAACTGATCAAGATTCAACAATGGTGTTCCCCCTTCACCCTCTAGCCTAAAACTAGGCCCCTGTACATGGATTTACACTACAAAATACTCATCTCTGTCGTGCTCATGTCGTCGCCGGTGCTTCCGTGTTCGTGATCCTGACGATTCCTCCTCGTGCAGAGACAGGCAAGGAGCAAACAAGCAGTGGAAGTGCCGATGGTGAAAGCGTAGAGCGCCCAGAAGCTGTTGAGGCCCAACCTCGGCGTCTCGTCCGTGAAGTTTCTCATCGTACACTCGGGCGGGAGCCACTTGTTCTCTAATCTTTTCAGCTCGCCGCTTTCCGAAAGCTCCAGAATGGCCTCGGAGAAATTTGCAGCTAGTTGAGAGCCTTTTGGGAACACCTGCACAGGGCAGTGAATTCGTCTCCATAGCTGGAAGTGTTGCTTATGCCGACGACTTCCTTCTAGAAGTTTAGCGTGTTAGTCAGATAGTCGCAGATGAAAGCTTCAGGGTCACAACCCACTCTTGCTTTAGAAACTCGCAGCCATTCCATGGTGGTCACAGTCGGTTTGAGCTCCTGGAGAGTGAGCATTGAGGTGAGGCCGGCCGTGTAACTCTGCGTCAAGATCAGTGCTACAAAGAACCAAATCACCAGCACGATCCGAGTGAAGTTGCGGTAGACTCTCTCCCCTGCAAAAGTCGGCAAATGCATGTGTTTTATGTCGACAGTTTGAGCACAAAAGAGTGTCGTACATGGGCAGTGATCAAGAAAGGGGGGTTTACTTCCTATGAGCAAAGAAGAGAGGAGAAAGTGAACCAAAGAGCGATTTGTCCAAGGGCCTCTAAATTCCGGATTGATTGGACGCTCCGAGAACAAAACTACCAGCATCGTGTATATAAGGATGCCTCCAGAGGCAATCCAAATTGTTGGAGTGAAAGGCTCCAAGAAGATCAAGGCCCTATCCGGGTCCGGTTTTGCTGGCTCTATCATTGACAGGTCTGATGCTATAAACGGTTGTGTGAACTCGACGTACTGTGAGCGATTGGCCAGAATGGTTATGTCTCCGACTGCAGCGTTGTGGGTCTTCCATTATTGTCAAACCATGGAAGTGGAACAACATCAAAAAATCCACTTTAGAAGTCGATACCAAAAAGTGCACCATCAAAGCAGAACATTGGGAGGCTTCGACAGTATATTAATGCAAAGTGATACAATCTTGTGAGTGTAAACTGGTATCCGTGTGAAATGAACTTGTTTCTTGGTTTATTATCAGTGGAAGTAACAGTTGATATTCGATAATGCGATCATGCAATAATCGTGCAAGAACGGAGATGATGCGGTACCATACCTTACCGCGAACTTTGTTAACCAAGTCCTCATATGTTCCGTCGTGACGGTAAAACTCATAGTTCAAACAGTCAGGAAAATGAGAAACAACCTTCTCAAAAACATCTGTGCAAAAGCCAATGTACTTTGCTTTGCTAGCTGTGTCATCCATTTCCTCCTTCACAAACTTATCAAAGGGACTTTTACTAGGAACTCCAATCACCAATGGCTCGTTCTTACCAGAAGCCTGTCATTCTTGGGTCTTCAACATGTCAGCAATTGCGTACCCGTTTGATGCAAATAAATCTCGCAATCTCCGTAATATTGCGAAAATTGCGTAATATTGTGTATTTTTTTTTCTATTTTTTTAGGCAATTTTTAATTTTTAAGGTATTTGGGTAATTTGGTGTTTCCTAGGGTAATTAGGGTTAGCAACCTTTATAAACTTATCTTTTAGGGTTTCGAGAAGACTTGAATATTTTGACAATATTACGATTTGATATCGTTTGAGAGAACAGAGATTGTTCCTCATTATCAATTTGTTCTGCTGGTCTTGGTTTCTATCGCATCGGCATCATTTGGTATCGAGCCCGGTTGCTTGAAATCAATGGGCTGAACGAAAATCGAGGTGGTCGTGGACGGCGTGCTCGTGGAGGCCGAGGACGTGGAGTCGTTCCCGATGCGAGATGAATAGCCGCGTCTCATAGACTGCGAGACATAGAAAACGAAGAACCGAGAAGACAAATTCAAGATTTGCAGCGACGTCTTGCGGAGGCGGGACTTGACGCGCAATCCGAAGAAGGAGCGGAGTCCGAAAGGTTCATCGAAAGTTGAAGAAGATGACGATAACCCTTTCAGGGTTTTGAACCAGGAGCGAATCGAGGAATTCGACACGAAAATCAATCGTCTTCAAAAATTTCGGGATGAAGATTGAGATTCTCGAGTTTCATGGTAAGGCTCATCCCGATGAGTTTATAGATTGGCTACATACAAGATAGAGCGGATTTTTGAACTTAAGAATCAGACCGAAGGGGAAAAGGTAAAACCGGTAGCTATTAGACTACGGAAGCATGCTTCGATTTGGTGGGAACATGTTAAAAAGCAGCGTGCTAGGGAAGGGACTTTATCCTGGGATTGCCAAGAACACAACGGAATAAAGATTCCATTATGGTGGTTGTCGAGGTTTTGAAGATGGTGCACTTTATTCCTTGTAACAAGACCTTTGATGCTTCTCGGGTGCGCTCGTTTATTTCTGCAGGAAATTGTTAAGCGCGATGGAGTTCCTAAGTCCATAACATCCGATCGTGATGTTAAGTTTGTGAGTCACTTTTGGCGCACTCTCCGACACATGGGCACCAATATGAAGTTTAGCTCCTCTCATCACCCTCAAACCGATGGGCGGACGAAGTTGTCAATCGGAGCTTGGGAAACTTGCTGCGAGATCGATTGGAGATTATTCGCGACAATGGGATTTGGTTTTGCCCTAGGTAGAATTTGCCTATAATAGATCCGAGAATCGGACTACGGGCAAGACACCTTTTGAGGTGGTTAATGGGCGTAATCCTATTACTCCCCTGGACTTTACGCCGTTGCCGATTCACAAGCAATTTAGCTCGAATCTTGAAGAACATGCAAGGCAAATAAAAGAGTTGCACTCACAAGTCCACAATCGGATCTCCAAGCGAACATGAAGTATAAGCAACACGTGGATAGGCGCAGAAAAGAGTTGTATTCAAGGAGGGCGATCTAGTATGGATACACCTTAGCAAGGAGCGTTTTCCGCAGGGAGGTTTGGCAAATTACCACATAGAGTCGATGAACCCTTTAGAGTTCTTGAGCGAATTAATGACAACGCTAATAAGATTGAGCTGCCGGGTAAGTATAATGTGTCCGGGACTTTTAACGTCGCGGATTTATCTCCTTATCACACCGATGAGGACGAGCATGAGGACGTCGACGACGAAAGACGAAGATTCGAGGGCGAATCTTTTTCTAGCGGGAGAATGATGCAAATAAATCTCGCGACCTCGTAATATTGCAAAGATTGCGTAATATTGTGTATTTTTTTTCTCTATTTTTTTAGGCAATTTATAATTTTTAGGGTATTTGGGTAATTTGGTGTTTCATAGGGTAATTAGGCTTATCAACCTTTATAAGCTTATCTTTTAGGGTTTCGGAAGACGGACTTGAATATTTTGACAATATTACGATTTGATATCGTTTGAGAGAACAGATATTGTTCGTCGTTATCAATTTGTTCCGTTCAAGTCTTGGTTTCTATCGCGCTTCAGCATCTGTTTCTTCTTGAACTTTGTTTTGCTACAAAGCTCCTCGAGAAACCGAAATTGGGAGACCAAAGGTTGAGCTCTCTATATGCATATCCATCAACACTTACAAGTTGGAATTTGGGTCGATATGCCAATTGGCCTTTCTCGAATCGTATTGCCCTGCTCAAACCCATGAGTCTAGTGCGCGATATTCTATTAAGCAAAAAATCAGGTGTAATATCATGGCTCGGCACTGCGTCTATCGCATTTTTAATGGTCATAATGCTATCGTATGCTCGAACAGCTTCGATATCTGGCTCGAAGTTGAAGTTCTCTCCATACTTGTGATGGAACATATTCAAGAATTTGGATCTGAATTCTCTAAATGCCTGGTTTTCGGGACGGTAGGTGATTACTCCTATGGCGCCTTTGACAGTGGACGAGATTGCTGATAGTTCTGCTGAAGTTAAGAGATTGGCAAAATGATTTTTCAGCAAATATCCAAATTGAATCACCATCGAAGAGTCCCATCTTCTTTGCTTCTTTGAGAAACTGAGCGCTCCCCGGCGACCACAATCCTAGAACAATAAAGATGGGAGATGCCTTTCCCTTCAGCTTCATCAAATTCTCTGCCAAAGACGCTTCTGCTCCTATCGGAGATGAGAGTGCTTGAAGAATCAGCTGGTCCTCTATTGTCGAGCCGGTTTTTCCAAGCTCCTCCAACAAAGAATTTAACAGCTTGGAGTACACAGTATCATATGCCCCAGCCTCTGATACTCGTTGCCTGTTATAAGCACTAACTACATCTACGATACATTTAATCTGGTTGGATCCGTCAGTACTCATTCGAACCAGCGAAGGCCAGAGATTTTGCGCTATCAATGTCGGTTTTACGTGGTCTCTGGCGAAGGATATAACTGGTACCTTAGAATGATTAGCGATTTCGGCTACTAAAGTTGCTCCCTCCCATGTCTCCAAGCCGATAATAACTTGCACATTCTTCCTTTTGATCAGCTTTTCAGCTGTTACAGAGAAAAAACGAAAATCAAGGCAATTTTCTTTACCAATTTCTTTTATCAATATCACTTATTTAAGCCTATTAATTTGGTTCTTGCAAGAGCTTATTGCAGGTACACATTCATTATGTGAGATACATGTTTGCATGGAAGAACATCAGTTTAATGTTGTTACAACCACCGCTCGTGCAAAAGCTTAAGCTCCCGGTTTATTGAACATCAATTTGCTCTATCAATATCACCTATTTACCCCTATTCATTTAGCTGTACTACTAAATGAACAAATGTTAGTAAACATTCAGCACAAAGCTGAATTATTGCAGGCTGCGGGTACCAAACTGAGGAAGGGCGATGAACAACTAAGCTGCTGAAATTGCTCGAAGAGGCTTAGGGTGGGAGTTCATGTAATGTGGCTTTATGTAATGACTTCGTGACAATGAGATGCTGTTTGCGTCTCGGAATGCTTATTTCGACCGCGATACGCATTTGGTCACTGAGACGCGAGTCCAAATCAAGAATCACGCCCACTTTGAACATGCTCCTCTCATCTACGGCTTCGGTGGCTGCGCCAGAGTCGCTCAGCACAACGAGGAGGAGCAGCAAGAGCAAGACAAACAGCTTCGAAATGGACAGAATGTGTCTCGAGCTTCCCTTACATGAGCTCTGAAGAAAACCCATCACGAAAACCTGAACAACTCCTCGTAAACTGAGGAAAAAAGCGTTGAACTATGCTGCTTTACAAAATCAGTGTCTTTGGGGTATACGGCATGTGCAAAGGAAGTAACTTTCCAGGAAAATAGAGTTTGGAGAAATGATTGCATGCAAATTTTTGGCAGCATGTGGTGCATGTACCAAAAAGTTAGTGTTGATTTGGTCTTTCTGGGACTGTAGTTTTATTTTATTATTTTCCTGGAAAGTCTTTCTCGGACTGAAGGGAAGAGTCCATGGTCAGTATTCATGTGGGGTAGCACGCCCCAATTCTTCCAAGATTCGTTTTTATTTTTTGTGGACTTTAAGAATAGACCAAGTCATTGTCTGTATTGATGGCATTAGGATTCGAGTGGACCCAAAATCGTCGAAGAGTAGAGAAGTCTTCTCGTCCTTGAGCCTTCGTTCGCGTTCGGAATGCTGCGAACGGGTCCAACTTTTCAGCGATGTGGTGATATTCCTTCCATACTAGGAGAGATGCTGCTCTTGTCACTCACCGTCTTCTAGACTCCACCAGTCCTGTCAATTCAAACTGGTAGAATCTTGAAACGGGCACGTAGGGAGTATCAATCAAGCACGGATTAATATTACGAAAAATTTTAAATTAATATATATATAAATTTATTTTAAATTATTTTTTTATTATAAAAAGTCTCAAATTAATACACATATGATAAATTTATCCCAACTATTTTTTTAACCACCAAAAATTGCAAATCGATATATTTGTGATAAATTTATCCTAAATCGATACATTTGTGATAAATTTACCCTATATTAGTTTTTTTTTAAATTTTACCTTTAAATTATTGAGTTCCATGATATGTGACAGTTGATGGGTGTGCTTAGTTTGGGATTTTTACCTTTTATTTGTCACATATATATCAATTTGAGGTTTTTCGTAGTACTAATCCTATTTAACAGAAATTAAAGAATGGTAAATTTGTTACATATGCACCAATTTAGAAATTTTGGTGGTAAAAAATTTAGTTTGGGAAGATTTTTTTACAAAATAAATAAAGCAATGGGTGTAAATTTGTCACATACGTTAGTTTGTGGTAAATTTGTCACAAGTGATTCGGTTTGAAATTTTTTGCAATAAAAAATATAATTTTGGTAAATTTGTCACATGAATGCCGTTTTGAAGTTTTTTTATATGGTATTAACCCTTTAAAGAAGTCCCCCTTCTCTACTCCCATCTGTCTCTCTCCTCTGCCAACTAGGTAGTTCAAACCTGAGCTCAATATGCATAGAGAGCTCTAGCCACATTGCCGCGCTCATGTTGCTACCGCCGATCGTTGCACCGCTGCCCCTCCATCCATAGGACACGGCATAGTATATGTAATGACTCGGTCCAACAAAGGTAGGGGAGTGATCACCGAGTCGAGAGGGCCCAGACAAGGAGAGGCTCCTGGTAGGATTCTATGATGGCGAAGGAAGGGCAATTTGCGTATAAAAATTTGCGTAATTTGCCCGCGTTATGAGAAGCAACCTTCTATCTACGTTCATTCCCTGCGCAAACCGGATGCAGAAATTCTACAACTTTGGCACACCAGACGTTCGTAAAGATTTATCTTCAGGATCAGAAACGGCTCTCTCACGTTGATTCAACCATTTCCACTCCTTATAACTGCCACGGCAAGTTAGCAACTTAATTTATTAGGAGTCCATTCCAGATCTCCAGTAAGGAGCGGAGGCCGCATTTATGGATCTATCCTTGACGAGTTGATCAGTTGGGCCGTTCCGGGTCAATCCGAATTTGGACCAGGTGGTTTATTATTTTCTTATTTGATATTTACTATATGTACTCTTTCGCGTGTGTATTTATATAAATGTATTTTTTTTTACGTGTTCGATCTGTCTTAAAAAATTCAGGTGTCAGCAAAAGTTAGTAAATACGAAGCATTTGTAGGTCATGCTAATAAAAATTAGTAGTTTGTAAGAAAGTTGCTAATTTGCATGGCACATTAAAAAGTTGGTAATTTCGCATTACTTTGTGCCAATAAATAAGGCATATGAAAGTTGGCCAGCAGGGAAAAAACATACATGTACTAATTTTACCAGTACTATGAGTCTCTTATGTCGAACCGATATTTGCTTACGTGCTAAGAATTTGTTGTTGATGTTCTAGTGTATATTTTCTCGCTGTCTTCAATAGTTTATGAAAGAGCCTAAAGCCTCAAAACCCTAAATTGAAACATGAAATATGTTCTACCTTCAACAAACAAAGCCTTTAAGCAAGGACAAATAGTGCTCTGTTCAACCTTCAACAAACAAAGCCTTGAAGCAAGGACAAATAGTGCTTGTATGCATGGATTGCCCCCATAGCTGCTGTAATCGATTCTACATTTCCCACACAGCATAAATTTCGAAAGAGGATGAACAGAGTCCAAAGCCAAGGGTTCCGAACTATGAATCATCTGGGGATCTCAACCATCACCCCGTTGTTTTAGAAAAATTAGCATACGTATATAGCAATAGGAAAATGACTACAACCCTTTCCGTCTTCCAAAATGTACAATAAGATTCAGCTTTTGAATTTGATCGAGATTCAAGAATAATGTGCTCCCCCTTTATCATCGAGCCTAAGAATTATGCCACTGTACATTGATTTACACTACAACATACTCATCTCTGTCACGCTCTCGTTGTCGCCATTGCTTCCTCCTCCACGATTCCTCCTCGCTCGGAGACATGCCAAGAGCAAACAACCAGTGGAAGTGGCGACGGCAAAAGTGTAGAGTGCCCAGAAGCTGCTGAGTCCCAACCGCTGTTCCTCACCGGTGATGTTCCTCAACGTGCACTCTGGAGAGAAAGACTCGTGTCTCTAATTTTGTCATCTCACTGGTCTGCAAAAGATCCAGAATGGCCTGAGAGAAATTTGCAGCCAGTGAAGAGTCTTTTGGGAACACCTGCATATGGAGCAGTGAAGGAGAGATAAGTAACAAGGAAAAGCATTTGCATAGCCACTATTTACGCCGAATAACTGGATTATACTTACAAAGCCAAAACCGCCAAACCTGTAGCCATCACCAATGGTCAAATATCCATCGCAATACTGAGTGAAGAAAGCTCTTGCATACGGGTACTCCAGAAAAAGAGCGGCGATGTTGCCTCTTTTGAATTGATCTCCATAGCTCGAAGTGTTCGTTATGGGGACGATGACTTCCTCGAGGAAGTTCAGCGGGTTCTTCAAATAGTCGCACATGAAAGTGTCATTGTTACAACCCACTCTTGCTTTAGAAATTCTCAGCTGTTCGATGGTGGTCACAGTCGGTTTGAGCTTCTGGAGAGTGAGCATCGATGTGAGGCTAGCCGTGTAACACTGCGTCAAGATCAGTGCCACGAAGAACCAAATCACCACCACGATTCGGGTGAAGTTGCCATGGACTTTCTCCTCTGCAAAAGTCAGCAACAACATGTGATTTTTTATGAATGTTTGAGCCCAAAAGTGTGCACGGACTACAATCAACAGAGGGAAGCTACTTACTATGAGCAAAGAAGAGAGAGGAGGAAGTGAACCAAAGAGCGGTCGAGAGCTGATTAGTCCGAGAGCCTTCTGCAATTCCGGATTGGTCTGGATGCTCCAAGAACCAAACTACCAACATTGTGTATATAAGGATGCCTCCAGAGGCAGCCCACATTGTTGGAGTGAAAGGCATTATGAAGATCGAGGCCCTGTCCGTGTCCGGCTTTGCTGGGACTATCACCGAAAGGTCTGACCCCATGAACGGTTGTGTAAACTCGACATACTCTGAGCGATTCGCCAGGATAGTTATGTCACCGACTGCAGCGTCGTAGTCCTTCCATCAATGTCATACCATGTAACAACATCAAAGCAATCCACTTTAGAAATTGATACCGAAAGGGCACCGTCAAAGAAGAACATTGTGAGCTTAATGCAAAGCGATACAATCTTGTGAGCGAAAATTGATATCTGCGTGAAATGAACTTGTTGCTTGGTCTAATTTATTCAGGCTCTGATGGTTTATGTATTAGAGGAAGTATTAGATGATATTCTATCATGCAATGGTGCAAGAACAGAGATGATGTGGTACTGTACCCCATCACGAACTTTCTTAACCAAATCGTCATATGTTCCTTGGTGAAAAAAAAAACTATGCTCCAAACCGTCAGGAAAAGAAGAGAAACGGCCTTGTCGAAAACATCTATGCAGAAGCCGACGGGCCTTGTTTTCCCGGTTGAGCTGTCCACTTCCTCCTTCACGAAACTTATCAAACGGAGTTTCAACAGGAACTCCGATCTTCAACCGCTTATTCTCACTAGAATTGTGTCCTTCTTGGGTCATCAACCCGTCTGAAATTGCGTTTCTCCTCGAACTTTGTTTCGCTACAAAGCTCCTCGAGACACCGGAATTGGGAGACCAAAGCTTAAGCTCTCTATATTCATTTCCATCAACACTTACAAGTTGGAGTTTGGGTCGATGTGCCAACTGACCTTTCTCAAATAGTATTGCCCCGCTCAAACCCACGAGTCTAGTGCGTGATATTCTATCAAGCAAAGACTCGGGCATAATATCATGCCTCGGCACTGCATCTACGGCATTTTTAATGGTCGTAATGCAATCGTATGCTCGAACAACATCGATTTCTGGCTCAAAATTGAAGTTCTCTCCATACTTGTGATGGAAAATGTTCAAGAATTCGGATATGAATTCTCTATATGCCTGGTTTTTGGGACGGTAGGTGATTACCCCTATCGCGCCTTTGACAGTTGAGGAGATTCCCGAATGTTCTACTGAAGTTAAGAGATTGGCGAATGGTTTTTCAGCGAATATCCAAAGAGAATCTCCATAAAAGAGTCCCATCGCCTTTGCTTCTTTGAGAAAGTGAGCACTTCCCTGCGACGACAATCCTAGAACGATAAAGATGGGAGATGCCTTTCCCTTCAGCTTCATTAATTTCTCTTCCAAAGACACTTCTGCTCCTGTCGGAGATGAGAATGCTTGAAGAATCAGCTGGTCTTCTACTGTCGAGCCAATTTTTCCAAGCTCGTCCGACAAAGAATTTAACAGCTTGGAGTACGTGGTATCGTATGCCTCCGCCTCATATATTATGGATACTCTTTGCCTGTTATAAGAACTAACTATATCCACAATGCATTTAATTTGGTCGGATTCATCGGTACTCATTCGAAACAGCGAAGGCCATTGAGTTTCCACCATCAATGGCGGCATTATGTGGTCTCTGGCGAAGGATAAGACTGGTACCTGAGATTGATTAGCGATTTCGGCTACTAAAGTTGCTTCCTCCCATGTCTCCAAGCCGATAATAACGTTCACATTCTTCCTTTTGATCAGCTTTTCAGCTGTTGAAAGGAAAAGAAGGCAAAGAGTCAAGCAGTTCATCCATAATATTTTCAGTGAATGATTTACAAAGCAGAAATTATTGCATGCTGCAGCTACCAAGTTGAGGAAGGGCAAAAAATGACTAACCGGCAGAAATTGCTCGAAGGGGCTTCCCGTGGGAGTTCATGTAATGTGGCTTTATGTAATGACTCCCCAATGATGAGATGCCGTTCATGTCTCGGCATGCTATTTCGATCGCCATGCGCATTTGGTCGCCGAGAGCGCGAGTCCAAATCAAGAATCACGCCCACTCCATAAGCGTCCCTCTCGTCCACGGCTCTGGCGGCTGCACCGGAGTAGCTAGGGACGAGGAGGAGCAGCGAGAGCAAGAGAGACAGCTTCGAAACGGACAGAACAAGCCTCGCACTTCTGCTCAATGAGATTGGAAGAAAACCCATCTCGTAAACCTGAACAACTCCTCCTCGGAAGCTAAAACAAGTGTTAAAACGGTGTATTGCTCTGCAAATAATTTGGTTTTTATTTGTCATAAAACCCATTTCACAATTCGTTGCCTATTTGTACTGGGGAGAGAGGGAGAGGGGTATACGTAAGTGCGAAAGGAAGATGGTTGCCTGCAAATTTTTGTCCAGGGTAAATGGGGTGCGCGTACAGAAAAGTCAATGTTGATTTGGTCTTTTCTGCAGTAAGATTCTTCTTCTTCTTGTGAAAAGTCTTTCCTGGACTGAAGCGAATGATCCATGGAGGCATCCTCTGATTCTTGCAAAGACTTGTATTCTCGTGAACTTTGAGGATAGACCAAGTCGTCGCTGCTGTGTCGTGACGGCTCTTGATACTGGATCCTAGATTCATGGCTCCCGTTAGACAGAAAGGCTACCCTACCGTAGTGAACTACCATGATGTGATCCGACGTCGTTGTAAAAAAAAAAAAAAATCCAAAATGCCCCACCCCCTTCCTCTCTCCTCCCTAACCCCCCCCCCCCCCCCCCCCCCCTCTCCTCCTTTCCTCCCCTTTTTTTCCTTGTCCACAAAGATCTCCACTCACTCTCCCTTCCCCCCTCCTTTTTCCTTTTTGTCGGCCGCTTCTCTCCCTCTCCTTCTTCCTCTCTTCTTTTTCTTCTTCTTTCTTCTTCTTTCTTCTTCCTTCGCCGTGTGCGAAGCCTTCCCCCTCACGCACGCGCTCTCCCTCTCGTTTCTCAACCGCACGAACAGCCGTCCTCCTCCTTTCCTCCGGCCATTTTTGCTCGACCGCCACCATCCTCCGCCTCCAGCCATCTCCGCCCGCCACATCTGCGCCACCACCGGACGGCCGCGCGCCGCCACAGAACCGCCGGAAACCGCCACGAACAGCTAGGACAGGACCGGCCGGCCTCCCCTATTTTATGCCCCGTTCGCGCCGATTCCGTACATCCCCGTTCCGCCGCCTCCGGCCGCCGTCCGCCGCCACCTGGGTCCCGAGGGTTGTCCTCGACCCGTAGGTGAGCCCCCTAGCCGGCCCCGGCCTCGCCTAAGCTCGTGAGGTCGGGTTTTCCCTCAATTCAATCCCGATCCCTTTGTTTTATACTGTGGATTATGTTTTCTCCGGCCTTCGCCGCTCGCCGGAGCTCCCGTCGCCAAGCCTAGATCGCCATTTGAGCTCATCACTGTTTTCGGCCGTGAACAGTGCCGCGAACAAAGGCTTTGTCGGTGAACGCAGTTTTTCCAAGCGTGAATAGTATTTTTCGGGGCCCGCCTCGAAAATCGTGCCCGACAACGACCTCGACCGCCGTTGTTGTGAGTTGACCCTAATCCTTGGTTAGGGGCGCTAATTGCGCCTAGAATTAGTTAGTTAGTCGGTAGGGTATTGAGGTAGGTTTGATTATGGTCGGATTAGTTAGAAACCGGGTTTAGGCTAAATGACCATAATCGATTAAGTTAGAGTTGTTTGTGGGCGATTGTTGTTAAGCGGAATTTGGTACCGACGTGGCGATTTGATCGCGAGCGAGCGATAGGTTAAGAACGAGCGATCGATTGGCATTTTTAAATCAAATTGGCTAATCAATGACTACGGCACGAAATTGAGCCTTCGTGGCATAATTGAAATGGCTTATTCGTGTGGAATTGATGATTGTGTTTTGGGGGCGGTTCGCTCGTTGAAATGCTCGTTGAGTGGATTGGTGTTGTTTGGGGATTAATTATCCCGTGTGATCTTGCCATATTTAATTGGTAGTTTGCATTCATATGACCGTGTAGCGGCATCAAAAATATAATTTGGCATTAAAATGGCCTTGGGCCAGTCGTTGAGCACGTTGTGTGAGCATCCGGCCTAAATCAAAGAGAATAAATTGATTGATGTGTCGGGTGTCTTGCATGGTCATATGAAGGAACGATGATGGGTTTTCCTGGCAAGTTCGTGCTGTACACGGAGTACACACTGTACCATTTTTATGGAACCACACGACTTGCCGGATGCACGATAATTCATGCCCCGTATGGTACGTGCGGTTTTAAGGGATTATCGGATGCCGGTCGCGACTTGTGATGGACCGACGCCCGTATAGGGATGCCTACTTGCCGTGCCGTGCGAGTGCACTGGATACACCGCTTGTAGTAGCCGTTCTGAGAGGAAAAGGAACGTTGCCGGTCTGCCCGGAAGAATGCGGGATCGCATTATTTGTGAGAGTTGATCACGCCTAGCGTGGATCCTCGAATCACCTGTGGCGCCGAGAGCGCGATCATCGTTAATAAATGGACTTGTGTGGTGTCCAGTACATGCTTGTGAGCGTGATGCGTGTTCGATTGGTTGTCGATGTGGTGTCGAGTGGAGTCGAAGCATTGCATTATGTGGGTGAAGGCCGGTAAGTATGCGTGTGGGTGATTATTGCCATGTGATATGATTGTTGGATATATGGTTATATCGTGATCTTTATAATGCTCGTGGTTAGGATGTTTTGGGCGAATCGAGTATCCTAACCGAGCTTAGGCTCGATTCACTGAGATTTATATCTCACCCCGTTATGGGAACCATTTTTCGAGTCCCAGTGATGGAGCTTTATGGATACCAAGGCCGGGGGTATGAGGGTATTCTTTTGAAGTAGATGAGAAGTTAACCCTATTTGACCCGGTACCTTTTTGAGGTCTTAGTGAGCTACCCGAAGTGTGGGGTTGTATATTTCAGTAGCTCGGTAGGGTTTAGACTCATCTGCTTGTTTGATGACTGTACGTGTGGCTTTTTGATCTATTGCTTTGGTATGAATCTCCCGCTTTACTATCCCTGTTGTTTTATTGTCCGGGAGTAAACCGTTTCCGCATGCGTATATAATTGAAAAGGTCGATAACGCGCCCGGGACGTTATCCTTCGTGACCTCGTGGCGATTTGGTAGGGATGTCGCGGGCTCGAGAGTCGGGCGTGACATCCCGCCCCAGTGGTATCGAGCAAGGTCAGCTGATCCATCCGGTCATTGGCTTGGAGTAATAAGGAGCGATGGGATATGGGATAGTTAGTAGGGATTTATATCGTTATGCATGTGATTGTTAATTGCGTGTTAAGTTTTTGGGTTGCCTTCGATCGCGTTACGCTTGGGGGTAGCGGGACTCCGCATCATTTCGTATAATGAGCGGGCGCGATAGAAGAGCACCTCGAGCACCCCGAAAGAGGCCTCGAGGCGTAGATGAGATAGCCGATGTTGGAGCGGCACCTCCTGTTGCACCTCCCGTAGCTAGTCCCGCTCGGCAAAGCCGACTATGGCGGAAGGTTATGCAAGCTTTAGGAGCTATGGGAGAGAGGATAGAACAGCAGATAAGAAATCAAAACGTTACTGCCGCCGCCGTTGTTGAAGCCCCACCCGTAGTTCCACCTGTAATTCCGCCGGTGGAAGTGCCACCGTGACGGTAATTGAGGATCGTAGAGCTCAAAAGCTGGTGGAGCAATTTCTTAAGTTGAAGCCGCTGTGTTCACCGGAAGCGGAGACCACTGGCTGCCACCCAATGGATTCAAGGATTGGAGAAAGTGTTTAACTTGCTCGGGATGCTCGAATGAGGATAAGGTGGTCCTGGCCGTCTATCAACCGGAGGGTAACGCCAGAATCGGTGGGGAGCCGTCAAGGATAGAATTTTCCTGAAGGTACGGTCCCGTGTGGGATGCCTTTGTGGAGGCTTTTAATAACAAGTATTTCTCGAGGACAAGCTAGAGAGCGAGAAGATGACCGAGTTCGTTCGTCTCCCCTTGAATCGGATGATGTCGATCAATATGAAGCCAAGTTCTCTGAATTGTCTAAGTATGCTTCGAGATTGATTGAAGACCCCGAGGATAGGGCTAGAAGGTTTAGGGACGATGAAACCCGAGATTAAGAGTATACTAGCGCCGTTCAACCTTCGGGACTATGATGATCTTTATGAGAGGCGCATAGTGGAGCAAGACTTAGCGAGAGGATCGCCGCATCCGGGTCGCGGTTTACGTCCTCAAATAGATTTGAGAAGAGGCAAGGGAAGAGGCCTATGTATGGAGCGGACATCACATCCCACCCAATCACGGAGGAGCGATCAATAAACCCGTTTTTCGCCGATTGAGGTGTGCAATTGTGTCACCGAGACATGGACCCGGTCCGTGCCCATATAGGAGTGGAGCCTGCTTTGGATGTGGCCAGTGGGCCATCAGTGAAGGGCTGCCGCGAGAGGCAGCAAGGAAGGCAAGCGCTACAACCGAGAGGACCACTAAAGGGAGGCCGCGCCACCAAACTTCCCGAATCGTCCACGGCTCAAGGAAGAGTGTTTGCCGTCACTCGTGAAGAGGCGAAGGATTCGCCGACCGTTAAAGTACGGTCCTCTTGCATAATCAAGTCGCATATGCTTTATTTGATCCGGGTGCTACGCATTCCTTTGTGGTGATAGATTTGTTAAACCGGCTTATTTGAATGTGGTACCATTAGATGTTGTTTTCAACGTGTCTACACCTTTAAAAGGATAGTGTGGTAGTCGCAGGTAGGTGTCCTGGTTGTAGACTAGTTGTAGCTGGTCATGAAAGTGAGATAGATCTTATCGTATTAGAGATGTACGATTTTGATCGATCGTGGGCATGGATTGGTTGACGAAGCAAAGGGCTACGATGGATTGCTATCGTAAGGCTATTCAATTTAGGCCGTTGAATGGTGTGAGTTTTGAATTTGTGGGAAATCGAGGTGGAACCTCAACCTTGTTGATTTCGTCGTTGGAAGCGACGCGTCCGTTGGAAAGTGGATGCCAAGGGTATTTGGCCCCGTATTGGATGTATCGGTTAAGGAGCCGAAGATTGAGGACATTGCGGTAGTTCGCGAATTTCCGGATGTCTTTCCTCGGAACCGCCTGGTTTACCGCGGAAAGGGCGATAGAATTTGTAATAGAGTTAGCTCTCGGGACGGAGCCAATCTCTAAGGCACCGTATAGGATGGCATTGTCGGAACAAGGAACTCAAGGTGCGATGCAAGAGTTAATGGATAAAGGGTTCATTCGTCCTAGTGCATCACCTTGGGGAGCGCCGATTTTGTTTGTAAAGAAGAAGGATGGGTCGATGAGGTTGTGTATAGACTATCGACGGTTGAATCGGGTGACGATAAAGAATAAGTACCCACTGCCGAGATTGATGATCCGTTCGATCGGTTGCAAGGAGCATCGGTATTCTCTAAGATCGATCTACGGACGGGATACCATCGCTTGAGAATTAAAAAGGAGGATGTGCCAAAAACAGCGTTCGGGACGCGTTATGGACACTATGAGTTCACAATGATGCCGTTTGGTCTTACGAATGCTCCTGCTTGCTTTTATGGATCGATGAACGGGGTGTTCAAAGAGTTCTTGGATCTCTTTGTGATCGTATTTATAGACGACATTCTGGTGTACTCGAAGAGCCTAGAGGAGCATGAGCAACATCTAAGGGTAGTTTTGGAAACTCTAAGAGTACATCGGCTTTATGCGAAGTTTAGCAAGTGCGAGTTTTGGTTAACTCGTGTGGCGTTCCTAGGCCACGTGGTCTCCGGAGAAGGAATTGAAGTAGATCCATCGAAGATCGAGGCGATTATGGATTGGACAAGACCGAAGACGAAGACGGAGATCGAAGCTTCTTGGGTTTGGCGGTATTATAGACGTTTTGTGGAAAGATTTTCGATCATTGCCTCGCCTTATAACAAAGCTATTGAAGAAAGACGCAAAGTTTGAGTGGACGGACAAATGCGAGCGTAGTTTTCAAGAGCTTAAGCATAAGTTGACTACGGCTCCGGTGTTGGCGATCCCGTCCGGCTCCTGGAGGTTTCGAGATTTACAGTGATGCGTCTCTCGAGGTTTGGGTTGTGTCGATGCAACATGGAAGGGTAGTAGCGTATGCGTCTCGCCACTGAGACCCCACGAGTTGAACTATCCGACGCACGATCCGGAGTTAGGCTGCGGTCGTGTTCGCCTTGAAGATTTGGAGGCATTATCCCATTGGGGAAAGTTTTCAAGTGTATACGGATCACCGAGTTTGAAATATCTGTTCTCTCGAAAAGAGTTGAACATGAGGCACGTCGATGGATGGAGCTGCTCAAGGATTATGATTGTGAAATATTGTATCATCCGGGTAAGGCGAATAAGGTTGCAGATGCCCCGAGTAGAAAATCGGTGATTGCTCAATTATGTGTTAGTGAATGGCGTCCGCTTGAGCAAGTGAGAGACTAGACTTCAAGTTGGAGATGAGTCGGTGTCGAGTCCAGTAGCTACATTGAGAATTGAGCAGTGCGGACTAGAATAAGGGCCTTGCAATCGACGGACCCTATTGTTCGGGAAGATCCTTCGAGAAGACGCAACTAAAGCGAAGGGTTGATTTTCAAGTGGCCGAGGATGGGATACGAAGTTTAGGGGACGTCCAGTTGTGCCTAATCGATGAAAGTCTAAGGAGGATATCCTATCGAAGCACATCGTAGCGATTATAGTATCCATCCCGGAAGTACGAAGATGTATCGAATTTGAAACAACACTCTCTGGTGGAATGGAATGAAGCGAGATATAGCAGTATGTGGCTAAGTGTCCATCGACAAGTCAAGTCGAGACTTAAGTCGGGAGGACTTTGCAACCCTTGGAGATTCCAGAGTGGAAATGGGAGCATATTACGATGGACTTCGTGATGGGATTGCCAAGAAGTCGAAAGGACATGATTCGATATGGGTTGTTGTAGACAGTTGACGAAGTCGGCACACTTCATTCCAAGTGAGAAAAGATTTTGCCTTAGACAAATATGCGGAACGTATGTGAAGCATATCGTGAGACTACATGGAGTACCCGTGACAATCACCTCGATCGTGATCCCAAGTTCACCGCCACATTTTGGAAAAGTCTACGCATTGGGAACGAAGCTTGATTCGATGCGGCCTTATCATCCGCAGACAGATGGTCATCAAAGGACAATTCGACTGGAGGATATGTTGAGAGCTTGTGCCTTGGATTTTAAGGGCGGTTGGGAAGAACGATTGCATTTGGTTGAGTTCCCTCAATAACGTTTTCACAGAGTATTAAGATGGCACCATTCGAGGCATTGTATGGCAGCGTGCGAGACGCCCTTGTTGGGATGAAGTAGGCGAAAGAAAAATCACTGGTCCGAGTTGGTACAGCATGGAAGCCGTCAAAGTTATCGAGACAGGCAAGACGCCCAAAGTCGCCGAAGAGCTATGCGAGATAGGAGCGTAGGCCTCGGAATTTCAAGTGGGTGACCATGTGTTTGAAGGTGTCACCTATGAGAGGGACATCCCGTTTGGCAAGAAAGGAAAGTTGAGCCCTAGATATGTTGGGCCTTTTGAGATTTTGGAGCGGATTGGAAATCGGCATATCGTCTTGCGTTACCGCCAAGACGCTCAAGTGCATAATGTATTCCACGTGCCGATGTTGAGAAAGTACGGAACCGATCCCGCTCAGTCTTTGAGTTATGAAGAAATCAAGCTAGATGAGCGAACTGCATATGTGGAACAACCGGTCGGGATCGTGGATAGGAAAGAACAAGTGCTCGGAGTAAGACGATTCCGCTAGTGAAAGTGGTTTGGCAACACCATGGACTTGAAGGAGCTACATGGGAGAACGAGGAAGTTATGAAGAAGCATTTCGTATCTTTTTGAAGAGTCGTGATCGTTGTAATTTCGGGAACGAAATTTTCTAAGGTGGGGAGAGTTGTGACACCCAGCCCCACCACCCACTCTCTCCTCCTTTCCTCCCCTTTTTTTTTCCTTGTCAGCATCTCCATCACTCTCCCTTCCCCCTCCTTTTTCCTTTTTGTCGCCGCTTCTCTCCCTCTCCTTCTTCCTCTCTTCTTTTCTTCTTCTTTCTTCTTCTTTCTTCTTCCTTCCTGCCGTGTGCGGCCTTCCCCCTCACGCACGCGCTCTCCTCTCTGTTTCTCAACCGCACGAACAGCCGTCCTCCTCCTTTCCTCCGGCCATTTTTGCTCGACCGCCACCATCCTCCGCCTCCAGCCATCTCCGCCCGCCACCGCGCCACCACCGGGACGGCCACGCCTACGTAACCGCTGAAACCGCCACGAACAGCCTAGGACAGAACCGGCCGCCTCCCTATTTTATGCCCCGTTCGCGCCGATTCCGTACATCCCACTTCCGCCGCCTCCGCGCCGCCCGCCGCCACCGTCCCGAGGGTTGTCCTCGACCCGTAGGTGAGCCCCCTAGCCGGCCCCAGCCTCCTAAGCTCGTGAGGTCGGGTTTTCCCTCAATTCAATCCCGATCCCTTTGTTTTATACTTGTGGATTATGTTTTCTCCACTTCGCCGCTCGGGAAGCTCCCGTCGCCAAGCCTTGCTGCGTCGCCACGAGCTCATCACTGTTTTCGGCCGTGAACAGTGCCGCACGGGCAAATCTTGTCGGTGAACAGTGTTTTTCCGGCGTGAATAGTATTTTCGGGGCCCGCCTCGAAAATCGTGCCCAACGACCTCGACCGCCGTTGTTGTGAGTTGACCCTAATCCTTGGTTAGGGCGCTAATTGCGCCTAGAATTAGTTAGTTAGTCGGTAGGGTATTGAGGTAGGTTTGATTATGGTCGGATTAGTTAGAAACCGGGTTTAGGCTAAATGACCATAATCGATTAAGTTAGAGTTGTTTGTGGGCTGATTGTTGTTAAGCGAATTTGGTATGCGTGGCGATTTGATCGCGAGCGAGCGATAGGTTAAAACGAGCGATCGATTGGCATTTTTAAATCAAATTGGCTAATCAATGACTCAAGCACGAAATTGAGCCTACGTGGCATAATTGAAATGGCTTATTCGTGTGGAATTGATGATTGTGTTTTAGGGGCGGTTCGCCTCGTTGAAATGCTCGTTGAGTGGATTGGTGTTGTTTGGGGATTAATTATCCCGTGTGATCTTGCCATATTTAATTGGTAGTTTGCATTCATATGACCGTGTGCAAGCATCAAAAATATAATTTGGCATTAAAATGGCCTTGGGCCGAGTCGTTGAAGCACGTTGTGTGAGCATCCGGCCTAAATCAAAGAGAATAAATTGATTGATGTGTCGGGTGTCTTTGCATGGTCATATGAAGGAACGATGATGGGTTTTCTGGCAAGTTCGTCTTTGTACACGAGTACACACCGTACCATTTTTTATGGAACCACACGACTTGCGGATGCACGATAATTCAATGCCCCGTATGGTACGTACGGTTTTAAGGGATTATCGGATGCCGGTCGCGACTTGTGATGGACCGACGCCCCGTATAGGGATGCCTACTTGCCGTGCCGTGCAGTGCACTGGATACACCGCTTGTAGTAGCCGTTCTTTGAGAGGAAAAGGACGTTGCCCGTCCTGCCGGAAGAATGCGGGATCGCATTATTTGTGAGAGTTGATCACGCCGGTAGCGTGGATCCTCACATTTGTGGCGCCGAGCGCGATCATCGTTAATAAATGGACTTGGTGGTGTCCAGATACATGCTTGTGAGCGTGATGCGTGTTCGATTGGTTGTCGATGTGGTGTCGAGTGGAGTCAAGCATTGCATTATGTGTGGCTGAAGGCCGGTAAGTATGCGTGTGGGTGATTATTGCCATGTGATATGATTGTTGGATATATGGTTATATCGTGATCTTTATAATGCTCGTGGTTAGGATGTTTTGGGCGAATCGAGTATCCTAACCGAGCTTAGGCTTGATTCATTGAGATTTATATCTCACCCGTTATGGGAACCATTTTTCGGGTCCCAAGTGATGGAGACTTTATGGATACCAAGGCGAGGGTATGAGGGTATTCTTTTGAAGTAGATGAGAAGTTAACCCTATTTGACCGGTACCTTTTTGAGGTCTTAGTGAGCTACCCTGGTGTGGGGTTGTATATTTCTAGCTCGATAGGGTTTAGACTTCATCTGTTTGTTTGATAGTATACGTGTGGCTTTTTGATCTATTGCTTTGGTATGAATCTCCCGCTTTACTATCCCGTTGTTTTATTGTGGGAGTAAAACCGTTTCCGCATGCGTATATAATTGAAAGGTCGATAACGCCGCGGGGCGTTATCCTTCGTGACCTCGTGGCGATTTGGTAGGGATGTCGCGGGCTCGAGAGTCGGGCGTGACACACCACCTCACTCGGACTCCAGATGTTATCTCTCACTTGCTGCAACGTCAAGAAAGGCAGCAGCTTTTGGCCTCTGCAGGTTTAGTAAGAGAGAAGCTAATCTGACTTGCAAAAGCTGGGTTTTGTCTTGTCGTTTTGGCCAATGAATGGATTATGACTAAGCTGTGATTGTGCAATTCTGAAACTAAAGAGAGAGAGAGAGAGAGAGAGAGAGAGAGAGAGATGAGTGATAAGCATGTTTTGTGGTTTCTTAAATGATACTTTCCATCTTAAGGTTCCAATATCTTATGATGTATCTGCCTTTAACATTTAATTGAACAGACATTCTAGCTTGTTTTGTGTTTTTTTTTCAACAATCAAGAAAGTTAATTGCTGTTAAGCTGATGTGTCTTCTGAGTACATAGAACAAGGGCACACACTTGATGATACCTCAAACAATAGAATCGCCGAGAGAAATGGATGGAGTCCGTTTGCTTGTTGCTCAAGAAGAAGTCATCACAATCCATGCATACGGCAACACATATTCGATGTACAATGGATTGGGATGGATGGAAACGTGTGGCCATCGATCCAGGCATTATCGTCTGTATTGAAGCATGTCGCCGTCACGGCCGGGCCATCGATCCAGACACTATTGTCTGTATTGAAGCATGTCGCCGTCACGGCCACGAAAGGTTTCGTGGATTTTGTGGTTAAGGAGCTTGTATTGAAGTATGGATTACGCTTAGCGCGGAAGAAATGACTTTCTATATCGTCAAAAGCCAAATTGAGAGGATCCGGTCCCTGCTCAACATCGCATAAGAAATTGTGTCTTGTGAGAAATCACACTTACCTTCAACACTTGACATTTGCTGGAAATAACAACTAGTGCCAACTTATAGTAGATGTTGTTCCAACTTCAATTAGCACTAAATGATCATAAAACGAGTCTTAGGCCCAATGGCCTAGTGGACTCCTCTCTTGGACTAATAGCCTACGGATCGGCGCGGGATTGTGCAAATATAAAATAAGAAGAAGAACAAGGCAAGATAACGAGAAATTATTGCATGATCTAGAAACAAATGGATCGAGTCCATCTCCATTATTAATTTTGTGTGTCTTATCGCGTTATCCACGTAATAAACCTCGTATATCGGATTTCAAACTTTCCGTGCATCGGAAATGAGATCGTTTCTTACGTGCAAGGGCCTAATCGGAGTGCAAGCTCACCAAAGGCACCCAACGCCTTTAGTCCAGTCAGGAGACATCCCATCATCTCACAAGAACTCGTCGTGCCTGTTGGTACTTAATCTTCATAACAACGAATCATGGGTCCCTGTGTCTTAATAAAAGCTTGAGATCGGGTGCATTTGACGGGCGCAATTCCCCGGTCTTTCTAGAGTGGTCCCCCTGAGCATGTCTTCCCAATCATCCATGGGTTTTCTGAGAAATAACCTCTCGGGCAAGAGTCCTTACGTGCAACAGAAGACGATGTTCGAGGCCTCTTCGTTATGTGGAAATTGGTCTCCCCGGAGGTTTCCATGAATTTTAATATATATAATTAATATATGACAGGACGTTTCAATATCTGTTGTAGACTAGTTGGTTAGGATACTCGGCTCTCACCCGAGAGACCCGGGTTCAAGTCCCGGCAACGAAACTTCCCTCTTTTTTTTTTTTTATAATTTTAATTTCGGGGTTTTTTTTGTAATTTTAATTTCGGGGCACCAATCTGATTAGATCGGATCGATCCGATTCCATCCCCTTCTACGCCCAACACACAACAATGGCGGGAAAACCGAAAAAGCTTCAGTCTTCAGTTTCAGTCCCCATCTCTCAGCAATTTTTAGGGTTTGAAAGTCTCTGCAAGCAAGAATACCAGAAGCTTCGGGGGAACGGCAATGGCGAGAGACGAGGCCACCGATGGTAGCGTCAAAAGGAGCGTCAGACTAAAAGCGGGCGTCGAAGAGAACACCTTGGCGATCCTCGATGCTTTCGAGTCCAGTGACCCTCGCTACTCTCACGACGATCGTACGTGTGTTCTCTTCCCTAGAAGTTCACGCCTTTCTTTTGTTGGATTGACGATTCCACCTTCATGTTTTGAAAATCGGCGCCATTTTTTTCCCCGACTTCGCGTGCGAGCTTCAGTGTTGATGATTGTGATTGTTCGTTTCTGGGAATTGAAAAATTTTAGGCATGGCCTTCCTCGAAGCAGTTCGCAGCGCCTCAGTCGTTGCAGAAAATGGAACTCCTCCGACCAAGTAATCCCCCATCGATCTCTCTCCCTCCCTCCCTCCCTCTCTGTGATTGTCGTTGGGCTGGATGTTGAAATTGAGATCTCGAACGTGTTAATCTTAGCCTAAGCTCGACTGTCAAGACTTTAGTCCTTCGCAATGACCTATTGATTCGGTCTGGTGTGTCGTTCAGCTTGGTTTCTTTCTTTGCACTACATTTGCGTCGCTCGTTACCTTTTGTGAGTACCAGAGGTTTTCTGTCGATTTAATGCTTTGTTTTTGGCTGCCCTTTAAGTTGATTGAGAGTTTCTTTTCATTTGGCGGCAACAGCAAAATGTTGGAGGCTATCTTCCGGATTCTCAGGACGGGAGAATCGCTGCAATCTATCATGGCGAGTTTCCAACTTCTTAACGAGTTGGAAAAGGTAAATGGCCACTCTGTATATTGATTTACTCGTTTCGGATGACCAAAGTTCTGAATTTGCTCTATTTGAAGCGCTATCCTCGCGTGTGCTCATCTGCTGGAGGTACATCCGGATCATCTTCAGCTGCTCAACCTGAGCTTGAAGTGCTAAAGGAGGTATTAGTACGGTCTCTCTCTCTCTCTCTCTCTCTCTCTGCTGCTCTCTCTCTCTCTCCCCCCCTCTCCCTCCTCAATTGCTACAGTGACACCTCTGTAACAGGCTTGGTGTCCCTTGTCTCTCGCTTCAGAGAGTGCTACTAGCGGGAGAAGAGCAGTTAATGAAAACCCTTGTGGACCACTTGACCCCTCCGTGAGTTGAATTTAATACATGCTTCGTGACATTCATTTTATAGTACTTTAAAATGATTGAATTTGTGTATGCTGGCTAATCTGTTCCCTTTTCATTTCTTTGGAATTGATTGATTTGAAAGTTATGCGATATCTTCTCTTGCAGTAGTAACATTCCTATTGTTTTGTTGCTCTCAACACTTTCTGTAGGTTTGAGGCGCTAATAGTGATTAGTTATGCCACCCGCTTGTGAACTGAAATGCATTTAATGGTAGATATATCTAGACCTTGAATTGTGTAAACATGCATATGAATGTGATTGATTAAAAATGCTAGTCGGCTACAGATCTGATTGTGTTCCAATTTCTCATAAAAACCAGGTTCTGGTTGGATGGACATAATGGCAATCTCTCCTTCTGTTTTTCTTTTACTCTTTCTAAATCCTAGGACAAACTAAGAAGAATAAAGCATTTTTTTCATACTTCATGTAGATGATAGAAAGTGCCGTTGCACTTTCATGATTGCAAATGTGAGTTCTTTTATCACGGCTCTTGGTGGTGATTGAGCTTGTTTTTGGTTAGCCATCTGGTGTTTGTTTGAAGTTTCTTCTTAAGTGGTCCATAAACCTTGTCATAGTTAGTCAAAGCTCTTCGATCCATCACTGCAGGGTTTTGATCTTCTGATACAAGGCCTATTTACACTGGTGGATGGGACAAATTATCTTGATATGGAGGTCTGCTTATCTATTTTATTTTCAGTGCTATGTCAACTAAACTGAACTCTCTTGCTTTGGTGAATAGATGGTATGCCATGTTGGTAAATCATGCTTACAAAGTTGCATTTACTACCGACCATTCCATTTTGGGCAGAGTGTGAACACTGAAGTATATCCGTCTGCTGCTCATTATAAATTGACTTAGTTCAATAAAGCTGGAAAACAGAGGGAACAAAAATGAAAAGCTTGATCTATTTTATATCATGTATCTTACTTGTTAGCTCTTTGGGCATTTTGCTTCTTGAAACCCTCTTTCTGGTGGAACTTTTGTGTGCAAAATTAAAAGCTGAAGCAGTAAGTTGAGCTAAAGATTCATTTACAAATAATCAAGAACCTCTTTCCTCTTCTATCGTCGGAAAATTATGCTAGTCACTATTCAGAAACTCTGGTTAAAAAGGGAAAATGGAGGTACTGTGTCAGCACGTTCTTTAATGACACAGTATACTCTTTCTGGTTAATGTCTCCTATTCTAGAATTTTTGGGTAACAGTCTCACTACACTGTTATTTGATCTTAAATACTTATATCTGTTCCAGTATCCTGATTCTTCAATCCTCTTTGCTGTTTATGCCAGACACCAATTTATTTTTGTTCTCTATGGCTCTACTCCAAGTGTAATTTTTGTGTCTAACGCGATAACAGGTTCTCTATAGCTTGAATGACATCTTGAAATATTGGTTTTCCTCGTCTTATTTGACTGCAGTCTCTGAGAAATATGTTATTGCTCCAGTATCTCATCAATTTTGTTGAAGGAGATTTTTCATCTCGCAGCAATTTTTATAAAGGTAAGATGTCCTGTCTCATCCTAATCCCATTAATTTGTGCATTTGTGCCCCACAATGAAGGCTTAAGAGACTACACGCTATTGCAGAAACCATGGATTGGACTGTCATAAGGGAGTCTTTGCTGAGCATGCTTTTGGTATTTTCCATACTGCTAAATTACTACTTCTTATGTCAACAATGGCAATGTCTTCATTTGCGCATGTTCTAACTTGTCTTTTAGACAGAAAAAAAAATCCTCTGTTCGACAATGCTGTAGTGGTAGGGGAAGGGTTGTGATCTTGTAAAATCTTGTACAAGGATGGTCAATTATTATGCGTCGCCATCTGTGTAGTGCTCAAGAAGATTCAGCTACAAGAACTTGATGAAGGATTGCCCATCTGCTTTGTGTGAGTTGCGGCAACTTTGCACTGGATTTGGTAAAGATCTTATACTTCCAGAGTTTTCAGAGGCCAATTCATCTGAAGTTTGTGACACTTCGTTGGTAATTGCTTCACTTGAAGCTTTGGACAATACTTGCACGGCTATGCAGAAACTTATGACAATGGTAATTGTTTTTTACTGTATGGGGACTTCGAGCAATGCTTTCTACTTGACATGCTGACTTGTGTTCTTTTAGATTATGGAGCTTGACGTGTTGAAAAACCAAGCAGATAAGAAGGGCTGTACTACAAGATCTGATGGTTTTAGGTACATGCTTCCCAGTTTTAATCAACTTATAAACCACTTTGGTTTGGTAATTCCGTTTACCGTTAAGAATGCATTAACCATTGGATTCAGTGCAGAACTCCATTACTGGAGATAATACTAGATGAACTGACATACAATAATGAGATCCTGTCTCCATATCTTCAGGTACCAATATAGGACTGTCTCTACCTCTCACATAGGGATGGACATATTTGGGGTGGTATTGTGGGCGTTGTTTGTTCTTTTCTTTCTTAGGTTGGCGGAGGGGGTGGGGTGTGCGGCAGAGTTGGGCTGCTAGAGCTCTCAAACTTTCTGAAGAAGGATTTTGTCAGAAAGGGTACTTGTTAAGCAATTAGATATAGAAATATTGTACTTTCCGATGCAGTGACTATCCTTCTGATGTGCATGATCAATGTTTTGAAAATCGACTTTTTTCTTATTGAGCATGTTTAATAAGTGTTTGGGGGCACTCGTTAGCAAGACCTTCGAAAAGATCATCCGGACTTTTCTTATCTAGTAAAAGGAAAATCATAAAACTTGCAGCGAGACAAATATTGTTATATTTCTTCTTTAGTGGATGTTATATTGACTCACATTCATGAAAAGTTCTAGGGACAATTGAAAACACAATTTTGAACTTCCTAGTTTTAAATCTACATGTTGCATCCTCTAGTTTCAATATTTACTCTTTGCACCCTAGAGTTTTGAAAGGACCTAATACTTGACACCTTGGGGTCTAACACCATAGGCAAATGTGAGGTGCAGAGTAGGTTTTTTGAAACATTGAAATGCAAAGTGTAGGGTTTTGAAACTAAGGTGCAAAATGTAGATCTCGAAACTAGAGGATGCAAAGTATGGTTAGAAGAAACTTGAGGATGGTTTATCTGAATATCCCAATATTTTGTGTTCTGATACTACTACAATTCATAAGTCTCTATTGCTACGTTTAAGATTTAGTGGTTGTTAGAAGATTGAGTTTAATTTCACAAAATTGATTTCAGGTTTTTAATCAACCAAAATGGAAGCTGGAGCTTATCTTGCAGTATCTCTCTAAGTACACTGCCAAGGTTTGATTTAGACCATAGGATTGCTGCCAATTCTTTGATGAAGTGTTTCTATCTTTCCTCAACGGAAGTTTTCATTTAGACATGCTTTATACATGGACAAATTAAGGGATGGATTACTCCTGTCATCCATGATAGCTGCATGCCCCTTTTTCTTTACCCTGATCAACAGCCTTCTGTTCGTACTCGAAGATCAAGTGATTATACTGATGATCCAACATTTGGTGGAGTTTTGAAGTGCCTCTCAAACGGGAGTAGCTTGAGAAGCATTACGAAGAAGATTGGTGTAGAAACAGTCCAGTTGCTCCTAGCTCATGCTTTCCAGGTGAAAGATATGATCTAAATACGCACTACAGATGTCTTGTGGTCTTGCATTATATTGATTATTTTTCTGTATTTTCATGGATATCCTTCAGGCCCAGTTGGCTCTTTCATGCAAATCTCATTCCGCTGAGGGTGTTTCGAAGTCCAGGGGAGATGTCGTAGACTGCTCCTTGATGGAAATATGCAGGCATATGATCTCTGCTTTTGATGGCTTAAAGAAACAGGATGAGTAAGCATCTCCTTAGGTTTAGCTGAAACAGTTTCCATTTCAATTTTCATCTGCATGCATCTCATTATAAATGAACAGAGTCAAAGTCCAATGGTAATGGCACCACAGTTATCGCTCTCTAAATGCTACAGTCATCCTCATTATCAACTGCGCAACTTTCATGGACAGGCAGATGGACATCTTACCAACTGGGAAAGAAGCCTTGTTTGTCGCCACTGCCATCATTTCAATCAAGTCGTAGCAATGAACAGAATTGCCCTGTGTCACCCCTCAGACTTTCTGAAGAGCTCCATCAACAGGTGATCTCGCCATTTTTACTATATTCTCGACTTGGACAAATTCATACGAATTACCTCTCATGTTGGCATTTTGCCTTCTAATTATGCCTGTGAACAGTTTTTTTCCTTGTTTTTTTTTTTTTTTTTTGTCGTTGTGGGGATTATGATTACCATATACAGCATATTCATCGCATCCCAGGGACAACCTATTATCTGATGGGTCTTGTCAAAGAGCAATTAAATTTATTGGCCTTGTCCGAATCCTTATGATGCATTTATTTAACCTTTTGTCTTTACAATGATGCCTTTGCTTCTAAACTTTGGGATCCCTCCAACTTGGGACAGAAAAGCCAAGTTAACAAGACGACAACCTATTATCTCAGTGTTGTGTTGGCTGTTAAAGCAAATTACTTAATAATAAAGACAAAGTTAGTTAGGTTCATAATTAATAAAAATATCACTCCGACGAGGTTCCTTGAAAAACATATATCTAAAACTGCAAGCAAGTCCTTGTTTTATGTTTTCTCAAATCCTAAGTTAGGTCGACCAAAATTTCGTATTAAAGCTACAGAGTACATGTATTTTAACGTGTATTGCATATCAAATTGCAGGTTTTCTCAAATTTAAAATGAAAATACTACCGGAAGAACCTATATCTCTTTTAAGAAACAGGATCCGAAATTCCAAATGAATAGTCTGATTGGGATGAGCATATGGGGACTGAATCTGGTTCCCATATCATGAATATTTTGTACACGAATCATCTTATATTCACAATTTATGGAAGAGTAAATCCCAAAAGAAAATAACAAAAAAAGTTAAAAATATCTATTTGAATAGAAAAATTAAGTTCGACAAAAAAAAATTAAGAAAGAGGGGTTGATGGAAGTACCAGGTGGACGAAGTCTCTGGCAGCGATTGCAAGAACGTCAGCACAAGAAACGAGCCCGGGGCATCTATTTTCCACCAAGGACTTGGCTTTCGCTATCGTCTCGAACCCCTCCACCCTCAAATCTTTGTTCTCAATCGCGTCCTTCTCGGCCAACTCCTTGCTTCCCGGCTTGCTCGATATCAATATCGATGCGTCGCATCCCTTCCACATCGGTCATAACTCACGCAAAGTCAGTAGTTTCTCTCTTTACTCATTCGGTTAACAAATGAACGGGGTTCGCCATAAGTAATTTTCTTGGCGAGCAGATGATTCCGCGCACTTTTTCATAGTAATTTCTCTTGTTCGCTACGAAAACGAGGAGAATTATCGACTCGTAACTCTTACCCGGCCGACTATGATCGACAATTGCGGTGGATTCGGGGAATGCAACAATAGCAAAACCCGAAACCGTTGCTGAAGGGTTAAATTGAATATTTTCTTAAGATTAGCGGATGAAAGCTGTAATTTTGTTATTGCTGACGTTGTAGACGGACCCATTAGTGTAGAAACAAGAACATGCAAGGGTTCGGTCACCATATATAATAAAAAAGTATTCATGACGTAGGAGTTGTTCAACTGCTAGTGCCTGGATATTAACTTCCTCTCCTGCTACTGCATGCCCGTGAAAGTAAGTTGAGAGAGAGAGGGAGAGAATTACTTCAACGAAGCAGTCATGGAAGAAGAGCCGGATGGTGGCCGGCCCGGAGACCGGCACTTCCTTGAACCGTTGGCTCGTGACCGAAGCGACGAGTTGCTCAACCTGTGGGCACGACTTGGTGTAATAGTCCAACGACATCTGGCGGTGGCGGCCTGTGGCATTGGGGGCGGCTGCGGCTGCGGCAGATCGATTTGGCTGGCTGCATACGAGGATGACGGTGATGAAAAGGGTCGATGAGCAAGTTAGAGGAGAAGAACGAGAAGGGAGATGAGGCATGTTTGTTGCCAAGCGCAGCGTGAAGACAAACATCACTGAGAAAAGTGTTGGAGGGACATTGAAGTCAGTGACAAAGGTTGTTGTCCTGTTGGACAGAATGCCCATGGGAGAGAGAGAATCAAGACCCGTGAAGCACAAACCAAAAGGAAAAGAGCTCCTACGCACACCATAATATAAACGAAAATCAAAAGGGATGGATGAAAAGCAAGAGAGGGAAAAGTTTATGATGTAATGCTGGATCATATAGCACATGCTGATACTAACATGCTATCACTTTGTTGTTGTTGTTGTTGTTTTTATTTATTTATCATATATATGGTATTTGAAATAGCGATTTTCACCAACATTAATCGGATGGACTACAATTGTGAAAACGTAGAAAATATTTAGGATTTAATTAAAAAATTAAAAGGTTTACGAAGAAATTGACACAACCGCAATAAATTTAGGGAATTTTGGGCAATTTTCTTGATTCAGCCTAAAATACAATCGCATTGGCACGAAGCGCTTCTAACCATTCGGCCAACTCTTTAATATCTAATTTCATTAAGCATATTGGAAAGCAACACATTGAGTGATTATTTATGAATTCTCCCTTCCAAAAGAGAAGAACACCTGGTAATATCCTAGTGTGAACGCTACATAATATATCTTCTTCTATCAAAACTTTCATGCACGGAGGGAAGTTACCCATGGAGGTGCCACCTTCTCTAATTATAACTCGTGAATTTGATAACCACGGTGTTGGTAAATTCGATCACGGCGACAAGAGACCATCGTCAGAGAAACTATTACTGCTCAAGAAGCGATTGTCATCAAAAGCAAGAATCTAGTCACGGGAAAGGAGCAAGTCACAATATACCATCATGATTGACGACCCAGGACATTCTTTGCTGCATTTACTGTTTTGCGCAGCTAGCAAAGGAGGAGAATATTCTTTGTTCCAAACGATAAGGCGTTTGAAACTCTTTAAGCAATTAGACTTATTGAATCCCGTTCGTATAAACCTTCTCCTAGGATACACGCGTAGGTTGCATTAGATAAATCTCATATTGAAGATTGGTGTGATGCGGAGCAATTAATCCATTCTAATTGGCCCATAATTCATTGGCTTAAGTTTTTTTTATTAAAGATGGATTCGATTGGATATATTGACGTCTTTCGGACTTAACTTCTCTTTTGGCAATATCCCCATATGAAGGTATTGTACTTTTATTGCACGCTCTTAACATCTTCATATCCCGCACACTATCTCCATGCTCACAAAACCTAAGAGGATGACTTCAAAAGAATACACGGCGATTCGTACTTAGGTCTCTGCAAAGAAGACAGCGGTCGAGATTTGTGGATCCGTCGATTTTTTTTCTCGCCAAATGGTATCATTGAACGACCGACAGTTAGCGACGCACGCTACAATGTTGTCTAAGATGGTCGCTTGTACAATTTTGGTTTGGCTATCTTGAAAAAGTTTGGTGGTGTTTCTAAAATGGAAGGCTGCAACAGCTGATTGGTGGGCAATGGAATCACAGGCAAAAAGGCCACACCAAGCGTGAAGCTTCTTAAATGCAGGACATGTGCAAAGGAAGGACATCACCCACATCGCAAGATTCTCTTCAATAGCCTTCAAATGGTTCAGGCCAATTTGACTCCATTTCCTTCCCCCACTGTGCTTCTCTCGTCTGTCTTTAGTGTAAAGCCAGCCTTTCTGCAGTGTGGAGTGCAGTTAAGAAAGCTGAGGAGGACCACCACCATCATATCTTTTGATAATATGTTCTTTCTCTTTATATAAGAAAAATGAGTACCTTTCAAAAGTTAGGTACTCCATGAAGTGGCAGTCCACTTACATATGGTAATATTAGCAACTAACAAGTTCGAAGAGAAGTCGTAAATTCACAATTCGTTTGGATGTTTGGACACGAATTGGGACATGATATGATAATGTGGGATTAGAAATCTTTCCAATGGTGAAAAATCCTATCCTTTATCTGGTTCATCCAAGATAAGATTAAAACTCCATTCAAGATGGAAAGGGAGTTTGGTGGGGGAAGCTTACCGATGAAGGCGGTCATGTCGAGTATGAGTGGATCTACTAAACTGAATCTAAGTGAGAGTGCTCGCTTGCAGATTCCTTTCGACTACCGATTGTTTTTAATAGTCCCGCTTGATAATCGGAGACATGCCTTAAGTCCGTTTATATCGCGGAAAATAAATAATTTGAAAAATATTTTTCTTAAATAATTATTTGTATTGCTTGAAATAATTTATCAATGAAAAAATATTTTCATTATCTAACAATTATTTATGTCTTAACTTTTTGTGTACGATGAAAATAATTTTTGTTTATTAATTTTTGTAATCAATCCAAGCAATCATTTTTCAGAAAAATATTCTTCAAACTATTTATATTTCAGCGAAACAAACGGATTCACGGAAGATGAAAGAATTGAAAAATATTTTCCTAAAAATGATTGCTTGAAATAATTAGTCAATTTAATATTTTATTGTCGACAACAATTCATGTCTAAATAATTTCTTGGACGACAAATTTTTTTTTGTTTAATCATTTTTGTAAACAATACAAATTGTTATTTTTAGGAAAAATGTTTTTCAAATCTTCTATTCTTCGCGAAACAAACGAATCTCAACATATGAACAACCTATATGATGTTTCTTTTACGGATATCCTTGTGTCTCAATGTTTGTAACATTTGACTGACAAATTTAATTTTATCATTTTGACATGCCTGATACAAAAATGGATTCGTACGTCTCTTGTAGACACGGATAAGAAAGTCAAAAGTGACGGGTTATCGATTTGGAATGATAAACTATTTTTGTTTGGTCTTTGCATCCAAAGAAGAATAATTATCAAAAAAGTCATAAACGTACTATAGTTATACCAATTCAATTTTAAGTTTTTTTTTAGCCAACTAAGTCATAAACCTTTTGAAATTGTGCTAATTCAATCCACTTTGTCTACTAGTGTGACGTGGACATTTTGTAATAAAATTTCAATCTCTTTCCTTGTTTTTATTTTCTCCTTCTTCTTTGTGGGAGGTGAGTTGTGGCCGGCGAGGATCACCAGAGCTCTCTGGCCACGATAAGAAGAATAAAAAAGAATAAAAAATTAAAGAATG